>CM012444.1:19418942-20103942 GCA_003999625.1 Oryzias javanicus
TTGGCTTGCACAGCATTTTTGTTCCGACCACATTTTAAAAAAAAAAAAAATCACTTTTTCTATACCTCAGATTTCTTCCTTTGTCAACCTAAAGCTCAAATGTACTCATTAGGGCTGCCACGATTAGTCGACTAATCGACTATTAAAATAGTCGACAACTAATTTAATAGTCGAATAGTCGTTACTTTATATTATATGGAGTCAGAGTGTAGTAAAGTTGAAAGTTATGATGGCATTATGCTAGCTTTTTGGACAATTATGAGATTTATTAAGGTTTTTAGGCTATTTTGAGCTAGCTATATTTCAGCTACATGTAGCTAATTAGATGCTAATTTAAACTTTTTTGTTTCTTTTATTTTGGAGCTAATTTTAATTTTTTTTTTCTTTTTTTTAATATTGCTTTTTAGCTTCTTCTTCTTTTTTCAGTTTTTTAGGCTAATTGGGTATTAAACTAACATTTTAGCTGGCTATCAACTTCAGTGTTTATCAATTTCAGAATCTTCTGCTATCAGCACCAACATCATTAGCAGCCAAATCCAGCTTACAGCATTCATACTAGCATTATCGCAGGTAATGTTAATTATCTAGTTTTTTAGTTAGTTAATGATGGTTAAGATGTGTGCTTGACATCTAGTTTGTGCATGACCCGATTATTCGACTAATCGGAAGAAATAATCGGTGATTAGTCGACTATTAAAATAATCGTTTGTGGCAGCTCTAGTACTCATAGAAACCTCTAAATGGGAACAGGACTTTAACATTTCTAAAATTAAAAATTCCTTTCGTCTGTATTAGAGTTCATCGTTTTTGTAAACCTCATGAGAGCATGAAAGAGGATATTTTGAGACTTACAATGACACAGCGTTTTTTTTTTCCTGCAGCTGAAGCTGAGGGTGTTTTTGCTCAGCAGAAAGATAGAATTACAGTCACTTTTAATGCCGCAGCACAAACCGGAGCCGATGCTCATGAGAGTCTTCTACCCAAAAATTGAAAAAAAGCACATAAATTCAGATTTTGAGGATGATTTAAGTCTCTATGAACAAAACTCATACACATATCCTTTTTTTTAAGCTTCTCGTCTCACCCAAACATTTAACTTAAAACCCTACAGGTCATAAAATTAGATTAATGTATGAAAACCCCTTCTTTGCTATAAAGTTTATGTGGTGAAACACTTGTTTTTAACAATAAAGGACATGTGGAAACCTTCTTCATTTCTTTGTCTGCAGATGAATGTGTGGATCCACTCGTCTCTGGACTTTATGCTTCCTCCTTCTGGGCCTCTTCCAGATACAACTTTCTTTATTCTGCTAATTTTGCAAAGCTGTATGGTAAGTTCTGCTGAACCGTCCTGCATTCATAGGATTCTCATGTTTGACACATTCATCGGTGCAGATATTGTGTTCGATCTCATCCCGGTCTGACGTCACTGCAGTGATGAATCATAGATTTTGTCTCCAATGAAAGATATTTAATTGTACAGCATATGTACAAGCACAAATAGGCCAGTGATTGCTAAAAAATAAAAACAGATGTTTTTTTTGCGTGGTTTTAAATATTAAAGGGGTAAAGCTAGTGAGAAAAGCTCCTTACTCAAATGAGTGTCATTAATACGGCTATGCACCATCTTTGGAGCAAAAAGCTTTTATGCAACAGTTAGAAGCAGGTCAGAAATTTAAAAAAATATCGGCAACATTTTTTTTTTCTGTGTATGAAAGACGCATTTTTACAGATCCCTATATGGAACGCTGAAGTAAAGCAAAACTGAAGTAAAAAAAAAAGTTTTTTAAATTGAAGTAAAAAAAAAAAGAATGGATATGAACTTGTGCACAGCGCCTACTGTGTACTGTGTACCAGTTGGTAACAAAAAAAAAAAAACAAAAAAAAAAGTAAAAAATTGACTTTAATAAAAAAAAATAATAATAAAATTACTTCAATATTTAGGAAAAAAAGAAGATTGTTTTTCTGTCACTATCTGGTACACACAAATTACTATCTGGTGTGAACAAGTTAGTAACAAGAAAAATATTTTTTTTACTTCAATTTTTAGAAAAAAACATTTACATTTTTTTTTTTAACTTTGATGTCCCTGTAGGGGCTCTGTACAATTTTTAGAAAAGAAAATCAGTTACTATCTGGTGCGCACCTGTTAATATCGGGGGTACAACAGTTAGTAACAAAAAAAAGTTTTTTGGGGTTTTTTTTCACCTGCAATTTTTAGAAAAAAACTATTTTAACTTCAATCTTTAGGACAAAAATGTTTTTTGATTTGTTTTTTATTAAAAAAATTTGTTGAATTTTTTTTTTACTTCAACTGTTAATTTTGCTTTGATGTCCCTTTAGGGGCTCTATAAAATAAAAAAATTTAAAAATCAGTTACTATCGTGTGCGCACCAGTTGGTAACCAGAAAAAAAAACAGTTTTTTTACTTCAATTAATTTTTTTAATGTCCCTTTCGAGGCTCTGTACATTTTCAACAAATTTGTTAATTTTAAGACAGACGTTGGTTGAAGTGAGTTTGAAAGGTCCAATACATCACGAGTATTGAGTATCCATCTTGTAGATCTAATTTGAGTTGATTTTAATTCAATTTTTCATCAACCCACTCCAATCATGCTTTGATCTATTTTAAAAGCGTTCACAATGATCTTTTATTCATGATTATATTATTTTAAGCCAAAATTTTAAGAAAACTGGGCCAATTTCGAGGACATGGTTTCCGTTGAGCAGCAATAGTTTGTTAGAGTAGTGTCTGAGTTGTGGGCGGAGCAACCCTAACCACTCTTCCTGTCACTGAGAGCTTTCTGTGTATGCTAACTTCTGCTAGCTTACAGCCCCACACATTACATTAGCATTACTGCTGCAACAAAAATGTTGTCGTACAGAAGAGGAAAATTAAGACGTACATGAATCTAGTCTCCTTGTAATTTCTGCTTCACAATAATCTACTTCTGATTCACAATGACTTGAAAAAATATATACTCAGAAAAGCAATTTAAAGCTTAATTTTCTTTATAAATGCAGTTCATCATGAGAAAAACACCCCACAAGAACATACTAAAAGCACAAATTTCCTCAGAGGGGGTCGTTGACATAATCTTTCTCTGTTGTCAGGCAGCAGTGGCTGGTCTCCCTCCCCCAGGGACAGACAGCCATGGCTGCAGGTAAACCTGGGCAGGAAGTACAGGCTGAGGGCAATCGCCACCCAGGGCACCTTTAACTCATACGACTGGGTCACCAAGTACACCATCCTCTACGGAGACCGACCAGACTCCTGGACGCCATACATCATGCAAGGAGGCAACTCTGTAAGTGTCTCTGTGCAGCACGGTCAGAATTCAGTCAAGAAAGTGGGTGTATTAGGTTTAATTTTGTTCATTGTCACCAGAACAAAGACAGAACATTGTCTGTCTCTAATAGAAAAAGCTAATCTCATCATCAGCTCTTTTCCAGGAGTACATTATAAGGCGTTAACGCTGCTGCAGCGACTCAATAACTCTTTGGGATTTCCCTGTCGCATCTGTTTTTAGACCATGCCTGGGAATTGGAATTATTATCAAGTGAAGAGGAATGTCTTCCATTATGCCTTTACCGCTAAACACATTCGTCTGCTGCCTCTGGCGTGGAACACCGAGAACGGAGGCAAGGTCGGCGTGAGACTGGAGCTCTTTGGCTGCCCTTACGGTAAGAACTGACTCACGGATGTCTGATCTCTCTGATCAATCACATTTTTTGCTTACTAAGATGCAACATTTCTTTTCTAGATTCTTATGTGCTGCAATATAACGGGGACGACTCGGTGATCTACATGTACCCGGAGAAAAGGTCCCGGACTCTGCAGGATCACATTGCTCTAAATTTCAAAACTCTGGAGCAGGACGGGCTGCTGCTGCACAGCGAGGGGATACAGGGGGACCTCTTCACCCTGGAGCTGAAGAAAGGCCGTCTTTACCTGCACATCAGCCTTGGTGAGGCTATGATGTCACTTCTGAACCTGATAAATCCCGACAGTGACGAGCGTCATGTTTCTCTAATGGAAATCCAAGATTAGATTAAGGGTCTGTCCAGAATTGGAGGGCTTCAAAATTCATGATTTTCTGCTACATATTCATCAATAATACAATTTTTACTACAATACATATATTACATACATATACATTATAATACAATACAGTGATTGGCGTTCTCGCCTTACACCAAGAACGCCCTGGTTCAAATCCCAACTGGGATCTTTCTTTGTGGAGTTTGCATGCTCTCCCCATGTATTTTTGGGTTTCTTCTAGGCCAGGGGTGGGCAAACTACAGCCTGGGGGCCCCTTACTTAATCTGGCCCTCCAAATTAAAATACATTGAATCAAAAATCCTAATTATTGTTTTATTTTCATTGTATTTCTGGTTCTTCTCATGAATGGTGTTGTTTCTCTGGCTGTGTGTTTTTTTTTCTGAGTCAGAAGGTGATTTTTTCGTATCTTTGAGTGCATTTCCTCTGAAGAACATCAACCCATTGGATCACCAAAAAGAGAACAAAAATCAAAATTTAGAAATTAAAATTCCCAAATTGTCTGTTTTTAAATGAATATATGTGAATTTTAATCCAAATTAAAGCATGTTTTTCTCTAAATTCCATATCTTTTTAGTTTGATGTTCTTCCTTCCATCTGCTCCTTGTCCGGCTCTTATGCCAAATTTTAGAGCCCTTTCTGGCCCACAAATCAAAAAGTTTGCCCACCTCTGCTCTAGGCCCTCCAGTCCAAAAACCTTGCTTCCTATGTGGATTGTCCCTAGGAGTGTGATTGAGTGGCCCTACTACAAACTGGTGACCTGTAGGCTTGGGCCACTCTGTGATCTCGAAAGTGATGCAGAAAACGGATAAATAATGACAAAACTCGGTGCAACCCTGCTACCACTTTTTACAGGGTAGAAACTAGGGGTGCAGATAGCTGCTACTGATGACCAAGAGGACAAACGTATTTATCTAAAGCAACGAATAAATAAACAATTTTCTTATTCTGACTATATCCATAACGAGTTTAAATGTAATTGTACCCGTATCGGTGAAGATGTAACTTAGACATTGGGGGGATGGGACAAGAGGGAAATGGGATTTTTTTAGACTTATTTGGTATTTTGCTTTTACTATTTTTAAGCATTTTTCTCTTAGTTTTTGTTGATTTAAGTACATTTCGTCCAAAACTACATGTTTTAGTATTTTGTGTGCGGATTATTAGAAATATGATGGGTGGGACGTAAAATGTCCTCATTGCGACACAGGTGGAAGAGAAGCAGGTGGAGGTTTGCCCTGGAAAGGAGAGGAATGAGATGGAGTACATGTGTGTGGATGAGATGGACACAAGTGGAAGAGTGAGGAATAAAGAAGAAGGTGGAGGATTTTGGAGTTTGTCCTCAGCAGTCTTACACTGCTGGGTTTTGTTGTTTTAGTTTGAGGTTGGATCTTGGTCGTCTTAGTCTGCAGGCTTTGTTTATTTGTTTTCTTTAGGTAGTTTTGGTTTGGCAGCCAATAGCAGGGAAGAGTTTCAGCTGAAACGAGAGGAAAGATATGGAAAACTGTTGTGAGAGCAGCCATGTTGTTCGGCCTAGAGACACTGAGGAAAACACAGGAAGCAGAGATGAAGATGCTGAGGTTCTCTTTGGGAGCGACCAGGATGGATAAGATCAGGAATGACAGCAAATTTTAGAGGTTTTGGAGGTAAAGTCAGACTGAAGTGGTTCGGACATGTCCAGAGGAGAGACAGTGAATCTACTGGTAGAAGGATGCTGAGTCTAGAGCTTCTAGGCAAGAGGTCTAGAGAAGAACCAAAGAGGAGGTTTATGGATGCAGTGAAGATATGAAGGTGGCTGCTGTTAGAGTAGAGGATACAGAAGACAGGGTTAGATGGAGATAGCTGATTCACTGTGGCAATCGGGAAAAGCCAAAAGGAAAAGAAGAGGATGTAAAATATCCTCCAATTCTGGGATGACCCTAAAATTGTTTTATGTTTAATCTTGTTCTTGGTTTTCAGGAAGCAGTGTTTTACACAAAATTGATGGTCGAATTACCCTGACTGCTGGTAGCCTTCTTGATAACCTCCACTGGCACTATGTGACCATCAAGCGCCATGGACGACAGGTGAACTTTACAGTAGACAGTCAGACGGTGACAGCTATCTGCAAAGGAGACTTTACTCACTTGGATCTGGACTCCCAGGTACTACTTTTACCCTAAGACTGCAAAGAAATAAAAAGTGATCACGTTCTCAGCTAATGAGGCTAACAACTTTTCTGAAGATGTACGTCGGAGGAGTGATTGAGCCAAATTTGCCTCATCTCCCTACAACGCCGAATTTCCGAGGCTGCTTGGAAAATGTCTTCATCAATGGCATCAACGTCATTGATATGGCCAAAAGAGAAGAACCAGAAATCCGTGTTCCTAGAAAGGTATGAGAACTATAATTACTCCATTCTTACCAAGGAGCTACATAATTGTTTAGATTTTAATCCTCAAATCTCTATTTTTATGTAGAAAAAGTTGTATTTTGCCTGCCGAGACATTCTGCTCAAACCGATGACCTTCGCCGGACCCAACAACTACCTACAAGTGCCTGGGTTCTTTAGAAGGCCTCGCATGTTTGTCAAGTTCAAGTTCCGCTCATGGGACTACACAGGGCTGCTGATGTTCACGCGCTTTGCTGACAACCTGGGCGCCCTTGAGCTGGGTCTAAGTGAGGGTCAGATCAACGTGACCATCTTCCAACCAGGAAACAAGAAAATACAGTTTGCTGCAGGTGAGGTTCTGATGAAAGCATTTTTGGGACTGATAAGATCATTTCACTTCATGACGTCCATTAAATATATATCAAAATTTATTTTAGAACTTAATTTTACTTATCAGATTCTTTATATGTCATTAGTACTCAGTATGTTTGTGTACTGGCAAGAGTATATCGCAATACACGTCATGATACAATATATATATCCCGATATATACCAAGACAATATTTCATTCAGGGTTCTTTACTTTTGGTAGTTCAGGAAATATTCAAGTGGAAAACAAAAGTAAGACTGAACTACATGTTTGCTTTTAAATAATTCTTTAAATTCGTCTTTGCAATATTTTAAACTAAAACAAGTTTCACCAAATAAACTAGAAAAGTTGCATTACTTGCGATAATGCTAGTATGAATGCCTTTTGCTGAATGTGGTTGCTTGAGATGCCGAAGGCATTTATTTTAATTGCTGAATTGAGTCATGAGCATGTTGAACGCTTTGATACAGAACTTGAATAATATGCAGAAAGTGCATAAAGAATTTGAATAATTTAATGAAAAAATTTTTAGCATTGCTAAGCTTGACTCACAATTATTCCAAAAAACCTGAGTAGATGGCACCTTAGCCAAAAACGATAACATGTTAATAAAGTGCTAGCTTAACTCAGAATTAGCCCAAAAATCCTCATTAGATACCAAGTTAGCCAAAAGTGTTAGCGTGGCGCAAAAATATTAACCAAACTCAAGAATAACCCAAAAAAACTCAGTAGATGCTAAATTAGCTAAAAACATTAGTATGTAGCTAAAATATTGTCTAAATTCAAGAATAGCAAAAAAAAAAAACTTTTTAGATGCTAAATTAGCCAAAAACATTAGATTGTTGCTAAAATATTCGTTATACTAAAAAATATCCCAAAAAACTTCAGTAGATGCTAAATTAGCAAAAAACGTTAGCATGGTGGTAAAAAAAAAGCTAAATTCAAGATTATCCTAAAAATCTCCTATACTAAATTTGCCAAAAACATTAGCATTTTGCTAAAAGCTAAACTCAAGAATAGCCCAAAAACGTCAGTAGATGCAAAATTAGCTAAAAACATTAGCATGTTGCTAAAATATTGTCTAAACTCAAAATTACCCTTAAAAACCTCATTAACAATAATGTACTTAACACGCTGACTGCTTTGATACCAAGATTGCAGAAATTACTGAAAGTGCGATTGACTTTTCATGAATCAAAAGTTATATAAAAGAATAAATACATAATAGTAATAATAATAGAAACAGGAACTGTATAGTATGAATGCTTGCAAAGTATTCACACAAATATTGCGATATTTCACCGAACTATATTTTCTTACACCCGTAGTGCTCAAAGATGCCTCTGAGGAAAATTATATTGCCCTGATCAAACTCAAAACTGGTTAATGAGGCAAATTCTATTGAAACTTGAAAAGTTGCATTACCTGCGATAATGCCAGAGTAAATGGTTTTGCTGAAAGTAGTCGCTGAAGATGCTGAAGCTTTTTCTAAAAATGGTGATGCAATTTACTTTAATTGCTGAAGGGATTTGCTAAAAAGGCAAAAGCTTTTTGCAAAATGTTAAATTTGCTAAAAGACTGGAAAGTGCGCTAAAGAACGATGAAAGAAGGGTGGATATGCCTTAAATTTCAAAAGATTTTGTAGTAAAATTGCTTAATAATTCCTAATACATCCCAGTTTTGCAAAAATATTTAGGTTGTTACTTAAATATTAACAACACTCAAAATTAGTCCAAAAAAACCTTAGTAGTTGCCAAATAAGCCAAAAAAGTTAGCTTATTGCTAAAATACTAGCTAAACTCCAAAATAGTATAAAATTCCTCAGTAAACAAAATCAGTCAAAACATTAGCCTGTTGCTAAAATAGAAGCTAAACTTTAAATTAGCCTAAAAACCTTAGTAGATTAGAGTTAACAGGATTATCCAAAAACATTAGCATGTTGCTAAAATATTAGCTCCAAAATAGCGTAAAAAACCCCAGTAGATGTCAAATTAGCCTAATGAGTTAGCATAATGCTAATATAACAGCTCAATGCCATTTTTTTAAAAATGACTATAAAAAAATGAAAGCATAGCCTATGAATTTATTTAAAAGCTTGTTGTTAATCTACTTATAAATGCTAAATTTGAAAACTTTTTAATTAATTAGCTATGAGGCATATTTTGTTCGATATTTCTAAAACTATAAAGTTTATGAATATCAAAAGTACAAGCAGTAATGTCCTGAACAAGCCAAACTCTGATAGCAAGATTGCTAAAAATGTGATTGAGTTTTCACGTACAGAAAGGAGAAATAAAGAAAATAAATACATTTCGAAAATAGATTTTGTGCTAAAAAGAAAATTGAGGATTATAATAAAAAGAACTAACGTACCACAATCTTGCAACATAGTTTGGAAGTACATAAGCTGAAAACATTCATCTATGAGTAGCATATAAGAGAAAGATGGAGAGGTCAAGTTGCCCCTCATAAAGCAAATGCATGACTTTTTTTTACACAAGACAATATTGTACGGCATAAAATCCTGGGCAAATCTAACAAAAGGGTTTCTTCAGATTGCAAAAAACAGTTCCCACTTAGAAGTGGAGCTTTGCAAACAACTCCATGAATTTTGCATGATGGAGCATGGGTTGGTACTCTTCCAAGCATCATTACAGGCTTTGTCTTGATCCCCAGGATACAGGCTTAATGATGGGTACTGGCACTCTGTGGATCTGGCAGCGCGAGACAACCTGCTGACTCTCACCATAGACGAAGAGGAAGCCTCGCCGCTAAAAATCACCAACCCGTTCACCATTAGGACTGGGGACCGCTACTTTTTTGGAGGTGATTTGAATTCCAAATACAGGTGCTTTAATGGATACATTTAAATAATTTCTAATCCTCAGGTTGTCCAAAAACGAACAACACAATACGGAAGTGCGAGACAAAGCTGAATCGTTTCCATGGCTGCATGCAGCACATCTTCATTGACAATGAGCAGCTTGATATCGACATCATTTTGCAGCGGCAATGGGGACGATACGCTGAGCTTTTGTTGGGTACCTGTGGGATCACTGATAGGTAGGAAATTTAATTTGACCAATGAGAAAAACTTAAAAAATAAAACAAGGTTTGAGTAACCGTTATGTCCGCAGGTGCACCCCAAATCCCTGTGAACACGAGGGCAGATGCATCCAGTCCTGGGACGACTTCATCTGCTTGTGTGAGAACACGGGATATAAGGGAGAAGTCTGTCACATGTGTAAGTGTTCATCCAAATCCCTGCTTTCACCTGACCTGCAGCCCTTCTCTTTAAACCGATTTACTTCTCTCTTCCATCAGCGGTTTATAAAGAGTCGTGTGAAGCGTACAGACTAAGTGGCAAATACTGGTCCGGAAACTACACCATTGATCCGGATCTTAGCGGGCCGCTGAAACCATTCGAAGTGTACTGCAAGATGAAATGTGAGTGGGCACTGGCATGCAGGAAATACAGCTTTAATAACAGTGTTGTTGACTCTAAAAAGGTAATTTAGTGAGAGGATAAAACATCATCATGGGAAATAAAACTGGTTTATGTACCAA
This sequence comes from Oryzias javanicus, assembly GCA_003999625.1. Classification (NCBI taxonomy): domain Eukaryota; kingdom Metazoa; phylum Chordata; class Actinopteri; order Beloniformes; family Adrianichthyidae; genus Oryzias; species Oryzias javanicus. The sequence goes on from CM012444.1 coordinate 19,429,311, forward strand.
AAGTGTGGTCCTCCAGATCATTTTATTAATGGCCTGATGTTATCTTGCACTTATTTTTAATATGTATAATTTTGACAAAATATTTTTTTATGGAGGGTAAAATATTGAAAATTATTTAAGGTTTAAGTTGATTCATTCTAGAATAATATTCCTGCTTTTTTATTGTTCATAATTATGTTAAAAATTATGGTTTTACAGTTTTAAAAATGGGCATTCTGCTAGCTTTTTGGACTATTTTGGCATTTACTAACATTTTTTTGTGGCTATTTTGGAGTTTAGCTAATGTTTTAGCTACATGCTAGCTGTTTTGGCTAATTTAGGATTTTTTCAGTTTTTTAGGCTAGTTTGAAGCTTAGCCAATATTTCTATTCATATATAGACTAATATCACAAAGAAAATTTGCCTCATTGGGCTTCATGATGGCAATTTTACAGATGTAGAAAATTTGTCATAAAATATGAAAAATAGCTAAAAACTAAACAGGTTAAGTAAAACTGGTTATCCCTGCATTTAGACCCTCCTCCCTACCAATGAGGAAAAACTCCTAAAAAAAAAACCTGAGTCAGGAAAAAAAGATAGCTATATGCTAGCGAGTTTAGCTAAGTTTTAGCTAAGTTTTTCTTATTTGTTTTTTTTTTTTCTTTTTTTTTAGATATTTTGAAGTTTAGCTATTTTTTCAGCAACATCCTAACTGTTTTTGACTAACCTAAGTTTTTTTGGTTTTTTAAGGGTAATTTGGCATTTAGCAAATATTTTAGCTATCATTTACAGCATTTTTAACTTCAGCAGTTTCAGGTTTCAACTTCAGCGTTTTTAGCTATTAATTTCAGCATCTTCAGCTATCAGAGGCCAAATTCAGCTTACATCATTCACACTAGCATTATCACAGCTAATGGTTTATATCTAGTTCATAATTATTTTAAAAAGCTACGGTTTTAAAGTTTTAAAAATTTATTTTTGGAGTTATTTTTGGAGGTTTGGCCAGCAACCTAAACACTCCTGCCCTACAGTATAATGTTTTTGCCATTCTTGCATCATTATCACACCTTTTCTCATTCTTTCCATTTTTGCAGCATACAAAGCATGGACGGTGATCATGCACGATCGAGTCGATGGCACCAAGGTGTCGGGGAGCTCCATAGACCAGCCATACATAGGAGACGTCAACTACTGGAATGCGTCCTGGGATGAAGTCACGGCTCTTGCCAACACTTCCATGTACTGTGAGCAGTGGATCGACTACTCCTGCTACAAGTCCCGCCTACTAAACACACCAAGTGAGAGGGGTCAGTGCAGCTTTGATTTCAGCAGAGCGATGATATTTAGTGATGATATTTCCCATCATTTCCAAACAGATGGGAGACCTTTCACTTACTGGATCGGTCGCAACAATGAAAGTCACTATTATTGGGGTGGGACTTTCAGAGAAGTCCAAAAGTGCGGCTGCGCTGTCAACCAAACCTGCGTTGACCCGAAGTTTCAGTGCAACTGTGATGCTGATTACAGACAATGGTAAAAAGCACCACAAATGATGAGATTTCTGTATTTTCTGCATTCACTGTATTCGTTTGCTTTTAGGTTTTCCGATAAAGGTTATCTGGACTTCAGGGATCATCTTCCAGTCAGGAAGTTGGTAATTGGGGACACCAACAGGACTGGATCGCAAGCTAAATACACAGTTGGACCACTCCGTTGTCACGGCGATAGTGAGTAAAGTCATTGTCATTGCTGGACGATCCATAGGCTCATTTTATTGATTTATATGTTTGTAATCAACAGGAAGCATTTGGAACACCGTTGCTTTCACAAAGCCAACGTACATAACGTTCCCCACGTTAAGGCCTGGAACAACTATTGACATCTCTTTCCACTTTAAAACCTATCGGGGCAATTGTGTCTTCTTGGAGAATTCTGACGACCATCTTAAAAATTTCGTACGAGTAGAGCTGAACTGTGAGTCCATTTTATCCTCAAAATCCCAATTATGTGTAAGATAAACTTTTGTAAAGATAAAAATAGAAACTTTGGTTCCTGTTTTCTTACAGCGACCCACAACCTTGCACTCGTCTTCATGGTTGGCGATGGCATCCTCAATGTTACTCTGCACTCTATTGTTCCTCTCAATGACAACGAATGGCATTTCGTTCAGGCGGAACTTAATGTGAAGGTGGCTCGGATTAAGGTCGATTATCAGCCCTGGGCGGTCAAACGCTTTCCAGGTCAGACTTTTGTCACCATGCAGTTCACCCATCCTCTCCTTGTCGGTAAGTTATGGGAAAACGTTTGACAGATGCTAAATAAAAACAAACATATTCATCAAAAAATAAATCCGATCTCCTTTTTCTTCATCACAGGTGCAGCCAATCGTACCCTAAGACCTTTCTTGGGATGCCTTCGAGGGTTACGTATAAACGGCGCTCCTATCGATTTAGAGGGGAAAGTAAATGAAGCGCAGGGCATAAGGAGGAATTGCACCGGGGAGTGTCTCAATGCTACCATACCATGTCGAAACAGCGGTCAGTGCATTGAAGGATACGCGTCCTATACCTGCGACTGTAACAACACGGCCTTCGATGGGTTCTACTGTCACAGAGGTGAGCTTATATATGGGGTGCCGTTTGTAAATCAGAGATGTAAAATTTTTACATCAATGTTTTCAGATATTTTGCGTATTTTAGGAGAAAAAAAACAGGTTTTGTTTTTCAAATGCATATTCTCACCCTTTAAATTAATATATTTATAAATGTTACATTTAATAACTAAATATTTAGTTAACCAACTAAATATTTTATTTTAAGTTAAATATTTAGCCTAAAAACTAAATATTTAAGTTTTGCAATTAAATATTTAGTTTGCTCATTAAATATTTAAATCTAACCTAAATATTTATTTTTTCAAACTAAATATATAAGTTTTGCAGCTAAATATATAGTTAGGATTTAAATATTTAGATTTGAGTTAAATATATAATACGAATTTATATATTTAGATTTGAGCTAAATATAGTTAGGATTTAAATATTTAGATTTTAGTTAAATATATAGTTAAGATTTAAATATTTAGATTTCAGTTAACTATATTGTTCAGATTTATATATTTAGATTTGAGTTAAATATATAGTTAGGATTTAAATATTTAGATTTGAGTTAACTATATAGTACGAATTTATATATTTAGATTTGAGCTACATATATAGTTAAGATTTAAATATTTAGATTTGAGTTAAATATACAGTTAAGATTTAAATATTTAGATTTGAGTTAAATATATAGTACGAATTTATATATTTAGATTTGAGCTACATATATAGTTAGGATTTAAATATTAAGATTTGAGTTAAATATATAGTTAAGATTTAAATATTTAGATTTGAGTTAAATATATAGTACGAATTTATACTTATAGGATAAAAATAGCATCCCTAGAAGTTAAACTAAAACATCTCACTTGTCTCTTTTAAGATATTGGAGCCTTTTTCGAGATTGGATCGTGGTTGAGGTACAACGTTCGAAAAAAGCCCGTGTCAGACGAAGCAGCGTGGGCAAACTGGATCGATCCGCACTACGACAATTTCAGTCTGGGCTATAACGACACAGCAGACGACATAGAATTCAGCTTCAGCACGGTTCACACGCCGGCCGTGTTACTCTACATCAGCTCATTCGTGCAAGACTACATCGCCGTCATCCTGAAGAACGACGGTCGGTGTAAAAGTTTTCTAAAAAGTATTCTCAGTCTGTAGGACGTCTCACACGATTACACCAAGTCATTTAAGAAACTTTCCAGGTACCTTTGACTTATTTTGTTGCCTCTCTTCCTTCAGGCAGTGTTGATCTAAGGTATAAACTGGGACTCATAACACACAAGTACCAACTGACCCACAGAAACCTGGCAGATGGATTTCCCCACTACGTGAACATAACCAGGCACAACAGAACTATCAAAACACAGGTCGATACTGCCACCATAACCTGACATTTACAATGATTTTTTAAATTTAAAGTAGTTATATTCTTTATATTCATGAGGAATACTCTGTGGATCGTTCATATGTAGTATTCAAAGCTGATTGGGTGTTTCTTCTGTCCCTAAGGTGGATTACATGGAGCCGATAGTGGAAAAGATAACCTTAGTGGAGGATGCCAGGTTTGACTCCCCACGGTCCATGTATTTGGGCAGAGTTATGGGTAATTTCACTTAAATTCTAAACTCAAAATATTCCAAAAATGTATATATACTGAGAAGTTCTCTGTCACGTTTCTCTTCAGAGGTCGGCGATATCGACTATGAAATTCAGAGGCACAATGCTCCGGGCTTCATCGGCTGCATATCCGGGGTGAGGTACAACGTGTACGCGCCCCTGAAAGCCTTGTTCCGCCCGAACGAAACGGACCCGCCCGTAACAACACAAGGCTACGTGTCCGAGTCCAACTGTGGGGCCTTCCCTCCTGTCCTTGGTTATGTACCCTGGGAAGTAGACCCCTGGTTTACTGGAATCGGTGAGTTGGAATGTCAAACGTGTAAAAAACTGTATTATTTTATCATTTAATTGCCTGATATGTTTGTCTTGCAGAATATTTTTACATCCATGATGACCTAGGTCTGTTTTGGATAACAGGTGAGATCTTTTTTTCTTGATGTCCAGTTTAGATTATCCAATACTTTTTGTATCTGACTCAGTATTAAAGTTACACTAGAAAAAAAACTATAAATGTTAATAAACCTTTTTTTTAGTCTTAGAGAACACTCATCTGCAAGAGATTGTATCCGTTTTTCAAAAATATTGTTTCAATTTTACACAGATTGTCACATTTCAACAAGTTTCAGTGAATTTATTATTATTTCAGTAAAAAGTCAATTTAAATGTATCTGTTTTTCTTTCTACCTTAATGACTTGAAGTTAGTTTTATAACACAAGATATTTGTTTAACTTCAATTGCAGTACTACTGTTGCGTGTTAATAGCAAAATAAAGAAAAATATATGCAAATACATTAAAATTGCTGGTAAGTAAAACCTGAAAATTGAAACAATTTTAACTAAAAAACAAGGATAGTGTTAACATTTTGAAAAAACCAGAACAAAATAATAATAGATATGAGAAAAATAAATCAATATTTTGATTGGATTGGCATAATCTATTGTACCTAAATACAAAAACACAAAAGATGAACATCTGTGCAAAACAGCGTTACAGATGAGGGACAAAATGAAATCTGGTGGCTTTGGTGAATAACAGAAGCTGCAGTCTCCGGATTAAAATGCAGCCCAGCGACTCCCTGCTCCCCCCCCCCAGTCTGAGACCTCTGCTGGATGAGCTATATTTAGTCTGCATGAGCTCTTCCCACTGCCCATCACTAACACGGGCCTCTGTTTGATAGATGATTTAGCCTCAGAGATATTATGCTAATGCAGAACATCAGCATGTCGTTAAAGATTAGCGCACCATTCAGGTATCTTAACAATGGCTTCCACAAGTCATCAGACATTCATCTTTCCTGCTGTGCTCCCAGACAAAGACGGCTTAACTCCGCCTGCTGGTAGTTTAACATCCACAGCAGCAACAGTGAAGCCATTTATTCTATTTTGCTTCTAATATTCTCTTGTATGGGTCAGGTTTATTTCATATCATCAAAATACAAAGACTTTATATATTATGAATCATCAGAAAACATTATGGATATTTAATTATTTGTTACATCAGTTCAAGTGTAATGAGATGCAGTAACTAACCTAAATACATCAACACTATAAAGGTATTAACTAGTAGAGGGGCCAATTTAATCCAAAATTTTGGGTTATTCTAATCAAGTCTTGATTGATCTAAGTACTCATTTAAAAAGGTCAAACTAACCCAAACTCTGAGTTTATTTGACCTATAGGGTTAAATGTATTCATTTCTGTTTTTTCTCCAAGGCCCCACTTTATATTAAATATAATCAAGCCTTCTTATACATTTATTTTAAACCAAATATTTATTCAAACATATTAAAAATAGGTACCATATATAAATGCACAGACAGTTTAATTTCCCTAGATTAAATGTACAAACATTTTCATTTTTTTTTTTTATTAAATATATCAATAGAGTATTCTTTTGCTATATATGGTTGTGTAATGACTGTTCAAATGAATATATCCTATTTAATACACACTTAAATGTTAATTTAATTATAAAAATTTTAATCGACAAAAATCTTGCAGTTAGGACATTATATTTCTGTACACACATCCCTGTGTTTTAAGGCAAATAGTTGATAAAGTTTACTATAATATAAATACATTGGAATATATATATGGGTAAGGAAAATAAGTCATTACCTTGAGTAAATTGAAGCCATGAATTGGGTTGAAACAAAACTACTATAACCCAGAATATTAGAATTGCTCGAAAAAGTAACTCAGAATTAAAACCCAAGCATTGGTTAAAGAAATAAGTTTTATAAACATTTGTATCAATTAAGATTTCTGAGACCACTGTCATTAGTGTGATCTAAACTTTCCTGAAAAACCCTTTAAATATCGGTTTGATACATATCGCGATACATGTCTCACAATACGATACATATCCTGATATGTCCTGGGACTGCACCGGTTTTTAATAGAGTATGATTTGAAAGTAACTCAACTAAATATTAATGCACCTTTAATGTTAATAAAATGGTAAGATTATTTTATGTAGTGATCTGAACACTAAGCACTGCAACTACGATTGTTCATAAATAACTAATTATCGCAAAGTCAAATATCGCGATGTATCGGCAAACCGAATTTTCCCTACATTCCTAGCTGAACATAACTATGTTGTCTGCCCTGTAATAGCTTATTATTCCACTAGGGGCAGTGGAGGAGCTTTACCTGATCATTTCAAAATGGCTGCCTCCTTTAAAATTTAAAAAACATTTTAGCTTAAAAAAGTTTAGCTAAATTTCAAAAATGTGAGTTATGGTGAGGATAACTCATCTATTGTTAGTCATTTTTTTTAATGACCTTTTGCTGTATTGAAAGACTGAATTTGTAAATAAGTATTTTTTTAATAATGTAGTTACAATATGTTAAAATTTGTGGATTGAATTTGTAACGGTGGGTAAATGTGGGGCTTTTTTCCTTAACACTCATATCAATATCTTGGCATCTTAAGCTAAGATTGTTGTAAGCAAAAACAGATTAACCATCATTTAAATAATACTATTTTCATGTCATAAAAATATATCTTGCAATTTTTCTCTTGTGGATTTAAAAAGCACAGTTATTTTTAAAAAATGCATATTCTGTCAATTTTTTGTGGGAATTATAGGGTTAGTTAGCCAGGGCCTCCTTTACATCAGGATTACTCCATTGTCTCTCTTAGTTTTATTATTATTGGGGCGGCTGTGGTGCAGTGGTAGGGCGGCTGATCTCTGGTTGGAAGATTACAGATTTGATTCCCGCCTTGGCCAACAATATGTCGAAGTGTCCTTGGGCAAGAGACTCAACCCAAAATTACCCGTGGTGGAAGGTTGGCGCCAGTAGAGCTGCCATCAGTGTGTGAATGTGTGGGTGAATGGGACATAAGGCCTTCGAGGAAGGTAGAAAAACAAAAATCTATACAAGTACACGCCATTTACCAATTTATTCTTCCCACAGTTATTGTCATCTTGGCACTGATGCTTCTCTTCGGAGGTCTGTACACCATCTACGTGTACGCGTACCAACAGAAGGGCAGCTACCACACTAACGAACCCAAAAACTTGGAGTCCCCCAGCAGCTCCAGACCGCTAACAGAGACCCTGAGAAGAGAAAAAAAGGCCCTCCCAGAAATTGAAGAGGAGTTCCGAAGTGGCTAGTATCACAGGACTTACGGGGCAAAAGGGTGGGGTTTTACACAGGGATTGGAGGGAGGGGGAAATAGCACTTGCAAAAACCACAGTTACCTGTAGTAATATTTCTAATTATTTTGTCTCCTTTCTTACGCTTTAGTTAGTGTTTCTTTTCCCTTGTTGAGTGGGATTTGACGCCTGGTGCTCTACTTTTCATAGTATGTATTTTGGTAAGTTCCAGTTTTGTTGGGTTTCAAGTTCAAACAAAGCCCCATATTGCATGAGTAGCCAACAAGTCTCACACTGTATTGCAGGGTGAAATACTGAAGTGCCTCTTCTGAGCGGGCTTGATCTGAAAGCTTTATGGCTAATTCAGTGAGAGTTTAGACACTGTGGGAAAATGGATTTGAACGGACGTCTAACTGGAACCTCGGTTTCAAGTGTTCAGGCTGATTTCTTTAGAGACATGTTTCAGTCCAGGGAAAGAGTAGCTGTAAAATGGATTTCCATCTTAAATATACCTTTTGATGACAATCTATCATGAAGCCATTGTTGAAATCACAAGAAATAATCTCTCACTGATTTGAATTGAGAATTTATCACTGCTTGCGAAGCAATTTGACAAAAAAGTGAAATCAACGTGAAAGAGTTAACAAAAGGACAAAAACAATAAAATCAAGAGAGGTATCGATAAGCATGGAGCTTTATGCTTTAAGATGATGATTTTAAAAAAAAGGTATGTATGCTTATATTTGCTCTACTACACCCTATAACTGTGCATAACCTTTACAGAACGATGAATTCAGAGTAGCCATAGTGTCAGTACATAGCAGCTTTGCAGGATAGTTTGCTCAGATCACCACACTTTCTCAACAGTGACCCTTAGGGACTTAGAATGTGATGATTTGAAGAAATAGTACCTCGGGGTGTGAGAGCTTGGTGTCATGCGGAATCAAAATGAACATCAAGTTGACAAAAGTTGGAGTGACCTAAATACCTGATTTGCCCTTTCTTTTGTCTGACTCCTGGTTGCTTTTAAATAAAGTCAAGCTGCTCTCAGCTTGGTGCTACGCAGTGATCGTCTCAAAAACAAAGACCTAATAAAACTATAGAGTTCTTCCACAATCCGTCAAGTTTGCCGATAGACGGACTTCAGGGAACAGCAGCTATGTGGGGAGTACACACATAAACACACACAATACAACTGAACAAAGGACCACAAAAGAATGGAAGGTAGGATTTTACTTCATCTCACACTGCTAAAATATTTTCACTCAATGCTGTAGGGTAGGGGATAGTCTGTAGATAGTGCCTCTGGACCGGCAGACCGGGTTGTGGACCTTCTTTTCAAGAATGATACAGGGGATAAGGTGCGCCAATGGCCAATAGTGCTCCAATCGTGAAACCTGTTGAATCAGGAGACACAGGGTAGTTTCCAATCCTGGGTTTGAGGGTTCTTGGAGTTTGCCCATCCAACCCTCATGTGCTTTGTGGATTTGGTGAAAGTGTTCAATCTTCCCTCTCCTGTGGGAGGAACTCTGGGAACATGGGGCCCAATCCGCCCTCTGAGAGCCGTCAGTGCAACCTGTGTAGAAGTTGAGGAAGTCAAACCTCGTTTCCAGTGAGTGTTGGACTCTTGCAGGGATCACTTTGCAATCGGTTTTATTGACAGAACTTCCAGGTGCATCCAGGAGCCTGAGAGTCCGGTTTAAGAACTGCGGGATTTCATCTCTGCTTTTTGCAGAGGATGTAGTACAGGAATAGGCAACTCCAGGCCTCAGGGACTACATTCCTACTTGTTTTCCAACATACCCTGCTCTGGCATGTTCTAATCGGCTAGACACACCTGTAGCAGGTAATCAGCCATGAGTAAGACTTGGATATCTGGAAACCATGCAGACACTGCGGCCCTCGAGGCCTGGAGTTGCCTATCCCTGATGTAGTATGTTTAGTTGGCTTCATCAGACCAGGACATTCAATGTGCACTAGTGGTGTCTGCTGGTAAGTTTTGACCTATTGAAGAGAATCCGCAGGTCAGAGACCGTTGTTCTAGACTGCAAAAAAAATGGTTTGCCCTCTCCTGGTGGGCGGAGATCTTGTGTTCCATATATGGAAGAATTTGTTGAGAGGTCTTGTTTACGAATGAGGGGAGATTAAGCATAGCATTACCAGGCAGAAAGGGGCCGCATCTGAAGTAATGCGGTAGCTGTATTGATCAGTTGTAATGAAGTAGGAACTGAGCCAAAAGACAAAGCTTTGAATTAACTAGTCTTTGTTTCTTCCCTCTCTCGGGGCCATGACCTTTGGGTTGTGATCAAAAAGACGAGATCTTGGATGAAGTGGCTGAGCAGAGTTTCCTCCGCAGGGTGGCTTGGCTTTCTCTTAGAGATAAGGTTGAGGAGCTCTGTCATCCAGGAAGCAATGGGAGTAGATCAACTGATCGTCCACATTGAGAGAGGCCATTTGAGGTGGCTTGGGCATCTCATCCAGATGTCTCCTGGACGCCTACCCGGAGATGTCTGGTAGGGTTTCCAGGGAAGATCCAGGATGTTCTTGAGCAGGGGTGTCCAAAGTCATTCCTTGAAGGTTTTCCAGAAACCTTGCCTTATCTGCTGCTGATTACCTGGATCAAGTGTGTTTAGCCAATAAGGAGTTTCAATGGTAGGTTGGTTGGAAGACAGGTAGGACACCGCCCCTCGAGAACTAACTTTGGACACCCCTGTGCTTGAGAGACTATGTCTCTCGCCAAGCTTGGAATCGCCTTGCAGTTCCCTCGGGAAGAAGTTTGTTGGACAGGGAGCTTTGGGCATCTAGCTGACCACAACACCATCCATGCTGCTACTTGTTAAGCTGCTTCTAAAGACAATTTGAGTTCTACCTTTAGCTTAGTGAAATCTCCCTCATCTGCAAGAGGATTTTTCATTTGGCGCAACCAAAGCTTACAGCTGTAATCACCTGCAGCGCCGCTTCCCTCTAAAGCACTAGTTTGTATAAACAGGTTTCAAAGGCAACAGCATTACTTTTGCAACATATTAGCTATGCATATTTAGAGCATGAGCGCACTTTGCAATAACATGCAATAATTAAAGCTTCCTTTCAGCCACGAATGTTATCGTCTTTGTTTGATTTGCAAATGTACAGTAGCAAGTTGGTAATGTGAATAAAAGTGATTGTAACAATGCTTTGAGCCCTTCCTACCCCAATGGTTTGTACAAAACAAGTTAAACGGAATGTATATCCTTTGACTCTGTAATGTATGGGCAGACGCTACAGTGAAAACCTGTTCTAATGTTTTTATAGTAGACTGCTGTGAAAGTACCATTGATAAAAGCTTTTGGACCGCTCAGGGTAAAGAAAGTGCAGTACTCACCCTATGTGGTTCTGACAGACCTCCATATTGGTGGACGTCTTCCGCTACAGATGGGCATGACTGCGCACAAACTGTACAGTGAGAGGATGTAACTGCAATTACTGTAAAGGTACCCGTGTATGAACCTGTACAGATTTGGCCACGTGTTGTTAGGATGTGTCCTATTGTCAGACGAGTGAAAGGTGAGACCGAAAGCGGTGGGTTGACACTAAAACCAACTATTTTTATCACATTAGCAACTTAAACAATTACCCAAAACATCACTCGATTATGCTTTTATGCACACGAGACTTCTATAGAAAACACACCTCAATGTATTAGTTGATAAACTGGCTATAAACTCTCAGCTTAGCAGTGTCACATGATTGCAACTCACATTGTAGTTTGTGTGGTCCTTTGAGTGTGTCTGTGTGTCTTAGCTATTTGATGCTTGTATAGTTATAGTTTTACCCTGCAATGAATAGTAAAAACAAATGTGCACCAATGCCAACTATCCAACACACTAAATGTTTTTCACTACGTGAGAACTGAACTTGTAAAGATGTGTTTTAACTGCAATGACCAGAAGAGGGAGATAAACGGGAGGGTGGGCTTGTTTCCGATTGGACTTCTTGAAGTTTAGTCTCAACTAAATAATAGTAAAAAGGAGTCAATGAGGTCAGCAGGAGATGTCATTGAGGATCTCAAAATGTACTATAGCTTTGGTTATTTTGCCGGCAAACTGAAGTATTTGTGGAACCAGAAGCAGAGGACAAGTTCATCCAGCTCAGATTCATCCGTACCACCATTCCTTCAACAACGAGCCAATTGTAAATTGTGTTTTTGATCACGTACTTTGGACTTCTGTTACTCCAGTTTGTTTTGTAAAGAAAAATAAAATCACTGTAAATGACCATTACTGTTAAATCGAGGCTAAGCCTGACTTCCATCTCAATAAAAGAAGCTTGAATGAAACGGTTTGCGAGACGTTTTCTTTGACATAAAAGACAAAAACACCAGTTTGGTAGAAAGTTAGGTTTTTATTTTACTAGGCATACACTGTACACAGCATTAAACTCCATTTTCTTCAGCACGCCTGAGAATGATCTCATTGAAATTTGGCTTTCAAAATCTGAATTCATGACATTTTACATTCACGTGTTAAGGGGGTGGAATTTAATTTTTGGCCGAAAAACAATCATTTTTGTTTTTAAAGTAATAAAATGTTCAACATTTTTATAGTGCTTTTTTGGGGGGGAGGAATGTTTTGGCACTTTTGTGCGTTTGAAAGGAAGACATTTACATTGGACCTTTTTTGCCAAACAGGATCGATCATGTAAACATGTTAGTTATTGCACTAATGTGCAACGTTTTAAGTACCTATAATTGGACACAAAAAAAAAAAGGTTGAGATCTATTCAGTCATCTACACGTTACATTCAGTCAGTCGGTTTCTTGCCAGGTTGCCTTTTTGTTTAGTCTTTTTAACTTTTGCAGCACAACGATACAGACACAAAATAGCTTATTATTATTATTATTTTTTTTTTTTACCACAAAGATGTGGTGGTGAAGCCAACTGCTGAAAAACACATCATGCGGTCAAACAGTCAAAGCGTAACCTCACCGAATACAATATTGACAGCAGCGAAGAGTTTAATGAAAGGTTTGTCCGCTCATGCGTGTCGTTCTGCTGTAGAGCTTGCATACATGTGCTGAGACGTGTAACAAAAACCAGTTGATTAGTACGGCAACAAAAATCAATAGTTGATGTAATGGGTAATGTAGCATCTTCTCTTTAAGAGAATGGAATTAAATGTGAAATTCTTAAGTGCAGGAAGCGGTACTAATTCATAATATTTCCAGTTAAAATACTTTTATGGATGTACGGTGGGAATCTTGCAGGTTTGGGCAGATAAAAGATGGAGATGGTGTAGTGTTTGCTGAGCAGCAAAACCTGCAAATTTCTTTTTTTAGGAAGTGCGGTGAACTGCTGTGATTAAAATCACAAACACCGGTTATGGAGGCCGCTAAGTCATGTCTACCTCCCTCTCTATTCCAACATACTTGAGGGCATCAGCTTGGCTATATCTGCAGGGAGAGAGACCATAAAAATAAGTTAGTACACGTCATTTGGCCGAGCCGGTTGTTAAGTCGCAATGCTCAGCAGCATGGCTTCTTTTAATTTTACTTGTGTGAAGATGGAGAGTCACGAAAAGGCCCGTGACTCTACCTGTAGTCAAAGAAGAGCTCTTCTCCTTGCAGGATTGCTCGTTTGGCAAAAATCCCAATGCGGTGATCTCCGTTCACCATCACCACTGCAATAAGAGGAAGTACGTTAACCAGAAGACACTTTCGCAACGCTCTCTTCGTCAGCAGAACAGGTCGTCTCACCTTTAGCGTAGCAGTTAGGATTAACCGAGTGATTTGCAAAGCGAATTTTGTTCCCCTTTCGTGTGGCGTCTACTACAAAGTCTAAGAAATACAAACGGCATTAAAGATTTCTCCCCGTACTCTACCGGTTCGTTTAGACTTGTAAAAGGCACGAGAGGCGCCAACTTGCCGTTGTTTAAATTGAAAAGGAAGCTGGACATGTATTTGTCGTAGATTCTTCCACGCCGATCTGCCTCGTCCTGAGAGATCAGCTGATTGTAGAAAAGCAGGAAAATGTTAAACCTTTTAAAACTTAAAAAGAAGTTTTATTTAAATAGCACTTTCACAGAATTAAAGGCCCACTCTGATGAAAATGGCGGGTGTTTTTAACATGGCAATTTTCTTATGATGGAGAACATATAAAAAATAAAAATAAATTTATATATAAATAAAGCTTTAAATTGCAATTCTAAATATTTCTGTGTAAAAATTGTGGTGAGCCAGAAGCAGATAAAAACATTTGGTAACACTTTATAATAAAGCTCCTTAACAAGCTTTATTAACACATGAACAAACATACAGTGTTTATATGGTGTTGGAAAGAATTTATTTATTCAATAAGCCGCATAAGGTTTGTTAACAAACTTAATAAGATTCATTAACATCTAAAGTGTGACCATTATCTACAAAGGCAACTCCCTTGTTAACCTATGTTAGATTCAAACTAGTCGCGGTCCTCTGCGGAAGTCTCGCGCCGTGCAGCGGCTCGTATTGCCATCTGGTCTGTTCTCTGTGCGTAACATAAAGATGTATCAGAAAATCGGGTTTATTTTTTAAAATATAAGAAATATTTCACAATATGAAACAGCAAATTACAAATATGGAAGTTTTTTTAAGTCATAATTCAAAATATTATTATGCATTTTTTAATTGACAACTCAATCTCCAAATTAGGCTTGCAAATTGATAATTCATTTTGCAATTTACAATTCAATGGTAAAATTTACAATTATAATATTACAATTTTAAAAATAAAATACTGCATAAAAACAAAATCAGTTGCATTTTCAATTGTCATGGGTTTTTGATGTCATAATTCAAATGACAAAGCATTTTGCAATTCACAGTTCAATATTATAAAATGACATTTCAATTTATGGTTTGCTTTAAATTCATTTTAAAGGAACTTAAATTCTATTGCACAGTAAAGTCTATGTGTCAAAACTCAATTAAACTTGCAAAACAGCGCCCCCTGCTGTAATGCATTCTCAGTTTTATCCAGGCGCTTCAAGTCGGTCATCAGGGCGGGGCCTTCCCTACATTTGCTAAATCCCGCCTCCACTTCCTTTCAACCAATTAAAAATATTAAAGACTCAACTAACCAATGGGGTTGTTTGGTGTCGGAGGTTAGAGGAGAGAATGCACTATCTGCTAATGAATTTTGATATTGAATTGTAAATTTTAATATCAAATTGTAAATTGCAAAATTAATTATTTTGCAAGCCTAATTTGAAGATTGAATTGTCAATTGAATAATGCATAATACTTTGAATTATGACATAAAAAACCTATAACAATTGTTGATGCAATTGATTTTGTTTTTATTCAATTTCCTATTTTGAAAATTGTGATATTGAATTATAAATTGCAAAATTAAATATTTTGCAAGCCTGAAATGAATAATGAATTTGCAAATGAGTTGTCAATTGAACAATGCATTAAAATTTGAATTATGACTTAAAAAAAACTTCCATAGCCGAATGCTGATAGGAAAGCTCTGATGACCCAGCATTCTAGAAGCATTTAAACGCATCACTCGCAGCCGAATCTTGGATACTTGAAAAGAGTCTCACATCAGATTTGTGTGTAAAAGTGGCTTTGTGTGTGCGTAACAAGCAACTCATACGTAATTATAAAACATTTGTGTGTGTAGTAAGTTTCAAGCTTTTGTAATTTTGTAATGCAGATCAAAATTGTATTTTTTTTGTAATTTGTGGTTATCCACAAAATGTTTTGTATTAGTTACAAATCAAGAATCACACACGTATAAATCGGGGTAAGTCTATTTCCTCTCCATACATTAAAGGGAATGGGGGCGGGGTTGCTCTGTGTCATCCATCCCGCCCACAATTTCATTCTGCAGAAGTTATGTCCTAAAATATGTCAAAAGATGATCAGAGTGGGCCTTTAAAAATCAAACCAGTGAATTTCCTGGACTTACCTCTCCACAGTATTCAGAGATAAACTCGTTTTTTTGGACAGGCTCTTTGATGAACGTGCCCCACCCTGCGACATCCGACGGAGCGAGCAAAAGATGCTAGAAGAGGAGTCACATGAGACCTAGAAACAACCTTCCACTGTGACTGTCAGAGCCTCCTGCGTACCTTCTTCAGGCCTCGTTGAATGCTGCAGTTCTTGCAAGACACCACTTTGCTGTCCCAGTGGTCCGCAGCGCCACAAGTCATGCACAGATCTGGGTCACATTCCCGCACAGCCAAGTAGCAGGGACACTGCTTAGTGTTACACTGGGTCTTACATCTGCAGCCCGGGAAGCGGTTCTGGCCTGGAAAACATTAAAAACACACAAGAGGCTTTGACAGGAAAATTGCTAACAGAACATTTTATGCATCAATATAAAAGTTGAGGACATGATACGACTTCTCGGAGCACTTTAAAAAATCCACAGGTGAAAAGCATCTGTTGAAAGATGCGATGAAATGTGAAATTTTCAGGAATGTACTCTCGCAGACAGAAATAACCAGAATGCCTTTCCAGGAGCCTTCCTTTGGGGAAATTCTCCACAAGTGTCCAGACAGCCTTTCTGTCCTTCCCTTTTACATTCTTTTCCTCTGCGGCTTTGTGGAAGCTTTCCTGAGCTGGAGCCGTTTGAGTCACACTCGTGATGCCGTATATCAGCCCGAGCGCCTGTCACATCCCTTTGATTTCCCTCCAAGTCTTTGGAGCGCGCACATGTTGAACCGGGGGCCGGCTTCCTGTTTGGCGCTGGCGCTCCTCGGCTACGGGAAAAGGCGGCGTCGCCAGAAGGAGGGGAGGGGGAAGGTGAGCGAACCACAACAAGTCAAGAGATGAGGCCAAAAGTTTGGCGAGAGAAAAATCGCACTGTGAACACGTGAGCTTTGATACATTAAACAGACAACCCCCCCTCCCCACCAGGAGCGGCGGCTCCCATCCGGCAGAATCATTACACTTACATTCATTCTCACACTGGCAGAACTTTTCACAAAAGTTTTGGGTCATCACACACGGACAGGAGTTGTCACACGGGTGGTCGGGGTGGTCACACGGCTGATAGTTGTACACCTGATTGGACGAGTTATCTGGAACAAGAAAAAGTCTTCAGATTTCACCGTGTGTAGCACAAGTCGTAGTATCTTTTTAAAGTAAACATACCTTTCTTTAGCTGGATTTTTGCCCATAACCTGGAATATCAAGCATTTAATAGAGTTATTCTAGAGAGAAAGGATGCCAACTATTATGTAAACATGGAAACTTTAGAATCCAAAATTATTTCCCTCCAATTGTAGGAGCATTTGAAGTGATAGGGAGGTCCAAAATTGTTTTTTTTTTTTTTGAAGGGCTAACCCAACCCTTTCACTGCCTTTATAAAGTTATGTATTGCCGACCGCTTGCAGCGCCGTGCTAGCGTAGCTCACCGTCGACTATTGATGATGTCATTGAGCGGTAGTGACACCAAAGCAGAGAAGCCGTGGCGCAGATCGGTCTATGCTGAAAATTTCTTGCACCGCTGGCATGAAGTACTAGGCGTGTTTGAGATCATGCAGGTGGACGCGGCGCTGCGCAGATCGCCTGGATTGCGGTGCATGCTGGGTAGTTTCTGTCACCGACGTCACATTTGCGACGACATGAAGTATCGCGAGAAAGGGGGCGGGTTCAAGGCGCCTACCTAAGCCAGCGCAGCCAGAAAATAGATACTGCGCTGGCTTCAAGCCGCCTTGATGACTACAAAACAATGCATTGTGGGAAACGGTGTCATGAAAGTTTTTGTAGTTTAATGTGAAATAACTGGTGCTAAATGAAGGAAATATGTGTATTTTTTTTACTCTTTCTGGAAGGTAGTGAATCGCTGATGAAAACATATACAAGATTTTAAATAATCTGTGGTTATTTGTGTCATAGTTGTCTTTAAAATGAACTTTAATTTTTATTGTATCTGTTTATTTGGGACTGTGCACATGTAATGACTCCCCCGACTTTATCAGTTTTACTCTAAAAAATGTAAAAAAAATACTATAAAAGACATAACAGCACAGATCATACTAGGAGGAGTGGCGTATTAAAATTCAGCAGAGTGTTGAGGACAACCCCCAACTCCTCGTTCTCGTACAGTCTCGTCGTCCACCTTCATCTCAGGCGCCTTTCTCCGCCCCCTCCTGCAGCAGCTTAGTCTCGCCGTCATAGCAGGCGAGGCGCAAGTCAACTCAAACACGTCTATTGCGAGAAAAGAGCGGGTTCAAGCCGCCTTATGGACTATCACACAATGCATTGTGGGAAACGGTGTCCTGAAAGTTTTTGTAGTTTAATGTGAAATAACTGGCGCTAAATGAAGGAAATGTGTGTATTTTTTAACTCTTTATGGAAGGTAGTGAATCACTGATGTAAAAATAAACAAGATTTTAAATCATCTGTGTTTATGTGTGTTATTGTCGTCTTTAAAAGTTAATTTTAATCTCTATTATATGTATTTCTCTGGGACAGTGGACATTATATTAACCCAGCAGCTATATTGTATCTGTTTTCCTCTGACAGATGCTAAAAACAATATAGAGGACATAATATCACAGATCATGCTAAGGGGGAGAGGGATATTAAAATTCAACGTAATTTTAAGGACATCCCCGACTTCCTGTTCTCGTACAGTCTCGGTCTTCGCCTTTCCTCGCCCCCGCTTGGTTTCGCCGGCGATCCAGGCGAGGCGCGAGTCATTTCAAACCCTAACTACTAAAAAAACGTTTAACTTTTTTTTTCCTCTAAACAGTGGATATGACATCACTGGCTGCACAAAGTGAAAATCAAATAAATATGAACATTTTACGACGTCTATTTGTGACTCCACTGTGTTCTGATGATGTGGTTCGTTTGTTAAAAAAATACATTTAAAGTCTCCATATGACAACTTTTTTAAATTAAAAAAACGTTTCCAGTAGTATTTTAATCATGGTTATGACATTTTTTTTTAATTTGTAAATTGTAATTTTTTTTTTTTTAATTCTTGTGTTTATTTTCATTTAGTTTGAAACAAAAACACATATACATACATACACATATATATATTTAAAAGTTTTTTTTACAAAAATCCCACAACCTAAATGTCTTTAAAAAAAAAAACTCCTGAGGGGGCGTGGCTTTTGGAGCTGGGCTGAATAGCCCCACCCCTGATCCCCCCCTGTCTGATTATCATCTTTAGTGTAAATCGTCAGCGCTGCTACATAAAAAAATTGCATAATTCTTTGTTTGAAAGGTTAAATGTAGGGGAAGAATTTGGATTCAACCTTATTCAAGTGGGAATACTTTTATTTTGAAGTTAAATCTGCAAATGTAAAAAAAAAAGAAAACAACATTTTGTAACCTGTGTTTCCTTTTCTTCTTTTGGGGCAAAATGCCTCCATCTTCCAAAGGAACCCGATGGATCAGAACCTCCTTTACTGCAAACTCGTATACCTGCAACAACGATAAAAACAAGTTGTTTCGCTTAAACCCTTGTACACGCACACACAGCCGAGCCAAACTAGTTACTGTATGTTGTGCAATATTGTGCAAGCTCAAAAAAAAAAACCAAGCGCTCGTCCCAGAACGTCCTGGCCCTCGCTTCATCGTTTAAAAATCAGCGAGTCGAGGTCAGACACACAAACAAATCTGTACAAACACACAAACATAAGCCGCCCCTGACTGCCAATTCTCACATTTGGCCTCTTCCCTGAGATCCAGACATACGTAATCCTGCAGCTGGCTCTCTGCGTACAAGCAGAGTGAAGGGTCCAGTACAGAGTGTCTGGAGCCAAGAGGGGCCACAGGGGTCCGATTCAGGAGATCGGTCGATTCAAGCTAAAAACTGAAGTCTTTTTTGGATATTTCCATTTTAAATACTCATTCAAACGTTTTAACGTCGCTCTGAATCCGCCTCACTACCAAATTGGCACCAGTGTGGCATTTCTGAACCCTTGCATCATGGGAAGGGCAGAGAGACGTCACATCTGGTAAACATCTCTGTTTATGGTGCCACATGCCATTTTCTCTCTCGCCAGCCCCCAATATTCGCGCCATAAAAACCACAGGCTCAAGTTGCATGTGTTTCTTGAGCTCGCACTGACGCAGATGCCACAGGAATCTGCTATAAAGCCCGTTTCATGATTTGGTTCAAAACAGCGAAGCATCTTTGTGAGGAAGTTAAACAAGCTCTCTCAAACAACAGATGGTATTGTTACATTACTGCTGCTGCTTTTTCCTCAAAACATCATTACTCACAAATATGATTGTTTTTACTTTCTGTCAACTTTTAATCAGCTTTTCCTTAATCTATCTTTTTTAACAACCAAAATGTGCAAAAACAAAAACATAAAAGCAAAAATTCAAGTGAGAGACAAGTATTGTGGACAGCTAGAAGAAAGATACTCTTTTGAAGACTCACCCGACTGTTTTTTTTTTTTGCTATTTAGAAGTATTCTATGTGGTCTTTTAATTAAACTATTAGATTTTTTTTATCATTTAAAGGGGCCATACCATGAAAAATCAACTTTTTGAGCTTTTAAGTGTATTTTACTGTTCATTCCTCACTATAAAAGAAGCCCAAAGCGATATTTCCATCTTTTCCCTCATTTCTGAGTATTCCTCTAAAAACTACGCTCTCAACAGCAGCCCCTCCCATACCCACGAAACGAGCGGGTCCTCTCGTGCTTACATCACAAGGTGAGAACCGCCCCCTCCCGGAAGGATCCTGAACGTATCTGAGAATGGCGCAAGCAGACGAGGGATAGTGGGAAGACGGCTGGAGAAAGGGAGCAGACTATTTCCTAGTGGAGAAAGGGAGCTGACCATTTTCTAGCAGAGAAAGAACCAGACTATTTCCTGGTGAAAAGGCGAGCAGGCTTTTTCCTGGTGGAAAAAGCAAGAAAACTATTTCCTGGTGGAGAAAGGGAGTAGTCCATTTCCTAGCTTAGAAAGGGAGCAGACTATTTTCTGGTAGAGAAAGGGAGCAGACCATTTTCTAGTGGAGAAAGGGAGCAGGCTATTTCCTGGTGAAAAAGCAAGCAGGCCATTTCCTGGTGGAGAAAGGGAGCAGACTACTTTCTAGTGGAGAAACAGATCAGACTACTTCCTGATGGAGAAAGCAAGAAAACTATTTTCTGGTGGAGAAAGGGAGCAGACCATTTCCTGGTGGAAAAAGCGATATGACTACTTCCTGGTGGAAAAAGCTAGAAGACTATTTTCTAGTGGAGAAAGGAGCAGACTATTTCCTGCCCTAATGTGGAAGCTGAAACTTCCTGGTGGAAAAAGCGAGCAAGCCGTTTCCTGATGGAGCAAGGGAGCAGAATATTTCCTGGTGGAAAAAGCTAGAAGACTATTTTCTAGTGGAGAAAGGAGCAGACTATTTCCTGGTGAAAAGCAAGGAGGCCATTTTCTGGTGGAGAAAGGGAGCAGACTATTTCCTAGCTTAGAAAGGGAGCAGACTATTTTCTGGTGGAAAAGCTAGAAGACTATTTTCTACTGGAGAAAGGAGCAGACTATTTCCTGGTGAAAAAGCAAGCAGGCCATTTTCTGGTGGAGAAAGGGAGCAGACTACTTTCTAGTGGAGAAACAGATCAGACTACTTCCTGGTGGAAAAAGCGAGAAGACTATTTCCTGGTGGAGAAAGCAAGAAAACTATTTCCTGGTGGAGAAAGGGAGCTGACTATTTCCTAGCTTAGAAAGGGAGCAGACTATTTTCTGGTGGAAAAAGCGAGAAGACTATTTCCTGATGGAGCAAGGGAGCAGACTATTTCCTGGTGGAAAAAGCTAGAAGACTACTTTTTACTGGGGAAAGGAGCAGACTATTTCCTGGTGAAAAAGCAAGCAGGCCATTTTCTGGTGGAGAAAGGGAGCAGACTACTTTCTAGTGGAGAAACAGATCAGACTACTTCCTGGTGGAAAAGGCGAGAAGACTATTTCCTGATGGAAAAAGCAAGAAAACTATTTCCTGGTGGAGAAAGGGAGTAGACTATTTCCTAGCTTAGAAAGGGAGCAGACTATTTTCTGGTGGAGAAAGGGAGCAGACTATTTCCTGGTAGAAAAAGCGATATGACTATTACATGGTGGAAAAAGCGAGAAGACTATTTTCTAGCGGAGAAAGGGAACAAACTATTTCCTGGTGGAAAAAGGGAGCAGACTATTTCCTAGCTTAGAAAGGGAGCAGACTATTTTCTGGTGGAGAAAGGGAGCAGACTATTTCCTGGTAGAAAAAGCGATATGACTATTTCATGGAGGAGAAAGCGAGAAGACTATTTTCTAGCGGAGAAAGGGAACAAACTATTTCCTGGTGGAAAAAGTTAGAAGACTATTTTCTACCAGAGAAAGGAGCAGACTATTTCCTGGTGAAAAAGCAAGCAGGCCATTTCCTGGTGGAGAAAGGGAGCAGACTACTTTCTAGTGGAGAAACAGAGCAGACTACTTCCTGGTGGAAAAAGCGAGAAGACTATTTCCTGATGGAGAAAGCGAGCAGACTTTTTCCAAGTGAAAAAAGCAAGTGATGAAGTAGAAGAATTTTTTTTAAACATGGATTATTGAGCAAAGGCAGAAATGTGTCCGTGAAAAGAATTTTTGATATGCAGATTGATGATGCTTCAAAGAGAAGCGTTTTTTTCTTCTTTTTGTGGATGACACACTGACGAGGACGGTTCTAGGTTTACGTCAAGAAACAGGCGACACCCTCAAGGAGCGAAAGGCGGAGCCTCAGAGAGTCGTTTTACTTCTAGGTATGAAAAAAGTTAATAAAAATACAGATATATTTCACTCAAATAAAACGTTGGCAAAGCATGTTATGGCCCCTTTAATGATGCTAAACTCAGAAATGAAATTTCACTCTTAATGTTCTTTAGATAGGTCTCCATCGTGTTTAAAATGCCATAAAAACACATTAAAGACACCAAAAACACAACTTTCATCTCAGTGGGTCTTTAACTCCAGATGTTGACTACGATAAGTGTGTGTTATAACTTCACCTGCTTGCAGTTTTTGGTACCAATAAGGCGAGCGATGGAGCAGAAGTTGTTGAAGTATGTGCCGTGCAGCACGCGGAACAGAGACTCCTCTGCTCCGCTCCACGGAACCACACAGCAAGCCGGCTGCTCTGCACCGTCATCCCCGGGACGCTGCTTGGTGGGAGTCTGGCTGCGGGAATTCCCCTCTGCGTCACACAGACACGGAGGTCGACTTACTGAACAAACAACTTTCTTTAGGGTTTTCTGGGTGAACGCTTTGCTCAAATTTAACAGTTTCTGCACACAGTTATAACCAATACTAGACACACAAATCCCTGCTCCTTTTTTCTATTTTTAGGTGCAATTACACTTTTTGACAGAAAACTCAGAGATATTCTCAAATGTGAACATTTGCTGAGTCACTGGACGAACACCAGCTGCTTCCAAGCTGTGAAGCAAGAAAGGAAATCTGAGAATGTAAAAGCTGGAGCAGATCAGATTATTCCCATCAAGTTAAGATGCAGATACAAAAATAAAACCGCATAAACAAATCGTGATAAAATACTGGTTGGCTTATTTTTACTTGATAAAAGAAAGTACAGCTTCTGGAGAAGGGATCTGGGGAAGCCAGAAAGCCAACTAGAAACCGATCCGCTACAGACAAAATTCTTCACTGTTAAGAATATGCGTTTGGATTGTTGGTGCAGAAGTTAGTTTGACTAATTTCCCATCAACCCTTTGTTTGCACTTTCTCCCGCTAGCTTATAGCATTTCATAACCCCAAGCTAACATTAGTGCAGCAAAAAAAAAAAAGAAAAAAAAATGGCTAAAAATATTGAAACAGTTTTGAGCCAGATCACAGAAAAATAAAGATGAACATGGATCTATTTGTGGACGCTTTGTGGAGCAGAGAAGGGAGACTTGAATCTGCTCATGGGAGTTGCTACGTCACAAACCCAAACTTTTTTGAAATCTGCTCTTGATTCAACACGATTTCAATAAAAAAAAAAAACCCAGAAAAGCCATTTTATTCTTAAATTCTAATACAAATGTCCTCCATTATAAGAAAAATGCTGCAAAACAATGTTAAAAATATCAAAAACATGATCTTAATTTGAGTGAAACTTTTAAAATGTACCTTTTAAATATTGCAATACTTGAAATATAACTATTTTTTTCAACATCTAATACTTTTGCAGATATTGTTTTACTTTTGGCAGCAGCCTGTACACGTTCCTTTCAAAATAAAACACAAATTTGTGTCCTGCTGCACCAGATTGACCTAAAAACTTGCAAGAAGACCAGGTCAAATATGACAACTTCTTTAAATTTGTACACGTGAATGAAATTATTTACTTTAAGAACTTTAACTCTGAACAGCAACTTTATACTACTGTGCAGCAGAATATATGAATGTGTGTTTTAAACCTATTCTAATAATAGCTTAAATTCCATATAATGATAGATGAAACATTTTCTTTATCATTTTGATCAGCTTTCTGGCATGTTAAAACTCAATAAACCTAAACTAAATTAACCCATTACTTATGTAATTTGTTAGCATTTTTTTTTCCTTAAAAGAGTGAGAATAAATGTTGGATTTGAAGCTCCATAGCCTCAGGTTGCAGACCCCTGACCAAGACATACATCAAAATGTAGGAACTGTTTTTTAGCGGACAGATTCATCTAATTTCAAGCTAATTTTATGCTTTCTAAATAATTTTTCGTGCATTCCTACCTGAAGAGGAGGTGCTTTCGCGGTCACTGTCGCCCTCCTTGTTTTCCTCTGCGGATGCGGACGGTCCGGGACCGCTGGAACCGGTGGCGCGCTGCTGCCTCCGTCGCCGCCGAGATCTCTGTGAGCGCCGCATGTTCTGATCCACAAACTCTTTAGCTCCCTTCTGCGCGGCAGCACAAGAAAAAAAGCCAGCAAAAAAAAAAAAAATCACAACATGCAGGCACACCTGCAACAGGAAGCAGTCCTCCCCGCAGGGCTCCGTCTCCATGCGGATCTCCTTGCTTTTCCTCTTGTAAACATTAGGAGTAGCCCGAAAAGCTTCAACAAGAGAGGTAAGACGGTTAGAAACCACAAAACTATTACAGAAAAAAATGTTTTTTTTTAAAATTGCAATCATAGAAAGTCATTACGGTGGAGGAAACAGTCGTATTTGAAACACCGTCTGCAGAAGAGAGTGTGGAAGGAGTGCAGGGACTGCTCTCTCTGAACAGACTTTGCAAAAGGTCCGTCTAAGTTCGGGGTGCACAGCGGGGGCAGTTTCACTTGACTGGAGGGCTCCAATAGGTCCTTGTACCTGTGGAGAGCGCGCGGGGAAACTTTAGCGGACATATTAATTCGTCTGTGTCACTTTTTAGGTTTGTAAGCTCTTTCATATGCTGATGCAACTATTATTTTGAGCTGGAAAGCCTGAGACCGAGCCATTATTCTTCCGTTCCCCTCCTGCCAGCTCGTGTCTCCATGGTGAAGACTCAGCAAAAGACTGAGCGAACATCCCTGAAATTGAAAGCGCTTTTCTTACTTTTCCTTCAGCTCCTCCGTGGTGCCTTTGTAGGGGAACATCGAGGCGATGGCTGTAAATATTTTATCGCTAGGGATCCTCTTGCTGCCGGACAAATCTCTCACTTTTTGGAGACACAGAGCGAAGACTGTTATGCAAATCAACCAAACTCAAACTAGGCTTTTACACAAATCAAAAACTGTACAATTATTTTGAGATTTCCATTTGCCAAAATGATTTATTCATGATCTATAAGATGAAATCACTGTATCTTTAAAGGGTAACCAAACACTAAATCAACTTTGATTTAGTGTTTTTGGTTGTTGACCTCGATACATTTCTGTTTGTTGTTGCCAAATTTTTGACAAATTACAATAAAATTGTTTAATTCCTGAAAATATAGACAAAATCCGCCTGTGTGCTGCCCCCTACAGGTTGAAGCGAGGTATAACAGTTGAATTTTGTGATTGGTTAACTGGTGTAAGTTTTAGAAGTTTCATGTCATCGTGCTCTAGTATAAAAGCCCCGCCCATCTTTTATTCTTTAATGGTTGGTCGTTAGCTTTAGCATGGCTCGTAGCGTGGTGTATTTTCCTAATTTTTCAAAAATCTAGATTTTTTTAAACGTTAGCTTTATTAGCTTATGCTAGTGGTATTCTAAAGCTAGCGGACAGACGATTACTGATGATGTCATCGAGTGAAAGTAACAGCTGAAATATTAGACACTATTTTTTCCTAACCCTCTGTTTGGAGGGATAAATGAAGGGGAAGGGACGAGGATGTAGGGAGAAGGGAAGAATTCTGATTGGGCGCCAGGGTATGTTACATAAAGCTAGCCTAACTGTCAATCATAGATTCAAGCCACACCTCCGCTGCAAAGTCTGCCTAAACTAGCCCCGCCCCATTTTTGGCAGCAGGTGTGTTTGACATGACTCGCACATCGCCTGGGAGGGGCGGGGAAATGCGCCCGAGATGAGGGCGAAGAGCGAGACTGTACGAGAACAGGAAGTCGCGGATGTCCTTAACATTCTGTTGAATGTTTCCTCCTTAGTAGGAACTTTACTATAATGTTTTTAATAATAATCAGCAACATCTGTCCGTGAACAACAGATGAAAAATTGCCGCTGGGTTAATTTAATATCTATTGTCCCAGAGAAATTGTTAAAATTGAAATTAAAGTTAACTTTTAAAGGCAAAATTAATGCATAAAACCAACAATTAGATAAAATATTGTTCATTTTTACATCAGTGATTCACTATTTTCCAGAGAGAGTAACAGAATGCGCAGATTTCTGTCATTTAGCACCAGTTATTTCTGATCATCACGTCGAAGTGACAAGAACTGACAGAACACCGTTTCCCACAATGCATTGTTTTGTAGTCATCAAGATGGCTTCAAGCCAGATTTCCAGCTACACCCGCCTGAGTGGGCGCCTTGCACCCGCGTCTTTCCCGCAATATTTTCATGATGATTGACAAGTGACGTGAAAGTCCAAACTACCCAACATGCACCGCAATCCAGGTGATCTGCGCAGCGCCGCGTCCGCCTGATCTCAAACACACCTATGTTACTAATCTGGGCTGAGAATTGCAGTCAGCCTCCAACTGCCCTGTTTGGTTACCCTTTAAATCCCTATATATGAGAGCCAGCACTTGTTTGTGGCCAAACAAATTCAGAAATAAAACCAGAGCATCCACACTACAAAACAAGGGCACCTTCAAATCAACACCAGCAGCTCTGGAGGCGCCGCAGCCGAGCGACCTTGTGGTGGCTGTCGTGTCCTCAAACGAACAGAGTGAGCTCTGTTCACGACAGAACTCACCCTCAGTCGTGCTTCTCCTTTTCCTTCTAACGAACGCTCCAGCCTTCGTCTCCTCCGAGCTTTCCACCGAGCTCCTCCTCATCATCCTCTCATCCTCTTTCTTCGCTGTACTGTCCCCGGCTGCTGCCGCCGCCGCCGCTCCTTCCTCCTCCTCGTCATCTTCATGGTCAGAATACTGGCTGAGAGCGTCCACCAGCTCTTTAAAGACCTCATCGCTGATGAAACCACCCTCTATAAGGACACATTCGTGATCTAAAAACAACCTCTTTCACGTGCACCGCAACTCCTCTCATTTTAGGAAACGCAAACCTCTGTCGCCATGGACACCGTCGTAGTTATCAATGAGCTCCTCCAGGAAAGCTTCATCCTGCTCCAGGACCTCGTCACCCATGTAAGGGATGTTATGGAGGAACGTCTCGTCCTCTACCTGCAAAATCATGAAAAAGAACGCAGAGACACGGAGTCAAATCCAAATCGGCTTAAACTGGATTTGAGCTCAAATTTCAACAAGGGAAAATTAGAACAGCAGTTTTTAAACTTGAAAGTACACACTGCAAACTTGAAATAAATATTGAATATTTGAAAAAAAAAATGTTAATTTAAAACTTAAAGGAAAAATAAATGTTTATTTGTCGGCCGATCTTATTCACACATAATTTATGAGCAATCAAGCACAAAACTGATGGATTGTGCTGCCAAAATGCACATTGTGACATTATTTTAACCCTAAACAAGCCTTAACTGCCTTTGAAAACTCACTTCCTCATTTGTAACAGCTCCTGCTTTATATTTTTAACTTTTTTTTTTTTCATTTCTCTCCCTCTTCGCTTTCAGACCTCAATTTACACTTTCAATTCAAAAGTTTCGCTTTCGATGTCGAGTCTGATTTTACGTGGAGGCGGGGCTTCAACATCAGGTGGTAGAGCTTATGATGATGTCATTTATTTATCCAGACAGGACAGATGAAGAACACAATTCTTTTTTTTCAACTGCGGCCTGGCAAAAATCAAGACCTTTAGAGAAATAAAGAGGTTACAAGAACAAGAAATAAAATTGAATAAAAATATTTAAAAAACAGCTTCTGCTGTTGGAGTGGCTTGTGTCATCGCTCCTCTGATGTGGCGTACAGTCGTGATAAGGCTCTTCCGAGGTTTCAGAGGAGGCGGCACAAGTAACTGTTTTGTAGTGGAATAGAAAGTGAAGACGGAGAGAAATAAAAAAAAAAAAAAAGAGTTAAAAATACAAACAGCAACAGTGTTTTTCATTTGGTAACAATTTTAGGTTAGGGCTGGGCGATAAAACGATAATTATTGATATTGCGATAGAACATTTTTTCAATAGAAGAATGAGTCTATCACGATGGACTTTTATTTTGAAGGGTCCGCAAATAACACTTGCTAGCGAACAGTTTCTCCTATTTGACAAGTAAAAGTTAGAGAGTTAGTCGCCACAGGGCGAGTAAGTGTATCTAATTATTGTGTTTATTTAACATTTTTTTAAATAAATAACATATTATTCATTCATATTCATATTTTTGTGTGCGTTAATGCTTTTAAGTACTTTTTTTTTCTTCAAACATATATTTTTTACTTTTCAAAAAAGTAATTTTTTGGCTTTTATCTTATTTTTTCTTGTTGTTTTTTTACTTGTTACTGATCCAAAAAATGATCCGAACCGTGACTTTAAAGCCGTGGCGCGATCTGAGACGTGTGTTTTGTGATCCGTTACACCCCTACTAAATACAACAAAAATAATTTGTAGTACATTAATACATTTTTGTTATGTGAACCCTGAAAACATTAGAATTTATTTGTAGACATAATGCTTTGTTTTTTGATGGAACTGAAGAAACAGTTTAGTATCTATTTCATAAACTTTTGAAACTTGAAAGCTTTTGCTTTAATTTTCAGCTTAGTTCATTTATATATATATATATATATATATATATATATAGTCTTGGTTATTAAAAAACTAGTTGCATCATTTCCATTGTTATCAGTTTCCATAGTTATTTGGTTTATATCGTGATAAATATCGTTATCGCGCAATATGTAAAAAGCTATATCGTGATATAAAAAATCCCATATCGCCCAGGCCTATTTTAGGTTATTTTTTCTATTCAAGTTCCAAATTTACAATTTTTTTTTTTCAAATTTTCTTCATGTTTCTAATGTGCAAATTTCAAATTTAAAAGTATTTTCAAATGTACAATCTAATTTTTCCTTTACTTTAAAGTCCCACTCCAATTATATTTTGATCTATTTTCAAAGCATTCCCATCTCGTTTTTTTATTTTGATTATTCCGTTTTTAGCTAAAATATATATATAAAAAAACTAGGATGCAGTTTCTGCAAAATGGCTATAATTTATAAGAAATTTGACTTTGAATTGTGGGCGGAGCCATTGAAGTATAGTAACGTCACCCCTACTTCCTGTCAACCATCTGTTTGCACTCTTTCCCACTAGCTTACAGCCCTCACAACTCAAAGCTAATATTAGCGGTGCAACAAAAATGCCGAACAAGATCGGAGTTATCCGGTTGTAGAGTTTTGAGCCGGATGCCAGCTCAGATGAGGAAAACAAAGACAAAAATTCTTCACGATTACAACAAAGAAATACTCAGAAATTAAGTTAAAATCTTAATTTTCTTTAACGTTGCCACATGAGCAAGCTAAAAACAGTTTTCATCTGATCTTTAAATCGATTTTGGTTTAACCACATACAGTGACATATAAAATAAAAATAAAAGAGTCTGCTCCACGGGACGTCCACCCCTCACATACCATGAAATTGTGCTGCAAAGGAGACCAGGAGTACATGAAGGGGATCCCTGCCACTGTTGACAGTGGCCTCATGGCGACGGCTTGAGCTTTGAATCCTGGGAAACCAAACTCCACCGAACACATCTGAAAGAGAACCGTGAGGGCAGTCATTTTGGAGAACCTAAAGTAGACACGTGGGACGTTTTTAAGAATGAATTACCTTCTTATTAGCCATTGCTACATTAGACACTGACAGCGGGATGGACTGAATCTTCAGCTTGGACCACTCTGAGTTCAGGACATTCGTCTGGAGCTCAATCTTCTGACGGTTGGTGGAGAACAGGGTCTAGAAAAACAGTAGAAAATTTAAAAAAGGTTTCCAGTGACTGAATGAGAAATAGACAAAAATATTCAAAATGAAAATGCTGACAAATTTCGACATCTACCTTGACCTCATCGGCTTTTTTAAGGCGTTTTAATTGGCGTAGGCGCATATACTCCGACTTGACCCTCCGCCTCCACTCCAGCAGGCTGCGGGACGGGGTAAAAGTGCAGGGCTGAGGCCTCGGCGGAGATGGGGCAACACTGGTACCAGGGGCAGGATGAGCCGTTTCCTCCATAATTCAGAGTAAAACCCTATAGCAGAAAAATGTCACATTACTATTGTGTGTTTTCTTATTAAATAACTTTGATGCATGTTTACATTTGAGCTCATTTAGCTTCTTTTCGTACGTTTTTCGGCAAATAAAAAGTCAATCACACTATCAGAGATTTCAGCAATCTTGGCATCAAAACATTCGGCATATTGAGCAAAATATGCCCCATAGGAAATGAATGAGAAAGTCTTAAAATATATTATTTTAAAGTCGATTAGCAACAAGTCTTTAAATATATTTATGTGTTTTAATTGTTAAAGTAACTTTAAAAAAAAACAACCATTGAGCTGTTATAATAGCATTATGCTAGGTCATTTGGATAACTTGACATGTACTGAGTTTTTTTCTGCTATTTATTCTAGCAACATGCTGATGTTTCTGGGTAATTTGTTATCTACTGGGGTTATTTATTTATTTTTGGTCAATTTAGAGTTTAGCTTCTATTTTATCAACAGGCTAACTTTTTTGGCTAATTTGTTACTGGATTTTTTAAGCTAATTTTGAGTTTAGCTTCTATTTTAGCAACAGGCTAACATGCTTGGCTAATTTGTTATCTACTGGTGTTTGTAGGCTAACTTTGAGTTAACCCTCGTGCTCTCTTATGGGGTCCAGATGACCCCACTCTTACATTGAGGCGTAGTCCTTCCATGACCGGTGCATCATCAATCATTGAAAAAAAACAGTTCAGCGCACTGTCTTGTAAGGGCCAGATGACCCCACTTTAAATGTAGACAACACTAGGAGAGCGGAAGGGTTACGCTTCTATTTTAGTAACAAGCTAATGTGTTTAGCTAATTTGTTATCAACTAGAGTTTTTTTTATGTCAATTTAGAGTTTAGCTTCTATTTTATCAACAGGCTAACTTTTTTGGCTAATTTGCTACTGGAATTTTTTAAGCTAATTTTGAGTTTAGCTTCTATTTTAGCAACAGGCTAAATTTTTTGGCTAATTTGCTACTGGAATTTTCTAAGCTAATTTTGAGTTTAGCTTCTATTTTAGCAACAGGCTAACATGTTTGGCTAATTTGTTATCTACTGGTGTTTGTAGGCTAACTTTGAGTTACGCTTCTATTTTAGCAACAAGCTAATGTGTTTAGCTAATTTGTTATCAACTAGAGTTTTTTTATGTCAATGTAGAGTTTAGCTTCTATTTTAGCAACAAGGTTAAAGATTTTGGCTAATTTGTTATCTACTGGGGTTTTTTAGGTTAATTTAGAGCTTAGCTTCTATTTTAGCTTCAGGTAACATTTTTGACTACTTTAATGACTGGAATTTTAGAGTTTAGCTAGTATTTAAGCAACTTGCTAGTTTTTTGGGGGGTTAATTTTAGATTTACTAAGGTTCTTTTGGGATAATTTGGAGTTTAGCGCTTCTTTTTATTTAAGTAAATCATTTTTCAAAATTAGCATGTAAGGGATTTTTAAGCAATTTTACTACATTTTCAGAAAATTTGATAAATTCAGCACTCCTTCAAAGTTCTTTAATGGAATTTCTTTTAGCAAATTTAACATTTTGCAAATAGATTTTGAATTTTCAGCAAATCCCTTCAGCAGTTATTGTAAATTGCATCGTCATTTTCTGTAAAAAGCTTCAGCAACTACTTTCAGCAAAAAAAAAAAAAAAAAAAATGCATTTCTATTAATTCTATTTCATCTTTAAGCCCACAAAACACTGCACTTTCCCATCATCCACTGCTGCAGGTTTTGGCAAATCAGCGCCCCCCTCTGTTGGCAAAACAAAATTACCATCTCCTGGTAAAATCCCCCTTGAAGGGTGCTTTAAATCTCAAGGTTGCCCCATGATTTTAGCCTTACTTCGGGTGAAATAATAACAGTGGAATAAGAGGAAAAAGCCCAGACGTTTGGGCATGCGCTTAAGCACGAAGTCCGTGGTTTTTAGTCCACATTGCCAAAGAGTGGGCGTGCCTCGGCGGAGCAGAAAAGTGCGTAGCGCTGTTTTTTACTGTTTCATAACCGCCTGCAAACATTTCACCCAAACGTACGAGCTGAACACAGTGACAGATGATTATGAGGTGAAAACGGGGCTCAGAAATGGTCGCCGTGGGTCTCTCGTTCACGCGTAAAACACGCTTCCGCCACGGATACGCAGCGGGGCTTCGTCTTGAGGGCGCAGCCACAGCGCCGTGGCGCACTACTACCGTGTCCATTTAAACCCCACAACACTTTAAAGACTTGCGCACTGAGTCCTCCACAATGACGGCGTTCCCTGTACACGCGTCCCGATCCCTTCATCCAGTGTCGCAGTTCATAAATACCTTGGAGAAATCCACGTCCGATTTTTTTTGCTGCAACGCGATCAAATCCACCGTGTTGCGAAAAAAAAAAAAAAAAAAAAAATCGAAGGCCGTTTGTGCTATATCGAGTCCAGAAGGCGAGATGATCTGAGAGAAATCAGCACGTTATCCACACGCATGGTGCTGCTGCTGCTGCTGGAGCTTGCTGTCGGAGCGTGCAAAATAGCTGCGCACTTTGTTTGGTTGAGCCAACCCGAGCACGCGGGTGACGTCTTTACTGCGACCAGAGCGCTTCCAAGCGGAGCTGGGATTTATGTCTATTCTGCGTCCTGGGAATAAAAAGTAGCGTGGAGCAGCGGCGGCACAGCCATTACGCACACGCACAGGAACTGATGCAACTGCCTGAAGCTCCGTCTGAATGAATGACTCCACCACTTACACCAGGATAAGCAGGAAAAGAAGAAAACATTCATAAATAAGAAAATTGATTTGATTTCTTTAGCTAAAATTAAGCAATTTAAATGTGTCAAAATGTGTGGCAGGAAGTGATACCGAAATGGATAAAATCAAAATATATATATCAAATTGATGTAATTGAATTTCATTTAATTACCCAACATTTTTGTTTTAAGTTAATGTACAGTTTCAGTGAATACTTAATTGGTAACCAGCCCTCGGTTTCCCAACATTCCTTTGGACTTGCCTAAATATTTAGCTGCAATTTACAGATTCTCCTGCAGAGGGAGCTCTCCACATTTTCACCCATGACTTTCTGTTTTCATTTTTTTTAATTAAAATTACCTTAAATGTGTTACAGTTACGGGAAAATAGTGTCAGATTAATCATCTAATGTATCTAACTAAAAAAAAAAAAAAGAATCACGTTACATCTGACGTTTGTAGCAGTTTAATTTGTAGATGTTTATCAGTTTTATTTTCAAAATAAGATTTTTGGTACTGCATGTATAAGGTTTTAATTTTTTAAAACTTTTTTTTTGTAAACGATTTTGGTAAAAACAACTATTTTTCTTTGGATTCACATCTTTAATTCGACTGCATAGACATTAATTTCAACTAAAAAAGTCTGTCAAATGTCATCGTTCCAGGAGTTTTTGCACTTCTTTGGACATTTTTTTAAATTGCGAGTGAATACAGGTCTAGCATTTTATTCATTTTGGATGATACAATTCAATAAACATAAAAAAAACACACACATCTAACGTTTTGTTGCGGTGTTAGGAATTATCTAATTTGTAAATGTTTATCATTTGATTTTCAAGATAATATTTCTGTTACTGCATAAAGATTGAAATTGAATACATTTTGGAAGACATATTAGTGTTTTGTTAAAAAAAAAAAAAAATTGTGGTAAAAATATTTTGATGTGGATGCATATCTTTTATCCAACCACATAGACATTAATTTCAACCAAGAGTCTGTTAAATCTCATTGTTCTAGAAGTTTTTGCACTTATTGGGACATTTTTTCAAGTTGCTAATGAAGTTAATTCATACATTTAATTCATTTTGGATGACAAAAGTTAATAAACTTAATAACACATTTAACGTTTTGCTGTACAATCTGGAATTATCTCATTTGTAAATGTTTATGATTTGATTTTCAAAATAAGATTCCTGTCATTTCATGTATAAGACTTTAATGTTTGAAACCAAACTAGTGTTTTTTAAAAATATTAATTTATTTATTTTACTTAATAAATTTGGTGGATTTGGATTCATATCTTCTATCCAACCACATAAACCTTAATTTCTACCAAAAAAAGTCTTTCAAATCTCAATGTTAGGTTTTTTTGCGCTTCTTTGGACATTTTTTAAGTTTCTAATGATCTTAGTCCATCTATTTTATTCATTTTGGATGATAAAAGTTAATAAACATTTTTTTTTTTTAAATCACAACACATCTGACCCTTTTTCCAGTGTTAGGAATAATCTAAATTATAAAAGTATATAATTTGATTTTTAAAATTAGATTTATGTCATTTCATGAATAAGGCTTTCATTTTTGAAACTAAATTAATGTTTTGTTTTTAACAAATTTGTTGGCAAAACTGTTTGGAATTGGATTCACATCTTTCATCCAACCAGATAAACATTAATTTCAGCCAAAAAGTCTGTTGTATTTCACTGTTCCAGGGCTTTTTTAGGACGTTTTTTAAAGTTGTCAATGAATTTAGTCCATTCGTTTTATTCATTTTGGGTGATAAAAGTTAATAAACATCCAAATGTGGAGACAATACTTCAGTGACACACAAGATGGCACTCTTCTGCTGCCATTAGTGGAACAAAAAAACATTGTTAACATCACATAACAGATTGTGTTTCTTTTCTCTGCTCTGCACAGTTACGCCACACGTATTATTTATGCTTTTGGTTTGTGAAAGTGGTCATATTTCCGTCAACAAAGCATCCTCGGCAATTTAAAAGTGGTGTGAGCCGCAGCCGCCGACACGCTGGTAATGAACTGTCAAAAGACAGTTTAGGAAGTGAAGCTGTTTTTAAAACTCCTGTTGGTTTTGCCTGATTTCTTCGGAAGATTTTTTAGCTGAAAGCTGATAAAAACAACAAATAAAGTCCTTAAAAAAGAACAAATGAAATACAAGCCAGCATATGAAGTTGGATTTTGTTTAATAACCACATTTAACTATCTGAATTTTGCAAGGATTTCAAGAACTTGTTGCAGAAATATTAAAATAAAAAGAAATTTCCTTCACTTTGCTGAAGTGAAATGTGGAAACAATTTTGGCTTCTGCTGTCTGGAGGTTTTCCAAGCGCAGCAGCTGAGACAGAGGACTCATCCTTCAATGACGTCAGCAAGATCTTCAGTTTCAAACCGGGTGTCCCTGCCACCTCTGTGTACCGCAACCTGACGTCCAAAAAAAAAAAAAAAAAAAAAAAAGGGGGGCGCTTCTCACCATTCCAGATGATGAAGAGGAGCACAACACATGTATAGGTTGAGGATTTCTGTCAAAACTGTTCTTTTGTTTGGATGTTTTTAGCGGAAAAACAAAAAAATCTGTGTGAAACAAATGGTGGAGGAGAACACACAATGCAGCTTCAACATTATCAGACCCCTTTGCACCATTTGGTGAATCCGCCCATACTAGGAAATGAGGGCTTCCTGTTGTTTTATAGAGCCTTCCTGCAGAAAGGTTGAGATACATTACCCTTACTCACCAGGGAAGATGAACACAGCGTTGTCAGACAAAATGACACTCACCAGACTCCCTCTTGTGTTTTCTGGGTGTTTTATAATACTTTTCATGTGTGGTAAGTAGACGATTTATTTATTTATTCCATTTCTTGCTTTCTCTCTAAAACCTTTTTCTATAATTGAACACAAAAAACGTTTTATATTTGAGTTTTCAAATGAAATTCTACTTTTATCTACTAAAAATATCATTAAACTGTTAGTTTTGCTGTTTGAGAAACTTTTCCTCCTGATTTGGAGACAAAGAGAGGATGCAGTGAAGGTTTGGACTTCCTTGACCCTTTTGTAACGCCTTAAACGAAACTTTATTGAGACTTAAGTTTCTTAACAGTGTTTTTTCACCTTTAATTTCTTAAATTTGTTGTTTTTTTTTTTTGTCTCTATAGGACACTCAACTGTGCTTTGTGCGCTTAACGAAGAAGCAGGGAATCAACCCAACATGACAAGTGAGAGAAGCAACAATTTCCTCTTCTTATTATCTTAAATCAAAGACGTCTCAAACAGTTAAAACCTGAATTTTAGCTTTTTAAGTTTTAAAGCTGTGGCATTAAGGGGTTCATCTTCAAAAAATGTAAGTCAAATGTTGTGTACAAATTAATCGAATAAATTTCTATTAGAGTTTCGCTTGGCAACGCTTGTATAAATATGTGCGCTGAGGGATTGTTTTGGACCCCTTTTTCCAAACATTTGTTTGGCCAGGGACCGACAAACCTGTACGAGGAGTTTACAGATGGGCTTTTCTGCCAAGACAAACTCCGGAGGAGGTCTTTACGAAACAGGAGGGGAGGGGGGGTCAACAGCAGTCGACAGGAGGCCCACAATGGTTTCGGAGGTTAGAGGTTAACTGAAACCTTTCTTTAAAAACAGCCCCCCGCCCCCCCCCACCACCGCCGCCGCCACCACCACCACCTGGCTCGGCGTCCCGAGTTTGTTCGTCATTTCACCCCACGCGGCGTCTGTGGTCCGAGCGTGAACTCCCAGTTGTGAAACCTCTTGCGAGCGGCGCCCCTCTCGCTGTTCCTCATCCTGTGCCTTCCTCTTCCCCCTGCGGCTCCTCCCATGAAAAGACACATTTCCTGATGTCATTACTAAATCATAACGCGGCTCGGCAAACAGATGTTGGTCGGTTCTGTGACGCAAATTTACAAGCCAAACACAAAAAAAAAAGGATTTATTTTTCTAATAAGCTGCTTTTTTATTTTTAAAGTGACAGCCAGAAACCTGAAATTAACCTAAATCTGCCTGCACAGCACACCCTGCAGTCATGATTACATCCACCCAAAAAACGCTAAGCCCCTAAATGTTTACTTATGTTTCCTATTTGGCAGAGGCAGCCCAAAAGGCAAATAAATCACATGCTGTGCGCCGGCCAGGCCTTCGACTGTGAGAAACTGAGACTAAAAAGCAGAACAAGAGTTAAAGAGTAAAGGGTTTTCAGATGTGCGTCCAGCCCCAGCTTGGGTGTGCTCCTTTTATTTAGGGAGAATGGAGAGGACAATCTCTGTAGCCTCCACCCCTTTCATAAAAGAGGAAGAAAAACTTGCACTGGAGAAGGGGACGAGCTGCTGCCAAAGGTGCAGGGCCGTCAGACAGATCCTGGAGGAACATCTGGTAGGTTTGGTTTCCTGGCATGCCTCGCTTAAGAGGTCTGACACGTTTAGATCTGGGGGAAACGCACCTTCACTCGCTCCGTCTGACATGAAGGGAGCACTTGGTTTCATTGGGGTTTTCCTCTCCTTTCTCTCTGGTGAGTGTGTGGTCTTCCATTCTTACATCTTGGTGGAGAAAAGAATTCATTTAGTGTGTTTTACTGTGGATATAGTCATACTGACCATACATTTTTGTTTCTCTTCCTTTAGCGACTGCAGCCACAGACGAGTCCACTGGTAGGTGGAATTATTTCTATTTTTTTTTACAGGATTTCCAGAAATGTTTCCTCTTTTTATTCTATTTTTTTTTCTTTGTAGTGACTTGTGGAAGTGGGCACTTTTGTGAATCGCTTTGCGCCCTTTGTGAGAGCTATTTCGGTGGGCCAACAATGGACTGCCTTTCTGCGCTCTTTGGTCACTCGTGTCTGCCCAAGTTTACCACTCCAATGAACTTAATGAACACGACGGACTGGTGTGTTTGGGGTAACGTCAACAGGTGAGTCATTTTCAATATTCCACAAAAGATTTCCCCGTGTACAGCTTGACCTATTAAATAATCGATAGAAAATTCTCTGAACAAACAGAAAAAATATCAAATATAATATTCCGAATTTCAATTTGTATTAAATCTATACAGCAGGTCAAAGATGCTTTTTTTTTCTCTTGACTAACAAAACAAAATTGCAATTTCGAATCCAATTACATCAAGCCCCCCTCCCCAAAAGCGACTAGCTGGCTGATCTAATGCCAGAAAAGTCCTTAGCAACAGTTGCTAGCATCGTTAGCTCCTGTCGTTTCACGGGACAAGCAGAAGATATTAATAATTAGTAGTACAGGAACAAATGTTCAATAAACTTGTTCAGGAGTGTTACGTCCTCAGGCAAACCTGGTAAAATGGAGGAATAAATACAAAAGCGAACAATGACAAAAACGGGAAAAAAAATGAAATAATTAGCGCGCTGGTTCAAACACAAAGGCTAACCAAAAGAGATTGGAACGTTGGCCAAACAAAATAAGTCAGGGAGACTGCTGACCCACCACGTCCACTGCAGGAAACCCACTAAGGGCTGCCAAACACAATCTACCTAAAGAAAAACAAATAAACAAAGCCTGAAAATCAAGACTACCAAATCCCAAACTAAAATAACAAAACCCAGCAGTGGAAGAGGCTCAACGTAAACCCCCAAATGCTACACAGCCAGCTGCTCTGCTCCCTGCCCGCCTCGGTGAGGTCTCCTCTGCCCTAAATACCGAGCAGGTGCAAATTAAGATCATTTGCCCCACCTGAAGAATGTTAAAAAGGTGCAGCACAGCAGCAGCAGCAAGTAAACACAAATAGACAGCAAAAACACATTTTTAGCACAAATGGGACCTCATTTAGCCCACTCTTTGAAACTCTGGTTTAAAATTAACCAAAATAGTCCATTAATGATATTGTCAACCACAAATTATGATATAAAGCTCACCGCTGCCCCACCCTCAGGATATGAGCATAGAAGTTTGTTATTTCACTGAAAAACAAGAAAAAATCCCTGCCTTCCGCCCTCGTGAGATCACACCAACGCCTTCACCGCGACTTCCTGATTGTCTGCCGCCATTTTGTAACCCGTCGGCAACGATTGGTCCGAGTCTGTCTGTTAGAAGAAGCCTGACTCAGACCGACTGCTCAGGAGAGGCTGTCAATCAAACACTGGAGGCGGGGCCAGCAGGGACCGCATGCTTTTACCGGGGCCTCTGATTGGTCAATTTATAACTTGCGAAAAAGAAAAAAGTATCTTTAAAAAATGAAATTAGAATTAAAAAGAAGATGTTAAGAACAAGGTATCAGATCAAGAATGGTTATTCTGACAAATAGAATGACTGAGAAATATATTTCTCAATAGAAGTCAAGGGGATTTTGACCTTTTTAGATTCTTTTAATTGAATATTTTAAGAATACAGAACAATTATTCTTAACTTTTGGATCTTGACCTTCCTTCAACCAGCAGCTACTTCCTGTTTGGAACACGAGAGGGGGAGGGTATGGGATAAATGACTATTAACTTTAAAATGAATTGCTAAACCCTCACTCAAAATGCGCTAATACGTGGTTTCCGTTCTTTCTTCAGTTTATACAGCAACTTAAGCTTTTGCACCGAGGAGATGTCTGACTGCCTTCAGATCCCGTGGCCCAACCCGCTGGTGGAACAGCTTTTTGTGGAAATTCACTCGACGTATTTTAAGGAGTGTCCCACAGAGGAGTTCAGTGACCCAGCACCGGCAACCGTCTTCGCCCTGGTGATCACTCCCATCTGCCTGATCCCCGTCATGGTCAGCCTGGTGGTGCTCAAGACCAAAAATGGCGACGGGAGCTCCTGAAATCTACTTTTCCGAGTATCTCGACCAACGCGAGAACTTTCAGTGCAGCTCGGAGCTCGCCTGCAGAAGAACCAGAGGAGATGTATCACATTTACTGGATCTGAAGTTCTACGATAAAGACTGTGACAAAACTTTTGTTTTTAACCACTCAAGTGAACTTTTGACTATTTACTGAATCACTGAGAACAGAGCTGCATTTATACATGTAAACTGAGTATTTTTAATGACGAAAGCTGATTGGATCCAGTTGGGAGATTCCTGGTTGAGCCATCTTGTCTGGGAGGTTACATCATGTTTAGATGTGATTGATATTGTGCATTGTTACAAGATCCCATTATAAAGACTCTTTTAAGGTTTTTTTTAAAGACAAAACACTAATAGTCTGTGTGCAACAGTGACATGCACTGAGTAATGGCAATCTGACAAAAGTTTGTATCCTTTACTCGCATCACGATGGGTGTAGATTGTTTAGTTTTGAATGACGACAAGCTGTTTGCTTTCAGAAGTGGAACAAAATCTGTATTTAATGTTTGAACTTTAGTTATTTGAGAAACGCCAGTGGTTTTACTGAGAGATCACAGTGCACTGTATCTGTGTGTTACTTTTTATTTTAATCTTTAAAACAATTTAATCTCCAGATAAGTTTTCGCCTGATGCTTTTTTTTTTCTTTTCGCATCTTTTTTGAATTTAAAAAAAAAAAAAAAAAAATACAGAGAATGTCGTCTTTTACCATAAACTTTTTAAGTGTCGGATTGAAACTATTCAAACCCTTTCCTGTTGGCTGTTAGAGGAACTTGGACAGATGGCTTTTGTCTTTGCTTGAAGTGTTTCTCAGCATCTGAAGTGTACAAGTGTTACAGTGAAAGAAGAACAGGCGATATGCATCACACCCTCATCTGGCATGCATGAATTTGTACTGTGAGTGTGTGTGAAATACATAAAATGTTTTTAGGGATCTTAGTTATCTTCTTTTTATTCTTCTTATTGTGAGTGAAGCCAAAACATAATTCAGATGGAAAAATTATACATCAATAATAAACGATGCTACTTATTCATTAAAGTGTCTTAACAGCATCCTGCATACTGTAAAAAGCCAAAACTTAAACATTGAGATGTTGCTGAATACATTAAAATATACATGTGTATCATTTGATAGAAGTACTTTTTGTCTGCAATAATTACTGAAAAAAAAAAAAAAAAATCATGTTTAACAATAAGCAGAGTTCAAATATTCACCAAAATTAGCAGAATCCTTGACACAAGCCTGAAGGACAGTTTGCCCCCTAGTGGCCAAATGCAAAACTACAATACTCTGCCTTAAAGACAAGTTAGGCTAAATTATATATATATAAAAAAAATATGTATTTATTGTAAAAAAAAAAAATGAAAGGTGTCCCCAGAAATACTCATCAATTACCATATTCTGATTTATTGTTTTTAATGTCTGAACGTTTTTGGCCAGAGGGATTCTCAGTAACACTGATTGGAATGGAGATCCTTTCTGCTCACAGCTGAAACCACTCACATGAACTCTGGGAAATGAGTTACAAATATTAATTTTTCCCCTTTAGGGATTAATAAAGTATTGTTTGTAAAAGATTAATGAACCTATCTACTTTAACATTTCTTTTAATTCAAGCAGTTTTTATTTCAGATTGTGTTTTCTAATTATTTTAAAAGCACAAGACGCATTCAAATAGAGTTTTTGTTTACACTCTATCCCCCGAGCTATGAGATGCCTTAACTTATAACAGTCAACTTTTAAAAATACGTTCCCACTGGACATAACTCTTCACAGACACTGAAGCAAACCGACTCTAAAAATCACCAAACTCCACATATTAAGCACTTCAGAAACAATTCTTTTAAGTAAACAAAAGCACAGAAACACCCTCAAAGTTCTGCAAGTTTTTTTAAAGCATTTCAGTCAGTGGGAGGCGGCGGGATCGGGCGTGAAGGATGTTCTGCCCTCGCCGTTTGACCGATATCTGGCTGAGGGGTTGGAAAGATGGCAGGTAAGGGCATCTTTGTATCAGCTGCTGCTGGTTTTGGCAGACTTTAACACAGACACTGAGAAAAATCCGCAACAGCACCTAAAAGATGAAAAGTTATTGATGCATGATTGATATTTTATTTGCTTTATTGGTACCTTTAGTATCAGTCAGCACTCAGTATTAATTTTCTATTGCATGTACATGCAGGAGGTGTGTTGGAATTGATGAAAATGGAAGGACTGCACCCACTGATGCGAGTCATTCAACGTGACATGAGTAATTATTTAGCTGCGTTGGAGCCAGGCAGCTGGCACGGCCGCTCCAGAGCTGACCGTTCAGCTGGCTGACACCGCTCTGGCAGCGCGGGACTCCACATCCAAGCGGGTTTGACACGAGAACTGCTGCCCGGT
This sequence comes from Oryzias javanicus, assembly GCA_003999625.1. Classification (NCBI taxonomy): domain Eukaryota; kingdom Metazoa; phylum Chordata; class Actinopteri; order Beloniformes; family Adrianichthyidae; genus Oryzias; species Oryzias javanicus. The sequence goes on from CM012444.1 coordinate 19,471,688, forward strand.
CACTCCGAATGAACTCAAAAGAGAAGCAGCAAACCCCCGTTTCACTCCACATCATCACATTTTTCCATCTCTGCGGCGAGGAGCGCCCAGGAAAACACAGAGCTGAAGGTCAACGCTGGCGGTGCAGCGGCAGGACAATGAAAAACAAAATACCTGATTAACAGTTTGAGCTGACAAGTCATGTAGATATAAAAAATTGTTAAAATGTTTAGTCTTGAAGAGCAAAAATTAGGGGTTTCTGACGATACAATTCAAATCCCGATACATGTCTCATGATATGATATCACGATATATCCCAAGAATGTATCAGAACATTTTTTATTAACTAGGAAAAAATAACTTAACTTAATAAAATGTCTTTCATTGTAATAAAATGGTAAAATAACTTGTATTCATGAATTAATGATCACAACATTAAATGCTGCAAAAGTTGCTTTTACCCTCAAATTAATTGTTCTTTTTTTTTTTTTTTTTGGGGTAAATTAAGAAATATTGGTTTTTAAAGGGAAAATTTCGTCTAATTTCTATGATGAAATATTTTTCAGTGTAAGAAAAAAATTAGAATGAAAGTGCCTTACCTAATAAGGGACTAAAAGTCTGATTCATGAAGAAAGTGCTGTTTATCTGCTGTTTATTTCCAACTTTTCTAAATCTTTACCCAGGGGTGTTTATTTTGGGGTTTAGCTAATATTTTAGCTAAATGCTAGCTGTTTTGGCTAATTTACCCTTTTATTTTTAATTTTTTTTTTGGCTAATTTGACATTTAGCTAATATTTTAGCTAGCTATTAGCTTCAGCGCTTTTGGCTATAAATTTCAGCATCTTCAGCTATCAGCGCTAGCATTCAGTTTACAGTACTCACACCAGCATTATCAGAGGTAATTCTGTACATCTAGTTCATAATTATGTTAAAAAGTTACGGCTTTAAAGTTTTAAAAATTCAGTTTTAGAGTGTTCAATAAATGTTCATTTTGTTCGGTCCGCGACCTCAGGTGTGTTTTAGATTTTGGCCCCTTGTGCGATTGAGTTTGACACCCCTGAATTATTGAATACATGAAAAAAGTTGCCAAAACTTTTAAAACATAACTTTTTTAACATAAATATAAATAAAAATAGGAATAGTATTTTAGAATAAATCTAAATCCTAAACAACTTTAAACTTTTGCTCTCCTTAAAATATATTTTCTGTCAAAATTGGAATATTCCAAGATAACATCAGGTTATTAGTAATGATCTGGGGGGCCGGATATAATTACCCTGTGGGCCGGATCCGGCCCCCGGGCCTTGACTTTGACTCGTGACTTAAACAGTTCAAAATAAAGAGGAAAAAATAAATATTATTTTCAGTAGGAGAACACTTCAATGTGGTTAAGAAACTTTATGTGCATGACAGTTAGCGCTGCAGCTCACTCGAGGAATTAACACGTATTTTATCGCTCATCGCCACGACGACGATCTTTTTTCAGAGTGTTACACAGATCACTGTGATCCATCAGGTCGCTGAACTTGAATCTATAGCTAGGAAGTTTTGACTTCAGCCCGCTTCACCGGCAGCACGTTTGCTCATAAATATTTAATTAAATATTATCAGTATTTTAAATCAATACAAGTATCGCAAAATGAAATATCGCAATATATCGCCAAATCGATTTTTTTCCGTACTAAAAATATACCTGACAAGCTACAGCTATCAAAAACAGCCTTTGCACCAATAAACAAGCTTTTATTTGGATTGTGAGGAAACCACAAACTTTTTTAAACTTTGTGAACTTTGTCTTTTGTTGATTTAACCTTTAAAGGGAAAACTGGAGAGCAGATAAAATGTCAGCCTTTAGCAGTCTAAATATTTGCACCAAAAAAAATTTTTTTTCTGCATGTTTTTTGCATTTTTTACCAAAATATATCCAAATTCTCTTGAAGTAATACTAATGGCCTTTGTACCATATTTAGTTTTAGTTTAGGACAGATTAAAGAATTTTTTTAATTTAATAAAAAAAGGAAATCAAACTTGTTTCATTTGTAAATGATATGTTGTTACACATTTGGGTCAGTCTACAGCCAGAGAAGTTCTGAATAACAAACTGAGAAGGTGAAGCGATTCTCACAGCTTGCCAAGATCAACATGACCTTCATGTATCAGCCAAACAAACCGTGAAATATACCCGGTGTTATTTTTCAACAAGAAAAATAATCATAAAATCATACACTTTTGCTTATTTTTTTCACTTTAAGTATATTTTTGTTGGTTTTAAGAGGCAAAATTTGCAGAAATGAAAGCTTGAAAGTGAGTTCTACAGATGGGACGGCCCCATCTGCCGCCCTGTTGTCGGCTTGACTCTTGTCAGGTCGTACTTAGGATGAGCTTTATCAAAGTCCCTCTGAATTTGTCATCTTTGTGAGCCGACGAGGAGCAAGCAGGGGTAACTTTCTGCTTAAAAACATGTATAATATGGTCATCTGATTCCTTCAAATGATACTTATAAGAGTGCAAACATTTTTTTGGTCAAAAGATGCTGCATAAAAAATATATTTTGTTTAAATTTAACTTGTGTGTTCAGTTTTTGCATCTGTGATTCTAACAAAAATGGCCGCCTCTAGATGGCATTCTTGCACAGCACACTGCAGAGTTACAGAGCCTCAAAATTTGGTGCTTTTGTCGAAGCATTACAGAGATATAATAGCTGGTGATTACTTCATTTTCTGTGTTTTCAATGCAGTTGCTCAGGATCTTTGAAAAACACTCAATTTTTAATGGTAAAATTTTGCATTTATGTTCAAACACATTTATTTTGACTAAACTATTTATGAAATAATTAAAAAAAATAGAAAACTGAAAACTAGCCGCCTAAAATTAAGTTAAATTAGTTTTAATTGTCATTAAATTGTATTTATTGGTTTGAAAATCCTGCATTAAATTCTTATTTAAATGTTTTTTTTCAGCAATTCCTTAAACATTAATGAGGATAAAAATAACTGAGCGCTATTTGTGAGTTAATATATTTTCAAAAAGTTTTACTTCCTGTTTAATTAAGCAATTCCCACTTTTTCATCAACGCATTTGTGCCTGCTGTGTTCTTAATTGAGCCCATCCTGGTATTATTTTCCCATCAACTGGCTCCTGAAAACATGAGTTTTAACTTTGATGCCGCATTTGCTTTTTATTTAAATGAGTTGATCCATTTTTTTTTTTTTTTAGGAAAAAGCTCTTCAGTTTGGTAACGTTTGATGTGTCCACAAATGCTCATTTTCACCTGCTCAGATATAAATATATATTTCTGATATCTCTCTTTGCGCCGCTTAGAATACAAGAGACAGAATCCTGCTCGGTATTTTGAATGGGTTTCTACTCTAATCACAAAAGAAAAAAGAAAAAAAGAATTTCTATGAAATCTGTCAGAGCTGGCACAAAAGCACAGAAACAGACGTAGAAATTCACTCACGAGTGTGTGATGTGAGCAGCTTCACACAAAACATGAAGCGACTGAAAGGTACAGACAGGTAAAGGTATCTGCGTTTCACAGGTTTTTTTTACAAACAAAACTTTTATTGTACTCGTCTGTTTACCCTGAACTGTGTGTCATTACTCCAACAAAACATCAGGGATTGAGCCCAAACAGATCTAGTTTATGCTTCCATAATGTGTACAGCTTTAATGTGAAGGCAGGAAGAAACCTTTGATCTGAGCCTCTTTTGTGTCTGGAACAGTTAATGCTGCAAAAGCAGTGAAAAAAGCTGATGGAAAATCTCATAAGCCACGTTTGCTACAATAACAATCACCGTGGCAGCACGGCTGAATCGATGGAACTTTATATTTCCACGGGCAATGTTGATTAAAACAAGGTTTTGGGACGTTTTGTCTGGATTTTTTTCTTTTTTTTTGCAAGGTTTGTGACTGTACATTTAAAATCAACATTCAAGCAAACTGAAATATATGATATATTTGTCAAAATTTGATCATTTTTTCATTAAATTATAGCTTGTAGGACTTTTAGTTTGTAATATTGTCAAGCAGTTTTTTTTAAATAAAGTTTTTAATTTTTATAGCGGACACCCAGTGAAAATTTTCGACCAGCACAGATGTCAGCCAATCAAACTGATGTTTAAACTTTTCAGCAACAAAAAAAACGTGTCGTTTTCTACGACATAGCTTCTGCAGAGCGACAGGAATTCATTTGAAATTGGCTTCTAAGTTGTGGGCGGGACCATTAGCAATGAGCAATCCCGCCCCCTTTTCCTCCTCACTACTGAGAGCTCTCTGTTTACATGCTCCAACCTAACAATATTGGGGCAACAAATTAAGCTGTCCAGATGTACAGTTTTGAGTCAGATGCTCGGACGAGGAAGAAAAAGACGTTCATGAATCTAGTTCTTTGATAAATGCAATCTGCTCAAATTGTCTTTTTTAATAATAGATTTTTGATATATTTCTGAGTAAAATGAAGTTGATTACTACTTGATATTTTTTGAATTTTTAATGAGAATGTTTAGATTTCTGTTGATGATTAATATAAATGATTTGTCTAAGGATGTTTTTGAAATTCTATTACATCACTGATATTATTGATCTTTTATTACCTGAAACTATATTGATATTTGATTTTAATATTGATAATTCATGTAGAGAAAATGGTACGGTCGAGTCGGGGTGGGATTATATAAGTTCGCTTCCTTCCACCCCCTTTCAAGCGATCTACTTGTGATTTATTATGTGAAGTTATTCCATGTATTATAACCTGATTGCTTGAAATAAACCATTTCATTCATAGTTGACAGCAAGTGGATTTATCAGAATGGAGTGGAGCAGGAACATATTTTTTTTAAGTAGGTTCTTTTTTAAACTACATGTCCTGATTCAAAAAAATTTGACCAAAGAAATACCCAGAAATACTGTTTCGACCCCAATAGTCTCAATGTATGTCCTCCATGACCACAAAATACAACATGATCAAGCTAATCGCAGCTAAATGACCATTTTCATCAGAGTGGGTCTTTAAAGCCTTGTTTTCACTGAGCAGTCCGGTACGGGAGGAGTAGTTAATTCTGTCAGCCTCGCTTCCACTGAGTGGTTTGTTTTCATAGCGTATGCGCGGTGTAGACTGCTAGCGTGTCATAAAGTCACAACAAGCTAATCTTTCTATTGCTTTATTTTCTGTTATTATAACAGGAATTTAATGTTGTTTGAAAGAAGATTTCGGGCGGCTAAGAAGAAAACCGCCGTAAAGAGGAAAACGGAAATGCTAGCTTAGCGCTATACTGGTGCTTTCTTATGTTATCATCACTTTCTGCCAATCAATAGATGGAAACAGCGGCTCCGCCCCTACCATCCCGTTGTATTTTTCTATCGACCTACAACAGATGAGGGCCCTCAAGAAGCACGGGTCGGAACTGTTTAATGCAGGGGGCCAAAATCCAAAACACACCTTAGGCCGCGGGCCGAACAGGATAAACATTTATTGAACATTTAAAACTACATTTTACAACTTTCAAACCGTAACTTTTTAACATAATTATGAACTAAATATATAACATTACCTTTGATGATGCTGAATGCTGTAAGCTGAATTTTGCCACTGAAGATGCTAGTGTTGATAGCTAAAAACGCTAAAGCTTATTGCTGAAATCAGTGAAGCTGGCTAGCTTAATGCCAAATTAGCCAAACAAAAAAGGTAAAAAAACAAACATCAAAATAGCATAGAATAGTGAGAAAAGCATAAATTATCCAAAACAGTTAGCGTGTACATGCTAGCTTAACTCCAAAACAGCCTAAAATACATAAAAAGGAAAGCCTAAATTGGCCAAAATAGCTAGGATGCATCTGAAATATTAGTTAAGCTCCAAAATGGCTTAACTAATCAGAATCAGAATCAGAATCAACTTTATTGCCAAGTACAATTGAACATATACTTGGAATTTGTCTTGGTGATGATGGTGCATTCATGAATAAATAGAAACAGCAAAATATTAAGTAAGAACAGAACAGAAGGGATATTACAAATATATAAATATATATATATATATATATAGACACATACACGCACATATATACCTATATATTTATATTATTATTATTGTTATGTAAATGATGATGTGAAAAAAAGCCTAAATTATCCAAAAGAGATAGCATGTAGCTGAAAAAATAACTAAACTATAAAAAAGCCTAAAAAAAACTGAGAAAAGCCTAAATTAGCCTAAACAGCTGGAGAGTAAATATTCACATAACTCCAAAAAACATAAAAAGGAATGCCTAAATTAGCCAAAACAGCTAGCATGTAGCTGAAATATTAGCTAGACTCCAATAGCTTAAGAAAATCTTAGTAAATGCCAAAACAGTCCAAAAAGCTAGCAGAATGCAAATTTTAAAAGTTTAAAACCAAAACTTTTTAACATAATAATGAATAAAAATGCAGGAATATAATTCCACAATAAATCAATTTAAACCTTAAATAACTTTTATTATGTTACTCTCCATAAAAATATATTTGGTCAAATGATACAAGTTAGAAATAATTGCAAGATAACATCGGGTCATTAATAACAATAAAATAAAATGATCTGGAGGGCCGGATAGAATTACCCAGAGGGCCGGATCCGGCCCCTTAGCCTAAACGTGTGGTTTAATGGGTCCATTCAACAATGGAAAATAGAAATTCTAACAGTCAGGCAAGGAACTAGCACTTATAATTTAAACAGCGCTAATAAGCTCTTTGTATAGTGTGCAGGATTTTGGAGATTAATAAAAAGTCATACAATGTCCTTGAGTCTTACCTAGTTCACTCATTTTACCCTTCCTGTCACCCGCAGCATGCCCGTAGGAAAAAAGGCAGTATATACATTTTTACTCTATAACTCAATATTTCAGTGTCTTTTACTTCTTGTACTTCTGACGATGACATCTGTCCGTCCATTCGTCTCTAATCAGTGTTTATAAAGCCTTTTAAATATATGAATGAAATGTTTTTCTTTTCAGTGTTGCTGTATCAAGTATTAAAATCAAAACTCCATGTTTTATTATTATGAACACAAAGTCATAGCAGGAAAACACAAAAGTGACATTTTCTTTAATATCAAAAGTTCCGTCCTGATTGTTTTAGATCTGTCTTCAGCCAATCAACAGTCAGACACCAGTACGTTTAGCAAAGCGGTTTATTTCCAGACTGCAATGTCAAGGTAAGTTAGGACAGGCGGTTTTGTGCGTTTCATGAAGCTTCATCCTTAGTTGAGTCATGCTTTGATTTCTATTTCTAAAGACAGTTTAAAGCTAAATGCTATTGAAATACAGAGAGGCTTTGGCGCCAAAGAAGGGATGGCTCTGCCAGGATTTAAACACAAGCTCGACTTTGGTCTGAGCCAGATTTCATGAAGGGTAATACCCAGACATTTAGTCACAACACAGCTGTTAAATAATGCTGGGAAATCAACTGCTAGTTCAAATTAGTGGGTGGTTTTAAATCGCCTGCTGGCCCATGGTGAAAAGCTTGTCCCACACCTCCACTTTCATGATGGCGTTGCCCATGGGACACATGGTGGCCTTGATATCAAGATAGTCGCCCACATGATTGATCCCCGACCCATTGGCCTCTGCCCTGACGAAGCCGTGCTCACGCTCCTTCTTCTCGTAGTACATCTGTTTGAACAAATCTTTGTCGCAGTTGCGCCCCTTCTTATAGACGCCCACCGCAAACCAGTTTTTGTACAAGTTGTAATCCCAGGGAACTGAGAACATGATGGCCAGCGTTTCGGCGTGGTCCCTCTGCGCCCTCTGGAAAAGGTCGTAGGTGAGGACGCCGACGCTTCCGGTGGCGCTGCCGCCTGACTTGGTGAAAGTGCAAACCTCTGTCTTCAGAGGGCGCACGGTGGGCTGAGGGGGGTTGTGCGTCACCCCATTCTCAAGGTGAACCCTAATGAGCGAAAAAAGAGCCTTTATTGCACACCTTGCACAGAAATGATCCCATCCTGAGAATCTGACAGTCCTTACTTAGGATTCAGGAGGCAATAATTATTGGTGAGGTTTGTGATTTCGACTATCACGCTTCTTCTACTGCTCACGTCAGCTGCTACTGCTTCGGCAGACTCCATCATCCGCTTCAGAGACCAAGATGTTTCAGGACCTGTAGATTCAAAGGTGGGACGAGTTCCCCAAAGCACCAAGGAGATCAAGAGAAATTGAATTCATTATGATATAGAGCACACAGCTGCCACACTCCACTGACATTACACTGACCTTCAAAGGCGCACATCCACTACAGCTAATTATGAATGAGGCATTTCACAGGCTAATGAAATTTCAAAACAGTTGTGAACAATCAGAGTATGGCGGCGGTCTCATAAGACGCAACACAACTTCAATTACAGCTCTAAGTACCAAGCAATAATGAAGAAACTGCAAGCATAAAAGAAAATGATCTTCCCTTTTATTAACAAACCGAGAGATAAATCAAACAAATGTCTCATCTGACTCGTACTCTGCAAATAGACAAGAGCAAAGGAGGCATTCCCTGTACCGTCTCTAATAAACGTTCCTGCACAGCTCTCAGTGACTTACCCGCTCCGAGCGCTCCAAGTGTGTGTTACCTGGACTAGAAGGTAATCTATTTCTCTCATTTTTCTCATGGGACCATTACCCTCCCACTCGCCACATAACCACATTTAAGCCCACCACGCCCTCATGACATACACCTTTGAAAGCCACGGCTCAGACCGAAAGATGACTAGCGCCGCGGATAATAGCGATGTCTTTAATCAGACACGCCCGTGTGAGGAAAAGTTTTCAACAATTTCCTGCTATGATACACCAAATGTCCATACTGGGGCCACCGCCCCGTCTGGCAAAAATTACGCTTTTGGGAATCACGTTTCCGTGGTGTTGTGCAACAAAGATGCAGCAAACACTGCACGCCAAGACAAATAGGAGCTTTTATTTCTTGCTCAACCTTTCTTTCTTCTCAAATTTCCCACAACTTGGATAAATGTGCCGATTATAAAAACACCACTTCAGATTTTCCATCTGCTCCCACTGATTAGAATTGCATGGATTCCAGTAAGAGATTAAAAAATAATTACTGTTCATCAGTAATAATGAAAGAATATAGAGTGAAAATAATCTACACGAGTAGCAGAAGTCTGAATGCTTTATTACCATAATCAAAGAGAAGGGAGTCTACACTGTACGTGAGCCCAAGACTTGAGGTAATGAGGAATCAATGAGCTGGTTGTCAGATATTGATATCTTTTAGTGGACACAAAATAAAAATGACAGCAAAATCAGTCTTCATCTCCATAAAGCTTCTTTTTATTCTGTTTTTTTAAGAAGACAACAGTGGTCAGATCCAATATTCCAAGGGTGTCAAACTCAATCGCACAGGGGGCCAAAATCCAAAACACACCGAACAAGATAAACATTTATTGAACTCTCTAAAACTAATTTTTTAAAATTCATAACTTTTTAACATAACTATGAACAAGATATATAGCATTACCTGTGATAATGCTAGTGTGAATGCTGCTAGCTAAATTTAGCCACTGAAGATGCTAGCTACTGCTGATAGCTGAAGATGCTGAAATGTATAGCTTAAAACACTGAAGCTAATTGAATTGAACTGAATTGAACTTTATTCATATCCCAAGGAATAAATTTATCTAATTGCTAAAAATGCTAAAGCTAACAGCTGGAAAAGCTGAAGCTAATAGCTGAAATCATTGAAACTGATTGCTGAAAACACTGAAGCTAGTTGAATTGAACTGAATTGAACTTTATTCATATCCCAGGGATAAATTTATCTATCTAATTGCTAAAAATGCTAAAGCTAATACCTGAAAACATTGAAGCTAATAGCCAGCTAAAATATTAGCTAAATGCCAAATTAGCCAAAAAACTTAGGTTAGCCAAAACAGCTAGCATGTAGCTGAAAAAAAATGATAAGGTTAAAAATAGCTTAAAAAAATTGAAAAAAAACTAAATTAGCCAAAACAGCTAGTGTGTAAATATTAGCCTAACTCCTAAACAGCCTAATAAAACTTAAAAAAAAGGCCTAAATTTGCCAGAACAGCAAACATGTAGCTTAAATATTCGATAAATTCCAAAATAGCCTAAAAAAAATCTTAGTAAATCCCAAAATAATCCAATAGGTTGGCATATTGCCAATTTTTGAAACTTTAAAAACGTAACTTTTTAACATTATTGTGAATAATATAAAAGCAGGAATATTATTCCAGAAAAAAAATCAACTTAAACCTTAAATGACTTTCAATATTTTACCCTCCATAAAAATGTATTTCGTCAAAATTTTTAGAAATCAAGATCAAGAATTAATGCAAAAAAGAAATAGCAAAAAAAAAAAAAAAAAGGAAAGATCTGGAGGGCCGGATCCGGCCCCCGGGCCTTGACTTTGACACGTGATATATTCACTCTTTGGATTCATTTTAATGATGCATTTTATCATAGAGCTCCACTTTAACGATAGCTTTGCCAACCGCAGACATGGTCGCTCTCAGATCAACAGATGCCGCTCGGTGCTCCAGCCCGCTCCCGTTCGCGTCTGAGCGCGCGAAGTTGCCGAGATCTTTCCCGTCGTACATCCGCTCGTACAGATGCTTGTCACAGGCGGTGGAGTGGTCCACCACACCCACGGCAAGCCGGTTCTTGTACAGGTTGTAGTCGAAAGGCACGGAGAACATGACGGCCACGCGTTCCAGGCAAGTTTGGCTCTGCATGTGGAACAGGTCGTAGGTTAGCAGGCCGACCGCGCCCGTGGCGGTGTGGTCGTCTTTGGTGAAGGAGCAAACTTCTGTCATTGTGGTTCGAATAGTCGGCTGGGGTGGGTGGTAAGAGAACCCACTCGACATGTAGACTCTAAGAGAGGACAGAAATAAAACAGATTTGTTTATTCATGATAATCCCACTTGAAGGGATAAAAAAAAACCCACATATCACTAAGTTTTAAGGAGTTTGTCGGTGTACTTTCTGAGAGTGGCGCTTTCCGGGGTGAAACAGCTTATGCTGATGGATGGAGTTTGACTGGAGGTACTACTGTGAACTTCTAAGTAACAGTGAGTGTACCTGCATGCAATGTGCAATGAGGCAGTGCATGTCACCGTATGATGGATAAGTGGATGTTCTCAGCGGTGTAATGCCACACATGAAACCACTCATCCAAAGTATGTCCTGTCCTGCCAAACTTAGATAAATGTGGAGGCTTGACACAAATTACAGCAGGCAGGAACAACTTTTAATGGTTCTGTTGTTCGTCTTTTTTTAGTCACTCGAGATCTTCACTCTTTTTTGAAAATCTGAAGCAGAAAGTCTAGCTTAAATATAAAAAATAAACCTATTGTTTTTTTTTTAATTAATTTCCGACACCTAATATATAAATATTTTATTTTTAATAATATAATATAACCATTTCCACAGAAAAATAGCAGATAAGTATTTTAACAAATGTATTTTGAATTAACTGGAACCTTTTTCAACAATCTGCAATATTACTTTATACTATTAAGAAAAAAAACTATTGATTTCTCAAGGATAAAAAAAGACTGCATCAAAGGTTGATCGAAATTATAACTTTAATGTAATCAATTTCACAAGCTGTAAACTTGCAAAAGCATTCACAGACTTACTTGGGGTTGATGAGGCAGTAGCTGCTGCTGACATTGGTAATTTCTATGGTGCAATGTCTGTTGGTGGTCAGAGTGGCTGACACAGCCTCTGCAGTTTCTGGCATCTTGACTGCAAGAAAAGTGTAAGTGAAATCTCAGGTTATATATAGAGGGAGTTTTGGGGCTGAGATTGTAAATGTTTTACACATAGACAAGTATAACGAGCTCTAAAATTTCATAAAGTGGGAGGCAGAAGAGGTGCTACACCAACATGTCAATTACGTCAATATTAATCTTGGCAAAAAAAAAAAAAAAAAAGTAGAATTTACCTTTTGTAGATCAATCTGGTGTCAAACAGAAGCGTCAAGTTCTTTCTTAGATCTTCCAGGACGGTGGAGAGAATCGTCTTTTCGGTCATACACCCTCCCTGATACTTGATCCTACTCAAACAGGCGTGTCCAAAGTAAAAAAACATGAACTACAACTCAATATGGATCCTCAAAGTAAAAGGATTTGAAAACCCTGATGATAATTCAATATTGTTTAATAATGAAAACAATGGTCTTTACTTTTATTACTCTTCCTTAAAGGATATTATTGTAAAGCTCTCAGTATGGTAAGTTTTCATAGCATGATATTGTAAAATTCTGTAAAATATTTGTTTAATGCCTGCTCAAACAGAACAAATTCACCTCATCAAGTTTTAATTTGGTTTTTTAGGATCATAAACTTGAATTTAGACCCATCAAGTTTTAAAAACTTTATACAGCTTTCACTACACAAAACATTTTCTTCACAATAAGTTCCCCTTTGCTGCCACCTACAGGCCAACCTTTGAACTTGTGGTTTGAATCAGATCCCGTAATACTGAGAAAGAATTTGTATTTTTCATAAACAGCGCTTGTGATCAGTCTCTTTGATAAGCAAATTAAACAAATTTAATCAAACTGAAATGATCACATTGACACCTGTGCCAATTTAGAGATCAGCAAAAGAGTAGAGATATGTCAACTAGACAGTTTAACAGTCCCACCTTCACCACGAACTCCACTGTCACACCTGCAGAACATCTCACCACTGTCCTACAACTAGAATACACATTCTGGACAACTCCAAAGTACGGCACCATCTCCATCCTTTTTATAGACTTTCTCTAGATCCGAAACAGACAATTCATTTGACCTCCTCTGTTCTTCTCCTGAAGCATTCTCTCAGAAAATACTGACTTTGCTGTTCTCTTTCTCGACTTGAAACCTTACCATTGCTCACAAATACTTCTGACTCAGTCCAGCTCCCACCACTCTACCATAACTTCAAAGAGTGACTCATCAGTAGTTTCCACAACTCTGCACATCTAACTTCTGAAAAATGGCACACCAGAACACTTTTCCCCCATTTCAAGATCAAGCTAACAACAAGTTTTCTGTGTTGATGGTGGACAGATGAACAGATAAGGAACCTCTGAGGATCCTGATGTTCGCAGATGACATTGTAGTGTGTCGTGAGAGCAAAGAGAAGGTTCATTGGGGAAGGTGCTCTAAGGATCATGATGTTCGCAGATGACATTGTAGTCTGTCGTGAAAGCAAAGAGAAGGTGGAGGTATGTTTAGAGGAGGAGTTTAGCCCTAGAAAGGAGAGAAATGAAGGTCAGTTGCAGCAAGACAGAGTTTTTGTGTGGAAATGAGAGGAACTCAAATCGATTAGATGAGGAATTTTAAAAAGTCCAGAGTGTGGAAAAGCGGTTAAGGAGCATGTTCAAGCAGGTTTCAACAGGTGGAGGAAGGCAACAGGTGGGAAGGGTGACTAGGTGTCAAGGAAAACGACAGGAATGATTGATTGATTGGTTTATTTCAAGCATAGATTGAAAAATACAGGACAAAACACACAATTATTTTAAGCTCATTACAGAGATAATAAGATGTATTGATTAGAAAATAGAAAACAAACAAAAATAAAATACACTTATGTCACATTTGGTCCATTCATTTGTTATGATTATTAACTAAAGTCAGTAGATTTTGATTGATTGCTTGAAAAGGAGTGGGAAGAAGCGAATTCATATAATCCCACCCCTACTGATGATGTAGAAGACTGGAGACTATAGAGCAGCCATGTTGGTTTTGAGACTAGGCGTGTTTGAGTTGACTTGCGCCTCGCCTGCTTCGTCGACGAGACTAAGCTGCTGCAGGAGGGGGCGGAGAAAGGCGCCTGAGATGAAGGTGGACGACGAGACTGCACGAGAACGAGGAGTTGGGGGTTGTCCTCAACATTCGGCTGAATTTTAATAAGCCACTCCTCCTAGTATGATCCGTGCTGTTATGTCTTTTATAGTATTTTTTACATCTCTTAGAGTAAAACAGATAAAAAAAATAGTCGGGGGATTCATTACATGTACACAGTCCCAAATAAATAGATAAAATAATAATTAAAGTTCATTTTCAAGACAACTATGACACAAATAACCACAAATTATTTAAAATCTTGTATATTTTTTCATCAGCGATTCACTACCTTCCAGAAAAAGTAAGAACATACACATATTTCCTTCATTCAGCGCCAGTTATTTCACATTAAACTACAAAAACTTTCGGGACACCGTTTCCCACAATGCATTGTTTTGTAGTCATATAGGCGGCTTGCAGCCAGCGCAGTACCTATTTTCTGGCTGCGCTGGCTTAGGAAGGCGCCTTGAACCCGCCCATTTGTCGCGATACTTCATGTCGTCGCAAATGTGACGTCGGTGACAGAAACTAACCAGCATGCACCGCAATCCAGGCGATCTGCGCAGCGCCGCGTCCGCCTGCATGATCTCAAACACGCCTACTGTAAAATCTGTAAACCAGATTTCTTTTCCCCTGATAATCCAGCTCAAATCTTCAGTCTTAATACACCCAAGTGGACCCTGATGCGGGACCAGGAACCGCTCTCTGACCCATCATTCAAGGAGGTCTCTGATCATATGTAAGGTGGTCTAGGAGCAAAATATTTGAGCCAAAATGGCCGCCGTAGCTGGTAGTCACGTGATGTAAAAAAAGTTAATAATGAAGCAACAGGACAAGTGTAAATCAACAATTGATGTTTTCAAACAGGAAAAAAATGGTTCCACTCCTTACTTGTCGGGACGTTTGTGTCTTTTTATGCGGTAAGCGCCTACCGCTGCTGTGACTTCATCCCAAAAGCCACCTTGTTGTTCCTTAGCACAATTCTATTTAAAAAAATGCCACAACACCACAACAATGAGACGCAAAAAAGTATAAAAATTAGGTCAGATGAATGCAGGCTCAGTAAAATAACTTTTAAAATGATACACATTGCTCTTCACTGCTTGCCCGACAATCAACATTTATCATCCTACCTTCATAGCCGTCGTCTTGCCAGTAACAGTCTTGCAGCATGCCTCCAGTGTACCAAAGTAGCCATTGATAAAGAAGTTCAAAAGTTGTAAACTAAATATAAAGTTTGAGACAGAAAAGTATCCAAAGCAAGGGACTTCCATATATTTCCACCTCTTCCTGCTTTGTCCCGCCCTTGTAATTCCTGGCCAATGAGTGAAGAGATCTTTAGAGACAGAGCAGGAAGCAGAGATGAAGATCAGGAATGAATCCATCAGAGGAACAGCTCACGTGAGATGTTCTGGAGATAAATGCAGGGAAACAAGTTGAGATGATTTGGTAGTGGTAAAAGGATGCAGAGGGTGGACATGCATACATAATTGGAAATATTACAATTAATATGTTTTTTTCCCTCCAAAAATACAGGTAAAAAGGCAGATGAACTCATGAACTCTCTGATTAAAGCGATGGCCTGATGAAGGCATTTTAAAAAATGTACTATTTGAGGACAAAACATCTATATTTTAAAACAATTTGCAAAAATATTATTTAAAAAATAAAAGGAAATAGCTTAAAAGTGCAGTTTTACTCCTCTTTAATGCGATTTAAAATTATAAATAACTATATTTTAAATAAAAATTGTAAGCATAGTTTTATCCAATTAAATTATTTTAAAAAATGAGCAGGTAGGGCCCAGATGCTTCGCTGTGGTGGATTATGGGAAACAGACAGACGACACCTGGAGGATACAAGTCCTTCTGTTTAATGAACTGCAAACAAGCAGCCTCTTTGGTTCCAGATCTCTGATAGTTTTAACTGACAGTTTGGATGAAAACGTCTTTGTCATGCCAACATCAATGAAATGTTTGCCAAAATTTGAGCTGGCTTGTACTTGGAAGTATTAAGCAGACTTTCCTATCTACTAAACTGTAGTATTTGCTCATATTAAAAAGTTCTGCCTAACTGAGCTCCAGAAAAAAATAATAAAAACTTCAACAAAAAAAAAAAACAGGAAGACAATCCAGTCTTTTTTGGTTATTGTTGTTTCTGGCAGAGATCTCACTTTTATTTCTCAAATAGAAGTTCTAAAAAAAGCTTTTTTTAAATACCTTTATTATTTTTATATCATACTGTAATTGAAAAAGTATGCACAAATGATTGTGGATATTATGGGAGATTTTTTCCAAACCACGTTCATTTTTACTCGTTTTACAAAGAAACGTGACTTTAGTGCAATCATCATAAAAATAATCAATGACGTGAATAGTTCTGAAGCTGGAGGTGCAAACAGCTTTTATTTTTGAAAGCGTTGACAGGATGTTCCCATTATTAGACTAACAGTCACCCAATGATAGACGTTAATGTACGTGTGTTTTTTTATGACCTCTTCCCAGAATGCCTTTTTCTTTTTTCCAAATGTGACATCAACATTAGGGAGCGCTGGGATCTGGGATTGGCCACTTAGGAAGTGTGAAAACAAAAATCATTGGAGATTGCTCCTCTGTTTAGCAGATGTGTCTCGATGGGTTTAGATTGATATAAAAGTGTTAGTGCAAAAGTTCCCACCCATTTCAATTCTTTTTACCATTCAGAAACATATTTACTAAATTTACCTAAAAGATGATTTTTTTGTTTTTTCTTTGGCTCTCATGTTGCACAGTATCACTGATTTTCTTTCTTCTCTGGAAAAATATGATTTTTTTTCTCTTTATCTCTGCTATCACACCTGTAGAAAGGATTTTCCTCAATGCTGTTACTTTAATTGTTCATTTAATCTACGTATATTCTTATCAGCCTATAAAAAAACTAGTTTTACATTCATGTTGCAGAAATAAGGAAACGTGGCTTTTTAAGTTTCAGTAAGTTCATTTACTTCCTTTGTCAGCTTTCTAATGAAAAACATTTGTGTAAAAGAGACTTTTAAGAACGTTGTCTGTCAAAAATGTGTTAATTTTCTTTAAGGCAGGAATTAGAGAGTATTTAAAAGTAACAACCCGCAAGAACTGTCAATGCAGGTCATGCACCCCAACATTTTAACTTAAAATTAAAAATGTGGGGGGAAAGAGGCATAAAACACCATATGGTGATTTGTTTATTGTTGACAAGTCTCTTAAAAACTCAGCCACCTGAAAACCACCAAATATAACATATATATATATATATATATATATATATATATATATGTTTGGCTCAAATTACCCGGCGACAAAACGCATCCAGGGTGCTGCTTTAATGAGATATATATATATATATATGTGCTATACACCATAAACTAACTTCTGCACATTGGTTTGTATCTGGACAGAGGTAAAAACAAAAAAAATGATTGGTGCACACTTGAAACTAATTTCAAACTAATAGTGCATACTAGCTACTAGCTAGCTTCTGATGTGCACCAGAAACCAGCACTAAATGTTTTTAACTTTTATATCCCTTTACGGTATTCGTAGTATGATGGAGTATTAGGGCCACTTTGTAAATATTACAATAAATATATTGTAATTGTTTATATCTCATAAGCTTACAAAAAAAAGTCGTAATTGCTAAATTATGAGAATAAAACTGTGTATTTATGACTTTAAAAATCATAGGCTAAATTTATGACTTAATCTCGAAAAATTTACGAGATTTAAAGTCGTGAATTTACGAGAAAAAAACGAATACATTTACGAGATTAAGGCCCGATCCGAATACTCCCCTTCTCCCTCCCCCTTAGCCCTCCCCCTTCGTTTTTCCCTCTGTGCTTGCTCCAAACGGAGCGTGAGGAAAAAATAGTGTCTAATAGCTCGGACGTGAGTTTCAATCAATGACATCATCAATATCGCCGGTCCGCTAGCATTAGCTTGGTGCTTCCAGTGCTTGAATATACATAACAACAGCAGTTTTACAACTTTAAAAAGGTCACGCTGCAATATAAAGTCATTACTTACATTTAAATGTAAACATCTGTGGTTCAGAGCGCACCAACGAGAAGAAAAGAGCTTCTCAGTGTGAGGCGGTTTACTCTCGCGATAGCGGACTTTGTACCCCTCTGTTTGGAGTGTGAAACTTAAAAGATAATCATCCCAGACAGGACTTGGACTTCAACTGCCACTTCAAATCAAGGGGTAGGGCTAAGGGAAAGGGAGAAGGGGAGTATTCGGATCGGGCCTTACAGTCGTAAATTTACGAGTTTTTATGAGAAAAAAAAAGTAAAATTATTTATTTATTTATTTTTGGTGGCTCTAATACTCCGTTGTACCGTATTATGGTGATTTAAACTAAAAAAAATAAAAAGCCACTCAAATAATTAAAACATGTGACTTCTGAAATCCATCCTTTCCCCCTAAGAAAGCCTGTAAGAAAATGTTACACAAATGAGATAAAGTTACACATGGCAGAGCTGTGACGTTGAAACCCCATTCAGCTCAATTCTTTAGGTCCAATCATTGAATGTAAGTCCCCGTCTTTCCTAATTTGGTTATTCGCTGCATAAATTCTTACAATTTAATCAGCACTGAGAATGGGTCATTTTGATCAATCCCTTTAGTCATCAAAATGGTCTTCAAAGGTAAAGGTTCACAAAGACAGGGTAATGGGTGGGGGTGATTAAACGGAGGGAGGGGGTATGCAAACTTCACAGTGATTAATTTTGGCCTGAGATATATCTGCACTGATGCTAGCTGTGGGAAGAGTCTATTGATTGATTGCTGAAGGGGACACGAGGTTCTGCACATTTACTTTTTGATGAATAGGCTGTCAGGACCACGAACAACCAAATACGGCCCTGTAAATGAATGTTTAAGCGATTATGGTATAAATGTAAATATTACACATCCATTAAGGAGGATTACATTTGGTGCCACTTTGAGGAGGGAGGGTGGGGAATAAAAAGGGACAAGCCAGCAGAATACCCCACAGCAGAGGAGGTGCGCGAGGAAATGTGGCTTTAATCTGCATTTTTAATGTTTTAGAATTCTAAAGGGGAAAGTCCTTGACATTAATCTGAGTGTGTTGGCGTCTGCATGCCTGTATGCTTATGAGGGCGGGTGTGTGCTTTTTTTCCTTAAGAGGCCAAGACTGAAGACGAGGGCTTTAAGTTGACAGAGCATGCCCGCGCATCCGGACGCTCAAATTACCCGGCGACAAAACGCATCCAGGATGCTGCTTTAAAGATGATTTGTGCCCAGCGTGGATTAATTCCCCCAAACTAAAGAAAAATCAATGGCACCGCGCGCATCAGGAATACATTTGTGTCACTTCTTGGGGGCGAGAAAGTGAAAACACAGTGGAGAGACAAGTTTGCACAATGTACATCAAAATGACTAAAACCTTCTAACAACTAAAGTGATGAGGAGTCTCAGCGCCGGGGGGAGCCAGTCATTTAGGGACTGTCTCTTTCTTTTTCTGCTTGACTCGTCTCTCATTTTCACAGGAATATATGCAAATTGAATACATTTTTCAAAATAGCGATTGTGTTGCTCCAAGAAAATATTCACTATGTCATAATTTTTGATTGCTTAGTAATTTACATTTAAACTACGCTTTTCAGCATGTAAGAAATCAATCACATTTTCAGAAATTTCACTAAAAAGTTCAAAACGTTCAGCTTGTTCAGGAAATTACTGTTTGTATTTTTGGTTTTCATAAACTTTCCAGTTTTTAAAATATTGAGCAAAATATGCCCCATTGGAAATGAGTGAAAGTTTCATTTTAAAAATTTTAAGTGGAGTAGAAACAAACTTTAAATATATTCATGGGCTGTATTTTAATTGTTTATAGTAAAAAAAAAAAAAAAAAAAGCTAATATTTTAGCAACTTGTTAACATTTTTGGCTAATTTGTTTTCTACAGGGTGGTTTCAGCTAATTTAGAGTTTAGCTTCTATTTTAGCATCAGGTTTACGTCTTTGGCTAATTTGATTTATTGATTCATTTTAGCTAGTATTTAAGCAACGAGTTAGCTTTTTCATGCTAATTCGAATTTTAGCTAATATTATAGTAACATGCTAACGTTTTTGACTAATTTGTTGTCTACTGAGGTTTTTATTAGGCTAATTCAAAGTTTAGCTTCTATTTTAGCCACAGGCTAACGTTTTTGACTGATTTAGTTTACTGAGGAATTGTAGGCTATTTTGGAGTTTAGCTAGTATTTAAGCAATGTTACAGCTTTTTTTTTTTTGGCTAATTAAGCATTTACTAAAGTTTTTTGGGCTAATTTAGAGTTTGGCTTCTATTTTAGCATCAGGTTTACGTCTTTGGCTAATTTGATTTATTGATTCATTTTAGCTAGTATTTAAGCAACGAGTTAGCTTTTTCATGCTAATTCGAATTTTAGCTAATATTATAGTAACATGCTAACGTTTTTGACTAATTTGTTGTCTACTGAGGTTTTTATTAGGCTAATTCAAAGTTTAGCTTCTATTTTAGCCACAGGCTAACGTTTTTGACTGATTTAGTTTACTGAGGAATTGCAGACTATTTTGGAGTTTAGCTAGTATTTAAGAAATGAGATAACTTTTTTTTTTAGCTAATTAAGCATTTACTAAAGTTTTTTGGGCTAATTTAGAGTTTAGCTCATATTTAAGCAACACAATAAATAATTTTGCAAAATTTTAAGCAATTTTTGCTACAATTTAAAAAAAAATTTATGTCAACTTATGTCAACAGTACTCCTAATAGTTCTTTAACAAAATTTTCTGTCTTTTTGCAAATTTAACATTTAGCAAATAGCTTTTGCATTTTGAGCAAATCCCTTTAGGAATTAAAGTACATTATTTCACCATTTTCACCAAAAAGCTTCATCATCTTCAGCTGTTATTTTCAGTAAAAGGCATTCACACTAGCATTATCTCAGGTATTGCAACTTTTCTAGTTCCGTGTCGGACTGAGCATCAAAGTGTTTACACTCCCTGATTTGACCTTCTCCAAACTTTTCCTAAACATGCAAAAATGTGCATTTGTAAATGGACAGGAGAAGCACGAGCTAAAAAAAGAACTTGCGTGAAGCAGAGATGGTTTTGTTGTTTGGAAACGGACTGAAATGAAAGCATCTGACGGCTGCATTTCTGCTTCCTAACATATGTAAATGACTGCTGCTTCTTCTGTTCTTGAAAAAGAAAAAAAAAAAAAACATCTTAACTTTTGCCCTTTCCGACCATGCTTATCTTTCAATGACGTTTTGGGAAAATACCTTCACCGTGCAAACATGCACCATTGCAGTGTTTGACATTCATTTCCATATCCCCAAACAGAGCGTCCTCATCCTCGCATTGACTAAATGATAAACACCATGGCTTCTGTTTGCCACTGATCCTCTGAAGAGAAGACAGACAGGAGATCAATAAGCTCCCCATCCTCTATCCCATCTGGCATTGGCTTTTCTCCTGTTTACTCCCCCAATTTCCCCCTCATCCTCACTCTTTCTCCAAATTGTTGTTCTGTCATCGCATCCTCCAGCAGCCCTCACGCAGCCTCTCTAAGATTTGATCCTCTGCTGCGTCTTCAGACACCCAGAACCCTCAGCCGCCCTCCCTGTCACCCCCACCCTCCCCTGGCCTGTCCTGCTTTATAAGAAATATAATCCTATTGATCCGAAACCCGATGGGAAGCGTTGATCTGTAAACAGACAAGTGCTCAATAAGAGCCGGCCTGTTCTCTGGAGGGGAGATGGAAGGATGGTGGGTGTTAGGGTAGGGTGGGTGGTTTTTTTTTTTTTTTTTTTTTTTCAGGGGCAGATGGAGCAGGAGAGGTGTGCTCGTGAGAGCAGATGTTGAGAGAGGATGAAGGTGGAGTGGATCCGAGTTTCTGTGTATCTTGGTGTCATTTATCAGTTTTATTGCTTTCTGGCTGCCTGGCATTGCCCCTCACCTGGCCTTCTTGCTCTTGATGACACCCCCCCATCTACAGTCTCGCTTTTGATCCAGCTGTGCTTTCTTTCAATTAAAATCCTCCGCTCCAACCAAAAACGGAGTAAAAGGTGCGACATTTCGGCTTTCGCTCCCACAAACGAGCGATAAGAAGAACAGACATATAAAAGCATGGATATGGATTTACTCTGTTTCAAAGCCTTTCCTTCGTGCCCCCCCCCCCCCCCTCTCTGCTTTTCCTGCTGTCTTACTTTGTGTCTCGCTGATGAAATGGGTCGTAGTTGTCAAGGAGGTTGCCCTGAACCTCAGCTCATCCTAAATCATTTGTTGACAGTTTAAAAGGGCACAAAGCAATGGATGGATTTTTTTTCCTCTGTTTCCACGGTTATTTTCTTTTTCTTAACCCCCTACCCCTTTGTGCCTTTGATGAAGCGAGTGGGTCTATCTGAACTTACACCGCTTCTGTATCAAGGTTATTTGTCACCGACTCTGTGGTAACTGGAGGTGTTTTATTTATTTATTTATTTATTTTTTTTTCACAACAAATGTGTGAAAGCTGTAAAATTAGGATTGGTTTTGATGGTAAGTTTTTTTTTTTTTTTTTTCTCAAGATAAGAGGGTCAGCGGTGTCGTTTTAATCCCACTATACCCAAGAACAGGATTTACCTCTTCCATCTAAATTGATCTGGAGTTAACCTGGGCCGTCTCTCGCCACAGTTGAGCAATGCATACAGTGAGCTGTCGTCAGTAATGGCTTTTTCTGGTCGGGGTATTGATCTGGATAAAGGGGATGTGTTAAAGTAATAATAAAAAAAAAACAACATGTTTTTAATGCCAGAAAAATAGGGGAGAAAAATCCACATTTTCTTAAAGGTTGAGAAAAGTAGAGAAAGCAATAAAAAAAGTAAAATATATGTACAATTAAAGCTATGCTACGGCATATAGAAGAAGTAACCTCAAGAATATCCATACTCTAAGATCAGCAAATTGAAAGCATATTATTGAGAAACTGTGAGGCCAAAGGCGCATTCTTGCTAATGACCTGTAAAAAAACTGGTATCGATAAAAGGAAGCATCAATACTGAACCATAACATCCTCCAGCAAACTGTGTTTCCTCAAAAACTGCTCCCAACTTTACACGGCGTCCCTAGAAAATCCCTGTGAAGCTCTAGACCAGAGGTCGGCAACCTTTAGGAGTAAAAGAGCCATTTGGACTCGTTTTCTACCGCTAGAAACCTAGAAGGAGCCGTATTGACTTACGTTAGCCTTTAAGAAATTTGGATCTGCATTCATAACCTTCTTTTTGTTTTGTTTTTTTAAATAAATGTAAACAATGTCTATTTTTGGCACGAACAAAAGCAAAAAAAAATATATATAAAGAAACAAGCATCTCTCTAAAAGGTATTTTTGTACATTTTTAACTTTAGTAGCAAAAAAGCTAGCTAATTACTAGCTGAACTTCAAATTAGCGTAAATTTCTGTGTAAATTAAATTAAATAAAAGCTAAATTCAAAATTAGCCTAAAACCCCCAGTAGATAACAATTTAGCTAAAAATGTTAGCATATTGCTAAAGTATAAGCTAAACTCCAAATTAGCATAAAAAAACTAATTAGAGGCCAAATCTGCCAAAAAAAAGCTAGCTTGTTGCTTAATTACTAACTGAACTCCAAAATAGCCTAAAATTCCTCAGAAAACTAACTTAGTCAAAAACGTTAGCATGTTGCTAAAATAGAAGCTAAATTCTAAATTATCAAAAAAAAAAAAAAATTCAGTAGATAACAAATTAGCTAAAAAAAATTAGCATTTTACTAAAATACTAGCAAAACTCCAAATTAGCATAAGATTTCTCAGAAAAAATGTTGCTAAAATAGAAGCTAATATTCTAAATTTGCCTAAAAACTTCAGTAGGTAAAACATTAACCACAAACATTAGTATGTTTCTAAAATAATAGATAATCTCAAATTTTTTTTAAATTTACTATTATTTTATTTTTCTTCAGTCAGAGAGCCACCATGGAGAGATAAAAGAGCCACATGTGGCTCTAGAGCCGCAGGTTGCAGATCCCTGCTCTAGATCATCTTTAAAACTCCAAGAGACGGAGCCCAACCCGTCACGCCTCGCTGGGGCAACATGGAGTCCGTTGGAAAGATTTGGAGCAGCTGTGCACAAGGTGTGCGCTCGCTGTGAGCGTTTCTATAAAGTGAATCACTGATGTAACTGTTCCGTTCAGCTCGTCTCACTTTGGCTTTGTTTAAGAAAATGCTGAGTGTGCTCGTCGCATTCACTGAAAGCAGCAGGTCTCATTCTGCCTTAAAGACGGCGTTGTCGGGAATTGTGGATGTTGGAGAACTCAAATGCACGAGATTGACTTGTTGACAGGAACTAAAACTTAAAAAAAAAAAAAAGTTAAACATTACAAAAAGCAAAAAAAACGAGGCCTAAAACTGCATTTTGGGGACAGAAAACTAAATAAAACAACAGCCATAGTGATAAATTATTTATAATTAATAATATGAACAAAAACAATTATCAATAAAGACTTTGTCTGCCCTTACGAGCATTCTGCAGGTAATAAATGTTTATGCACTCTTTTTTTCTACAGGCATGCTGCGGACATCTGATCATCTTATGGCCACAAACACATGTCATGCATACTCCGTGGAAGCAGCATTTGCGTGCGGTCAATAAGGATCATAAAGGCCGCTGTAATGCTGCGTTCACACCGGGTGCGATTTCCGCGGCAGAGACGTCAAGTCTTAATGTTAAATTGATTAACCTTTTAATCATTGTCCTATTGTTCATTTTAATTGTATTTTATTTCTATTTTGAATTGTGTTTTGTTTTTCTGTATTTATGCCTTTTGGCCCGGGTCTCCCTTGAAAAAGAAATGTCTCAATGGGATATCCTGGTAAAATAAAGGTTAAATAAAAAAATAAATCAAATAAGTCATGTGAAGCAATTTGGGCGTCAGGTGCGGCGAGCTGTGTCAACCAATTAGGGACTCAGCTTTGGACATGTGACGTTTACAGTGACTTGAAAAAGGGTAGAAATATACATCCAATATGGCCGCTCAACGCGAGAATTTTCGTCCTGAACTTCAATCCATTTTCTTAACCTGCTGGGGCTGTCGGATGCTGTCGTGGTTACTTCTGGGTGAAGGAGGGATACACCCTGGAAAGGTCGCCAGCCTGTTACAGAGCCCATAGAGCAATCAAGCCCGCTATGCTAGCCAGCTGCCCGGTGGAAAGCGTAGCGACCGCCGCCGCCTATGTCTCCGACAGAGCTAATGAGCTCTGCTGCCCAGGCTGCAAGTCCCTATAGGAGGCAGAGTTCACTTTGCTGGCCCATCGGCGGTTGGCTGCCCGACAAACGGAGAGGCGCAATGAGTCATAGCACGCTCTGTGGAATTATGATGTTCTTCTTATTTTCACTGAGAAAATGGTAAGAAGATTAGCCTTCTCGAGTTGATGCTCAACTGGACCACAGACGTTCAAAACGGCCATCAGGAGTGAGTGAGTGATCTGGTGAACTCAGACACGGCGTCATGGTTGCTCCGTAGAGCTCTCCAGAACACATAACCCTAAGCTGCTCGCTCAACATCATCCATGTTTTCCATGATGTGGCAAGGAATGGCCCTGAGGCAAACTTTGGCGGTTGCTCCGTGGCGTCAAGCAGTTAGGAGAGGCAGTATATAGGTGGAAGTTTGACGTGCGAATCTCGTCCGGCGTGAACGTAGCGTTAGCTACAACTGCCCTTAAGGGTGGATAAGGGCTATCTTCAGGTGAAAAATCTAAGCGGGGAACATACTGTAGATCATAGACAATCCACTGAGCCCATAAGGTAATTTTTTTCTACATGCACGCTGTTGGCCTCAGGTAGTAGTGAACACTTGAGCAACACGTGAGGGTAAGTAAGGGGAATGTCCATGTGTCTTACAGATTATGTGATTGTGGAACATCTATCAATAAAAACAGGGTTTCGGTGGAGGGTTGAGACTGTTTTAAACATTCTCTGTCCTTGCAAGTAAAAATCTGATTCTCGTCTTTTTTGAAGTCGCAGAGAAATGTTTCAGGTTGTTTAAATCTAACACGCATCGTGAACGTAAAGTATTTGCACCGCGTGGTCAGTAAGGACCTCACTAGTGGTTGGAGTGTGGCATAAGGACATTGTACGCCAAAATCACCTCTATGTCGTTAGTGAAGTAACTTTCCTTACAAATACTTCACAATACATTTACTTATCACACAACACGTTTTTGTTGGGTTCCTGGTTGCCCTGGTTTCTTGCTCACCTGCATCTTATCACCTCATCAGCCTGGAGTCTTCATCTACCCACCATGATCTTCAGTCATCGTCAGTCCGTCTGCTTCATGTGGTAGAGTAAACTGACCCCTACTACGTATTAGACCACAGCCTATGTGTAGATTTCGTTGTTCCTCAAAACTCATCATCATGTGTTCGTTGCATCTCCAGGTCACCACCTACCACCGCTCCACGCAAACCCACCCGGACTCCAGAGTACCACCATCCACCTTACCGCATTAAACCTTTCTATAGTCATCTCTGTCTCCCGCCTGCTTTTGGGTCCAGGACTCTCACAAACCTAACAGATTTATAGTCATGATATCCCTCAAGGTGTACGCACAGCCACAAGGGAATTGAATGACACACCTGTACTCCTTTGAGATTCGGCTGCACCTTTCCACGATCCTCTACGGACAACCCAAAAACCTGCAACCTCCCATGTGGGTGCATGTGACTAAGACTTAGCTTTGAGAACTGCCCATGGGGGAAACAGCTGAACACAGATCATATCTAAAATAACCTTAAGATTAAAAAGACAAGCTTCCCATCCTCACTGGGGTCAGTAGGAGGCCAGTGAACATTCATAGAGGAATCTGTCTGGTCAAACCAGAGGAAAGGTTTAATACTTTGATATATATTTTAGCAGAAATTGGACTATTATCTCCATTTCATTGCAAATTACACACTTCAATGTGTTGGATGATGTTTTTGTTCTTTTTCGTGAATGGACAAATCACAAAAACTCTGTAATCCACTTAAAGCCCAACATGACTAATCAGGATTATTGATTCACCAATGTTCTCACTCGGCAATAAACAGATGGCTCTCAAGCTTTGACTGTACCACATTCCTCCAAACACGCTGACCGCCGACCCACTTTCTGCGGCCACGGAACGTTCCCCGCAGAACAAAATGCTCCTTTGAGATCAAACGCCGGAGAGTTTAGATTCAGCAGCTGCTGCAAAATAACGGATCTGACTCCACAAACAAATGACGTGCTGTTCAGGAAAAAAAAAAAAAAAAAAAAAAAGCAAAGTTTCATTTAATACAAGTGATTTATCAAGCATGTGTTTTTGTTTGTTCTGAAAATGACTACACTTCTGTGAAACCTGTATGATGTCCAGGAAGGATTATCATATAAAAAGCAGAAGCTTGAAAAATTAATCAGCAGATATTTTCCAAATCTGAGCACAAATTGGCTATTTTATGTGTTATGGTTGTTGTGCCAGCTGCAACCTGTCTTTATTGGAGTTTTATTGTGCTGCCTTTGAGAATAATCTTTTTTTTTCAGCAGTCAGAAAATGACACATTGGTGTCTTGTGCATTTTTTATGCACTTTCCCACCGACTGTTCTGCTTGTGGTGGTTGGAAAGCTGTGCATTTCTGTTACAAAGCTCTTTGTTTTGGCTCACAGCATTTGGGTTTTCCACAATTTTTTTCTTTTTTTTTGAGTGAACAAGTCCATGGATTTGACTTTTTTTTTAAAACACACACAAAAAATACGTTGGCAACAATGTCTTACTTTGGGGCAGCTTTTAAAGGTCCACTCCAATCATCTTTTATTTATGATTCTGTCTTTTTTAGCCAAAAAAACCCCAAAAAACCATAAAGTAGTTCATTAGAAAGTTGCCTGAATTGTGGGTGAGACCATCAGCACAGAGCAAAACTGAAACCTTGTTTCCACTGAATGGTTCGGTCTGGTCCGATATTTTGGGTGTTTCCATTATAAAATGGACCCATTTCTTGGTGATCAAGTGTCTTGGCTGACACTTCTCCGCGGCATTCCATGGCAGACGGGACCTGTACCACTGGACTGGCAGATGGGGGTGGTGGTTCCCCTTTTTAAGAAGGGGGACTGGAGGGTGTGTTCCAACTATCTGGGAATCACACTCCTCAGCCTCCCTGGTAAAGTTTATGTCAGGGGACTGGAGAGGAGAGACGGACCTCAGATCAAAGAACAACAGAGCGGTTTCCGTCCTGGTCGTGGAACGGTGGACCAGCTCTACACCGTCTTCAGGGTGCTGGAGGGTTCGTGGAAGTTGACTCTTCCAGTCCAAATGTGTTTTGTGGATTTGGAGAAGGCGTTCGACCGCGTTCATGTTGTATGGCAAGCAAAAGAGATCAAAAATCACCAAGAAAAGCGGGCGCGGGAGTGCCACGCTCTACACATAATTATTATTTAAAATATTTAAATGTTCCCACAGTTAGTTTCAATATCACAATTAATTCCAAAAGATAATTTTAACGATTTTATTTATGATTTAATTTCAACATTATGGGATGAGAACGTGTATTTTAACCCTTCCGCTCTCCTTAGCTTGTTTACATTAAAAGCGAGGTCATCTGGACCCCAGAAGACAGTGGGGTCACTGATTTTTGAGTTTAACTAATATCCATGACAGATGTAAAATCCGGTCCACCTTTGTCCACATTTGTCTTGGAAGAAATCGCATACCCTCTTTAGGGTCCAGATGACTCCAACCACATATTGATATGCGTTTTTCAAAATAAGAAACACAAAATATGAAACAACCGTCCCAATGAACAATAAATTATGATCAGAAATACAGATAGAAATTCTGTCTGTTACAATAAATACTGTGTGTTGCTTTAGGTGTTATAATAAATGTGTGACTAGGATAATTAGGCTTTTTTGTGTATATTTGTTGTTTTTATTGGAAAATTGTTTATTGTATCTTGTATTTACTGAGATTAAGATTATTTTTTCCTTTGTAGCCATCATAGCGTTTTGAATGTCATTGAAATGCATATATATAAACTGATACTACGATAATATTTAAAATACTGTGAGTTAAAATGTGTTTTTTTTTCTTTTTCCTGCAGGTGAAGTTTCTAGAAACAAAGTTCCAGAACAGTTTTTGCCAGAAGAACATGAGGGCAGCTCTACGAGGGAATACAACGGATTATATATGTGAAATATAATCATTAATAAAGCCTTTTCATAGTGACGTCAGACAAAATGGCGAACGGCCTTCAGTCTCTTTCCAGAAGGTTTTTCTTTACAATAAAACATCCCCCAAGTAAACAAAATTGGCCAAAAAGTTTCTTTTAGAGAATACTCAGAGAAAGATAAAGTAGATGCAACATTACTTTATACTTTATACTGATATTGAGAAGCAGCACTGGACTTTGGGCTCCATTCACAGCTGCTGGGTATCCTGGAGAACAAAGGTGTTCAAAGAACATTAGATGATTCCTCAGAGGTAATCTCTGGACTAACGCTTCAGGCTAGAGAATAAACAAGTAGTAACACTGGGCTCATTTTTTTTTTATTTCCTTTGACTGTCTTCAGTCTCTGTTACACCTCCCAACAGACCCCCGAGCTTTACCTAAAAGACTTTGATGCTGCAGGCTTTACTTAATTGTTTTGTTCTCTTCAGGAAAATCATTAAGTTTTCTCTTTGTGTGCGGGGGAATGTGTGCGACAGACCGTCCTCCAGCCGAAGGGACCTGGGGAATAATCTCAGATTGATCCAGAAGCAGCCGGTACAAGTGGAGGGCTGTTCCGCCGCACGTGCAGATGGAGGATCTTAAAATATCAGCTCCGTCGCCGAGGTGAGATTTAGAGAATGGGAATAAAAACTCTCACCGGTGTGTTATGAAAAACCACAACTGGTAAATCTCTTGGAAGTCTCATAGTATAAAACAGATAAAAAGACAACGCCGTTTTAGTCATTTCCCACTTATTGACAGATTTTATTATCTACTTTGTAAATAGGGCTGCCACAAGCGATTATTTTAATAGTCGACTAATCACCGATTATTTTTTCCGATTAGTCGACTAATCGGTTCATGGGCAAAGTGGATGTAAAGATGCTGAAGTTGATAATCGGCAAAAATATTAGTTAAATGCCAAATTAGCTAATAAATAAAAAGAGCCAAAGTTAACCAAACATAGCTAGCATGCTGCTGAAATATTAGCTAAACTCCAAATTAGCCTTAAAAAAAACGGAAAAATCCTATATTAGCCAAAACAGCTAGCATATAGCTGAAATATAAGCTAAACTCAAAAATTGCCTAAAAAAACTTAAAAAAGCTTAAGTTAACCAAAATAGCTAGCATGCTGCTGAAATATTAGCTAAACTCCAAATTAGCCTTAAAAAAATGGAAAAATCCTATATTAGCCAAAACAGCTAGCATATAGCTGAAATATAAGCTAAACTCAAAAATTGCCTAAAAAAACTTAAAAAAGCTTAAGTTAACCAAAATAGCTAGCATGCTGCTGAAATATTAGCTAAACTCCAAAATAGCCTAAAAAACCTTAATAAATGCCAAAATATTCCAAAAAGCTAGCAGAATCCTATTATAACTTTCAACTTTACTACAATCTGACTTCATAAAATATAAAATAACGACTAATTGACTATTAAATTAGTCGTCGATTATTTTAATAGTCGATTAGTCATCGATTAGTCGACTAATCGTGGCAGCCCCATTTGTAAATGATAAATATTTAATTGCTTCCAAATACTTTTATTGATTTACTGAATAAGATACATTGTAATTGTAATTTTATAGGGAAAATATGAATACTGCGCTATAATTGGTAAATAGCGTATACTTTATTGCTGTCTTTACTGTAAGATTTCTCTTCACCCATTCACGCACTCCACTACCGAATACTGGCAGGAACCAAAGATCACCAGGATCAATATCAATGTAGGGTTCAGTGTTTTGCTAAAGAACTCTTCAACACATAGAGTAGGAACTAAACCTGCGTTCTTCCAATCAGAGGTCAACCGCTCTACCTCTGTACTATGGCCACACATCAAGATCATTATCCTTTGCAATATGAGAACGTCATCAACCAAGAACTGGCAGAAATTAGTGGGATACCCATCTACTGTCTAGAGAAATCTAGCTTAAATTAACAATACTTGTAAAAATGTTACACCTTTAACTCCCTTACAATTTTTTTATTGCTTTTTTCTTTTAGCTAATAAGCTTTTCAGATAAATATGTTCCCCTTTAAAGTGTATTAATGTCACGCCTGCGGACGTATTTTGTTTTGGGGATCCCAGACAAGGCATTAACATCCCCAAATGTATAATTAGCCTCAATTTATGCTCCTTGATCTCAGGGGTGTCAAACTCAATCGCACAAGGGGCTAAAATCCAAAACACACCTTAGGTCGCGGGCCGAACAGGATAAACATTTATTGAGCACTGTAAAACTAAGATTTTAAAACTTTAAAACCGTACCTTTTTAACATAATTATGAACTAGATATATAGCATTACCTGCGATGATTCTAGGGTGAATGCTGTAAACTGGATTTCGCTGCTGAAGATGCTGAAATTGATGGCTAAAAACGCTGAAGCTGATAGCTGAAACAATTAAAGCTAATAGCTGAAAACGCTAAAGCTGATAGCCAGCTAAAATTAATTCCCAATTAGTCTAATAAAACCTAAAAATAAAAAAAAACTTAAGTTAGCCAGAACAGCTAGCATGTACCTGAAAAAAAACCCTTCAAAATAGCCTAAGAAATTAAATTTTTAGGATAATGTAAAGTTTTAGCTTCTATTTTAGCAACAGGCTAACGGTTTTGACCAATTTAGTTTACTAAGGAGTTTTATGCTAATTTGAAGTTTAGCTAATAATTTAGTAAAATGCTAATGTTTTCAGCTAATTTGTTATCTACTGAAATTTTTTATTTTGGATAATTTAGAATTTAGCTTCTATTTCAGAAACATGCTAACGTTTTTGACTAAGTTAGTTTACTGAGGAATTTTAGGCTATTTTGGAGTTCAGCTAGTAACTAAGCAACAAGCTAGCTTGCATTTTTAGCCTCTAATTAGTTCTTTATGCTAATTTGGAGTTAAGTTAATGTTTTTAGCAATATGCTAACACTTTTTGCTAATGTGTTATGTACTGGGACTTTTAGGCTAATTTTGAGTTTAGTTTTAATTTCAATTACTAACTTTTTGGCTGATTTAATTTACAGAGAAATGTTTTTGCTCATTTGAAGTTCAGCCAGTAAGAAAGCAACAAGCTAGCTTTTTTGCTACTAAACATTTTTTTAAATTCCCTTTTTAAGAGATGCTAGTTTCTTTTTGTATATTTTATTACTTTAGTTCGTGCCAAAAATAGACATTATTCACATTTATTTAAAAAAAACAACAACAACAAAAAAAAAACACAGAGAGGTTATAAATGCAAATCCAAATTTCTTAAAGGCTAACGTGAGTCAATGCGGCTCCTTTTAGGTTTTAATCAGTAGAAAACAAGTCCAAATGCCTCTTTTACTGTTAAAGGTTGCCGACCCCTGTCCTAGACAAAATGGGGCGTAACAATTAAGCAATTAAAATATATATTTATATATGTGTGTATATGTATGTATGTGTATATGTATATTTATATGTATATTAATCATTTATCTGTTTTCTGTGGTCTGTAATTTATTTGCCTGTCAAATTTTAGCAAAGTCATGATTTTTCTAATTTTTTTCATAGCTGTTCTTCATAGTCAATAATTTAATATAGTGTTTGAACAGACATTTTTAAAAGTCCCATTTACTCAAGATTATTTTCGGTATTATTTACTGTGATTTGGTCAACTTGAATCAATACAAATAAAACTCACATCTTTAAAAGGTTAGCTGTGCTGCACGATGTTTGTTACCTCTACAGACGCTACATCGGATGAGATATCTGGTGACCACTCTGAGGAAGGAGGAGGTTCAGGGTGATAAAAGCAGAGGGAAAAGTGAAAGTGGAGATCTGGCAGAAGCACGGCGGAAAAAAGATGGGCAGATGAAATTACACCTGCAGGTCTGTTAGCTTTAGCCGCCTGAATCTTGCAGCGTGATGTCCCACAACCCATCCCAGGGGTCTGTGAGGAATAAGGAGTGAGTAAACCTCACATATCAAAGTTTCTTTTTCTTACACACTTCTGTTATTGCTCCTGTGCCTCTCCTTGACAGCCCCGTGATTCATTTCCTCCCGCCTGAAAGACGGGAAATGAATAGAAAGCTTGGATATTGTCAGGCACTAAATGGGAAAGCGGATGCTCTGGAGACACAATGCAGGTGCAGGTAAGAATGACGAGTTCAGTTTAAAATGCCACTCAGTCCCATGACACGGCACACAAGAGCACCTGTCTCAAATGGCTCATGAAAAAAGGAGGAACGTTGATTGGATGTATAACATCCACACAAGAGCGGGGTTTACGTTTGAGTGGATATTCATCTCTTCCCTGTCAGGTTGTGCGATTCTGACACTTCATTATACTCCCTGCAATGACAGACGCTTTTCAGATTTGCATTTAATACAGAAAACACAAATAACCTTAATGTTTAACCTTTTTCTGATTGGGAAAAAAAAAAACAATTGGCAACTGTTCAAGTTGCAGAATGCTGGGAAAAAACATTTCTGCAGAAATGTGTGAGTGCATGCAAACACCACCTGCTTGGTGTGGAAAAACCCACACATGAACCATTCCAAATGTGTCTTTTACTCATGAAAATTAAACACAGCCTGAAAATGTCTCATCACAGATTCTATAGATCATAGATAAAATTCTTTTTAGATTTAGACTCTTTTTTTCTGATGAAACTGGTGCTCGACTGACTGGAGAACCTCCAGTCCTGGAATGGTTTCTGCGGTCTTGAATCAGCTCCAGGCGAAGCCCCGTCACAAAAGTTAATAATATTCAGGACTCTGTAGCACCATCTGGAGGGGGCAAGCGGCTCCTAAAGAGCTTCTTGTTCAAAAAAAAAACAGCTTTTATTTGAACTAGAGACAGATAGTTTTGGAAAAGACAGGAATACATTCCAGAAAAAGTTGAAAATGAAAAACACTGGTGAAAACAGTGTGAAAAAGTAATGAAAAAAAGTTTGTCACTTCATTAGAGCAGAACCTAATTAAGCTTTATATTTGGAGAAAATGTTTTTATGATTCTGCTGCGACGGAACTAATAAGTCCTGCTAAAATTGAGCAAATATGTTTTTCTGAGTGAGCAAATTTTTGATAAAGCTGCCAATTAAATGCGATCAAATCACCCCCAAATTGCAATGTCATTTTTTTTCCAAGTGTTCATGAAAATCAAATAATACAGCTCTCATAAAAGATACAACTGACAAAATTACCTGGTAAGTTCTAATAAGCAGACATGCAAAAAATGACTAAAATATCACAGGCACTGAATACATTTTGTGGAAGCTTTTTTATGTATTTTAAGCTAAAATTGTTTTCAAAATTGTAGTTTTGTAAAGACTATTCCACATTTTTATCTAGAAACTATTGGCAAGAATCTGGCGATACAATATATTATAGCGAAACACATATCACAATATTTCAAATTTTCACTTTTTTTAAGAAAAAAAAGCCGTAAGTTTACGTATAAAACAAAAGTATGAAGCTGAAGGACGCTCAATATATTAATAATATGTAATTAAATATCGTTTCCCTATACCCCTACCAGAAACCATATATTGTTCTAACAATTTAGGATTTTTAGTGTCTATTTAAATTTAAATGGCAGAAATAGATGTAAAAACAATTTTAAGAAAGTGTTAATTTCTTTATTTTACTTTAAGAGTTTGCAAATGTTTAAAATTAAGTTCTAAATGAAAAAAACTATGAGGGAAAAAATGCTCCAACATAACCCCTTGAAAGTTTAAATTTTAGCTGTAATTACGATAAATTTTACATTTAAATTTATGTGAAATTGAGATTTAATTGTCCTCGCTAAAAAAAAGTGAAACATTTGATCAATTAACAAAAATTCTATACATTTAAAATGATTCGATTTATTAAAATAAAATTTCATAGTTTACTCAATTTACAATTCAACTAAATAAAAAAATAATAGTTATAAATGTAACAAATTACAGATCTTTTGTTAAATGAGCAAAATGTTTTTGTTTTTACATCTCTGCTTTTACTTTACTTATGATTTGATGATACAATTGATGAGACTGACATGTCTCTATACATTTAAAGGATGAGAAGAGGGCTTCAGTGTGCTAGCATGACAATAACGCACCCAGACAGGCATGGAGTGACCGAGGGACGTCCGGAACGTGAACCAGGGGCAGCTCTGCAAGGTGTGGTCTCAGACTGGGAGGATGACGCTGCTGGTGTTCAGCTGGTTCAGCACGGTCTGTGACCTTCTCTCCACATGTGTGCTCCGTGGGGCCTCACTCTTTGCTTGTGATGGTATTGGTCCTGCTGGGGCATGCCGCTCAGCATGTTTCTGCCTGATGCGAATCCCCGCTGGGATTTGGACTCCTCCAGATGTGAGGAGTGAAAAAAGTGTTTGCTGATCTAAAAGCAGCCCCGCTCTTCTCCTCTGAGAGACCAATTATTTTCCCCAGTAACAGAGTTTAAGTTTCTTTAAGTTGCTGGTGTCTCTTTTTTTTTTTTTTAATTTGGACACCAAATCATTTAAAAAAGATCATGTAAATATTAACTTTAATGTTGAAAAGAGTAACATGTTCAAGTCCTGTGCAAAATTACTGTTGCATATTTTGCTGCAAACTACAGTATATTAAGTTGAATAATAGAACGTATACAAATATTGACTGATTTCTGAGACATTAATCTATTATAACACTGACTTTCTGCTATTTTTTATAGTATCGATCCAAAACCCAAATAAATAATGATACCAGCACAAAATAGGGCAAAAAATTCAAATGCCGGTGTATTGCAAAAATATTAAATGCAGCGAGCAACACAGCTGAGTCCTGGAAGAATTCAGAAGATCACATGGCAGGTTTGATAAATACAGACAAACTGTGAAGGGAAGAAATGAGCAGACTACTTTATTGGAATTTGGCGACGCTCGGTAGAGAGTGAGCAGCGGAAGAAAGTCATAGGCAAAAAAAAAAAAGGAGGACTTAAAGACAGATTTGATTTTAATAGGTTCAAAGTTTGGGTTTTTACAGTTTAAAGCATTACAAGAATCAGAGGGATTAAGACCAAAAAAAAGGATGGGAATTAAATTAGCATCAATTATTTTTTTTTATTTAATTAGAATTAATGAATAAACTCGAACAACAATAAAAACTAGAAGTGTTGCATTACCTGTGTTAATGCTTTTTGCTCATAATGCTAAAGCTATTCGCAAAATGCTAAATTTTCTATAAGACTGGAAATTTTGTTAAAGAACTATGAAGCTAACCTAAATTAATTCAAAATGTTTATTACAATTGCTTAAAATTCCCTAATTCATGCCAATTTAGCAAAATATTTAGTGTGTTTCTGAGCCCCAAAAAACCTTAGTAGATACAAAATTAGCCAAAAAAAAAAAAAACTAGCTTGTGGAATAAAAACTAGCTAAAGTCCAAAATAGCCTAAAATTCCTCAGTAAACTAAACTAGTCAAAAACGTTAACCTATTTTTAAAATAGAAGCTAAACTCTAAATTTGCCTTTAAAAACCTCAGTAGATGTCAAATTAGCCAAAAAAACTAGCTTGTGGAATAAAAACTAGCTAGGGTCCAAAACAGTCTAAAATTCCTCAGTTAACTAAATTAGTCAAAAACGTTAGCCTATTGTTAAAATAGAAGCTAAACTATAAATTTTCCTTTAAAAACCTCAGTAGATATCAAATTAGCCAAAAAAAAAAAAAACTAGCTTGTCCAATAAAAACTAGCTAAGGTCCAAAATAGCCTAAAATTTCTCAGTTAACGAAGTTAAGAAAAAACGTTAGCCTATTGTTAAAATAGAAGGTAAACTCTAAATTAGTCTTTAAAAACCTCAGTAGACATCAAATTAGCCAAAAAAACTAGCTTGTGGAATAAAAACTAGCTAAGGTCCAAAACAGCCTAAAATTCCTCAGTAAACTAAATTAGTCAAAAACGTTAACCTATTGTTAAAATAGAAGCTAAACTATAAATTTTCCTTTAAAAACCTCAGTAGATATCAAATTAGCCAAAAAAAAAAAAAACTAGCTGATCGAATTAAAACTAGCTAAGGTCCAAAATAGCCCTAAAATTCTCAGTTAACGAAAGTTTAGAAAAACGTTAGCCTATTGTTAAAATAGAAGCTAAACTCTAAATTAGTCTTTAAAAACCTCAGTAGAAAACAAATTAGCCTAAAAGAAAAAAACTCAGTGTGAATAAAAAACTAGCAGTCCAATATTAGCCTAAAATTCCTCAGTTAACTAAGTTAATCAAAAATGTTAGCCTGTTGTTAAAATAGAAGCTAAACTCTAAATTAGTCTTTAAAAACCTCAGTAGGTAACAAATTAGCCAAAAAGTTAGCACTGGCTTAAATACTAGCTAAAGTCCAGAATAACCTGAAATTCCTCAGTAAACTAAATTAGTCAAAAGCGTTAGCATGTTGCTAAAATATTAGCTAAACTCCAAATTGTATGGAAATTACTATAGAAGATGCAAATATACCCCATGAATGAATTTAAAGGCTAATCTACTATTTCCTATGGGACATATTTTGAAAGTATGATCGAGTGACAAAAACGAATGGAAAGGAGCAGGAGAATCACTGTTGAATGAATGCCTAGAAAGCATTCACACAATGATCCATTTAGTCATATTTATTTTACAATTTAAATGTATGTTACGTCCTCAAAAAATGTTGCTATTTGAATATAACATTTCAGTCTGTGCCAGAGCCTGCTGCTGCTGCAGAGTCAGGCTGGCTCAAGATTCCGGTCTTCGTGCCGGGGTGCTGAATTAAACGTTGCATGCATGCCATCCTCAATCTGTGCCCATTCAAACGCTTCAAGAGTGTAATTAGCTACATGGTGCTGTCTTCTTTTTCAAAGCGACACACTGAACGCCCATGAAGCAAAAAGCTGGGATTAGGGCATAAGTGTAAGTAAAGCATATTGGGATTTTGAAAGCTTAATACTGTTTTACGCAGCACATTCCCATACCTGTCATCAAGTCTCCATCATTTCCCTCTTAATATTGCGCCAACGCTACAAGATGGCGGCGCAGAAGTTGCTAAAAAAGTTATTCTCTTTTAACTTGGGATGCATGATAGAGAGGAGCCTTTGAAGAAAGGGAGATCAAGATGAGTGCTTCTGGTGCCACAAAGTCAGAAGAGTCAAGTAGCCCCCTGTAGATAAGCCATATGGCCCAGTAAGACTGTCATGGGTGTATATGTGTGGCAGCATGCACCATGCTATTCCCTCTGCTGATTTCTCATTATCGAGGAATAAATAGAACGAGACAACAAAACAGTGGCTCGGTTGTGTCATACCCATTCTGACTTCGGTGTGAGACAGATGGTACAAACTAAATGGCAAGTTTTGAATAGTTGGGGAAACTGGGCAGCAGCACTGAGCACAACAAACAACAAACTGATGAAGAGAGCATCCAATTCTGCACCTTTGCATTTTGTGAAAAACTTCCAGTCACATGCTTTAGAAACACTTAAGCAGCAATCCCAACGACTGCAATCACACCAGTTCTTTCAGCGCCGTCTGCAAAAGCAGAGTTTGTGTTTATGGCAAGCGTGTGGGCGGCTGAAGGTAGTCACAAGAAGCAGACGATGCCAGGTCTCCTCCAAGGTGCCTGACGGGTGGGTAGGCAAGGCATAAGAGTACAAGTTGCAAAAAGTAAGAAAGAAAGGCGACCTGTGAATATAGCACAGCGGCTCAGAAGCTTCGGTTTCCATTAAATAGCCATGTATTTTCCGGCTCCTGGCTTTATTGCACCGTTGCTTCGGGAGCGGGAGCCCAGGAGGCTCTTCAACATTATTAGCAGCTCACAGTACATAATCCCACAGCAGATTTTCGTCTATCTTCAGACCAGACTGAGATATACAGTGAGAGACGAGGAGAGAGAAAATGAGTGGGGTGGTGTTTGAGGGCAGGATGGTGGCAGATGTCACTCTTCATTTTACCAAGTCACTGATGCACAGATATAGAGGCATATGTGCTTAGAAATTAAAAGTTTACATGTTTATTTAAGAAAAAAAGGAAAAACTTTTTATCTGTTTTGGTCACTTAGTTAAAAAAAAAATAAGAAGAATATCAGATTCTAACTAGGAATGAAAAGTTTTAGGTTTTAAACAACTTGAAGAACTAGACATGGCTTTACCTGTGATAATGCTAGTGTGAATGCTGTGAGCTGAATATGGCTGCTGAAGATCAAGATGCTAGAGCTGATAGCTGAAAATGCTGAAGCCTAAAGATACTGTAATGCTAAAATATGAGCTAAATTCCAAACTAGTCTAAAATATTGAAAAAGTCAGATTTTGCCAAAACAGCCAGCATAATGCTAAAATAATAGCTATGATCCAAAATAGCCTAAACAGTTGAAGAAATTTCTAATTTTGCCAAAATTTAGAATCAGAATCCTTTTTATTGTCATTATTGCACAAGGAGCTTGCGATACATTGAAAAATCTGGTGCTCTCCAGTCATTAAAATAAAATAAGATAAAATAGACAGAAAAAAAATATATATATATATAAAAAATAAAGACATTTTAACAGACAACCGTAAGAATATAAACATGTATTGCAGTACATGCTAGAAAAACAGCTAGCATAATGGTAAACTATTAGCTAAACTCCAAATTATCGTTAAAAAACTGGAAAAAAATGTCTGATTTTGCCAAAACAGCTAGTATAATGCTAAAATATTAGCTAAACTCCAAATTATCCTAAAAAAGGAGAAAAAAATTCTTAGCCAACACAGCTATTATTACGACGGAGTATTAGGGCCACTTTATAAAGAAAAAAATATTTGTTCAATTACGACTTTAAATCTCGTAAATTTACGAGAAAAAAGTCGTAACTGCTAAATTATGAGAATAAAGTCGTATATTTATGACTTTAAAAGTCAGGTTAAATTTACAACTTTTAAAGTCATAAATTTACGAGAAAAAAATGTGTAAATCGTATATTATAATCCTAAAATATTTGCTGAATTCCAAAAACTGGAAAACTGTCTAATTTTGCCTAAACAGCTAGCATAATGCTAAAATATTTGCTAAACTCTAAATTAGCCTAAAAAATTGAAGAAAATGTTAACTATTGCCAAGACTGCAATATAATGCCAAAATATTAGCTAATCAAAAAAACCGCTACCCAGCGAACATTTTAATGTGGGCCTCATGTGGTTTACCTTTGGTCTGAATTGGTGGGCCCGGGTGGGTTCGTCCGCGGGCTCCATGGTGGCCCCACCTGTGTTTGCCTACACTGGTTTCACCAAGGAACCCACGGACAAACCCACCTGGGGCCCGCCATTTCAGCCCAAAGTTAAACCATATGGGGCCCACAGTGAGATGTTCGCACATTGCCAAATTAAAACCTAAACCCCCCAAAACCCAGTAGTTGCTGAACATTTTTAAGTTTGAATGGTGTCG
Source organism: Oryzias javanicus (assembly GCA_003999625.1). Classification (NCBI taxonomy): domain Eukaryota; kingdom Metazoa; phylum Chordata; class Actinopteri; order Beloniformes; family Adrianichthyidae; genus Oryzias; species Oryzias javanicus. Next base: position 19,512,071 of record CM012444.1, read on the forward strand.
CTAGCTGAAAGTATTTGTAGAAGTTCACCAGTTTTAAAGTGTACAAAGTTTTTGAAAGATTTTAGCAATTTCTCTTATATTTCCAATATTTCAAAAACTATAAAGATGATGAATATCAAAAGTACAAGCAGTAATATCCTGAACGAGCTGAATACCAAGATTGCTTGAATTTTTGTAGTTTTTATGTGCAAAATAAACATACGGAAAACCGTAGGAGAATAACTATAGTGTGAGTGCTGTAAAGCATTTATACAATTAAAGATTCTTGGCGTGTGTCCTTTTTAGTCAACATTTTGGAAGAAAAACTGTTGTTTTCTAGAACATATACTCTGTAGAGCGGCGGTATTACATTAGAAATTTGCCTCTAAGATGTGGGTGGGACCATTGGGGAAGATTAACCCCACCCCCTTTCCCTCCACCGTTGTCATGCAACTTCAAGATTAATTTTCTTTAAAAAAAAACATCCTCTATCATGAGAAAAATGTAAGAAAGTGTTCAAAACATTAAAAAAAAAATAAATGAAGTGGTTCTTTGAAGCTTTATATATATCATGAACATATTGTGTGTATTCAGACTGGAAAAATGATTAATTCTGCTTAATTGGGTCCAGATCGAGTCCTAAATCTTGCATTTTGGTCTGTATTTGGACTTGGATTTACTGCAGATTTCTGTTCCAGACCAAAGCTTGTGAACAAAACCAGGTGACTAAAGATCTCTTCAGTCATTGGCCTAAAGTTATGGGGGTGGGGAAAAACAAAAAGAGAAAGATAGAGATGCTGCAGTTTGCAAATCCTTGTTGAGATAGTTCACTTATTCAAACTTTTTATTTCGTTGGTCAACTTTAAAGGTTCAACTTACTGCCGAGGCATGCTGCAAGGTGGATACTGAGGACGCTACGGCTTCCAGGTATGCTAATAAGTGTCTATGACATAAAGGTTGTCGGGTAAACAGTGTGAGAAGAAATGTGGATCAAAGCTGATTTTTATGAGCAACCACATTTGTCCGTTAATGACTGATTACGGTGGCCATTTTGGTTCAGTTATTTTGCTCCTAGAGAGGATTATGTTCAGACTCAGGAATCTCAAAGCAAACCAAAGTTCAGTCCGACTGGAAGTGAACTGATACCACCTCGAAAGATGGGTCAGCTCGCGTGTTTCAGACTGAAGACTTGTTCCCTTTAAGTGAAGATCTGAATTAGGGATGTCCCGATCCGATCACGTGATCGGAAATTGGGCCCGATCACGTGTTTGAAGACTCGATCGGAATCGGGCTCCGTTGTCCGATCAGGATTGGATATTTCATTTATTCTTATTATGATCAGCACTTTATATTTCAATCTTTTTTTTTTTTTTTAAATTGTAAACGCAGCAGAAAACGGCAACAGTTCAAGCAGAAGACTGGTGTAAACAGCTAGCTAGCTAGCCGATCACGGATTCAGACTTCCGGGATCAATAACACTTTTGAAAACACTTTAAACTGACAGTTAGTGTCTCTAAACAACAACCTCTAAAGGCATTTCAACAGAAAAAGACAGAGTTTGGTTTCTTTTTAATGTTTAGCTCTTCGTGTTCCAGATAGACAAATGGCTAACCGGCAGCTGCTAACTGCTACATGCTAGCGCCGTGATTTAACTCCTCAGGACCCGAGCTGTCCTTTGATATGCCTGTTTTATTTATCTGAAAGAGGAATAAAAGTTAAGAAAATTAACTCCTCTAATAATAAAACCGAAATGTGATGTCTTAAGAACTTAAAAAGAAGCACATAATCTTAAAAAAACAAACAAACAAAAAAACGAATAAATTAAAATTAATAATGATCTGAGCTAGTCATGAACACTTGTCAAATTCATGCTAAAACACACATAATTTATTTTTAAGAATTCTAAATTAGGACAGGAATCACATTTGGTCAAAAATGTTCAATAACTAAATATATTAAAGTTAAAGTCACTAAACTTTCTCACATGACTAATTATCACTTATATAACAAGAAAATATGATTATTTTTTCTAGATTATATTTGCTCCATATTTACTTGTTTATTAAAGCTACTTCACAGAAGTGTTCTATTTAAGTTTCTAATGATAAAATAATGTTAATGAAATATAAATAAGGGACAAGACAAATGTATTTATTCAATTTGTTCATGTTTTAAAGGTGTTACAAAAGTATCGGATCGGGACTCGGTATCGGCAAATCCACAAAATCCAATGACTCGGAATCGGATCGGGACCAAAAAAACCTGATCGGGACATCCCTAATCTGAATGCAACCTTGAAGATATTGGAAGCAACGCCTTTTAGGTACAAGAGACTCACTGCATGGGCTTATTTGCTTATTAGTCAAACACAATAGAATAAAACCTTCAAATACCATAAAATAAAAACTGAATTTCCAACAGTGTACAATAGATTATTTTTGTCTGCAAAGAATGCAAGTATGTTAAAATGAGATAGAATATTCGAGCAACATTCTAGCTGTAAATGTATATCAGGCTTGGGAGTTTTTGGACCTTTAAAGTCAATAACGACCACCAGCACTGTTCAGAAAATATCCTAAAGTGCTTTGAAGTATGAAGAAATAGTGGATGGCGTTGAAAAGGCATGCGTGAGCGAGACCGGACACAAACTTGACTCCGTTCCACCAGTTCAAGCGAGACGATTGAGCCAAAATTCCTGCTAGCCTTTTGAAGCTGCAGGACATTTGAGCCAAGTTAACTTTCCCTAAATTATTCTCTGTCGTCATTTTACTGATGTATTGGGAGAATTTGGATATCTAGAGTGATCTACAACTGTTTAAGCGTCCTCATCTTTCCTTTAAAATCTGCAGGGAAAATGACATTCTCTGGATGTATTGAACTGCAGGTTGCAATTGTGCAATTACGTTTTTTTTTTTTTTAAATAATTGCGGCAAGTTAATTCAGTGAAAGCCAACAGATGGCGGCTGGTCTCCAGGGGTGTCACATACAAAATCACAAGAACAGACCTGTTGCCAGTGCTTTCCTCTGCTATTCCTTCAGAAAGTGAAGCCACCTCAGGGGGGGCTCCCCAAAGTCTTGGCCTGGTTGTACCGCTGTGATGCTGACGCTTGCGGGTGCTGCATGCCACCGAAAGCTGACCAAAGTTATGAGGAAAACTATCGCTCTCACCCTCAGCAAAAAAATATCGCCTGGCGAGGAAGACTTTAACGGACACAAGATTACAATTCAGTTTAGTTTGTTGATCAGTCTTTTGTGACGTTCTTTCTGGTTCAGATCTATTCATCCTCAATATTAACTTAAACATTATATAAATCAAACAACGAATGGGAAAAGTTCAGATTTAAAGAAAAAACGTTTTTTACTTTATATAGAAAATAAGCTCACGTGAGGACTGGACTGAGTCCCCCCCCTTTGTTCCAAACAGGAAGTATCCGCTGACTCCAAGACACATAACCAGCCAGTCATAATATTTGTCCAAATACTTTGTTTTTTTCCAAACATGCACTGCAAAAAGTGAAACTTTGAATCAGTTAACAAAAGTCATGTAATTTGTCTCATTTAAAAATATTAGCCTTCATCAAATCAAGTTAAAAATGTAATTTGATAGAAACTAATATTTTAAATGTTACTGATTACAGAGTTTTTGTTAGTTGATCCAATGTTTCACTTTTTACAGTGTGTTCTCTTTCTAATCCTCATTATTCCATTATATTTTTATCTTATAAACTGACCAATCAGATGCCTGCTGGTCCTCACGCCCAACATTTGAAATGTTTGACAGATTTTGGACCAATCAGTGCTGAATAATGACGATTGGCTTCAACATAGCGGTTCCTTTATTACAAAAATAAATAAATAAAAGGGCGCCTGAATTGAATTTTTGCTGGAGTTCTGTTCTAATGATCCGTCCTATGTTGTGAGATTTTCCTACCAGTAGCACAAAGTTAAAAGATAAAGCTATCCAAATCTCCTACCTTTCTTATCAGATAACCAAAACTACTATATATGAAAAAACCAGTTTTGATGTTAGGTTGTGAACACAGCACAGTAAAAAAGACTTACAGAGGAGTAGGAAGAAAGCACTACAAGAAAACACAAGAAGAAAACAATTCTGCATTTCTTTTTGTGGTGCAAGAATGTGGAACAGTATGTCTGATAAAATCAAAAATAGTTCTTCAATAAGGCTATTCAAAATTCAACACAGGTCAAAAATATTTAATGACTAAATAATCATAAATAAATGAGGGGCTATTGTGGATGTAAGGTGATTAGTGCTTATATGTAAGTGTACATGCATATACGTGTATATACATTTGTATAAAGTGTACGGGTGTTTACATATATATATGGATTCCTTTTCATGTGCTGTGTTTCTTTTTTTTTGTGACTTTTTCCTTTGTTGAGACAAAGTGAGTTAATTGGCTTGAGTAGCATCATCCAAATTAGCTAAAACGGTGGGATTAAATGCGTTTTTTTTTTTAACTTCCTCCCACCCCTTTTTGAACATTATATCATGTGTGTACTTGTTCTTTTTTGGTTACTCTTTTGTTTCCTGTTTGACCGTTTTAAATAGTGTTCAAAATAAACTAAATTGAAACTGACTGAATACAATTTCATGGGGCAGGTGAAGAGTGTCAGATATGCGGCTGTCATTAGCTGCGTTTCCATTACACTTTTGCGCAAAACTTTATCGAAATTTCTAGAATTTCGATAAAACACTGTTTCGAAAAAACAGCGTTTCCATTAAACCATGATTATGCGAAAAACTCGAAGTAATTCCCGCGATAAGTCATTAAAAAAAACATGGCGACGGATATAAACACTATTTTGATGTGCAGTAGATTCATTCACATTTCTGCCGCGGCGCTAGCTCTCATCCTTCCATTCAGAGAAGACGTCTACGTCTGATCCGAGCCTCGGAGCGGCAGGCTCCTTATACGTGGGAGCGACGTAGAGTCAAACATTTTTGGGAAATCGTGGTTGAAGAATTCACCGAAGAGCTGTGGATTCAGCATTTTCGCATGACACGCTCAACTTTTGATGAGCTGTGCGATGCTGTGGGACCTCTCGTGGCGCCCGCTGTGCGGCGCCCAAGGCAGCCAGTTGCTGTGAAAAAGCGTATCGCCATCGCCATCTACATCGTCATATCCGGTTAATGGTCACGTGACTCGTTTGTTTCGAAAAAAGTGTTTCCATTACAGTTTTTCGAAAAACTACTGTTTCGATACGGCCCAAATACCACCTCCTCTAAGTGCAAAAACTTTATTTCGAAAAAGGCGAGTTTTTTCGAAATTGTGGTGTTTCCATTAGGAGAATTTAATATCGAAATTCCGTTTTTCGAAATTTCAGAGTTAATGGAAACGCGACTATTAATAAACTGTATAGAGATAATCCAGAAGATCTGTAGTAGATCTATGTCTACGGTTCCCCTCTGTTCACATAGTGAACATTTCAAAATCCGCGAGGCCTTTTGAACACAACCCCTTTTACGCAGGCCCTCAGCACCTGTCTGTCTGCTCTGATGATAGACAAGCTGGACGGTAAAAGAAAGGAAGCTGATTAAAACTGGATCAATTTTCTAATATTTTTTACACTAGTTGTTTATCTTTAATGACGTTCTTAAAAAAAAATTGCCTTTTTTATTATAGTAACACCCTGTGGTAATTGCAGGGAAGTGTACACATGCTACATTTAGCAAAATAGTAATTGAAAATATATATATTTTAGAAAAAGTTTCATTACTTTGAATTTGGCAGATAGTAAAAATACAACCTGATCAAGAAAGAAGACACCAACCTTCCAGAGTCCAATCAAATTCCACAATTAGACAACTGGTGTCAGATATTTTTCAGTGAAAGTTTCTGCAGATTCTCCATCATCCAAGTTGATCCATCAGAATAGTAGGTAAAAAAAAATGAGTCGTTTTTTCCTCTTCTTCAACAGAAAAGTTGGGACTTTTTGTTGCCGATGCTGGTTAAAGTCGTGGCTTTTTTATGACATGATTACAACATTTAAGGTGTAAGGCTCAGGATGCCTCCGAAGAAGACAGCGTTCCTCTCACTGCATGCTTCTCTCACGTCTCAGAAGCACAAAAATTTGTCAACATGGGCCAAAAAGGAAATTATCCCCTCAAAACTCGGTTCTGTGCACACTGTGATTACAAGCAATTCCTGGTGCAAATATACAGTGTCAATCCGTCAAACCAGCACACAACCCTGGTAATTTTACTTTTTGTTGTTCTCCGTTTAGTTGCCATGTAGAACATATAATCTCAGCCTCATGGGTTTGCCTTTTTGCTTTCTTTATATTTTTCACAATAATAAAGATTTAAATTTAAGTTTGTAGCTTTTTTGTTTGTTGAAAACGGAAATAGTAAGACAGAATGAAAGTCTGAATTCTAAGATTTTTTTTTTCTGCTGAGTTTTGATGGATAATATAATCTGTGTAAAAAAAAATGCGAAGAAATGTCACTTAAAGTTGGAAATGCTCTAAAATACAAAATCATAATTTGGAACATTTTTACTGGATATCCGAATACTCAGATATTTGTAGTCTGTTCCAAAAAAAAGCTAGTGCTATTATTTGTGACGTTTGAGATTGTTGATTTGCAACCTTGAAATTTAGTATAAAAAAACACTTCAATGTAATTATCACTCTTCTTTAAAGCTGAAGTAAACATGGAAGTTCACAGATGCTGAGAGCGATTAACAACATTTCTCTGAAAATCTTTGTTTTGTTGATTCTGATTTCCTGTTTTAAATAAAAGTACAAATGACGGTGATTAAATACACATAATTTGCAACCATTTTGCTGATGGGATTTTTTTTATTCAGATTACCATGTTGATTTATTTCATTTAGTTTAGTTAAAGTATTTGTTTAGAATCTGAGCCTGTTGCCATTAATCTTTGCTTTTGTGTTTAAAAATCTGAAAACACAATAAAAGAAATTAGTAATAGTAATAGTAATCATTTTTTTACTTTCAGTAAAAATTCATAAATATTACAAACAATGAAACATAATATATGAACTAGTGAGAATTGTGGTTCAATCTGTGAACTGATCTTAATTTGTGAGTTGATTTAGATCGTCACATAAGAACTTAATTTCAATTTAATTTTTTCGAGTTTCTTCACTGTTTTTGACTGTTTCAGCATATGAGTCACATTCCTTGAATAGTTTGTTTCAAGGTGCAACTTGAGCACAGATACTATTTATGTGTTTTTAATAAATAAATAGCAGCAACCACTAGAGGGCGCTGTAGCAAATATTTGCTTCTGATAGCATCGCAGAAGAAGAAGAAGAAGAAGCGCCGCTCAGTCTTACTTCGGCTTGAATGAATTAAAGAACTCAATAGATTTAGTCATCTGAAGGGATATAAAAAGCTTAGTTGACTTCTTCATGGTATCTGAATAACTGTTCATGTTCTGAGGTTTTGTTTGGTTTATCTTTAATGTTTTTGGTCATGTTCTGATTTTCCCCGTCGGTCACATCAGCTCCAGGTTAATCATGATTCACAGCGGTCATCTTTTAAGTTCATTGTCCTCAGCGTATTTAACCACCTGGTGTTCAGTTCTTCCTTTTAAAGGGGCCATACCATGATTTCCTTAAGCCTTTCAGAGTGAACTTTATCCATATATGGTCATATATTGTCTTTGGAACACTAAAAACAAATTATTTATGAAATATTAGTTACATTTTGGGAGTTTTTCCTACCCAGAAGTAAAACGACTCAATTCCTGAGGCGCCGCCTGTCTAAAATGAAAGTTTTCTGCTGATCACCATAAGCTCAGTGGAGAAATTGAGTGTTAGACTGGGGACGGTGCTGGCAGAGCAGACTCTTTCTGGAGGGGGCGGTTTACACCGTGCTGACGTCGGCACAAAACCGTGGGTATGAGAGGGGCAGCACAAGTTTTTAGAGGATTATTCTTAAATTCTTAAATGCATGAATGGATACTGCGTTGGGGTTTAAGAGTGACAAATGAACAGCAAAATGTCTTGTCACCGGTTTTCTCCTATGGATTTTTTCATGTTTTAGGTTATTTATTTAAGTTTCACTAAAGCTATTCTCCTGCAGTTTGGATCCTCCACAAAATAACATATATGTGGTTTTGGTAGAGAAACATGTTTTTTATTTAAAAGAGGTAAATAATCAAGTAACCTAAACATTGCTATGAACTCATTGAAGAAGAACTGCAAGAAAAATACTTGGTAGTGATTTTGGATTCTCAGTTAAATTTTAAAAGTCACATTAGACATATTTCAAGAAAATGAGCATGAGTTGTTTCAGAATGATCAGGAGCTGTTCAATATTTGATTGTTATGTGTTTCTGAATACAATGATCTTATCTCACTTATACTGTTTGTTTCAGTCAAACTACCTTAAAGCCCATTGAGTAGCTGTATAATAACTCCTAAAATCTCATTTATTTCGTCACATTTAAAACAAACATAAGATTTAAATTTTTTTTAAATTATGATTTGCCTTTCACAATGAAATATTTGTTCTTGTTCCTGTATTTTGTTAAATACATTTCTCCTAAAAGTGTGACTCGAACTCCAGTGAAACTGGATTTTTTTTCTTCTTGTGCATTTTTTTGGCTGCCGCAACTTAAAAAAAAGTAAAGTAGGTCGAAAAGATCCAAGATTCTGAAGGCATCGACTTTGAATCTTTTAATGTAAAAAATGTTTCCTACATTTTAAAAACCATGAAAAACTCTAACTAGTTTAATATTTGACTTAATTCATTTTAAACCATTTCTGTGTCCAGAGCAAACATGAGGTGATGTAGAACAAAACCACAAACAAGTATCGAGTCTTTCTGAACGTACACAAGAGAACTGGAATATCATAGTAATATTCACTAGTAGAAGGTTCTAAAATATTTTATCTACTTGTTGCTATCTATGCTAAAGCTAAGCAAAAAGCTAAAAACAGTTTGATTAATGCACTTTTGGAAAACGTTTGTTTGTTAAGGGAATGCTAAAGGAAAAATATAGTGTGACCAAATAATTTTATCTTTGGAAAATGCAGCTAAAAAGAACTACTTCAAAAGCAAATTGTATTTGATATTTTCCTTTTCATAGTAAGAGGAAACATTTCAAACAACCCAAAACGTTTGCAGATTTTTTTCTTGAATAAAGGTCAAATTCATTAGTCTTGACGTGATTTTCCTGAAGGTTGAGGAAATAATATTTTACAGGTAAAATTTGTCCACCTGCCTGAAATCCTCCATTGTAGTTTTTCTGATATCAAGTGTAATGAGTTTGATCTTAATTCCTCTTATACCCTTTAGATGGGTGACACCAGCGGCCCGCTGGAAGAGATTGGACTTCAATCTCCATCACATTTATTTCACCCCTTTACGTGACACTATCTTCACTCATCATCCACCTCTCAGCATCTGTCCGGCGGTTTCTCAGGTGCTTTCCCTCTTCACCCCGTTTTTTTTTCACCGTTCCTTTTCTTTTCATTCTCACATTGTCTGTCCACTCGTCAGCTTTTTCTTCCTCTGCAGGGATGCAGTTTGAGTTAGATTTGCCATTTAAACAAGGAAATGAGGTCTAAATCAAACCAAACAGTTTAAGATCAGATGATTTAACCTTTCTGTTTTATGTAATTTGACATTCTGGACCCCTAATGTTAGAAAACATCCAAGTGTAATGGATCAAGCCATAACACAGGAGATAATGATGCAGCAACCAGGATTGACTTTCTCAGTTTTCACCCGAGGAAATGTGTAAGTTTGTCTGCTGTACTGCCAAGAATTATATATCTGCAATGATTTTGAGAGGATTTTTCTGTCAATAATGATACATTTCAGATATAAACAACCTGTTTTTTGGTTTTATTAAACAACATCAGGACAAAATTAAACACTCACCAGAATTAACTGGACCGTGCCATACCTCTCCTTCCTGTACTGGACCGTACCTCAGAGGAAATGAAGCTCTACATACTCCACAAACTTTTTGACTACTTCACTGTATAGGGGTATCTGGTAACAATGTTCTACACTTTTAATTTAAAATTATTTAAATACTTTAAAACAGAACATTTTGGAATTTTTATTTCGAGACTGTGGTTCCTTTTTCATTTTAGTGCTAATTGCACCAATATAGGGAAAAATGCAAAGTTGGAGAAACGCTGTGTTGGAAAGATCGGACAAATGAGCTTCCAATTCAGAAAACACGTGAACGTGAGGAAATTAACAAATCTTCCAACACAACACAAATGCAGAACAACTTTCTGCACCTAAACTAAGATCAATGTATCAGTAGTGCGACATCTATGGGTAAATACCAGAATTAAAATGAAAATAAAACAAGAAAAGTTGCATTACCTGTGATAATACTAGTGTGAAGGCTTTTTTTGATGAAAGTAGTCGCTGAAGATGCTGAAGCTTTTTGCTGAAAAAAATTGACTTTAATTGCTGAAGGGATTTGCGGAAAATGCAAAACCAATTTGCAAAATGTTAAATTTGATTGGAAGACTGGAAATTTAGTTTTAAGTACTATGAAAGAGCACTGATGTTGACCAAAGTTTCTGAAAAAATGGTAGTAACATTGCTCAAAAATCCCTAATCTATGCCAATTTTAGTTAAACTCCAAAGTAGCCTAAAAAACCTTAGTAGATGCCAAATTATCCAAAGAAGCTAGCTTGTTGTTTAAATACTAGCTAAAACCCAAAATACCCAAAAATACATCAATAAACTAAGTCATTCAAAATGTTAGCCTGTTGCTAAAATAGATGGTAAACTCTAAATTAGCCAATGAAAACCTTAGTTGATGCCAAATTAGCAAAAAAAAAAAAAAAAGAAGCTAGCTGGTACTTAAATTCTAGCTAAACTTCAAAACAACCTAAAATTCATTGGTAAACTAAGTCAAAAACGTTAGCCTGTTCTATAAGTCGTAGATAAGTAGATGCCAAATTATCCAAAGGAGCTAGCTTGTTGCTTAAATACTAGCCAAGATCCAAAATACCCAAAAATTCATCAGTAAACTAAGTCATTCAAAATGTTAGCCTGTTGCTAAAATAGATGCTAAACTCTAAATTAGCCAATGAAAACCTTAGTTGATGCCAAATTAGCAAAAAAAAAAAAAAAGCTAGCTGGTTACTTAAATTCTAGCTAAACTTCAAAACAGCCTGAAAATCATTGGTAAACTAAGCTAGTCAAAAACGTTAGCCTGTACTATAAGTTGTAGATAAGCAGATGAAAAATTAGCCACAATGTTGGCGTGTTGCTAAAATATTTTCTAAACTACAAATCAGCATAAAAAAAACTCAGCAGATGCAAAATCAGCCAAAAAAGCTAACTCGTTACTAAACTCCAAAAATTCCTCACTAAACTAAATTAGACAAAAACGTTAGCCTGTGGCTAAAATTGAACTCTAAATTAGCCTAAAAACCCCAGTAAATAGCAGATTCGCCAAAAGCGTTAGCAAGTTGCGAGAATATTAGGTAATACCAATTTTTTTTTAAAACATAATTACTATAATATGTAAAAAAAAATAGTTCAAACTAATTTCCAATGGAGCACATTTTGCTAAATATTTCAAAAAAGTTTATGAATATCAAAAATACAAGCAGTAATGTCCTGAACGACCTGAACGTTGCTGGAAGTGTGACTGAGTTTTTTACGCGCCGAAAAACATACGCAGGAGAATTTATTCCACTTTGGGGGCCAAATTAAATCGTTTATGACCCGCATATGTATAGTATGCCCACCCCCTTCACTACACTACCCTCACAAATATCTCATGATATGACACAGTTTCTTAAATACCCTCCAAAGGCCTGGGCAACCCAAAATCCCGCAATGGATCAACAATTGTAAGTGATTAAGGCTTCAGTAGACACGAGAGAGCGACCGCCATCCACCAAACACCTTGTCAAGAACTGTGATTTCCCCTTCCTTCCCTCCAGTCACAGCAGCAGCAGCAGCAGCAGCATGGTGCAAATGACACATATGGCGAATTATAAGAGGAAGTTCGGAAGATGATGGAAGCTGAAAGCTTATTCACACGTGGTGGGAGTCCAGATGACCAGGGGATGCGTGGTGGAGAGATTCACAATGAGACAAAAGCTCGGCCATATTTGAACCATCCATTGATCTGTGGTATATCAAAGCTCACTTTTTAGCAGATCAATACCTCCCCAACTCCCCCTTTATTACTCCACGGCAGGAATAAAGGGTTAGAAGGAGGATGCAATATTCAGTTCATAAATCATGCAGTAAAAAATGTCAGGGGGGTAATTGTGGTTTTCTTACACACTTCAAAGGGAGGCGGATTTTATTAGCGGGTTAACATCCCCGCGCGACCCTCATTCCTTCTCATCATGGGTTCATGGAGGCATCAACAAACCCTAAATGTTCCAGCGATTCTCTCCTCGTTTTTCAAATACATCTGCTGAACATGCAACTACACAAATAAAGTCAGTCACACCCGAAGTGATTTATGATTTTTGTCCGCATGACTGCCGCGTTTATTTGTCAGACATGACAGAGCTGTCACGGTCAAACCCATCGTCTCCAAGATTTCGCTTTAATGATTAATTTGTTTTGTGTAAAGCTTCCTCGGGGGATAGTTTATGAATGGGGAGGAACAAAAAAAAAAAAAAAAAAATGCTTTCTGTTCAATAAATTTCAGTTAGCCGATAGTTTCCCACCATATTGGAGTTTTTTTGTCACATCTTTTAGTGGTCGGTTGAATCGATTCGGCGTGTGTGATTAATCCCGGGAGGTTGGAGGGATTATGGAGCGGGAGCTAACGAGAAGCCCTCTGTATGGATTTAAGAGGAAAGCCCTCCATTCATGTGGCTAAAGATAATGAATTACAGGGCGGGAGCTTCGGAGCACTTAGGGAATATTCCAAGAGTTAAAAAAAAACAGGAGAAGAGCTCTTATCTGGGGGAAAATACTCAGAAAATGACCATAATTCATGTGATGAAAGCATGACCATTCCTGCTGTTTTACTGGGATTAAGCTGCAGAAACCTCGCTTTGATAGTTCTTGCAGTTAATTATCACATATGATAGTCGTTATTACTCACAGGTAAGTAAGGAAGAGTTCACTGCCGGTGCAGCTGCAGGAGTGTTGCGCAGATGTTGAGACTACCAGGTTTATATATGAGGGAGATTTGGGCGAGAAAGACTTAAAATCTCCTCTCTGCAGCTGAAGCTGCAAAGACTCTCGAGGTCCAACGGGCTGAAACTGTCCCACAGCCTGTGAATCTGTGCCACACATCACAGCTTAAAACCTCCCCACCGGCTCTGCCCAGCGGGACGCGGTGCATATCTGTGACCCAAGGAAAACAGAGAGGGAAAAGAAAAAGCGAAGAGGAGGATTGCTGAGTTTTTAAACACATATGATGACCCACAAAGGGGATCAGAGGCTCCAATCACGGCTAGAGGTCGTCCGTGTCACTGGCAGGGAATAAAAAGGAAAAGCTATCGGAGAGCTGGTTACTCCAGGTCACTGCGCCAGCTTTGGCCCCGTTTGATCTGAAGACGACAGAATATTGTGGATAATGAAGCAGAAGCTATTTCCCCTGTGAGAACGATGTTTTCTGAAATAATATTTGGACTCTTAAACTTTAAAATGTGTCCTCAGTAAACTTTTCCCCATTTAACTAAAAACATAAAGTATTTATAATGGTACAAACTTCTTACAAAGATTTAAAACCTAGTTTTTAGAAGGTATTTTAATTAACATGCCAAACTTTTCTTAAAATCAGGAGTTAGAAATTGTTAGTCTTATTAAGAGATTGAATCTATAAAGACATTATGATTAAAATAAGTCTACATCACATTAATCCAAACTTTTATAAAACTTGATATAAAAATAACAATAATTCAATTTAAGGATGTTTTAAATATTGATGTTCACAAGTTAAACTGGCATTCATTGTCATTATTTTGAAAACAGGAATTTAGATTTATATTAGAGGAATAAGTGTTAGTTTTTAGATTTTATTAAAATTTATTAAGATGGGACAAATTGTACCATCTCGTATTCTTATTTTGCTCATATTTTGTTCTAAAATCAGTAATTTTCACTTTTTTTTTGTCGCTGTAATAAAAACTGACCACAATTAAGCCTCGCTTTGACTGAGCGCTCCAGTCTAGTGCGGTAAGGAGTAGTGGTGGGGGGAAAAAAAACTGATGTTTAGATTCATCGATTACAGTCCATTACCTGCCGACAAAGCAAAGTGGGCCCCATACGGGTTAAAAGTGAGCAGAAAATGGGTTCCCCATTGGGTTCGTCTGCATTTTCTGTAGTAGCCCCACCTGTGTTTGCCAACATTGACTTAAGTGAAGACTCAGTGGGTTAGCTCGCTATGCTAGCCAGCCATCTGGAGAACAGCGTAATGTTTTAGGGAGCTGTTTTAGGGAACTTTAGCATGCTAGCAATCTCCACTGTAGCTTGTTGCTAGCGAGCTACTTTACAGCGAGCTAGCGAGCTCTTCTGTATTGAGCTAGCAAGGCCCACTGTACTTTTTTTTTGTGTGTGTGTGTTCACAACATTTTTTTTTTTTTTTAATTGATAAGTTAGACATTACAAAAGCATTACAAAGCGTGTTACCAGATATGTATACATGTGAAAACAAAATGAATTCAAATTAAGCAATAAAAGAGAAAGGCAGAGAGGAAAACAAAAAGAAATGTATCAAAATACATATAAATGTAGATAATATTGAAATAAAATATTCCAACTATACTCAGAACTCTTAAGCAAATTGGGAGGCATCAATAGGCCGACTGTACTGAGCTAGCTAATCCCACTCTAGTGAGATGTCCAACGGACGACTGGCTAGCATAGCGAGCTAACCAACTGAGTCTCCCCGTTAAGTCAATGTGGACAAACACAGGTGGGGCCACCACAGAAACTGCGAACAAACCCAACCAGGGTGCAAATTTTCTGCCTACTTTTAAACCATATGGGGCCCACTTGGCCTTGCTGGCATTTTGGCTCTCATAGCGTTGAGGTGGAGAAAAGTCCTGCGGCGTGTTAATGATGTCACAGCCAAACTAAATATGTAAGTAACACAACAAATTTGCAAAATCACAATGACACTATTTATTTTGTTTGATGTGAATTAAAGAGCGCTTCATTAAAGCTGTTCTAATGATAAAACGTAACATTTATTTAATATATATTCATTTAAGCTTGTTGAGTTCAAGGATTTTTTTCCCCTTTTGATGTTGTAAAACATTTTTGATTATAAAATGAAATATTTTTTATGTCAGAATTAAATATATATATATATATATATATATATATATATATATATATATATATATTCTTTCTTTATTTTTTTTTCCATGTCAGAATGTTTACTGTATGTGTGATTATGGCCCTGCAACAGACTGGCGACCTGTCCAGAGTGTACCCTGCCTTCTTCTCCCACCAGTAGCCGGGTTAGGCTCCGGCACCCCCGTGACCCCAAAAAGGACAAGCTGCCAAGAAGATGAATGAATGATTTTTTTATGTTCTCAAAAAAACATCAATAAACACGTATTCTGAGCTTGTCTTTACGTAAAAATTGACTTTGGTATAGAGAAAAGTGAGTAATATAAACACTTCAAACACAAAGTGGTGTAGACGGTTAGTCAATCCCTCAAGCTCACCCTGTATCGCACCGATGGCAAGGAACGATTGCAGTTCCACCCCAGAACAGGGCTAACTGTTGTTTGCAGCCTTTTGTAATATAGACATGAGACCAAAAGAAGTCAGGAAACGTTAAAACCCGAATGCTAACAAACGCGTAAATGAACACTACATTTGCGCTTTCCAAAATTTTTTTATGCCTTCCTTTCAATTAACAGATGGCTGCAGCGGTTTCATTCCAACCACCCCGTTCCATTTTTCAATGGACCTATAACCGATGGGGGCCCCCTAGAGGTAGAGTTCGGTACTGTTGAATAAGTCAATTTTACATTGGAAACACTCAAAATATCAGACTGCTTAGTGAAAGTGAGGCTTCAGATACATAAAAACTCAAAAACAAATATTTGCTTAGAACTAGCTATATATATATATATATATATATATATATATAAATATGTGTGTGTTTTTATTATTGAGCTTTGTAACATTCAATTTGATCTAATTCTGTTACTTTTAGCTTTTAATTGTGTGGAACTCCTTGATTTTAGATTGTGATACATTATGAGACTCCTTGTTAAGTAAAATTACTATATTTTTTCTACTTTCTAGTACTTTTCTTCTTAAGATTTGAGTTCTTCTATTTTTAGGCCGACTCTTTTTACAGAAGCCGTAATCTACATTGCAGATCAAATTTTCTGCCATTCTGAAATACAAAACATCAATTTATAATAACTTTGATGCAGATTCTGTGCAAGTGTTTGCTCAAATGAATGGTGACAGGTCACGGGGGGGGGGGGGGGGCAAACAGAGCTGGAGGGTTCTGTCTCCCGTCATGGAGCGGAGGGCATTTGCTGTCAAAAACAAGTTAAAAATCAAGCGAGGAACTACCAGCCTTTAGCGTTAAATTACACACTGTGCAAATCTGACCCCGTTCACTAAACCCCAAACTCCTCTGATGTATCAGAGGGACAACAGTACGCCACCACGCCAGATCATACACAGAAATAACTGATATGTTAAAGAAAATTACATTTTGTTTTATAAAATTGGTATATTTCAAGAAATTTTGCTAATTATTTAAAAAAAATGTTAGATTTTCTGTGAATTTTCCATTTTTACGTATTGTTTATCCTTTTTTTCAGATGTTTTTAAAAAGTTTTTATCACTTCTTCCAAAAAAGAAATTTTAAATGACTCAGATGACTTACGGATCTGTAGGAGTTATGCTTGTGTGCCAACCCGGAGAGGTTTTTTTGGAATCCAGTCCAAGGTTAGTTTTGTGTCAAACATTCCTGATGTCAGACTGTTGCACTTATGAGAGCTAATTATGGAGCAGCGCACAGGGATTTCTGCCTCCAGAGGAAGCCGCTCTTACGGAGAGAGAGGGTAGTTATGCAGCTGATTCTTTCAAAAACTGCCTGTCTGGGTGAAACACTCACATACACTGGATATATTTATTTATATTCGCACACCATACACACAAACAAAATGCAGCTGAGAATTTTGCTGTACAGAAAGTCTCCAGGTGGAGAGGCAGGAGTTTTCCCCTCAGTGCAGAAGCCATTAGTCAGAATGGAGGTGATTTATGGGTTGTCTCCTTGCAGAATTTAAATTAACTGCCATGGAGGCAGAATGGAGGGTACCGGTGCTTTTGGTTTGCACTCCGTTTCCCTCCCTCCCTCCCTTTCTCCGTTTTTTTTCTTTCAGGTGCAATGTCAAGTGGTCAGTTTTCCCCGGGATCTTGAAAGATTTCAGCGCAGGAAACGCTCAGCCACATAAGATTTCTTCTTTCATAAAACATCAAGGTCAAGGTCGGCGTTCGCTCGGCGTGGGAGGGACGGACGAACGTCTATTTCTGTCCGGAAGTTTCTACAAACAGAAAATATGTAAATGCAGAGAATACAAACACAGTAGTTCCCCTGCTTGAATAATAAATGTGGGGTAAGAGCATCACTAATCGTGGCTTTCTCATTATTTTAAGATGCTCCCAAATTCCCATGAATGGCTTTCATACTAATGATGCTCTGTACTGTATTCTTCTCCCTCATGGATGCGCGGTTGACATGTGAACTCGAGGGACGGAAACTTCTCCAGAGTTCATCATAAATACCCTCCGTGTTGCACATGATTTATCAAGATGACTGTTTGTTTATGCATCGGCGTTGCGTAACGGGAGTCAGAGGTAGCGGGTCAGGGGTGAGCACAGACGGGTTAAAGAGAGGAAGAAGAGAGAATAACGTCTTACTGTAGAGCCGCGAAAATTAGTTCCCGCAAATAGACGTTTAAATAAATGTGACGTTTACTTTGCTGCATTAATACCTTTCTGATGATGAAGAGATGCTTAAACAGCTGCCTCATTGCCTCCACCTCCAAAACACCCACTCTTTGCACACATCTCTTGACTTTTTTTCTTTTTTTTTTTTTTTCCCGCCTTGCTGTGAAATATGGGGTGATCTCATTATGCATCTGTTACCTGACCTTTAGCGTTCTTGTGTTGTGGTGTTAGAGAGGAGCTGAAAGTAGGGTGTAATTATTAGCTTATGACTTTGTAGCTTTATTTCATCAATATCACCACGAGGCAACTTTTTTTTTTGTTTTTTTTGCAAAATTTTGGTTATAAGTTCAATGAAAGCAAATTTAAGGAAGAAAAATATTCCAACACTATTAAAAAAGTGCAAAAAGCTGAATTGAAAATATGTGTTAATAAATGATTTTACAATTTGGTTGAATTTCCGCCTTTAAAAACTTTTTAATTTTAGTTTTTTTTTTTCATTTATGTCATTTTTTTCTGTTTTTTATCAGGATATAATAGTTGTAAAAATGGATTAGGTGAAGGGTCTGCAACCTTTAACCCCAAAAGAGCCATTTATCTGATTTCTTACTAATCAAAACCCGACAAATCCCATTTAATCTAATAGAAAATACTCTTTTTTTTAACTCTTTATTTATATATATACATATATTTTTTTTTGTTTCTTCCAACAACACAAACACATAATTCCCATTGACAAGGTTTGCTAAACATTGCCTCTAGGGCTGCCACGATTAGTCGACTAATCGACGACTAATCGACTATTAAAATAGTCGACGACTATTTTAATAGTCGATTAGTTGTTACTTTTTTTATATAGAGTCAAAGTGTAGTAAAGTTGAAAGTTATAATGGCGTTATGTTAGCTTTTTGGACTATTTTGACATTTATTAAGGTTTTTTTAGGCTGTTTTGAAGTTTAGCTAATATTTCAGCTACATGTAGCTATTTTGGCTAATGTTAGCTTTTTTAGTTTTTAGCCTGTCTTGGAGTTATATTTCAGCTACATGCTAGCTGTTTTAGCAAATTCAGGATTTTTTCAATTTTTTGATCTAATTTGGAGTTTAGCTAATATGCTAGCTGTTTTAGCTAACTTAAGCTTTTTTTTTTAAGGCTAATTTAGTATTTAACTAATATTTTAGCAATCTATTAGCTTCAGGGTTTTCAGCTATCAATTTCAGCATCTTCAGCTGCCAAATTCTGCATAAAGTATTCACACTAGCATTATTCGCAGTGTGAATAAATCTAGTTTTTAGTTAGTTTAAAGCTAACGATGGTTAAGATGTGTGTTTTACATTCACATTGAGCACGACGTGATTAGTCGACTAATCGGGAAAAATAATCGGTGATTAGTCGACTATTAAAATAATCGTTTGTGGCAGCTCTAATTGCCTCCACAATAATTAGAACATACCACAAGGTCAGGTTATTTAAACATAAAAGAAAGAAAAAAAAAAAACATAAAACAAAAGAAAAAAGAAAAAAAACACCAAATACCAGGGCAGATTATATTCAAAGAAATAAATAAAGAGATTCACATCAATAGGAGAGTGTGAAAAAAACCACTCAAAACAAATCACAACCCTAGATAGAGTTCAACCATGTGCTATCTTTTTTCAAAAACTGTCATTTTTAGTTGTAGAGATGCTGTCATTTTTTCCATAATATAAACCTGTTTTACTTTCTGTTTCCATTCATTTACAGTTGGTGGTGTAACTTTTTTCCAATTTGTAGTTATAGTTTATATAAGAGTAAATGCAAAATGTATATTATATCAGCATAAAAATCAGGAGGTACAACACAAAATAGAAAAAACAGCACATTGGAAGGAATCTCGTTTCACAATTCCCTCTATTTCGTCTTTAATTTTTTTCCAATAGCCAATAATTACAGGGCAGTCAAAAAAAATACGCGTATGATCCCCTATTTTCCCACATTTTCTCCAACACAAAGCTGCTGCAGGATCTTTAACAAAAGAGGAAATTGAAGATGGAGAAAATACTCTTTATTAAAGCTTATGTGCCCACCAAGGCATTTCTTTATCAAAATTAGCTTACAAATATGTACAATAAGTGATCTTTTTCTAAAAACAACAACTTATTTACTTTTACAAGTTCCTTTCAAAATAAAATAAAAAATAAGATCTTCCTGTTGCAGTGGTTTTACTTATTAAAAGTCAGACATGCCACCTTCTATCACTATGACAACAACCAGGCGAAGAGCCACAATGGAGGGATAGAAGAGCCACATGTGGCCTCAGGTTGAAGACTCCTGGACTAGAACCTCAGACTGTTGTAAAAATTATTTTTTAGGAATTTCTCTGAAAAGCTGATCTTTTGAAATGCAACTATGGATGGAATTAGCATTTTTTTATTTAAAAAAATAAACGAATTGTGCTCCTCTTGTGTGCTTCTGCCTCTTTCATCTTATATAAAGAGTCAGATTTAGAGAAAGCTGATCCTCTCACCTCAGAACTGAATACTCCTCTGTGGTTTTTTTTTTTTTGTTTGTTTGTTTGTTTTTGCATGCTGAGAGCTCGACCAGACCACAGAGAGCCTTCTGTGAACTCAAACTGTGGTTTTGACAGAATCTCAATTTCAAGTCCTGGATGGAGCAAACCAGCCTGGGATGTCCCCACTGACTGCTCTGTGGAAGAAAGAAAACAAACAAAGAAACCCTCAAAACTTTTAATTTTAACCACAGATTCGTTCAAAACTGGGATTAAAATTCAAATGATTTACATGACCTGACGAGGCCACCATTTTTTCAACCTCAAGTGTTTTTGATAAGTGTGAAAACTTTATTTTTCTTTTTCCGATGATGAAAGACACATAAAATAATACTCATTTTAAAGTATTTCTCTATTGAAAGTCTAGAATGACAGAAAGCGTATTTATGACAATAAAAATATTTGGGGCCGTTCACAAGCTCCCTGCTCCATTCTGATGAATCCATGTGCGACAAAAGTGTGTAAACAGAGAGCTCTCAGCAGCAGGGAGGGGAAAGGGGAGCTGTGGTGCCATGCGCATAATAAAGAAAGAAAAACATATTCAAGTTGCTCTGGAGTAAAAGTCACAGGAGCCAAAAAATGCATAATAAAGAAAAAAGACTCATGTAGGAGTCACACTAGAGGACGTGTCAAAGTTAAGGCCCGGGGGCCGGATCCGGCCCTCGGGGTCATTATATCCGGCTCTCCAGATCATTTTATTTTATTGTTATTAATGGCACAGTGTTATCTTCCGCTTGTTTTTGACTTAAGTAATTTTGACTAAATATATTTTTGTGGAGAGTAAAATATTGAAGTTATTTAAGTTTTAAGTTGATTTATTCTGGAATAATACTCTGTTTTTTTATTATTCAGTTGCGTTTAATAAGTTACTTTTTTCAAATTTTAAAATTTTAGTTCAAGTGTGTTCATTAAATGTTTTTTTCTGTTTGTCCCGCGACCAAAGGCGTGTTTTAAATTTTGGCCCCCTGTGTGATTGAGTTTGACACCCCTGAACTGGAGTATAAGTAGCAGAAGGCCAAAAATGCATAATAGAGAAGAAGAAGAAAAAAAACATATACAAGTCACACTAGAGTACGAGTCGCAGGAGCCCAAAAATGTATATTTAAAAAAGTTTAAGTGGCACTGGAGCCAAAAACTGCAAAATAAAGAAAAGAAAAAAAAATACAAGTCCCTGCGGAGTATAAGTCCCACTTTTGGGAGAAAAGTGCAACATTTCTGAAAAATTCCACCAAGCCTGGTGTAATGTTGTGTTCTCACTACATGAAGTCAAACTCACGTCCGCTGCCTCTTTTGAGGCGCGTCAAATTCGATGTTCAATGCTTATCTAAATATAAAATTAAGGAGTAGAATGATCACATTACACGTTTGTTTTGGATGGTGCTTCTTCTTCTTCTGCAGTTTCTTCCAGTAAGCAAATACTGTTATACACACCTACAGTGCCCTCTAGTGGTCGTCAGCGAAAAAAAAAAAAAAAACAGGTGCTAAACTGCAAAAATAACAGATAAATTGAGTCTATTTATGTAAAAAAAGAAATCATATACAAGTCATTTCTGAACATCAATCTTATCCCTGGCTAAACTATGAACACAAACTGTGACTTATATTCCGTAAAATACAGTAACCATAATTAGGGCTGCATGATTAGTCGACTATTAAAATAGTCAACGACTAATTTAATAGTCGATTAGTTGTTACTTTATATTATATGCAGTCAGAGTGTAGTCAAGTGGAAAGTTATAATGGCATTCTGCTAATTTTTTGGACTATTTTTTTCATTTATTAAGGTTTTTAATGCTATTTTGGAGTTTAGCTAATATTTTAGCTACATGCTAGCTATTTTAGCTAATTTAGGATTTTTTTGGGGGCTTTTTTGGAGTGTGGCTAATATTTCCGCTGCATGTCAGCTGTCTTGGCTAACATAGGCTTTTTTAGCTAATATTTTAGCTAATATTTTAGCTTGCTATCAGCTTCAGCTTTTTTAGCTATCAATTTCAGCTTCTGCTATCACCACTAGCATCTTCAGCGGCCAAATTCAGCTTACAACATTCACACTGCCATTATTACAGAAAATTATATATCTAGTTGTTAGTTGTTTAAAGCTAATAATGCTTAAAATGTGCGTTTTACATCCAGTGCGAATGACCCGATTAGTCGACTAATTGGAAAAAATAATTGTTGATTAGTCAAATGTTAAAATAGTCGTTTGTGGCAGCACTAACTATAATTAAAAGATCACTGAGAATACTTTAAAATTGGATCAAATCAGGATTGGAGTTGCTTTTTAATAAAAAAACTCATTTAATGTTTTCGATTAATCTTCTGCGAGTTCAGCAAAGAGGGATGTGGAGTGTTTAGCAAGGTGATGAGTTTTTATTTCATGCTGCGAGTGACATCGCAGTCTTGGCCAAGGTGGAAAGGTCATCTCAGCATTTGAGAGCCTGGGGGGGGGAGAAGGGGTCAAATCCGTGCGTGGTCACGACCGGGCTGCGAGAAGAGGAGAGTGTGTAAAAATCACACATAAGCACATGTTCCTCCATCCATTATGGTTATTGGATAGAATAGCCGTTTAACGGAGAGTAGGTCAAAGTCTAAGTCTACGTTTTCACACATTTTACCGACCAAAGAATTGAGCAACAGTTTCTCAGCTGTTAAGTCAATAAAAACCAAAACAAAGATGGAGAAAACGAAGCAAGGCTTGTTCGAGGGTGACAACATTCAACATCATTATCTAACAGTCTGTATCCTGCTCCCGGCAGATGCACGCCTGTGTAACCATCTAGTAAATATTTCAATGTCTTGCATGCCGAACATGCAGCTGTAATCATCTCATTGCATCGAGGAGGGCACGAAATGCAGTGAAACACACTCGACTACACCTTCAGCATCACGAGCGAGCGATAAAAGCAAGACGTCAGAATTTGAATTTTTAGGATTTTCTACGCCGTTAAAGCTCCTAAAACAACAGACTGACGAGCTCGTCTCTGCTCCGGCATAATTACAATACAAAAATGTTATGCTGTCACGTTTTTCAGTAAACATGACAGGCTTGATGGAACCACGGCTGCTGCAGTCAGGAGGAATCCATGGCCTCAGGCTGTTTCACGTGTGAGTTGCTCTTTTTCCTCTGGAGTGATGTCCTTTACTGTCTCTGCTTTCACCTGGATATTCTGCGCTGTACAGTTCTCGTCAGCAAGAAATCAGTGAAAAACAGACAACATCAAGAACATAAATATTTACTCTTTCGGCACATGCACGGTGAACCAGCACCTCTTCGAAAAGACCCACTCCCATCATCTTTTTAACCATTCTAAACGCGTTTCCAGTGGTCTTTTAATTGTGATTATGCTGTTTTTATCCCAAATTTAAAAATCTATTATACTTCTAAGACCTAATTCTGCATTTGGTGTATGACGCTCAGTCATTTCTGGTTGGGGCAATGTTTGGAGTTTAAAGGGTAACCAAACCCTAAATTACCTTTTTTTGGCTGTTGACATCTATAAATGGGGCTTTAAAAGCGTTGTATGTTACCAAATTTTTGACAAATTGAAATAAAACTGTTCAATTCTTCAAAATATAGTTAAAAACCGTCTATGTGCTGCCCCCTACATGTTGAAATGAGGTATTACAGTTGAATTTTGTGATTGGTCAAACCATGTAAATTTCAGAAGTCTGACATCATGATCTGCAGCTCCAGTAATGATCACAGTCCTGCCCCCAAGCCCCGCCCCTCTGACTGGATTTTCACATTTCAGCTGTGGGAGGAGTCAGCCTCTAACTTCCTGGTTTGGTTACCTTTTAAAATATGTTTTTTGGAGCTATCAAGAGTCACTCACTATAAGCGATGTTAGCCGCATTGTTCCTCTTTCTAGCAAAATACTCTAAAATAAAAATGCAAAAATGATTTAAATTGTATCTGTTGTCCTACATAGCAATCTTCAAAGGTAACTTGCTAAGGCTGATGTTATTCCCACGTATTTACGTGCGACTAGCTCGAAAGCTGGTGGAAATAATGTTGGCAACACGTAATAATTGCAGCCAAAACACAGATTCCTGCATTGTTTCACATATTTTAAGTGAATCTAAATGGTGTTACTGGCGGTATTTGATGAAGTCCCGTTAGCTGTCACGCAGCTAGCTCGATCAGAAACCATTTGGTGCGTTAACCCAAATCCAAACTGTAATCATAACCTCAACTTTTCCTCCTGGTCCGTACAGCCATAACAAAAAGTTCAGAACTACCTGCAGTTTTTAGAAATTTACATGCAAATTCCTTTTCATTTGGGCTAATGCTAGCTAGCTAGCATGAAAGATGTCTAATTATCGCTGTCGTTAGTTGTGTTTCAGTGACTCCACAGCAGAGTTTCTAAATTTGCTTGAATGTAATGTTCAGTGTGAGGTAGAAGCAGCCTGAAACGTGATTCCCTTTCCTAAAACAACACAGGAGAAGGTGCTAGTTAGCATGCTGCTGCCGCTCCATGAAGAAGGCGAAATCTCCTCATCATCAGCTAAGAGTACGATCAGTTCTCCAAAAATCACCTCAAAATTTGTGAACACATAAAAGGTTCTGTTGAACAGGTTTTAAATGTTCTGACAGCTACGTTTCATCATAAAAAGTCACATGATCAAACACATGATAGCATTTTGTGAGTACTGGGTGTTTGGTGTTTCAGGACGGCAAACTTTGTTTTTCTGGATGTTTTTGTGTGTACATACACATTACGACAAACTATCACACATTGTAAGAAATAACGAAAATAAACCAATCTACCTTTTTCTTTTGGTCATGATCATAAGTGAGAATTGGAACGAAGGCTTTGCTTTCTGGCTCGGCTCACCTCTTCACCACAACGGGCCGGCGCAGCGACCGCAAAACAGCGGATGCCGCTCAAATTCGCCTGCCGATCTCACGCTACGACCTTCCATCACTCCATTTTTTTGTGCTAGCGCATATCTTACCTGGGACCTTCAGCTTTTTATCTTTAATAAGGAGAATTGAAATTATTGAACTTTACATGTAAAATTTCTATTTTAGCCATACCATACATGACGCGAACCTCCACAGACTCAGAACCAGTACTATTCTCTTTTACTAAAAGGACAATAATTAGGGATGTCCCGATCCGATCACGTGATCGGAAATCGGGCCCGATCACGTGGTTAATGACTCGATCGGAATCGAGCTCCGTTGTCCGATCAGGATCGGATATTTCATTTATTCTTATTCTGATCAGCGCTTTATATTTCAATCTTATTATTCCAGAAAAATCCTCCACTAGAAATCTGCATGTCATGAACAGATCACAAAATGTTATTCCCGGAAAACGCAGCAGAAAACCGCAACAGTTCAAGCAGAAGACTGATGTAAAGTTAGCTAGATAGCCGATCACAGATTCAGACTTCTGGGATCAATAACTCTTTTGAAAACACTTTAAACTGACAGCTAGTGTCTCTAAACAACAACCTCTAAAGGAATTTTAACAGAAAAAGACAGAGTTTTGTTTCTTTTTAATGTTAAACTCTTCGTGCAGCAGAGAGATGGCTAACTAGCAGCTGCTAACTGCTACATGCTAGCACCGTGATTGAACTCCTGAGGACCCGAGCTGTCCTTTGATACGCCTGTTTTATTTCTCTGAAAGAGAAATAAAAGTTAAGAAAATTAACTCCTCTGATAATAAAACCAAAAATGTCATGTCTTGAGAGCTTAAAAAGAAGCACATAATCTTAAAAAAACAAACAAAAAACTAATGAATGAAAATTAATAATGATATGAGCTAGTCATGAACACTCATCAAATTCATGCTAAAACAGTCATAATTCATTATTTAAGAATTCTAAATGAGGACAGGAATCACATTTGGTCAAAAATGTTCAATAGCTCTAAAGATATTAAAACTAAAGTCACTAAACTTTCTCACATGACTAATTATCACTTATAGAACAAGAAAACGTGATTATTTTCCAAGATTATATTTGCTCTATTTTTACTTGGCTATTAAAACTACTTCACAGAAGTGTTCTATTTACGTCTTTAATGATAAAAGAAGGTTAATGAAATATAAATAAGGGACAACACAAATCTGTTTATTCAATTTGTTCATGTTTTAAATGTGTTACAAAAGTATCGGATCGGGACTCGGTATCGGCAAATCCACAAAATCCAATGACTCGGAATCGGGACCAAAAAACCTGATCGGGACATCCCTAACAATAATCACTGACTAATAGTAAAAATAATTGGAGACCAGTTTCTTACTAAAATAATCGTTAGTGACAGTATGGAAGTTTTTTTATGTCAAAATTCAAAGTATTATGCATTGTTCAATTGACAATTCATTTTGCAAATTCATCATGCAATTTGAAAATGCATTTTTCAATTTGAAAATGCATTTTTCAATTTGCAATTCATTATTAATTTCAGGCTTGCAAAATGACAATTCATTTTGCAATTTACAATTCAATATTAAAATTTACAATTCAATATCACAATTTAAAAAAAAAAAAATATTGAATAAAAACAAAATCAATTGCATTGCATATTGCCATGGGTTTTTGATGTCATAATTCAAATGACAATGCATTTTGCAATTTACAATTCAATATTCAAATTAGGCTTTAAATATGAAAATACATTTTGCAATTTACAATTCAATTTAAAACTTCCATAGTGACAGTCCCTCTATCGTCCATTAGAAATTATCCTATGACTTGTGGGCGGGTCCGATGGTGCGGAGTAATCCCGCCCCCCTTCCCTCTAACAGCTCTGTTTACATGCTCACTTACAACTTAACAACTTAACATTACCAGAGAACCAATTAATGGTGAGACATATTGGAGCTGTCCAGCTCCGGCACGGAGGAGGAAAAGGAAGACGTACACGGATCTAGTCGTCTACAAGTGGATCCACTCAGTTTTCCATCTACTCTTGATTTACAGGCATTTGAATAAAACGCTATTTTGATTTTATTTGTTTTAATATGTGTCCTTAATCATCAACAAAATGCCACAAAAGCATGTTAAAAACCCCAAAAACAGAGTTGTCATCGGAGTGGGTCAGTAAAACGTTCCTCTCCACAACCCCTTGATTTTCTCTTCGAGTACACAAATGCAAAGTGCTTTTCACTGTCCTTTAATTTAGACTTCCTCTGCCTTGCCTAGTGTGTTTTGAACCCACCCTTTGCCATCTCCAAACCATCTCAGTGGGTGCCAAGTAGTCACAGCAGTAGCTTGATCCTGGCATTTATGAAAGGAGCTCTTTGATAAGCCTCGGTCAGGAGCAGCACAAGGGAAGCAATCAGAGACACAAACTCAACTAGAGATGGGGCTGTGTTTATTTGTGTGTTGTTCGGTTTCTTTGACCCGCTAAACTTTCCTCTTGAAAAAAAGACCCAAAAAAAAAAAAAAAATAGTGAAAAGTCTTTTTTTTTGCTCCCATCCTTTCATGTTTTGCGGTTTTCCCTGGTGCTTTTCTGGAACTCTTGGAAACACAGTTGTTGTGCCTCCCTGTCTCTTTGTAACCAGGGAGAACAACAAAGTGATTAAAAGCTTTTGAGGTGTGTTTGGATGCGGCTGATGTCGGAACACAGAGCTACTGAGGTTGTGGTTTTCAGCGCTTTCCCTGTCTTTGTATCTGCTCTCCTATTGTGTTTCAAAAGCTTTCTCTTTTTGTCTCAATGGCAAAAATATGGTCAGAGCTTTCTTTCAATGATTTTTCCCATTTATACAATTTCACTTTTGACATCACAGTATTTGTTTTACTGGAAGCTGACAGTACAGATGATTAGCTTTTGCTCATTTTAATTTATCGGTGGTCATTTTGTCCCATCTAACAAAGATGGGAGAAAGATAACTCTATGTTATGAATTAGAACAATTATTTGAAACACCAGATTCTTCAAGTGAAACGGGATTTAACAACTATTCAAATGCTATTTTGAGAATGTTTTTTTTTTTTTTTTTACTAAATTACTTTATTACTTTTTTTTATTATTTACTAAATAATGAAAACAAAAAAGTTAGAAGCCCATCCAATAGAAAGTCTATATATTCGCATGTAAATGCACATTTCAGACAATTAAATAAAAAAAAAAAAAAATTAATCAAAATTCTGCGCTCCTTTAAGACTAGGCAAGTTTTTTTTTTTTTTTTTTTTTTTTAATTTTATTTTAATTTTTTAAAGTACACAATGTTTTACAAGATTCATGTGTCAAAACAAAATTTTAGTCAGCATATGTGAACTTTGACAATTACCACAAAAAGGAAGAAAATGCAAACAAAAGTATAAAGAAAAGAGAAATAAAGTAAATAGACCAACAAAATAAAATAAGAATAAATAAATAAATAAAACAGGCATGCAAAATGGTGAATATATAAACAATTTTACATCACTTACGTTGTAAGAATTCTAAGAACGGTTGCCAAATCTTACTAAACAGTTCTGGTTTGTTTCTTCTATTGAATCTTATGTGCTCTTCTTTTAGCCACAAAAACCATTTCATTCACTACGCAAGTTTTTAAGTCTATTTTTTGGGGCTCCGTACAAAACCAGGTGTTGAAAGTTAACCTGTTGAACTTCAACCAATCGGATTCGGTATGGTGTCCTTTGAAGTGCCAATTTAGGATGTAACGATTCTTCGTGATTTGGTTAAAAAAAGGATTCAAACTCATCAAAATTTTCATCAATGCAGAAAATTTAAAAATGTAGAAATGCAGAGCAGATGACATTTCTTCATGCAGGCTTGCTGCGAGTGCGCGGGCATAGCGAATGGGCTAGCGTGCTCATCAATTTATATCGAAAGGGTGTTTTTATTGTGTTTGTTTCTATAGATCCAGCTCTTCGAGATGTATGAAAAGTGCTCCATAAATAAAGTCAATTTGAATTTGAAATTCTCGCACCTACTTTGGACTGAAAAGTTCCACATAAGTCAGTCCCTCCAGGATTTTGCGATGTTAAGATTGGAAATATTAACACAAATTCAAGCATTTCTGAGATTTGTTGCTCACCTTGCAACTTCAATGTAACTTTGACCAATCTACCGTGCCAACAGTCATGGGTGACGACACAGCTTCGTGAATGTTTTCCTATTGACTCCGTCTATTAACTCTCTTTAGTGCCACCAAAAAAAAAGTAATATTACGAGTATTTTTTCTCGTAAATTTATGACTTTAAATCTCGTACATTTATGAGTTTTAATCTCGTAGATTTACGACTTTTTTCTTGTAAATTCATTAAAGTCGAGGGGAGTCTACATTCCAGTGAATTTATGCCGTGAACTGAAGCAGACCAACCAAACTTTGAAAAGCGTCTCAGATTTCATCAGGTAAACTGAATGTTTAAAATATTTCAAATGTTTGGAAGTTTCTTTATTTGATTTACAGTTTATTAATGTTTTATTCGCTGATGCTTGCAGGATCTCTGCAGATCCCGTTGATGAAGCCGTTGATATCCTCCAGCTGTCCACTTCACGTCATTTCTTCCTCCACAAAAGACCAGATCTCCTCCAACTCTGTGATGCTTCCGTCTGAAGAGGACTAGTTTTTGGAATTTTCAATGTTCTTGTGCTAAGACGGGACATTTCATTTGGAGAAGGAGGCGTCCGGAGCTCTGTTTACGTTCTCTTTTGGTTTCTGCGCATGACAGAGAGATGACGTAAGGAGGTGAAGGGGCTTCTGGGAAATGAAAGGCATAATAAAGTGACGGTCCTGATGAACATGTATCTCTGAGCTCTTTATTGTACATATGAAACTCTGCACTACTGACACCGAACCAGTAATTTTATTTTGAATCACCAAAAGATTCAGAATTTCTCTGTTTTTAACACCGATCTGGACATAATCTACACCAGATTCTCCACGTCTTTCATCTTCAAGCACGGCTCTGATAAACAGACAACATTGGTTCTTTTCTCATTAAATTACAACTTTTAATCTCGTAGATTTATGACTTTAAATCCCGTATTTACAAGTTTTTTTTCTCGTAAACAAATATTTACGACTTTTAAAGTTGTAAATTTAACCTATGACTTTTAAAGTCATAAATATATGACTTTATTCTCGTAATTTAGCAGTTACAAATTTTTTCTCGTAAATTTACGAGATTTAAAGTCGTAATTTTAAAAATATTTTTTTCTTTATAAAGTTTTAATTTTTTTTTTCTCTGCACATGAATGGTCATTTGCGTTGAGTGCGAGGGCTGGCGAGTGCGTGCAGCGGCTGAGGTGGGGGTTCGCTGAGCGGTCCGTCTTGAGTGGAGCACAACATGAACCGAGTATGAAAGGATTTGTGATCGGTTCAGTTTTATGTAGAATTGTTTATTTGTATTGAATCCTTTCTGTTACGAGGAAGCAGACGGTTTGATGTATGGGAAAAAAATAAACCATACTTGGCCTTGAAATACCTTAAATTCATTGTGTTGCGAAAAAAAAAAAATTGGACAAAATTGTAATTGTGTCTTTAAAACTGGAAATTGAATTGAATAATAAACCTGGAGCGAGATTTGTTTCAAAATTTCTCACCAAGCCTTCTCCGACTGTGAGTACGTATGGCCCAGGTGAACACTGAAGGCAAAAAGTGCTTTCACATTTAGCACGTTCTTCAACATGAATCGCATATCTAGCATGTACTGTATGTAGCATTAGCTTTGCTTAATTTAACCACAGCTTTGCAAAATAAGATCTTCGTGTGAAACTGAAAAAAATGTTGAGAACAAATTCTAAATAGTCAAATCTGTAAATAAATATATCTAAATCGTTGACTGTACATAAGACTTGAACTGAGTGAATGTAACAATCTGAAAACTGTTTACTTTTGACTCTAATGAAATTAAGTCAATTCAGTCGCCATTTTTTTTTTTTTTGTAACGTGGACGTCGTCATGTTGGAACCAGAAGTAAGCAGTAGTTAGTCTGAGTTGATCTAAGTCAATATTTCTATGGCAACCACCCTCACGAATCAAGAGAGAGCTTGACGCTTTCACCTGATTTGCAGGTTTAAATCTTGAATAACTAAATAAAAATAAATAAATATTGCAATAACAAAATGTATGATTCATGGAACCGCTCAGTCCAGTTCTCACATACAGTCAAAGATCTAAAGCTTCGTTGTCGCTGAGCAGTCCGGTACGGGAGGAGTAGTACGGGACGGTCCAGTTAATTCTGGCGAGCGTTTGTTTTCATGGCGCATGCGCGGTGTAGACCGCTAGCGTGTCATTGCGTCTATGTAGAGAAGCAACAACAACGGAGGTCATCCAGAAGCTCGACTTTTTTCGTACATCGTGTATAACAGGAATTAAATGTTGTCTGAAAGAAGATTGCGGGAAGAATACCGGCGAAAAACGGAATCGCTAGCTTAGCTCTATATTAGTGTTCCAATGCGTCTCCACCCCAACCGTCCCATTCTTTTTTTCTATGGACCTCCAACGGATGGCGGTATGGCTCGGAACTGTTTTATGGGTCCATTTAACAATGGAAAAGCTCAAAATGTCGGAGTGGACCGGACTGCAATACTACTTTAACAAATATTCAGAGTCAATAAACAAACTGGTGCTTTTTGAGGTTGTATTTGCCTTTTAATGTGTATTTTTAATTAATTTTTGGTCCGATTTGAACTAAGAAAAAACATCATAGTCTGCCTTGAAATGGATGCTGAAAGCATGTAAATATCCTCTTTGTTGCTTAATGGGTGTCAAGTCCTGCCCTATCCTCAAAGAGCAGATGTGGAAAGAAAAGAAAAAGAAACCTCCCACTAAAACTCAGGCTTTGAAAGAATGCTAGATGAAGTCAGGGCCACACGAAAACATTCACAGCACACAATTAATCAACCCAGCCTCCTGCAGAATGTGCTGCCATGGGCATTTTCATGAAACCATAATTGTCTGAACAGCCTGTCTGTAGGCTGGTCTTGGTTCAACCAGGTCATGGTCTTCGTGTGTGCTTAATATTCAACTGGACATCTTTACCTGCTTTAGGTAGAAGTAATGAACGGATATCGTCGGGGACGGACAACCGAGAGACCCGAAGACAATTGGGAGGAAGCTCGATGAAGAAAAGACGATCCAAAAACGGTAGAACTGGACACTGGCAGAGACAAATCACTTACAGCTCCTGATCAAAAATCCGACAGCAGAAACTCAAAATCAAAGAGGATTTCAAGACCGAGGGGAACCAAATACAAACCAGCGGCAGGTGAAGGCAATTAACCGACACCAGGTGTGCAGCCAGAACAGGAAGTGAAACTAACTGTCAACGACCAGAAAGAACGCCACATGTCGGGTGAGAGACAAAAACAAAATTAAAATTAAAACAAAATCTAGAATTTCACCCGTGGAGCTGAGGTGGAGTGGTCAACCTCTTGATTGGAAGGTTACAGGTTTGGTTCCCGCCTTGCCTGTTCTTTTGAAGTGTCCTGGGGGGCCAGTTAGCGCCCTGCATGGCGGCTCCACCACCATCAGTGAGGGAATGTGTGTGTTTTGGGGGTGAAGGGGACTTAAGCGCTTTAGACCTTAATCAAGGTAAAAAAAAAAAAAAAAAAAGGGCAATACGAGAAAAGTCATCCCTCATTTATCACAGTTCTAAAAATAACCTGCTATTGGTGGAATCTGCAAAGTGCGATTATAAATGTTTTAAAGCTGTAAACCACGTTTCAAAGTCAAGGCCCGGGGGCCGGATCCGGCCCTTCAGGTAATCATATCCGGCCCTCCAGATCATTTTATTTTTTTATGTCATTAATGGTATCTTGCTCTCATTTCTAACATATAATTTTAACAAAATATATTTTTATGGAGAGTAAAATTTTAAAGTTATTTAAGGTTCAAGTTTTATTTTTCTGGAATAATACTTCTGCCTTTTTATTATTCATAATCATATTAAAAAGTTAAAATTTTTGGACTATGTTGGCATTTACTAAGATTCTTTATGCTGTTTTGGAGTTTAGCTAATATTTACATGCTAGCTGTTTTGGATAATTTAGGCTTTTTTTCTGTTTTTTTAGGCTATTTAGAAGTTTAACTCTTTTTTTTTTAGCTACATGCTAGCTGTTTTGGCTAACTCAAGTTATTTTTGTTGTTTTGCTTTTTTAGGCTATTTTGGCTAATATTTTAGCTGGCTATCAGCTTCAGTATCTTCAGCTATCAGCACTAGCATCTTCAGCGGCCAGATTCAGTTTACAACATTCACACCAGCATTATCACAGGTAATGCTATTTATCTATTTCATAATTATGTTCAAAATTTACGGTTTTAAAGTTAAAAAAATGTTATTTTAGATTGTTCAATAAATGTTTATCCTGTTCGGCCTGCGACCTAACGTGTGTTTTGGATTTTTTTCCACTGTGCGATTGAGTTTGACACCCCTGCAGTAAAACCTCTTGATACACAGTTTTTACACTTGTGCAAACATACATTAACATTTTCAGACTTTTCCTTTTGTTTAAACTCTGAAAGTTAAAATCTTTGTAGAAAAAAGGTCCAGTGTTATAGAATGAAAACAAAGATTTACGTGTGATTAAGGATTTATTTTTGGGCAAACTGAGTTAGTTCTGTACGGATTAAGTTGATTGACATCTATCTACAGCCAATCAGGATGCAACGTGAAAGGGAACACTGTCTACCATTTTCTAGAAAGAAGCAAGCACAGTGTGATTTCATAGCAGAGATCAGAGCCGTGAAGTCACAGCTGTTTCCTACAGGCATAGACAGAAATACACTACTAGAGCAATAACCTTTGACCTCATTTTTAGGATTACAGTGGGAAGAAAGTCTGAAATGGAAAAGTAGGATGAGGAGTAGGAGTTTACCACATCAACAATGTTTTGAAGATGGACAACTGTGCAGATAAACGTAAAGTGAAAGCCTTCTAGTGTCCAATCATGGGTCCACAGACCGACCACTAAAGAAATGAGAATAAAAGAAGGAAAAAACATGAATACATTGATTTGATCTCACAGGAAATTAATGCAATTTTTTTTAGAAAAAAATCATGAATAGAAAATAAAGTAACTAGAAAAGTTGCATTACCTGCGATAATGCTAGTGGGAATACTTTTTGCTGAAAGTAGTTGTTGAAAATGCAAAACCTATTGGCAAAATGTTAAATATGTGAGAAGACTGGGAATTTTGTTAAAGAACGATGAGGTTGACCTAATTTTAAAAAAAAATTCTAGTAAAATTGCTTAAAAATCCCTAACACATACAAATTCTGCAAAAATATTTAGTGTATTGCTTAAATATGAGGTAAAGTCCAAATTAGCCCAAGAAGTGCCAAATTAGCCAAACAAGCTAGCTAGTCGAACTCCAAAATAGTCTAAAATCCCTCAGTAAACTAAATTGGTAAAAAGTGTTAGCCTATTACAAAAATAGAAGCTAAACTCTAAATTAGCCTAATAACCCCAGTAGATGCTAAATTGACCAAAAACGTTAGCATGTTGCTAAAATACTAGCTAAACTCCAAATTACCCAAAAAAATTTCATAGACACCAACTTATCCAAAAAGCTAGCATGTTGCCAAAATTCTAGCTATACTCCAAAAATACCCAAAAGTTCCTCAGTAAGCCAAATTGGTCAAAAAAAGTTAGCCTGTTGCTAAAATAGAAGCTAAAGTCTAAAGTAGCCTAAAAAAAAAACCCCCAGTAGATGCTAATTGACCAAAAACGTTAGCATGTTGCTAAAATACAAGCCAAACTCTAAGTTACCCAAAAAAAAAAAAAAAAAAATTGTAGACACCAACTTATCCAAAAAGCTAGCATGTTGCCAAAATTCTAGCTATACTCCAAAAATACCCCAAAATTCCTCAAATTAAGCCAAATTGGTCAAAAAAGTTAGCCTGTTGCTAAAATAGAAGCTAATGTCTAAAGTAGCCTAAAAAAAAAACCCCAGTAGATTCTAAATTTACCAAAAACGTTAGCATGTTGATAAAATACCAGCTATACTCCAAGCCCAAAAAACATTCGTAGACGCTAAATTAGCCAAAATGTTAGTACTAGCTAAATTCTAAAAATAGTCTAGAATTCCTCAAAAACTAAATACGTGAAAAATGTTAGCATGGTGCTAAAATATTAGCTAAATTCCACATTTTTTAAAATTGAAGACTCTCAGTCATCGGCATATGTTTCTCAATATTTCAAAAACTTTAAAGTTTTTGATACCTAGATTGCTGAAATAACTGAAAGTGCGATTGAGTTTTTACGTGTCAAAAAATGTGCGGCAAGAGAATAAACATGTAATAGTTTTTGAAGACAGATCATACACACCTGTAATTGGTAAAAAGTCTAATATGTCATGAGAGTAGTAGTCTTTGAGCAAACACAACATTTAGTACTTTGAACAGTGGTGTACTGTTCCAAACGATAAAATATAACCTATATAAGGTTATAAAGTAATAGTCATTTATGCTGGTCATGTTACATGGATATGAAACACTGATTAGTGTTAATGTATTCCTGTAGCCTCCACATTCACAACAAGCCACCACTGTTATGTGGAATCAGAACATAATTATCTGCAGATGAAGATGCTGTTTATTCATCAACAAACATGTTTCATAATAGATCATAACACTGTATGCAACATTTCTATAATGTGACAACATAAATATGGTTTGCCGTTGTAATAAAGGTATTTTTGAGTAGAAAATAAAACCCATGCAAGACTGGGAATCATATTAAACACTGTCTTCACACATCTTCACTGACAGCTGATGGTTTTAGGTCAATCATGGATCAAAAACACATTAAACCTGCTTTGATCCGCCCACATAACAATCCAAACTTGCTTCATCCTGACCCGGGTCATGGAGGTGCTGTTTGGGCAGGAAGCCAGAGGTACAAACTTAGCAGGTTACCGGTCCATCACGACCAAAGACAGACAGAGGGCACAACTCATCTTGCTTCTTAGTATTTATCATACACGAAACAACTAAATTAAGTATACGTTTTCCACTCAGTTGTGTAGTAAATAGGATTTAAAGTCTTCTTCCAATAAAAATCATGTTTTTAACATGTATGTGTGGTGTTTTTCTTATAAAAGAGAACAAACAATAAGAAATCTTTTTTTTTTTTTTTTTTTTTTTTTTTGCATTTCATAATTTCTCCTTTTAAATTGCTGTCAGTCAGAAGTTCGGACCATGAAGCTCTTTACTTTCTCGTCCGAGCTGACATCCAGCTCAATGGTGAAGAAGGCTGGTCAGATCTCAACTTTCTAATTAACTGCTGCCGTTCTGCAGAAACTATGCCTCAGAAAATTACTTTTTTTTTTTTAATTTTGACTAATAACGACATAGTAACAAATAACAGATAACTCTTTCACAATAGCTAAAAAAAAAGATAAAAAAGTTAGTAATAATAATTCATATTTCTATATTTTAGTATTATTGAACCAAATATGTTAGCTCATGTAAAACTTTGTGTTTAACTCTGAGGTTTTAAACTCAGTCGCACGGGGGGCAAAAATCCAAAATACACCTAAAATCATGACCAATCAGAATAAACATTTAATAAACACATTAAAACAAAACTTTTTTAAAACATAAATATGAATACAAAGAGACAGGAATATTAGTCCAGAATAAATTAACATAAACCTTTATAATGTTTAAATCTTCATTAAATATATACTGTTAAAAATATGCAAATTAGAAATAAACAAAAAATTAAAAGAAAACTATTCTAATTTCTTTGATTTTATATATAGAAAATAAAAGTTAATTTTAAATATCTGCTGTTCTTTGGGGGAAAAAACCTGTGACTGAACTTAAAAATGCAGAGAAAAAAAAAGTTTCAGTTTGTGCTAAAATAGAAAATGGAAGCAAGGTCATAGTGTAAGAAACCTGTTTAAGATTGCATAATTAGCACCTTCGAAGACAAAAATAATGTGGGAAGACAACATGACACATACTAGTATTAGATAAGCAAAAAATGTCTGGATCTATGTTTTTTCATAATATATAATAATGTAACATGAGTCTATTTTTTACTGCTTTTTGAAAGGTATGACTTTAAAAAATCGTACGATCCTTCACCGAGCGTTCAATGAAGCGATCATCTGCCGCAGCATTTCCCTTTATCTCCGGTCATATCTCCACTGTTGCATTGTGGGTTTTATCAGCTCTCTTTCATTGCTATCATTGGCTGTTTGTCCTTTTCATTGATCTTTGTGGTTCACAGAAACAGAGATTTGGGTCACAGTGATATGTCTGGCAGGTACAGCCGGCAGCAGGTGTGAGGAGCAAACAAAGCCCCCCCTGAACAAACCCCCCAAACCAATTTAAGGCCTGTGTGCCTTCTTCTCACAGACAAACTTAATGATTTTAGGAGAAGTAAAACAAATCAAGCAAATAGGCATCAGAGTCACACCTGGTGGGCCGGATATTTGACTGTCCCAGGGAGGAATTAGACCGCCACCATGTATGTAAATACAGTTTAAATAGTGCAAAAATATATATATATTTGTGTGAATGCATTCAATGTTATATTTTTTGGGCTAATTTGGAGTTAAGCGAACATATTAGCAACGTATTAGCTTTTTTTTGGCTAATTTGGCAACTTTTTAGGTTTTTTTGTGCTAATTCAGGGTTAAGCTAGCATATTAGCAACGTGTTAGCTTTTTTAGCTAATTTGGCAACTTTTGAGGTTTTTTTGTGCTAATTCAGGGTTAAGATAGCATATTAGCACCGTGTTAGCTTTTTTGGCTAATTTGGCAACTTTTGAGTTTTTTTTGTGCTAATTCAGGGTTAAGCTAGCATATTAGCACCGTGTTAGCTTTTTTGGCTTATTTGGCAACTTTTGGGTTTTTTTTGGGTTAATTTGGAGTTAAGCTAACATATTAGCAACGTGTTAGCTTTTTTGGCTAATTTGGCAACTTTTTAGGATTTTTGGTGTTATTTTTGAGTTAAGCTAACATATCAGCCACGTGTTAGCTTTTTTGGCTAATTTGGCAACTTTTTAGGATTTTTGGTGCTATTTTTGAGTTAAGCTAACATATCAGCCACGTGTCAGCTTTTTTGGCTAATTTGGCAACTTTTGAGGTTTTTTTGGGCTAATTTGGAGCTAAGCTAACATATTAGCAACGTGTTAGCTTTTTTGGCTAATTTGGCAACTTTTTAGGTTTTTTTGGGCTAATTTGGAATTAAGCTAACATATTAGCAACATGTTAGCTTTTTTGGCTAATTTGGCAACTTTTGGGGTTTTTTGGGTTAATTTGGAGTTAAGATAACATATTAGCAACGTGTTAGCTTTTTTGGCTAATTTGGCAACTTTTTAGGATTTTTGGTGCTATTTTTGAGTTAAGCTAACATATTAGCAACGTGTTAGCTTTTTTCTGCTAATTTGTCAACTTTTGAGGTTTTTTGTGCTATTTCAGGTTTAAGATAGCATATTAGCAACGTGTTAGCTAATTTGTCAACTTTTGAGGTTTTTTTGGGCTAATTTGGAATTAAGCTAACATATTAGAAACGTGTTAGCTTTTTTTGGCTAATTTGGCAACTTTTTAGGTTTTTGTGCTGATTTTAAGCAAAAATCTTCAGCATATTCAGCAACCACATTCCGCAAAATGCATTCACACATGCATTATCGGAGGTAATGCGCTTTTCTAGTTTGATTTACTTTTGCTCTTTTGATAATGTCGTTTTTAGTTAAAAAAAAAAAGTAGTTTCCTAGGATAAAGTTTCTGCAGAGAAACAAGAATTATTTTGAGATTCCCACAGGGGCAGCACCGCCCCCTTTCCCATCAAACATAATCATTTATGTTATATAATCATTATAATTAATTGTAATTACATAATATATTATGTTTTGAGGTCAGCTTTAAGTCCTTCAGCACTAACACAATAAATTCATGTAAAACAAAACCTGCCGTTTTTGATGGATGTTTGCAATCTGCTCACTTTGTCATTTTTGCCCTCTCACTCTACCACGCTTTACTCCACGGAGTGAAAATGTCAATCTAATGACATCACCGCGCCGTATAGATTTTTTGTTTCCTCACAATCACAAATAAATAAACAAAAACATGAAATCGATGCACTAAAAAAAGACACCGAGAGGAAATCATCTTAGCACGTTTAGATGCTCATTGACAGGAAGAGCGAAAACGAACAGAAGTGTCGCCGTCCAACATAAGGAATGACTGGCACCGACAGAGAAGCTGTTAGTCATGTCTTCTAGTGAATAAATTGAATATTCAATTGTCTCAACAGTCAATCTGTTGATGTTTTGAGTTTAAAGCACGAAAATATAACCACAGATTTTCTTTTTCTCTTAAGGAAGTATTTCAAGAAACAGCGATACGATGCTTTTTTTTTATTTTTCCAAAGTAAACTATATCCATATTTATGATAATATATTATCTTTGGAACACTAAATAAATTATTTATAAAATATGAGTTTTTTTTTTTTAACTGTTTTCATACCCAGAAGTAAAACGGCTCAATTTCTGAGGCTCCTCCTTTAGACCCGTCCTCGAAATCCACGAAAAAAAAAATCAAAAATTAATTTTTTTAATTGATGTACAGACCATGCAGCTTGGGCATTTTTCCCCAAAATTTGGCACAAACAGAACGGAGATGGCTAATGGGTTCAATTTGCAGTGAAATTCTGTCAAAAAATGCAGAAAAGACCGGATGAAAATTTCAGGATTTATTAAAATGGTGAGAAAATTGTTCTGATTTTCACTTTAGTTTCACTTTGAAGCATCATCAGTCTCTGGATCAAAAATCCTTTTCATGCGTACCTTTCTGCCTGTTCACAATAATCCAAGTTCAAAGCAACTCTCACAATTTGTCACTCCTCTTCTCCACCAGAAAATAGTCTGCTCACTTTTTGCACCAGGAAATAGTCTGTTTGCTTTTTCACCTTTTTTTTTTTGGAGCTCACAAAGCTAGCTGATCACCGCTAACTTTGCGGAGAATGTGTTTGTGTTAGCCCGGAGGCAGACCAGACTCTTCCTGGAGGGGGCGGTTCTCAACTTGTGATGTAAGCATGTGAGGACCTGCTTATTTTGTGGGCGTGGGAGGGGCTGCTGTGAATAACTCAGCTTGTATCCAGTCTGTTCTCTATCGTTTACGGTGTGTGGGTCTCGGCGAGGGAGGACATTATTTATTTTTTGCTTCTAATTTTATTGTGATTGTTTTAATTTAATTTGTTTTATTTGTTGTAAAGCACTTTCTGTTATGTCTCATCTGAAAAGTGCTCTGTAAATAAAGATTCATTTGATTTAAACGCTCCAAAAGTTGATTTTTCATGCTATGGCCCCTTTAAAACTGTCAGGACTCAGCCTGTCGATTACTCCTCCGTCCACCAGAGGGAGCTCTCTCCAGAATATTAATCCTTCCTTCGTCACTTTCCAGTTCCGGTTCATCAGCTGTTTCCAATCTGTTCATCACCTGGACTGTTTATATTCTTCTCCACCACTGTCATCTACGCGTAGTCTTGTATAGTTACCTTGACCTAACAGATTAAGCATTTCACGTCTGATTGCCTTTCCGTGTCTTGACCTCTCGCCTGTTTTCCTTCGCTCTCTGCCTCGTCCCTTCGTTTTGACCCTGGCCCGTCTTTGACTCCGCTCTTCGCCTCCTGTTTTGGTTCCTTTATTAAACTGTTGCAAATGGATCCACACACCGCCTCTGCCTCGTCCTTACAAAAACTCTCTTCCGATCATCTTTTCGTTTCTTTTAAAAGTGTCCCCAGTCGTCTTTTAATTATAATTAAGCTGTTTTAGCCAAAAAAAACTAACAACTTGTGTTGGTTTGTAGGACATTGTTTCTGCAGAGTGGCAGTAGATCATTAAAATTCGCCTCTGAGTTGGCGTGGAGTAACCCCGCCCCCATTTCCCATCATGCATTTGTTTAGGTGCTCTCCCACTAGCTAACAGCCCCTCACAAACCCGACCTAGAATTACTGGTGAAACAAAAATACCGAGCAATATCATAGCTATCCAGCTCGGACGAGGAAAACAAACTTACGTAGATCTAGTCGTCTACAAGTGAGCAGAACCAGAAGCTTTATGTCCACCGATCATTTAAAAAATACATAGAAACACAATTTTAAGCTGAATTTTCTCCACAAGAACAAGTTAAAAATGCTAAAAACGCAGTTTTCATTGGATTTTTAAGTAGTTTTTGTGTCTCTGGACTTATATTCATGAGTCTTTAGAACCCACCTCCAGGAAAAGAAAAAAAACGTCTTTCCACAGCTCTATCTTTATTTTTAGAGGCTGGATGCTGATGAGAGAGGAGAGAGCAAGAGGGTGAGAAAAGAAGAAAAAAAACAAGAGAATTGGGCAAAGGAGGGATAAGTGAGGGGAGAGGGACGGCGAGGTGTTTCCTCCTCGTTTGAGGAGACCGATGGGGAGAATTGCAGCATGATGAGAGTCCCTCCTCTGTGAGAGCCGGAGAGGGAAAGGGGACGAAACCGCACCAGCCTCTTATTCGATCGGAGCGCGCGGAGGGGAGGGGGGAGGCGGCTCCGCTGCCGTATAAAAAGCCAAGTCTGAGAAGACGGCGCCTCAAACTCGCCACACACAAACACTCACCCACTCTCATTCTCTCCCTTTCCCTCCTCCTGACTGGCTCCCTCCGTCTCTCACTCCATTCCTCCGGGCTCCTGCATACTTTTTGCTTCTTCTCGCGTGTCATTCTGTGTTTGTAACCACTGTGGGCTTCCTTTTTGAACGTGTGAGTGACTGCCTGCCTTCTGAAGTGTGACTGAGTGGAGCAGCGAGCTGCATCAAGTGTATGTGGGTCTCTGTCTCACACACTTGCGGCTCTTTTTGTAACTTTTCTGGGGATCGCCGGGTCCCTTTCCAAGCTGAAAGGCTCCCCACACCAAGCAGTCACCATTTCTGCCCCCGGGAGACCCACGCTGGCAGCGCAGCCCCTTCCCCGACTCAGCATCGGGAGGAAGACTCTGGTGGCGGCTGCCGTCGGGGTTATGCTGGTCCTGGTGCTGGTGGTGCTCATTCCTGTGCTCGTCAGCTCCGTGGGAACCGATGCCAGCCACTATGAGATGTTGGGCACCTGTCGAATGGTGTGCGACCCTTACTTGAACAAGGGCACGCCGGCCAGCAGCACGAGCTCCACCGGTCTCCAGGCGGAGGCGGAGGCGCTCAGCGACCACAGCAACGTTCTTCCACCGTCCACCTTGCTTCAGGGTCCGCAGGGAAAGCCGGGCAGGCCGGGGAAGCCCGGGCCCCCCGGACCGCCAGGAGAGCCCGGGCCGCCGGGACCAGCTGGGCCTCCTGGTGACAGAGGGGATCAAGGAAGGACCGGGATTTTGGGTCTAGGGGGCAACGGAGCTATCAGCACCGCCACTTATAGCACAATACCTCGGGTGGCCTTCTATGCAGGGCTTAAGAACCCCCACGAAGGCTACGAGATCCTCAAGTTTGATGACGTGGTCACCAACCTTGGCAACAATTACGATGGCATATCGGGCAAGTTCATCTGCAGCATACCGGGTACATACTTCTTCATCTACCACGTGCTGATGAGAGGAGGAGACGGCACAAGTATGTGGGCAGATCTCTGCAAGAACGGTCAGGTCAGTGAACACAAACTCTTCCTTCACTGCTTTTTTTATGGGGTAAATACAGATTAGAAACAAAACTATAGTTTATATTCTAGAACCACGTGCGCTGCAGAGCGCCGCAGCTGCTGCGCCCGGAGATAAAGATGCGTCGAGCCGCGTCTGTCCCCCAATTGATGCGCGCCGACGGCGCCGCGCGTGTGCGCTCTGATCCGGGAGCCGAAAGTAGAGGAGGAGGAAAAACCACTCACTCCCTTTTTTTTAAAAATTTATTTTCCTTTATTTTCCTCTAAAGTCACAGCAGATTTTCAATTTTTGGGAACTGAAAAGATGTCCTGAGAAAGTGGAAAGAAAAAAAGCTTTTTAATCTGAATCAATTCTATTTCTTCAAAAAGTATTTTTTTAAATTATTAATATTACATGAAATTCCTGTTAGGAATCCATCTCAGTTTCCCTTAATTCAGACATAATCTTGTACCATCACGTCTGTGATTTCTCCTCATGCATATGTTTTATTATCATTATGCGCCTGGAGGTTCCGCTCTCAACAAGCGTGTCTGTGGTTCAAGCGTCCGACCATCCATCACTGCTATTCAGAAAATCTTTTTTGGGCTCATAATATATATATATATTTTATAAGTAATAAAATTAAAACCAATTAAAATGGCATATTTTAAGGTTATAATTATTTTTAATAATATTTTTAAGAACTTTTATGGTCATTAAATATTTCAAAAATTAAATATATTAAAAAAAAAAGATTTTTTTTGTCTGTTTTGTGAATATAAAAGATGCTTCACAAGCAATTTACGTTAAAAAAAAGTAATACAAGTTTTCATATTTATAGACTGGATGAAGCTAATTCCAAAAAAACTTCTGATTTACTTTATCCTTAAAAACTTTAACTTTTATAGTTAATTTTTCACTTTTATAGTTCAATTCCTCTTCCTTCTTACAGAGTAAAATAGAGAAAGTATTTGGATTCACCTTCCATTTATGATGCTCACTCAACACTAATGTTTATGGATGGTTGTAAAAGCATTGATATATAAGGAAGGTGAAAAAGAACATATGTTCCCATAAAGCGCCTTATGTTCCGGCTTCATCGTGCTCTCCAGAGGAGGCACTTAAGTTAGACACGCACGCCGTTCATCTCCAGAGACCCATGGAATGTTTACAAAGTGGCAACAACTTCTTTGTCTTCTTCTGTCCTTTAAACAGATTTTTGCATAAATGAGCAGTCTCCTCGTGGCGTTTATTAGGCAGAAAAGCTAGACGGCATTAGTTTGTGTAAATGAACGTGGACGGTTATGGATGTTAGCTGAGCTTGATGAAGAGCGGGGAGTTAAACCGAACCTCCTGAATCCACACTTGTGCTTTACTCAGCTCATTAAAGCGGCAAAAAGCTACGCTGTGAGTTGGGACGGCGGAGGCCAGGGGAATTACAAACAATACGAGTGTTTTATCATCTTTTGGCTGCGGTGAAGTGCTGTGTTTGCAGAGCCGGTTCACCCCCCCCACCCCCACCATGTGTTCCTCCCACTCCAGAGGTTCTTATTAGAAGTGGACAACACCAGGATCTTTACTTCCAAGGCTCAAACCAGATTCCAGAACTTTTTAAAGTACTCCTAAAAGTGAATTTTCTAATAAATATCCATTTAATTGAGCTTTTAATCACTTTTTGAAACTTATTTACTTTAAGTTTTTGCAGTTTTTTAACTGAGATGAAACAAATTGAAAGTATTTAATTGGAGTTAAAAATAAGTGCCATCTTGTCTATTTATTTGTAATTAAAAGGCTTGAACCAGTTCCAGGGTATGTTTTCTCTTCTCCGTTCCCTTCTTAATATTGTTATTAATCCGCAAAACCGTTTCAGAG
This sequence comes from Oryzias javanicus, assembly GCA_003999625.1. Lineage (NCBI taxonomy): Eukaryota > Metazoa > Chordata > Actinopteri > Beloniformes > Adrianichthyidae > Oryzias > Oryzias javanicus. Next base: position 19,556,857 of record CM012444.1, read on the forward strand.
TTAATTAAAAGCAATGACTTGAGCGTCAGTCTCTCAAGAGGACCATAGTGAATAATCACTCTGTCTCCTTCTTTAATAAGCTTCAGCGTCCTTTGTGCACATGGCTCTTCCCCAGCAATTACCACTGCAGTCTCCTCCTTACAAACACGCACTTTCGCACATGCTCAGACACACGCGTGCCCTGTTTGCCCCCCCCAGCTGAGTGCTGCCCTCCATCTCTCCTTTGTGCACCACTGATGCTCACTTCTTTAAAAGGGAAGTTTTCATCTTCATCATCTTAAAAGAAAGATTGTGTTTGCAGATTTATGAAGATATCAGTGATTGGTCGGAAAATTTTGAAGTTTGGTTTTGAAGGATGTTTGTTTAACAGTAAAACAGCCATTTGAGCTCGTTTTCTACTGATAAAAACCTAGAGGGAGCCGCAAATTCTTATTTTAGACTTTAAGAATTTCGGATTTGCATTCATAAAGTTCTATTTTTTATGAATTATGTATATTTTTTGGCACAAACAAATATAAAAAAGAACCTAGCATCTCTCAAAATGTGATTTCTTCTCTTTTCTTTTCTTTTTTTTTTTTTTAAAGAAGCTAAAAAAACTTATTTTCAAAATAAAAGTCGCACAGGATCTCAGCACAAGATGAAAAGTGCTTTTAAGTCTTAAAAGATGAAAGTTTTAATAAAAGTTTTGCTTTGAATATAAAATCTGATCAAACAAGATGTCTTCAGGTCGACATAGTTTATCATCTATGTGGACCTCAAACATCAACTTATACATATAACTCATCTAAATTAAATAAATGCTAATTAAGTAATCCTTACGCTTAAAAAAAATGCTATTTTATTTTTCTTTTCTTTTTTTTGTTCTTTTTCTCCTCTTTAACCTCAGCAGTCTTCCACTGCTGGGTTTTGTTATTTTAGTTTGGAAGTCTTAGTTTGCAGGCTTTGTTTGTTTGTTCTCTTTTAGCAGGGAGCTGCTGACTCAGACGGTCTGCAGTCTCTCTCTGACTTATTTATGTTTGACCGAAGAGCCACCATGGAGAGATCAAAGAGCCACTAGACCAGGGTTGGGCAAACTACGGCCCGGGGGCCACATGTGGCCCCTTAAGCTACTTAATCTGGCCCTCCAAATTAAAATCTTAATTATTGTTTTATTTTCATTGTATTTCTGGTTTCTTCACATGAATGGTGTTGTTTCTCTGGCGTTCGTGTTCGAATGTGATTTTTCGGATTTCTTTGAGTTCACATTTTCCTCTGAAGAACATCAACCCATTGGGTCACCAAAAAGAGAACAAAAATCAAAATTTTGAAATTAAAATTCCCAAATTTTCTGTTTTTAAATAAATGTATGTGAATTTTAATCCAAATTAAAGCATGTTTTTCTCTAAATTCCATATTATTTTTTTAGTTTATGAGGTTTAAATCACTCCTTCCATCTGCTTCTTGTCCGGCCCTTATGACAAATTTTAGAACTCTTTCTGGCCCACAAATCAAAAAGTGTGCCCACCCCTGCACTAGACTAATCCTAAACCAGATATTTAATCCAAAAAATAAGATTAAAAAAATCCAAAACAAAGCTTATTGTTTAAATTGTTCGTATCTCTGCACAGAAAGACGATCTTTAGATCTGGTACTCATCACCACGACTGTTTACACTGTTGCTGCATATCCGGGTGAAACCAACGCTTCCTGTTTGGCATCTGGTGACGATCCCAACATTAAACATCTGGAAAATGTCTGCTCGGTTTAATAGAATTTAAGATAATGTAAGTTGCTATTTTAGTGGGACCGGACTATGATTGATTCTCTCCAAACACAGGCTGGGTTGGTTTTAACATTCTGGTAATGCTCAGACCTTCGACTCTTCATCGCGGTGAAACTTCAGCACTGAAAGGCCTTTGTGCGTCGGCTTAACAAAGAGAGTCTGTCTGAGAGAGCCACCCTCAGAGCCTCGGTCTCCTCGCCTGCGGTATCGATCCTCTCATGTGCGAGAGCAAACGTGTGTGCGGGCAGAGCCGCTTCCCTCGCCGCTCCGTACATCGTGGCACTTCTTCTATAATCAGCCGGCGCGGTGGTGGAGGCGGACCTTTGGCCTTGATCCGCCGTGTAATTGGACACTGGGTTTGACACTTTGCCGAGTGGAACATTAGAGACGGCCTAATTAGGTGCGAGAACTATTAAATGAAGATTGGCCCGCGTTGTTAGGAAATACCACACAGATTGGAAATGTCAAGATGACATCGAGCTGCCATCTGCAAGCGCGGCGAAGAAAGTCTATCATTTAGTGGTAAAGCTTCACAACTTGTTTGAACACTGCCCACCACTTGTCGGTTTTAATTCAATTACGGTGGAAACGCAGCGCTGGATATGCGAACGTCTCCCTTGATGAAAGCCTTTACAGCTCAGCAATGCAAACACGCCGCTCCAACATAAGTAGATCATGAAATGCCGCTAATGTCTTGCTTTTCGCCTATCAAGAGACCGAAATAGAGAAATGGATCGCCGAACGGCTGACTCAAACATGCAACTGTGTTGACTCACAAGGCTTCTTCATTATAATGAGGGCCATTAGGGAGACGGACAAGTGCCTCTGGCCCTCTTATGCAAACACGTCTCTCTCTGCTTCTCCCCACGCCCCTGACATTTAGATGTGTCCCCTGAATTCAGGCTTCATCTGATACCCGCAATTACCTCTGCGCTGCAACGCTTCAGATGATTCACAGTCTGCTCCGTATCGCTGTGTTTAACACTCCCGACAACACTTAAGGAGAAAGGTATGCAGGAGGCTGAAACTGTGTGAAGAACGCAGGACCGGGGGGAGAGCGAGCAGGACGCAATGCCGCGAAAGATTCAGAGTCGGGCGGTAAATGAATGAAATGGAAGGAGGATATTTGACCACTTTGTCTGTGTTGAATATCTCTTTTTAATGACACAACATTACCTGTGAAAGTGTTTTTCGCACCATAAACACGTGAGGTAAATGTGACCATAAGTGTGAGAGTCTCACTCCAATCACCTTTTATCTATTGAAAAAGTGTTCCCAGGTGTCTTTTAATTATAAATATGACACTTTTAACCAATTTAATTTATGTTTTTTAATGGAAATTTGTATGAGTTGTGGGCGATATGGAAAAAAAAATTGTATATCGCGATCTCAATTATTTTATATAGGGATCTAAACGATATTAGATACGTATCGAAAATCGATCGGACAGTGGGGATAACATCAGTATCGTTTAGGGATGTAAAAAATAGAGCAAATATGAACAGAATGATGTTGGTTAAAAGGTATAAAAATAAATCAAGAAGTAAATAATCGATTTAAAGAAAATTGCAGTTTCTCTTTCTGGCTTTTTTCCTACAGTTTTCGTCTTTTTATATACATGCGATGCAAACAAAAGTCATCAAATCATAAGTGTGCTTCTTTTCCTTGTCAATACTTTCATAAAATTCTCTTTGAAATGCCAGGCATTATTATTTATAGCTTGAAATGCCAAATGAATATGAAATATCTCAATTTAATATTGTATTGGCAAAATATTAGTTGAATCCTTTATGTAAACACAGCCCTAATTTTATATTTTAAAAACTATATATATACGTGTGTGTGTAACCCAATAAAGTACAGTTTCAGTTATATTTTATGTTGCTTACTTTTCCTTGACTTTATTTGAGTGACATGTGGCTCAATAGTCACAAATGAGAAACATTTGATTAAATTGCTCATCAGTTTCTTAGTAAAAAAAAACATTTTTTTGCACTAAAGTTCAAGAATAAAAACAAACAAATAGAAGTGATTGAAGAGAAATGACACGATAGACACTTTTTTATCGCCCACACAATATAGATCGCCACTGGATCGAACTGGATTTCCCATCATCCCTCTGTTTATACTCTCTCCAGCTAGCTTACAACCTCAATCTAAGATTATTAGTGCGTTAAAAATGGCGGTATTGGAGCTACAGCTGGACAGTTTTGAGCAAGATGTTAGCATGAATAAGAAAATATAAAGACTCACATGGATATACACATTTATACCACCTACGTAATAAAAAACACAATTTTTTTCATCAGCTCCTGATTCACAACAATTTAAAAACATAAATACACCAACAATTTATTATTCTATTTTATTATTTTAATTATTTTACCTTCTATTTCATACATTGTTTTGTTTTTTACCGTCATATCTTTTACCTGTTCTTGCTGGAGAGCTGTTTTAACCAAATTGAGGGATTAATAAAGTTATCTTTCTATGCAATTTTAAGCATATTTTTCTATATATGTCCTCAAATATGAGAAAAACACCCAAAAACATGGTTATTATTAGAGTGATTCTTTAAAAAAAACAAAAAGTTTGGATTTACAAACACCAAGGAGGGAATAGAAATTGCAATGTTTTTCCCTACAAGAGACTTTAATGGCCATCGTCTTCTAAAAGTGTTGATATTTCCTCACAAATAAAGTAATTCCTTGGACCCCCGTTTGAAAATCCCTACAAATTTGAAAAAGATTGGGCGGTTAGTGCAGCAAAGTCGTGTTTGTGTGAAATGAGCAGGTAGAGAAAAGAACAGCTGGTGGAATTAATTCAGAGGACCTTTCTCTAGTCTCGTCTGACAGATGGCAAGTCTCCTGTTACCATTTCATTTCTCTTAACGTGTTTTCGCTTAGGATCTTCCGACAAATGAACCTTAACACATGCTGCTGTGTGCCGCTGAAATTCTCCAGGAACTCATCACAGTTTCCTGTTTTTCATCATTTTAAATGAATTTAAACCTCTTGTGTGTGTGAGGGCACCAAAAAAAAAAACGCTTTATCGGCTTATCTTGGGGGGCTTTCTGCTCGTGTGCGTCTAGTTGTTGGAAATGGCTAAACTCCGGCTCAAGGGTTGGGGAACCATCTAAGCTCCCATTACGCATGCGGTTCACGGCTGGAGTGTTCAAACACAATTAGACAACAGTATGCTTTGATTTAGAAAGAGCCCCAAAAAATCATTGATCTAAATGGGGGGGGGCTCAACACCAAGTCAACAAATCCCTGTTGAGAGAAGCCACAAGACGTGTCCTTGTCAGCCAGACAAAGCTCTGCTCCTCGGAGACGTTTTAGACACCTCCTGCAGCCGAACATTAAATATTGAAACATTTTACAATTTGTACTGTGATCGAACATTTAAATGATCCTTTTAATAGCAGAGGAGTGACGATGACTGACAGGAATTCATCTTTGCCACACGAACGACTCAATTTTTTATTAAGTCTTCATATGTGTAGGACTAAAAAGTGAAACATCTTAAATCAGGAAGTGTTAGAGAGAGGGAAAGAGGCTGCCAGAGCTAAAGCAAAACGGATACTTGGAGGATAAGATCTATATCAGATCTGTGTGAAAACGTTCTGAGACTCAGATTACAGAGAAGCAGGAATAAATAATCTATAAATGGACTGAGGCTGATAAAGCAACGGTGCCTGACTCAATGGCACAAGGGGCCAAAATAAAAAAAAAACTTAGATTGTGGGATAAACTTTTATTTAACACTCTAACACAAAATTTAAACAAATTAAAAACATAACTCATTAATTTAATTATGAACTAGATATATAGCATTACCTGCGATAATGCTAGTGTGAATGCTGTGAGCTGAATTTGGACGCTAAAGATGCTAGTGCTGATTGCTGAAGATGCTGAAAGTGATAGCTGAAAACGCTGAAGCGGATAGCCAGCTAAAATATCAGATGAATGCCAAATTAGCCTGAAATACAAACCAGAAAAAAATCTTAGGTTAGCCAAAACAGCTAGCATGTAAAAAATAGCTAAATTTGAGAATAGCCTAAAAAAACTGAAAAAGCCTAAATTAGCCTAAACAGCTAGCATGTAAATATTAGCCTAACTCCAAAACAGCCTAAAAACTGAAAAAAGCATAAATTAGCCTAAACAAAAAAACCTGAATTAGCCTGAAATACTAACCAGAAAAAATCTTAGGTTAGCCAAAACAGCTAGCATGCAAAAAATAGCTAAATTTGAGAATAGCCTAAAAAACTGAAAAAGCCTAAATTAGCCTAAACAGCTAGCATTTCAATATTAGCCCAACTCCAAAACAGCCTAAAAACTTTAAAAAAAAAGCCTCAATCAGCCATTCCAGCTAGCATGTAGCTGAAATATTAGCTAAAGTCCAAAATAGCCTAGAAAACCTGAATAAATGCCAAAATAGTCCAAAAAGCTAGCATGATACCAATTTTTAAAACTGTAACTTTTTAACATAATTATAAATAACAAAAATGCAGCAATATTATTCCAGAATAAATCAACTTAAACCTTAAATAACTTTCAATATTTTACTCTCCATAAAAGTATATTTTGTCAAATTTATACTAGTTAGGAATGAGAGCAAGACATCGGGCTATAACTATAAAATAAAATGATCTGGAGGGCCGGATCTGGCCCCCGGGCCTTGATTTTGACACGCGTGTACAAGTGTTTTCATTAAACATGATAATGTATAGGATGGAGAAGGGTGTGCCTCCAAGGAACTGAGACGTTTGGCGCTTGACCAGCAGTTTGTGCATCTGGATATTTCCCTCCCCGGTGCACGAGTTAGGCAAAGTTCTGAGAGTTTATTGTCGTATAGGCATGCATTATCTGTTAAGTCTAAGCGCAGCCTTGAATCCTCTGTCTTTACTCAGAGAATTATTCAATCAAAGCCATCGCATTGACGATATGACGGATGCGTACACGCACGAGCAGCCACAAGGAAGACAACATCGCTGACACCTCATTTACCATCGCTGGAGCAGGCGCCTCCGGCGTCACGCTTGTTTGTTCTGTCAAAGTTCCTCTACATATTCTGTCTCAAGGTCACGCACTGCCAGTTAGCTGTTTGTCCCGCTCATCTCTGGCTACGTATCTGCAGTTCTCTGCATTTGAACCTCTGTAACAAGTTCTGTGTGGCCACGGGAGGAGATATTACTCTAAAAAATAATAATACGCAAACTCATCTGATGAAAAATGTTATTCATTTTATATTTTTTGAATTGATAAGGATCGTAAAATCCAAAAATTCTACTCTCAAATCGCCAAATGAAGGGAGGGACTTGACGGCGTGACACATCGGTGACTTTGCCAGAGGTTCCTCGGTTCTGTGTGCCTACTTGCAAAGCAAATATTTTGATAAAGTTTCATTAAAATCCCAACTGACAAATCCTCTGGAGCCATCATCACCTGCTCTCGTGCAGCCGAAGGCTCCAACCCTTTAATAAGATGGTGTTGACTTTGCGCGCTCTCGGCATATCACATCATATTAATTTCATCGGACGCCGGCGTCGCGGATTCAGAGCAAGAGGCTTTTGTTTGCACGTTGATATGAGCTGCGCTCGATTTAATCATGTGAATAAACAATATCAAAAAAAGTACAATTTTCTATATATTAACTCTGTATCTTAAATCCTTGGAATTTTATTATCCACAGTCACCTTTAAAGTGCGTCCAGGTTCCATGGTGACATTTGAAATGATGCGTCAGGTCGTGGTCTCGAAAAGTTTGAGGAACCTTTTATGTGGCAGGTTTTTCCGGTCATTTGTTGAGCAGAAAGTGCAAACTCAGCATTAAAAAACAGCTTTAAAATGTGAAAATTCAACATATTTCTTCAACTAGTTCCTAAAAGTACATTTTTTATTTAAAACTAATTTCTTTTATGCTAACATGGATCAAAGCCTCTGATGTTATATCATTTATTAATGATACATCTGGGCTACAGATAGTCAGACCCCCGACTGTATAAGAGAACTGGATACATTTCATAATAAAACAACATATTTTCAGCTTTGATTAAATCAATTTTTTTATTTTGTGAAATGAAGATCACCATGTTTGGGCCAAAAATGGCTGTAACTTTCAACACTTAAAGAGCCATTTAGGTCCATTTTTTACCAACTACAATCCAGAAAGTCTCCTTTAAGAAAAATAAAATGCTCATTTATTTTTATGCTACTGCAACTATTATGATAAATATATATTTTTAATAACAAAAAAAACCAGCAGTTAAAAATAAATAAAGATGTTTATAACTTTTGTTCACGATATATTTTCAAAATAAAAGACATCCTGTACCATATTTGATGATCTTAATGCACAAAAACACTTTTTTTTTTCCCCATTGTTGGTGCATCTCTACCAGAAATTCACAAATCAGAACCAAGTGATCCATACTGTATTTTTTAATTAAAATTCTTTAATTTTTCAACAATAGGAAGTTTTCTTTAAAATCCAATGTTCCTTAAGTATGAATATTGACCGTACACTAAACTCCAACAGAAAAGACTCCATCAAAACATTTTAGTGCGAGTTTGATTTTAATTTAAAATAGAAAATCCTTTTTTATTTTTCTTTAGCCATGCGAGCCACAATGGAGGTGTCAAAGAGCCAAATGTGGCTCCGGGGTCACATGTTGCAGACCCCTGGTCTATGTCAACACTTTTTACGGTAACCACTCTAGCCAATTAGAGATGAGCTTGTTGGGAGGTCACACTCCTATCTGTCAATAAGTTGTTTTCATTGCTGCATCCGATTGGACAGTTAATAACTTTTAAAACCGAAGCTTTAGCTCTAATTTTTACCTTATTTCGACTACCATAACTCTTCAAGACGATTACTGTAGTTCCAGCAGATTCTGAAGCGGCTGATGTGCAACACTTTCAACGTAAACGTAAATTCACTTGTTCTTACAGAATCAGGTCATTTACATTGAAACCGCTGAAGAAAGAGATTTATTTAGATGTCGTCTGTGACACATCTGGTGTTAAAGGGTTAAATAACTTACACTACAGAAAACATATCATGGAAAAAATACTATTAGCAGGAGCGTCAGAGCAGCAATGGTTGATCTGGTAAACAGAAATACTATAGCTGTTTATTTCTTAATTAAAATATATGAGATTTTGGCTTCTTGGAGCCAGCGGGTACTTCCTGTTTGAGAAGCTAGTGGGAGGAGTTACTCAGTCCAGTTTTCATACACAGTCAATGGGTCAGACCAGCACATGTCCATTCTGCTTAACCTGAAAGGCTTAATATCAGTGGTCGAGCACATCTGACCAGAATCCAAATGTAGCTTCTGTAACTCCTGTAAGTTAGTTTTTCTTTTCGTTTGTACTTTGTGAGGAACTTGAATAGTATAAAAGGAAAAAAAATGTTGTTGTTTACCTACAGGGTCATCCCTTTTAGGGGTTGTCACTGCGAATAAGTGGAGCGGAAGAACCTCGACTCGGTATAGACTGTTGAAGAAGTGAAAAGTTTAGCTGATTTATTTACCGCTCACACAAAGTGCGAATCATGCATGAACCGTGTGTAATTATTGTGCTGTTTAAATGCAATTCATTAGTGATTTGTGTGTCAATTACTTCATTTTAACATGATATGTGCACCGTACACGTGATATATGTTATACATTGGTGGTAGAAGCGTGAAAAGTCCGTTAGACCAGGGGTCCCCAAACTATGGCCCTCCTCCACATTTGGCCTGACCCCCAAAACACTAACAGTATCTCACAGAAATGAGTACAGCCCTCACTTTTACTACCAGGTTTTTGGCTATTTATAGCGTCTATTATGATTTATTTTGAAGAAAAAACAACTTTACACTGTAATACAAGATGGACGCTGACTACTTTTCATTTTGTCAAAAATTCCTTTTGGCAGTGTTGTCCCATGAAAAAGGTATAAATAAATATCCGCAAAAATGTAAGGGGTGTACTCGCCTTTGTGAGATACTGTATGTATATGTATGTATATATGTGTGTGTGTGTGGGTTTTTTTTCTTTTTCTTCAATATGATCGAACAAAACCCACATAGAACGTGACTTTTTATTTCACTTTAACCTTCCGCAATCTGAACTATGACGGGAGAGGATAGAATATTTATTGGTTGAATTGTAAAATCTGTTATTTCTTTATTTTATATATTTCATTATCATTGTTATCTGTCTTCCATATGTATTTTGGATTCCCATAGCTCTTCAAACGAGACATTTTATCAATTTTTCAACTAATTTGGCATTTAGCTCATATTTTAGCTACATGCTAGCTGTTTTAGCTAATTTAAGCTTCTTTCAGGTCTTTCAGCTAATTTGGAGTTAAATAATATTTTAGCTTTATGCTAGCTGTTTTGGAAAAAATTGACACTTTACCAGTTTTTTTAGGCTCCTTTGGCTAATAGTCAGTAACATTTATTTTATTTATTGGTTTATTTCTCAGGGACAGTACACATTAAAAGCAAACGTGTCAGAATTAGCGTGGAGGCTATTTTTCATCTGTTGTCTCTGGGCAGATGTTTAAAATGTCAACCTAAAACATTAAATCAACAAAAAAACACCATATAAATAAACTAAAATACAGAGGTAAAGCAATCAATTAGTGTATATACAAATAATGATAAAATGCAAAGTCCATAAAATTGATACATGTTAGCTGTTTTGGCTAACTTAGACTTTTTTCATTTTTTTAGGCTATTTTTAAGTTTAACCAGTTGAATTAGTTTCTCAGCTACATGCTAGCTGTTTTGGCTAATTTGTGTTTTTTTTTTTTAGGCTAATTTGGCATTTTGCTAATATTTTGGCTAGCTATTAGCTAGCTAAAATACCCATCGCACCCCCTAAGAAACCATCGTTTCCCATGTGCCAGCCCTACATATATCCAACTGAGCTGTCCAGCTACTAAAAAAAGAGATAAAATATTGTTTTTATTTGGACAAAAAAAATAACAGATCTACTGCTGAAACCATGGATCAAGTGCAGACGTTTTCCATCACAAGTGTAGAGTTTTGTGCCCATCACTGCCAGAAACAAAATCTATGAAACCAACATTTTTTCTCAAACGCCAGCTAAAGCGTAGCCTCATCCAATCATGTATCTGTTGTCTTTTCAACTCTACCTGAGAAGAGCGTTTGCTCTGAGCACTCGGAGGAATTCCTGCACAGGTTTGATGTATGGCTTCCTCCTTGTGTAATACTATTTCAGATTACAATTCTCAATGCAGCTGCACACTGTGCTGAGTGGGAATGGTTTTCCAAGGTACTCCAGAGCCTATGTGGTTATATTGATCACGGTGGCATGACAGTTTTTCATGCAATGCTGCCCGAGGGGCTTAAAAGTCATGTGTGCCTCCAATGGTGGTTCCTGCTGTTGACCATTAACTCCCAGAATCCTTTTAGCTTTATTGATTGTCCAAGTTGGTACTTTCAAGCATTTTAAATTAATTACATGATTTCTTGTTCACAAATGCCTTATAGCAGGGGTGTCGCACAAAGTTCCAAAATCCAAAACACACCTTAAACATTTATTCAACTCTCTAAAACTATATTTTTAAAACTGTAACTCTTTAACATAATTATGTACTAGATATATAGCATTACTAGAGTGAATGCTGTAACTGAATATGGCTGCTGAAGATGCTAATGCTAATAGCTGAAAACGCTGAAGCTGAAAGCCTGCTAAAATATTAGCTAAATGCCAAATTAGCTTGAAAAAATACAAAAAATAAAACTTAGGTTAGCCAAAACAGCTAGCATGTAGCAAAAAAAAACAAAAAAAAACTTCAAAATATCCTGAAAGACTCAAAAAAGCCTAAATTATCCAAAACACCTAGCATGTAAAAATATCTTAAAATAATCTTAGTAAATGCCAAAATAGTCCAAAAACTCACAGAATGCCAATTTTTAAAACATTAAAATTGTAACTTTCTAACATAATTATGAGTAAAAAAAATATTATTCCAGAATAAATCAACTTGAATAACCTTCAATATTTTACTCGTCATTTCAATGTCAAAATTATACGAGTAAAAAAAATAAGAACAAGATAAGATCAAGCCATTGATAACAATAAAATAAAATGATTTGGAGGGCCGGATATAATTACCCGGAGGGCCGGATCCGGCCCCTGGGCTTTGACTTTAACACATGTGCCTTATAGGATTATAAGATGAAACCAAAAGAGTAAATCTTGTGAATTTTTAACTTATTTATTGATTTTTTTCAAAAAAAAATATATTTTTTTCTTGCAAAAATTTGAATTAATGGATTGTTCCATAAGAATTTTGGATTTTATCATATTTATCCAATGCTTTTTTAGTGTGAAAAACTGAAAAGTGTTTCTACAGAGCAAAGAATTGCAAAATATACAGTTTTTAAAGATTATATTATTTTAAAATTTTGCAAGTCATTTGCAAATAAATCATTTTTTTCCTTTTAACTGACAATAATTTTCTCCTGAAGGTGAAGTAGGACTCATCCACGTCCATATCTGCACCTGCTGTCTTAAAATAAATAAATAAATAAATAAAAAACGGTTTGTAAGAACCTTGAAAATAAATGACCATCATTTAATATATTTCTACTCCAGATGAAATAAAAAAAAAACAAAATACAAATGTTAGTCCTTCTGGTTAAAGGACAGATTCAAGGATTTAAACAGAAAAAAACACAAAACAATCAGAAATCTTTACAAATCTGAGTCCCACAGTTGGATAATATTCTGCCATCAAAGCATAATTAGCACAGAGAAAAATGTAATAATTAGAAATGTACTTGTTAAAATTTGTATTTGACAAATCAAATTCAGCAATACAAGAGTTTAGGTCCTTAAAAGTCTTATATTTGCTATTTTAATGAAAATTCTGCACAAAATGTACAGTTTACTGATTGTTCTAGTATAAATTTGAACCTCAAATGCAGAAAAATCCATATAAAATAAGTTTATATTTAATATTCAGTAGCTTGTGTTAGATTTTCCTCTGCATCTCTTTTTACTTTACTATCTTCTGTTATGTGCTCTCTGTTGCAAAAACCGATTAATTAAAAGGTATCTTTATGATAGAGCTGTTCCAGCCAGTTAACACCCACTAAAGGGCCCCTAATTTAAAGCTTTATACAACCGTCTCCGTAATGAGCCCAACGAAAACTTCTCAAATGCGTGTAAACTATTGATTCTGGTTCAAACGTACTGATCAAACTAAATAACTAATAGGCCTATTTGACCAGTCAAAAAGTGAACAATGTTTTTTCTTTCCACTTCTCTGGGGAAAATAATGATTTTTTTTCGATTGTACTCGGTTCAGGTTGCAAACGATGCCACTCTTTGCAAGTAATGGTTTAATAGCATGTAGTTTCAATAGAAAATAAGCAAAGTCACTTTTTTTAAGTGTCTACCGCTCCACGGTACAGTTATTTTTACAAGGAATTATTTTTAAAAGCAGACCTTCCTGCAGAGATCCTGCAAAAAGCAGAAGTGTCTCCAAAAAAACAGTAAACAACTGGTAGTTAAATTCGTCGGGGCAAACGCGTCTCTGGTGTACTCGCACCGAGTTTTATGAAAGTATTTCTGCCGTGTTGCATGTTAAAAGTAATCATTTGTAGAAAACAAGCAGAGAAAACGAAGTGGTTGTTTAGTTATGAACCATTTGCACTCAATTGCCACTGACAGAGTATGACAAATAGAAATTAGCTGAGACTAATGATGCTTTACTGGGGCTGCACTGCTGTCAAATCTACTTTCTGCTTCTTTCGGCACTTCATTTGCTTTTAGTCTGAGGTGCCATTGATTATCAGTGAGGAAAACAAACTTTCCTGAAGAATTATCCTTACAACATAAAAAAAAAAAAAAAAAAAAGAGGTTTAACTTCCAGAAAAAACACCCGCTGGAGCAGAACCTGGATGCACGGCTGCACAGTTCACAGAAATATTCTTCCAATTCTTTAAAATGATCCACTTTTCCTATACAAAAACGGAGAAAAACAACAACGCAGCATTGACATGTCGTTCCCAGATAGCATTTGTAGCAGCTGTCATTTCAGCCAATTGTCATCTTTGTTGCGTTCGCTCAAAAAGCAGCACTGATGGTGCGTTTTCCACCCAAGAGAGACATCTTGTTTATTAAGAACAGATCTTAATTACTGAGAAAAGATGAAGAAACACTTTTGCAAAGAGAGCACAGCAGTTAGGCTTATTAGAATACAGTCAGCTACGATATATAATTGTTATTTAATAACAGTCATTTCTGTAATCTCTTTTGTTCTTATTGAAATGATTTTTTTTTCAGCTCACAAATAAGATTTTTAAGAGGAACAATTCCACTAGTTTGTTTTGCCTCTCTGAAACTCATGATTTAAAACAAAAAATACTAAATTATTTAAGTTTTTGGCTTTTTTTTCTAGTTTTGATACACATATTTGTTTTTTTCTTCAACTTTTACATCCATTTTATATTTAATTGTAATTTAATTTATGTAGAAAAAACAAAATACTTTATTAAATCTTCTTAAAGATAAAAAAAACTTCAAGAGGAACAAATGCACTTTCTATTGTTTGTTTTGCTTCTCTGAAACTCACTTATGATTTAAAACAAAAAAACTTAAACTTTACTGAATTATTGAATTGTTTTTGTATGTTTGACACAGATATGTGTTCTATGTTTTCTACTTTTACATCCATTTTATGTTCAATTGTTTCTCTTTAATTTTATGTAGAAAAACAAAAAATATTGATGCATTTTTTCCCTTAAAAATACTTTTAACAGTCTCAGATATAAAAATACATAGAATTTTTTTATTATTTGTACAAACTTCTAAAAAAACTCAGTTCAAACATTCTTTCATGGTAACACTTTAGATGAGATTCTGCAAAACACTTAATATAATGTTGACATTGATAATATAAAGGGTTTGTTAAAGTAGTAAGAACTTTATTAAAAATGTCTCACTGTGGATGTTAATAATTCTTATCAAGTCTGTTAATAAACTGTATTTGGCTTATTGTACTAATAAATGTCTTACTAACACCTTAAAAATGTTTGTTAATCTGTTATTAAAGCTTGTTAAGGAATCTTAATATAAAGCTTTTTTTTTTCTTTCTCTTAATTAGAGATAAAATATATCCACCTAACTGGATTCATATTTATTAAGCTCATAATTGTATGTAAAAACGGTTGGTATATTACATTTATAGTCATTATCTTTTCTCTTACTCAAGCTATTGTGATTAAAAACAGATACATCTACCTCATAAATAATTAAACTTTTTTTTTTTTAATACAAAACAACAATAGATTATTTAATATTCTTGACTCTAGTGAAATTGAAATGGGACAGAAACAAGAAAACTTATTATAAACAAAGTCATTCAAACTATTTTAACCAAAATACCTCCTTTTAAGATACTTTTATAAATATTCTCTTGAAAATTGGTCACATTTCTTTTAATTCACTAAAAACTACAATTCCCAGAGCTCCACTTCTTCACATTTGGCATCACTGAAAAGTCCCAAATGTCTTCTGTAGACACTAATAATAGTAAATTACATTTACAGGATTAAATTTAAACTTTGTGTGAAATTCTCCACTAAAAAGCGACTTATTTCCCCGTTCATCCCTCTGTGTTCCCGCAGGTTCGTGCGAGCGCCATCGCCCAAGACGCCGACCAGAATTATGACTACGCTTCCAACAGTGTTATCCTCCATCTGGATGCAGGAGATGAGGTTTACATCAAACTTGACGGAGGCAAAGCCCATGGTGGCAACAACAACAAGTACAGCACATTTTCTGGCTTCATCCTCTACGCAGACTGAGAAAAAAAAAAAGAAAAAAAAGACAGACGCCAGGATTGATGGACAGGAAATGACTCAAAGAAGAAGTTGTATAACGGGGGGAAAGGTGTGCGTGCGCGCGTGCGTGTTTGTGTGCGTGATAAAAAGACGGAATGCTTTCTAGTTTTCCTAATTCTCTCCATCATCACAGACGCGTCTGCTTCACATCCATCCGCCAAAACATTCAGGTTCGGCAGCCAAGCCTGAGCGTAAAGCTCCGGAGGACGCGGCGAGATGGGCCGGCGGGTGACGTGGGTGGAGTGGGATGTAAGACGGGCCGGATTTTCCGTGCACTCCACGCCACGGCCCTGACATCTCGAAAGGCTCTTCATTTTCAGCGTCTCTCTCCTCTGTAGCCCTGCAACATTGCACAGCAGCTTCAACACGTATGAAAACCCTGCGAAAAGTGGATTATCTCACTCATCTTCTGCACACGGCGCCGCCTGCTGCTGCGGACTCCATCGACTGACAATTGTAGTGTTGTTGCGTGCAATTTTAGATTGTGTTTTTATTTTGTAGACATAAATGCGATTCTACACAAAAGAAGTTTAAAAACAATATATTTGTCCCTTGTGAAGATATACTGTTTGAATGAATGTTATTTGTGATGCAACTCATAAATCGAACAGCTGGAGGAGAAATATTTAAATCAAGGCTTTATGGTAGAGAGAGCTTTTTCTTCGTCTCTGGATATGACAAGCTAACATCATATTATCCACGCGAGGAATAAATAAAGAAGAACAAAAACATCTCATAGATGAAATCTCTTCCACACACTGTTTTCTTTTTTTGTTTTTAAAGTCCCACTCTGATCATTTTTTGATCTACTTTTGATTTTTAAATTATATTTATGTTGTTTTTAGCCAATTTTCTTTCAATTTATTTATTAATAATGCAGAGTAAGCCTGAAAATACTTCCCATCATCCCTTTGTTTACACCAGGGGTGTCAAACAAGTTTGATCCGGCTCAATCATGAAGAGAAAATATAAATATATATAAAAAAAAGAAGTTTCTAGTTCATTCTTGTGGTGAGTTATGGCTATTTAAAGGGTAACCGAACTGGGATGTTGGAGGTTGACTCCACCCCCAGCTGAAATGTGAAAATCCAGTCAGAGGGGTGGAGCTTGGGAACAGGACTGTTATCATTACTGGAGCTGCAGATCATGAAATGATCACAAGATTCAACTGTAATATCTCGTTTCAACCTGTAGGGGGTAGCATACAGAGGGTTTTTGACTACATTTTCAAGAATTAAGTTTATTTTAATTTGTCAAAAATGTGGCGATGACCAGCAGACAGCACTTTTAAAGCCCCATTTATAGAAGTCAAAAGACCAAAAAAAAGTTGATTTAGGGTTTGGTTATCCTTTAAAGAAATGGCTGCAATTCACAATTGCACCACTAGGGGGAGCAAAGAGAAAGAAATACTGGCATAACAAGAGATCAAGAAATAGACAGAATGTCTTTGCAAGCGTGTGCCACTAAGATGCAGTTCGGTTTCCTCTCAGCTTCACCACTTTTGAATTGTTGTAAAAATGATTTTAAAAAGTTACCAAAAAGATAATATTAATAGCAATAATAATAATAATAATAAGTGGTTGTTTGAGGCATTTTTTCCAACTGAGAAAAAAACAAAACAAAAACAAAGCTACTGATAAGTTATTTTGCTGTTATGTTACTGGTCCAGCCCATTTGAGATCAGACGGGTTAAATGTGGCCCCTGAACCAAAATGAGTTTGTCACTCTCTCCCGCTAGCTTACAGCGTCTCACGTCCCCAAACCCTAAATTAACTTTTTTTTTTGTCTGTTTTTCTCTATAAACTGCGCTTTAGAACTGCTGTTTGTTGATCATTTCCACATTTTTGACAAATTAAAATAAACTTGTTTAATTCTTGAAAATAGTCTAAACCCATCTGTGTGCTGCCCCCTACAGGTTGAAATGAGGTATTACAGTTGAATTTTGTGATTGGTCAAACCATTTAAGTTTCAAGTCATGATCTGCAGCTCCAGTGATGATAACAGTCTGGTCGCCAAGCCCCGCCCCTCTGACTGGATTTTCACATTTCGGCTGTGGGTGGAGCCAGCCTCCGACTTCCCTGTTTGGTTACCCTTTAACATGATCAGTACAGCAAAATTCAAGAGGACAACAACATGGCCCCATGACGGCGTCAGAGTATCATTAACTAGAAGTCCTAAACAGAAGTTATCTTTAAAAAAAAAAAAAAAAAAAAACTGGGTTATGGTTAGCATAACGGTTAGGAATCTTCTAGTATAGAAACGCAAATTTAGCTTACAGCGTTTTTTTTTCTAACCAGGTCCTTCTAACAAAATTGGCGAGCAATATCAGACAGAGCTATCCACCCGGATTCCAGCACAGACGAGGACAATGAAGATGTACTGATTGCAAATGGATGCATCACTACAATTAAAAAAAAAAAAAAACAATCAGAAATGCCATTTTAAGCTTGATTTTCTTTTTGTTTTCCCTCATAAAAAAAATATGTTAAAGCACAATTATCTTTGGAGTGGGTCTTTAAGCAGAATGTTGCAGAAGAAATCCTAATATTTCTTGGGTTTCAAGAAAAGGAACTTTAAAATTTAGGAGATGACAAGCCTCTGCTGACCTACAATCGTCTCTCTTGACAAAAACAAAGAAAGATTGCCAAAAAAAAAAAAAAAAAGAAACTTTTGAACAAAAGTTTAGAGCTGCAGAAGTTGGAGAAGAATAGCGCTTTTATTTTTTTTATTTTTTCTCCCGTCTAAGTGTCTTCACAGGATGTCATCCATTCATTAGCTGCATATCCAGCAACATACAGGAATTATGGTAATATTTAAGCAGCATAGCAGCCTGGCAGCTTGCTGGAGAATGACACTGACTGGGTGAGTGACTTTTCCTATTACGGCTGCACGTACGCGTGAGTCCCTGCGTGTTTGTGTGCGTATATGCATATCAGTGAGCGTCCGCATTCTAGCATGTGCAGTGCCACAACTACATGGTTGCAGTATTCCGACAGACGTGTTAATCAGCCAATGAGATTGTGCTCTGTGGGGTGGAGCCTGGGAACAAACAGCTTGTAAATGAAAACTTGTCTTCTCTTTTGGAACAGTTGAATACATTTAAATAATAAATGGGATTTTTTATTTTACTTCTTTTTTTTCTCCATGGAGTGGTTTTGTCTTGAGTCTTAAATACACAAATTTAGAAAAAAAAATAACTTTATTTATGCAAACAATAAAAACGATCCAATCAGCAAGTCCCTCATTTCTCCTTTTTTTCTCCATATATTTAGGATGACAGCCATTGAGGGAGTTTAGCGCATTCTCAATCGTTTATTTTGATCTTTTTTTTTCCCCATCTGGAAGGTGCTCTTGGAGATAAAGACTTGCCAGCTTTAGAAACACTTAAAAAAAAGGAGTTCTTGAATCAGGATGCGTCTCAAGAGGATGCAAACTATTCATCAGTTGGTAATCATAGTGTCTTTAGCAGATTCTCATCAACGGAGAGGAAGATGTAGCCAGCCAGGCAGTAGAGATGAAGGAGAGAAAAACAACTGAGTGAGATAGGCGGGAAGCGGGATATAGTTTGACAAAGACAGATGGAAACACAAGAAAGAGTCAGCCGGGATGGGGAAAAGATGGAGGTAAGAAGGTAGAGTGAAATAAGGACGGAAGACAAACAGAGGCGGGCGGGCTGGCGCCCATTTGGATTGAAAAGGGAGAAGCGCTGGATTGTTTTCAGGGTAGAGTGATTCCCTGTCGGGGTTGTGTAAGGTGTCAAGAGAGATTAGCCCGCATGAAGCTGGAGGGGAGAACTTGAGATAGCTTAGATTGGACAAGTGTCAAGGACTGGACGTTCCTCAGACCTGGCAGGAATGGGATGTCACGCCGCCGTGCCCGTCTGCGCCTCGCTTTTAAGAGCACCACTCGGGCCTCTGTGAAACATTTGAGCCGCTTTTACTCCAGAAGAAAAAAATTCTACGGTGGCCCTGAAGTGCAAATCATATCGATAAATCGATGTAAAAATATTTTAATTTAAAAAAGAAAACAAATAATTTCAATTTTAATGAAAAACAAAAATCCAGAAACCTCTTGCAATTAAAAATAATAATAAAAGACGGAAACATTTTAGAAAACTATTCCTGAAATCAAAAGGAATGTTAAAAATAAAACTAAATAAGAAACTGGAAGAGGTAGGTATGATGGGACGTCACTAATTGGATTATTATGTTTATCTTTTCAACTGGACATTTTTTTTGTTTGTTTTACTGTAGTGGCAACATCTTCCAACAGAATAATTTCTTGAAGGTTCTGGCCACACCCACTGCATAAGTTTCACTAAATCAACTTTACTACAGTTCAGGAAAACATCCTTCATATTTCTTCTTCTTCAAACTTTACCTTTAATCAGTGATGCTCCATAATACCTGCCTTTTCCAGTTATGTTTCATTTTTAACATTTCATTTGATTTTTCTTGAATTTATCTTTAGTTTTGAATTTTTTTTTATATTTCTGGAGTTTTGATTTTATTTCTAACATTTTTTTTTTTTACTAAAAGTTTTTTTTTTTTTTTTTTAAATGCTGTTGTGATCTTTACCCCTTTAACTGCCTGCTCAACCAAATGCTGGGAAACATGTAAAAAACATGTTTTTTTAATGTTAATTGTGTGTAATACTCCAAAAGGCAAAGAGAAATTGAAGAAAAAACATTTTTTTGTCAGAAATTGAAATAAAAAAAAAAAATCAGGTTAGTAATGGATGTGCAGCAGATAGTAACTGGTGTGCATCAATTAGAAACCACAACATTTTTCAATGTTCATTTTTTTTTTAATTTTTAGGGAAAAAGAAAAAAAACACGTTACTATCAGGTGTGCACCAGTCACTACCCAGAACTTTTTTTTTTTGTAAAAATACAATTAAAAAAAAAAAAAACACTTTTTGACAGTAACTGGTGTACATCAGTTACTAACCCAAAAACTTTTTTTTTTAACTATAATTTTTTTTGCTTCAATTTTTTCTTCACGGAGCTCCCAAAACATTTTTGTTTACTTCAATCTTTTTTTTTTTTAAACTGTTATGTCCCTTTAGGGGTTCCATACTAAGGCAATAAGCAGCAGAACAAAGTACCTTTTTTTTAGTTTTGGTGTGTGTGCTTTTTTTGTTTTTTTTTGTTTTTTTTTTGGGTATTTTTTTTTCCTTCAGACACTTTTTAATGTAACCTTAAAGAGATTATTCCAAGAAAATCAAAATCATCCAAACAAGTGTGAAGAAATAGTCTAATTTAGTTTATTATGAAGAAATTATCCAATTAACACATAAGATGAAAATAAGGTAGGTTAAAAAAAACACACTTATGTGTAATTATGCAAAAACACACATGAGCCCCTCATTATTTTTGCAGGTAAAGTTTATCTATATATTTTTTTTTGGCATAAATTGGTCATGAAACAGTTAAATTTTCATATTTGCACGTTTTAAGGACAATGAGAGTTTCAGCCAAACTTTGATGTTTTTGAGTTCAAAGTCAGATTTTACAGGTTAGTAAAGACGATCTATTAAACCAGATCATCACAGCTTCATGTTCACATCTGTTTCATCAGTTTAATTAAGGTGTCACCTCACTTTAACATGAATCATTTTTCTGTACTCAATACAACAAGGGGGGGGGGGGGGGGGGGTCCAAACAACAGCATCCCAACATACATGTGATCACATGTTCAAACCAAATTGGACTGTAAGGCTGTAGCCTTTAAGATTTTCATACTTTGAAAGCAACAAAGTGGGATCAAAGATTTGAGAAGAAACTCTGATATTTTGCACATCTTTTATCTGCTTTAAATAGCAACTTCTGACTTATTCTTAAAGGATATATTCAATTTAAAAAATGTATTACTGATGTTATAAATGAACTCAGTATTTTTATTTTTTTAGAGGACTTTTTTTTTTAATTCAGAGAGAAGGTCACATGACCAGGAGCCAACATTGATCTGGTGAATTAAATCTTATATCCACATCTATATCATATTTGCAGGTGGAGCAAATCGGACCATTCTTATTTAACTCCATGGTCTGTTTAAAAGCAGATTTATCTGCACAGTTTTAGTGAAAGACTAGAAATGTCCGATTTAAATTCTGCAGGAAATGGAAATGAGATCTTTACCCAAACTCCAACTCAACTTCTCAAGCTAATAACTTTCTTGAAAGTCTCTCAACTCTTTTTTAAAGAGTTGTAACTCAGTTCCAGCTCTGTAACTCTCACATCATCAAAAAAAAAAAACCTTCTTTAGATGAGCCACAGACCAGGAAAAGCAATAGATTGAAGTCTTTACTCTGCCAAAGATCTGAAGCTCTTAAACCATTGCTTTTTTTCTTGTTTTTAACCTGTGGAACTGTCGTTTTCTTGATTCTTTCCTCGTTTTTTTTTCTTTATTTTAGCTTTATTTTCTTTGTTTTAAATTTTTTATTTCAGATTGTGACGTCAGTCAACTAGTCACTATTATTTTTAAAAGTGACCAATGAATTAAATTTATGAATGAATAAAAAACATTCTTTAAAAAAGGGATTGAGTTTGATTTAATGGAAAGTTTTACTTTTGTGACTTTTAGAAGACAAACGGATGGAGGAGGAGACTGTCGAAGTTTAATAGAATAACAGCCTGAAAGAAATACACAAATCAGAAACATGTTTTTTTTTATTAACTTCTTGCTAAAAAAATTTTTTTTCAATGTTATTAAATCGTGACTGGTTTGATCACAGTCTCAAGTCACATTAGCTCCATTACACAAGTGTGCAAAACTTCAAATTTTAGAAACATTGCAGAAACACGATTTTACAATTACACATTTTCCAATAAATCATAATTATGCGAATAAGAATAAACCAACTAACAAAATAACTCATTCAAAAACACAGAGACGGATGTGAACAATACTTTAATTTAAAGCAGATACTTTCGCATTTCTGTCACGGCACTAGAGTTTGTCATCTATCAAAGGAGACGTCGGCGTCTTATTCAGGCCATGGAGCGGCGAGCTACGTGGGACCAGCTACTGATCGGGAGATTTGGGGAAATTTTGGATTACAGAGGAGCTGTGGATCCAACAATTCCGCATGACGAGCTTTGATGAGCCGTGTGTTGCTATGGAACCTCCTATGGCGTGGTATCCGGTTATTGGTCACGTGTTTCCATTGCAGTTTTGTGATATATTTCCTTTTCAATTCCCCTCAAAAACCACAAACTCCAAGCACACAAACTTTTTTTCTTTTTTTTATAAAGGCGAATCTTTTATATAGACTTGTTTCCATTGGTCGAAATTATTATTGCAAATAAATTTGCGTATTTTTATAGTCAATGGAAACACAGCTACTATTAATACACAAAATGGGGTCGTTTAAGTTGATATCTTAGACAAATTATATATTTTTATAATTTACTGGTAAGTTACATTCATGCCAAATTTGTTGCTAGTACCATAAAATAAACAACTATTTTAATTAGGCGTGTAGGGAAAAATCGATACGGTGATATATCGTGATGTTTCATTTGGTGATTTAAGATGCTGACAAGACGATATTTGATTTATGAGCGTTCTTCAGCGTCTTACTTTTGTTTCCACTTTAACCCCCTGACCACTAGTTGGCAGCACATCACACTGAGCCTCTTTAAGATGCTCTACACTGGAGGTGACAAACACATTTTGATCCAAGGGCCACAATTGACCCGTCTGATCTCAAGTGGGCTGGACCAGTAACAGAGTAAAATAACCTCTGGTGGAATTGTTATCTGTGGCTTTATTTATTTTTTGTCAATTTTTCCTACAATTCTCAGAACTCCACATCCATCTTTCTTCTTTTTGACAACCTTATAGCATCTCAACAGCTGCAGTGAGGCTGCATTGTACCCAGACGTGCAAAAAAAACCTGTTCTTTTCTCATTTTCTTGTCATGCCGGTTTAACTTTTCCTTTGCTGCCCCTATTGGCAGAATTATGTATTGCAGCCATTTCTTTAAATAACCATAACTCGCCACAGGAATGACCTAGAAACTTCCTTTTTGGTTTTTTTTTCCCAACGGCCTTATATTCTTTCTCTCTTCAACAACTGGGCTGGGATTAAACCATTTAGAGGGCCGTATCCGGCCCGCGGGCCGTGTGTTTGACACCCGTGCCATCGATTATCAGAATTCATTATAACCGTACAGTTGCGTCAATACGTTACCAGCACAAGCTAACATTGGAGCGTTTAAAACAATAATATAAAATGACTTGGCGGGCCGGATATTATCACCTTGACCAAAATAAAAACAAGATCTCTATTAAAGTTGGGGCGACAAACACAAAGGTCAGGAGAGCAGACAGCTGCTAGAACTACTGCATAGGCGGGAGCTTTTACTACACGCTGACTGCTGCATGATATCATAGCCTCACATTAACGCTGTTGCTCTGTTTACTCATTCCACTACACATGATTTGCTTTGTCAGTTTGGTTTGCAGCCAAGGAGGAAACAATTCCCGATTGTCCCTGGATGGTCTGAAGCTGCCAGGCCAGGTGTTCTCTGCAGTCGGGAGACACGCTCCCCATCCTCTCATGCTGCACTAGAGAACAAAAGACGATTCTTCAAACCTCTAACAAAAAATTAATCTGATGTCCGAAACATGACGGCCTCGTTTTAAGTTTTATAAATGTCTGATAAGAATGCAACGCGCAAAATGCTTTCCCACTTTTCCCTGCGCCCCCATAGTGGCAGTAGCATGGTATCTTCATACGCTGGAGTGCTGCATCTCCAGAGAACTCTCTGTAAAGAAAGATAAAAAAGCACAAACAAACATCCAACATGCCTTTTTTCCCCTTCAGCAGGCTGAGTGCATTAGTGACCTTTTAAAGTACTCCCTCCCTAGTGCTTTGCACACATCCCAAAGAAGAACAAACTACTAATAGGGCTAAAAAACTGACACACTTTGAACAAAGATCAAACCCGTTCTTAGTTATGAGGCAGCGGTCGCTCCGTTAATGGTATTCAATTATGCAGCCAAGACAAACAAGCACTTTTGTAAGCAAACAGAAGATAACTGTGCATAAGATCCAGATTCACTAATAACATGCAGAGGTCCGGTTCTGTTTTGTTCTGCTGTTTTAGTAACACTATTGTCTCATTTAAAGCAATTTCTCTGAGAGCGTTTTTCTAGAAAATGTAAAAAAAAATTGGAGAATAAGAACACCCCAACACAGGGGTGTCAAACTCAATCCCACAAGGGGCTGAAATCCAAAACACACCGTAAGTCACGGGCCGAACAGGATAAACATTAAACACTCTAAAACTACAATTTTAAAACTTTTAAACCTTAACTTTTTAACATATTCATGAACTAGATATAAACATTATCTGCTATATATAATACTGTAATCGGAATTTGGCTGCTGAAAATGCTAGTGCTGATAGCTGAAATTGATATATCAGCTATAGTTGAAATCACTGAAGCTCATAGCCAGCCGCAATATTAGCTAAATCCAAAATTAGCCTTAAAAACTAAAAAAAAAAAAACAAGTAATACAAAACAGCTAGCATGCAGCTGAAAAAATAGCAACATTTTAAAATAGACTGAAAAAAAGCCTAAATTTGCCAAAACAGCTAGCACATAGCTGAAGTTGATCGCTGAAAACACTGAAGCTAATGCTCGTCTACAATATTAGCTAAATGCAAAACTAACTTTAGTCAAAACAGCTTTAAAATAGCCTAAAAATCTGAAAAAAGCCTAAATTAGCAAAAACAGCTCGTACGTAGCTGAAGCTGAAATCACAGAAGCTGACAGCCAGTTACAATATTAGCTAAATGCAAAATTAGCCTTAAAAAAGTAGGTTGGTCAAAACAGCTAGCATGTGGCTGAAAAAATAGCAAAAAGTTAAAATAGCCTAAAAAACTGACAAAAAAGCCTAAATTTGCCAAAACAGCTAGCACATAGCTGAAGTTGATAGCTGAAAACACTGAAGCTAATGCCCGTCTACAATATTAGCTAAATGCAAGACTAACTTTAGTCAAAACAGCTTTAAAATAGCCTAAAAATCTAAAAAAAAAAAGCCTAAATTAGCCAAAACAGATAGCATTTAGCAGAAATATTAGCTAAACTCCAAAACAGCTCAAAACTAAAAAGAAGCCTAAATTAGCAAAAACAGCTCGTACGTAGCTGAAGCTGAAATCACAGAAGCTGACAGCCAGTTACAATATTAGCTAAATGCAAAATTAGCCTTAAAAAAAGTAGGTTGGTCAAAACAGCTAGCATGTGGCTGAAAAAATAGCAAAAAGTTAAAATAGCCTAAAAAACTGACAAAAAAGCCTAAATTTGCCAAAACAGCTAGCACATAGCTGAAGTTGATAGCTGAAAACACTGAAGCTAATGCCCGTCTACAATATTAGCTAAATGCAAGACTAACTTTAGTCAAAACAGCTTTAAAATAGCCTAAAAATCTAAAAAAAAAAAGCCTAAATTAGCCAAAACAGATAGCATTTAGCAGAAATATTAGCTAAACTCCAAAACAGCTCAAAACTAAAAAGAAGCCTAAATTAGCAAAAACAGCTAGTATGTAGCTGAAGCTGAAATCAGACGCTGACAGCCAGTTACAATTTTAGCTAAATGCAGAATTAGCCTTAAAAAAAGTAGGTTAGTCAAAACAGCTAGCATGTGGCTGAAAAAAATTGCAAAATGTTAAAAAAGCCTAAAAAACTGGAAAAACTAGCCAAAGCAGCTAGCATGTAGTTAAAATATTAGATAAACGTCAAAATAGCCTAAAAAAATCTCAGTAAATTGTAAACTATTCCAAAAAGCTAGCAGAAAGTCAATTTTTTTAAACTTTAAAACAGTAATTTTTTTTCACAATTATGAATAATAAAAAAGGCAGGAATATTATTCCAGAACAAATCAACGTAAAAGTATTTTCAATATTTTACTCTCCGTAAAAATATATTTAGTCAAAATTTCATTTGTTATAATTAACCGGAGGGCCAGATCCGGCCCCTGGGCCTTGACTTCGACACATGTGCCCTAACAGATATAAAAATGGTTTCAAGGAAAAGCATTCCATAAAGCCAACTCGTGGTGATGGAAGTATGCGTTTTCTTCATCTACAAAATGACCTTATTGGGAAAAAAAAAAACTCGTGGGAGGTAGTAAGCTGATACCATATAACTCTAATTGAAGCAAATGTGTGCGTTTTTGTGTGTGGGCATGTTTGCGTGCTGGAAGAGCAGTTGTGTTTGCGTGAGCGGACATCAGACAAAGCTACAGGGCCTTTAGCAGCAAACAGCAGAGAGAAATATAGGCATGAAACTGTAGAGGGCAAAAGTCAAAAAAAGGAGATATTGGCCGATACTCCTACTCAGACACCGTTTTACTGCCTTTCCATCAGATATTAACATTCGGACACAGCATATGTGTAAAAAAAAAAAAACACATTAACTGATTAATCAGGATAATGCAAAAAAAATACATGATCCTTTTATGGAAAGTGAGTTAATAAATGTCATACGTGCATCAGAATCTTGTTGGTACTGAGTAATGACGGCTCAAATTTAGATGGCTTTGCTCTATCCTGCTGATTTCTTCGCAGGCTGATGGATGTGTGGTGTGCGAGTCATGCCGCCTTTTGTCACCTGTGCTGCTCTTGCTCTGGGCGCCGAGTCAGGGGAAGAAGCCACGGGAGGTCTGGAGGAGGCCGGGGAAGGAGCGAAACAGACATCTGCGATTAACAGATACTGACACGTGTCAATGTGGACCGTGCTCTAGAACCGCTCACTCACAACCTGCTCTCGACGACAGTTTCCCTAAATAAAGACGATGATTTGAAGGCGGGCGGGGGGGTTCGGAGGGGAATGTTAAACACTTGCACAGGTGGGTGTGCTCCACAAAAGCACCAAGTTGAGAAAAAAGTCATTGTTTTTTCTTAAAATGAAGTAAACTCTCAAACATCCACATAGATAGAAGTTTCTTTCACTAGAAACGTGTGGTAACAATGAATAGTTTATGGAGGCATTTTGGAAATGTGGAAAGAAGAAGAAGAAGAAGAGCTCCAGATGCAAACGTATACAGTATGTCAGGAATTTGCAGATTTGGACCAAAATTTTGGAGAATGAGCTTAAAACTCCAAACAGTAAATGAAGGAAAATAAACATGGCAAAAATATCTCAACTTAAAGACAAATTTAAAGACCCAGAATTGTGTTTTGGAGGTTTTAACGTGTGCTTAAGGCATTTTTCTGATGTAAAAAGATTATTAAAAAAAAAGGTTTAAATTGTATTTCTAAGCGTTTCTCTATTCTAATTAATGAAGAACAGATGACAAAAATACAATTTGAAAAATATATTTTTTAACACTTGTAAACAGAGAACTCTCAGCAAAAGGGTGGGGAAAGGGGGGTGGGGTTGCTTCACACTAATTGTCTCGCCCACAATTCAGAGGTGAATTTCTAATGAACTATTGCGGAAACTCTCTCCTACAAAACAACACTTTTTAAAAAAAAATTGTCTAAAAACGGCAGAATCTTAATCAAAGACGCCGAGATTGCTGTTTAAATAGATCAAAGATTAAATTTAAACAAAGGGAGAAAAAAACAAAAGAAAAGATTCCAAACAAAACTGAACTAGAATGTAGACACTTTAATCCAATGATGATGATTTAACCAAAGTGTTGATGCGTCAGAAGCAGGTGGTGTAGGACCCAAAGTGCTGGCAGAAACCGAAACATTCAATAATTAAAGCCAAAAATGACAAAAAAAATGGATACATGCACGACTGAGAAATCACTGAAATGAAGAGAGGTTTGTGTGCTTGACCTTAAACTGATGAGAAAAACAGAATGTCACAAAAATCCAAATGCAGAATGATCACATGATCACTACAAAGGAAACTTGGTGAGACTGTGGCTAGGGAATAGTCATTGACTGTATATAGAGATCTGAACTGAGCGGGTGTGATGTCATCAAAAGAAAATGCATTGCATCTAGCTCCAGCAAAATGAAGTATATTCAACATTTTTCTGCAACATGGATGTTGCCATGTTGGAGCCAGAACACAGGGATTGGTCTACTGTGTTAAAGTCAAGGCCCGGGGGCCAGATCCGGCCCTCCAGATCATTTTATCTTATTGTTATTAATGGCTTGTCATTTCTAACTCCTATAATTTTCACAAAATATATTTTTATGGAGGGTAAAATATTGTAAGTTATTTGAGGTTTAAGTTGATTTATTCTGGAATAATATTCCTGTCTTTGTATAATTCATGATTATGTTTAAAAGTTATAATTTTACATTTTTAAAAATTGGCATTCTGCTAGCTTTTTAGAATATTTTGTCATTTACTAAGATTTTTTGGGCTAGTTTGGAGTTTAGCTAATATTACAGCTACAAGCTAGCTGTTTTAGCTAACTCAGACTTTTTTTCAACTTTTAGGTTATTTTGGAGTTTAGCGAATATTTCAGCTCCATGGAAGCGGTTTTGGCTAATTCAGGCTTTTTTTCAGTTTTTTGGTTATTTTGGAGTTTAGCTAATGTTTCAGCCCCATGGTAGCGGTTTTAGCTAGTTTAGGCTTTTTCTCTTTTTTTTATTTATTTTTTTATTAGTTTTTTTTAGGCTACTTTGAAGTTTAGCTAATATTTCAGCTATATTCTAGCTGTTTCGGCTAACCAAAGTTTTTTTTTTTGTTTGTTTTTTAGGCTAATTTGGCATTTAATTAATATTTTAGCTGGCTATCAGTTTCAGCGTTTTCAGCTACTAGCGTCAGCGTTTGAAACTATAAATTTCAGCTATCTTCAGCTATCAGCACTAGCTAGCATCTTCAGTGGCCAAATTCAGCGTACAGCATTCGCACTAGCATTATCGCAGGTAATGCTATTTATCTAGTTCATAATTATGTTAAAAAGTTTGGTTCTTTCAATTTGGGAAGTGAGGGGGGAGGGGTCACTCAGTCCAGTTCTCTATATACAGTCAACAGGAAAAAACAGAACCGCAAAAGTAAACATAGTACAAACTTAAGAAAAAAAATTAAAGAAAAAAAAAATAAAGTAAAGTGTAGTTAGACAAGCTCAGTGGCCTTATGGTAGAGTGTCCGTCCTGAAAGTGGACGGTCATAAGTTCAAATCCAGAGATCGGATTGGGGCGCAGCTGTGTCTGCAGCTCGCCGCTCCCCCAGGGGATAGGTCAAATGGGGAGAACAAATTTCACAAACATTATCTTAAGTCCAAAGATAACAAAATGCAGACTCTATAAAGTTTAATTTGTCCAAATACTTAAAGAATAATGTGGTAAAGGCAAGAACATGCAAATATATTCTTGGCTAGAAACAGTTTACCCCAGATTTCCATTCAGCTATCCTCTCCTTTGTCGTTTCTTGCAGCTCCTCTAGGAAGATGCAGAGGGGTTTCCAGGTCGGCCGAGAGATACCATCTCCCCAGCGTGCTCAAATTCAGAACTTAAATTTGCATTCATCTACATACAAATCTACTGCCTTAACTTTAAGCTACACTTGCTATACTCTCCAAAACAGTGAGTGGGTTCATTAGTGATACTGTTTAATTTTTTTGTTTGACTTGTTAAAGAACCGTGGCCAGATACCCTTACAAAACGAATGAATATTTAATCCGTCCAGACAACATTATAAATAATTTGCCCCTAGATTTGTTTGTTTTTGGACCAAATGAGATTTTAAATAAGCAGAGGAGGCGATGACGCTATATATGGTAAAGAAGAGCAGATGGAAGGGCCGAGGATTCATAGGGAGAGCAGATCCAAACCGATGCCCAAAATCATTGTATGACGGAAAGACTTGAATCATACGAAGGACGCTTTATCTCTGAGGAGTTACACAGGCAGAAACTTGAGGAACGACTCCACGGAGGGATTTATTGAACCATCTGCCAAATTAGGCCATGAGCCACGAGCTCACAACTTCACTGTTCTATCTAATTTTCAATTACTGGGCTTGAAGCTTAAGCACACAGTCTGCACTCATTTTTTTATACCCACATACATCCACCGACCTTTTACACATGAGCACAAAACAAAGTCACGCAAAGTTATTAAATGACATCAGAACTTTCTTAAATTGAACAAATCAAATAAATAAAGGCAATAAGAGATTTACATTCTCGTTCAGATGAAATAATGAATGCAGCGTTTTCTGTGCATTACCTGAACATAAAGACACAAATCGAGGCGCCTGAACCGGCGGCAGAGCTGCGTCTGCACACACCGCCAGGTTTCTCCGTTCCAAAATGTCAGAGGCACACATCGCACGGAGGGAGTGAGTTGATAAACACACCCAACTGAAAATGTCAGAGTGTCACCTGTTGCCATGACAGCCGGCAAAGTTTGGCATGAACTAGAGTGCTTCAACCAAAGGCCAGATTGTTTTTGCAACAGCTAATTGAGGATGTTTGCAGCATCAGAGTGCACTATGTTGTGAGGCTGGAAATTGCTCATTCCTTTTTTTTTTTTTTAAATACAATAAGAAAAGAACACAACACTCCCACATATCTTACTGAAATTCTGTCAGGAAAACAATAATTAAAAACATCACTGTAAACAACAGAATGTCACATTTTGCCTGAGAAAAAAATGTGAAGTGTAATATTTTCTCTGCTCACACAGCCTGACTACAGTTTCCCAGATGAAATGCAGAGTGCTCCACCTATTCCTAAAAAAAGAATACAGTAAACACTAGGGCTGGGAATCACTGGGTACCTCACGATACGCGATACATGGCACACGATAACGATAATATCGCAATACTGCGATATTTGGTAAAAATCCTCTCTAATAACTAATGTTTTATAGAAGAACACTTTTTTGGGGGGAAATATGTCCTCATTTTATTTTTTTATTTTAAACACAATCATAATAAATAACTTATGTCTTATTTTGTTCAACAAATTATAGACACTTTTGTTTAATGTTGCTTAAAATCACTAATACTATAACTTACCACCAACTGAATTGGAATTATTTGTAAAATTTGATGTTAACAATGGTAAACATGATCAGCAGTGCCACAGAAATACTGTTAGCAAGCCTCTGTCAAGTGTTACATATTTTTTTGTAAACTTTTCCCACATTTGAAAAGGGCTAAGTATTCAAAACTGAAGGCTGATTTACTCAGACTGACACTGAGATTATTTCTCCAATCTTTATTGATTTTCCATTTGGTCAGTCAGCAGTTAACAGGTAAAAACCCTAAAACACATAATAATTGCAATAAATATTTAAAAATTCGAATTCTATTACAAATTAGCAATAAACAACTTTAATCTATAATAATTTATATAATTTTAAATGCTTCAATTAACAAGCAACTTCTCTATTTTACCGTGAATTCATGTACTTTATTTATTAATTAAATTTTCCGCCATGTGACTCAGACGCAACAGCCTCTTCAAATGAAAATATAATATTGATACTTTGTGAGAACCCATTGAGAATCGCAGGACTAAATATCGCGATATATCACAATATCGATATTTTGGCACACCACAAGTAAACACAATGACTGAGTCACTGGGACCTTCAACGTGGAATCACTCTGGGATTTAAAAATGATTAGGCACGGTTAGCATTAGCCACGTGATGATGTTTTGAGAGACAGTTTCAATTATCAGATTCCTACCCATCTTTAGGAGAGCGAAATGTCATGTGACAGGACGCTAAAAGATCAAATCTAGACCTATAAGATTATCTGGTTTCACTTTCTGTTTTGTATCCGTAAAGCTATCAGCAAACTCTCACAAGGGGCCAAAATCCAAAACACACCTGAGGTCGCGGGCCAAACCTCTAAAACTAAATTTCTATTACTTTAAAACTGTAACTTTTTAACATAATTATGAACTAGATAGCATTACCTGCGATAATGCTAGTATGAATGCTGTGAGGTGAATTTGGCTGCTGAAGATGCTGGTTCTGATAGCTGAAGATGCTGAAATTGATAGCTCAAAAGGCTGAAGCTGATAGCTGAAAACACTAAAGCTGATAGCTAGATAACAAATTAGCTAAATGCCAAATTAGCCTAAAAAAACCTTAGGTTAGTCAAAACAGCTAGCATGTAGCTGAAAAAAAAATAGCCAAAAAAAAAAAAAACTGAAAAAAGCCTAAATTAGCCTAAACAGCTAGCATGTAGCAAGCTAAACTCAAAAACATTCCAAAAAAGCCTAAACTAGCCAGTGCACTATCACAACTGAGAGCTTGCTTGATGGGAGTACCTCTGGGGTCCGTCTTGGGGCCACTTTTCTTCAGTTTATATGATCAGTGCCCTGTCATCTGTGTGTGATGATCTGGGTATCCAGATGTATGCGGATGACACACTCATCTAAATGGATGGGAAGAAGTGGCAGCCAAATTACAGGTGCTAATTGACACGATTATTGGTTGGATTTTGACACTAAATGTGTAAAAACAGAGATTTTTTTTCTACAATCCAATATGGGAATGATATTATATTTTCGAATGATCAATGAAACTTGTGTATTTTAGAGGATATAATTCTTGAAAAGCGGCAGTAGTTTGTTAGAGTTGTCGGCGGTACTGTTAGCACAATGGAACCCCGCCCCATTTCCCTCCCTCAACAAAAATAGATAGCAATATTTGAGCTATACATGCAGTTTTGAGCTCGTTAATTGTGAACTGTAACTTGAAACTGTATTTTCTAATTCACAAATACACTCTTTCATTTTTTAATCTGTTCCTGACTCACAATAATAGAAACAAAGAAAGCTTAATTTCCTTTATATATCATCAGAAAAAAGCCACAAGGACATGTTAAAAGCGCTAATTTTATCAGAGTCTGCCTTTGAATTCAAATCCGGAGAAAAAACACGGTTTCATTTGGCGTCGCCCGTCAGCCTAAAGCGCCCAAACACACATCCAGTGGAGAAGCCGCTGCAGACCGCTGCACACTTTTTGATTTGTGGGCCAGAAAGGGTTCTAAAATTTGGCATAAGGGCCGGACAAGGAGCAGATGGAAGGAGTGATTTGGTAATTAACCTCATAAACTAAATAAATAATATGGAATTTAGAGAAAAACATGCTTTAATTTGGATTAAAATTCACATATATTCATTTAAAAACAGACAATTGGGGAATTTTAATTTCTAAATTTAGATTTTTGTTCTCTTTTTGGTGATCCAATGGGTTGATGTTCTTCAGAGGAAAATGCAAACTCAAAGAAATCTGAAAAATCACCTTCTGACTCAGAAAAAAAACACACACGAACGCCAGAGAAACAACACCATTCATGAGAAGAAACCAGAAATACAATGAAAATAAAACAATAATTAGGATTTTTGATTCAATGTATTTTAATTTGGAGGGCCAGATTAAGTAGCTTAAAGGGCCGCATGTGGCCCCCGGGCCGTAGTTTGCCCACCCCTGATCTATAACTACTGCATATGATAATAATAATAATGAATCATCATTTTAAAAGGAAATTCTGTCAAAACCCTTTACAGAGGATTAAAATATTCAAAATTAAAAAACAAAAAGTCAAAAAAATGTGATGTTTGAACAAATTTGATCTATTGCATTTTGAGCCTTGATGTTAAAAAAAAAACATCCCAGATATTAAATAATTCAAAACACTGAATTGTGTCAATATTTTTTGGAGCTGCCTTTTATAAAATAAATAAATAGAGTCCAGTTCTATCCCTTTTTCTTACTGTAGCATCCTGGTAAAATATTTGAATATTCAACAGTATTTGGACAAAAACAGCCGTTTTCCACACTAAGCATTTATTTTTGCAGCAGGTCGGCACATTTACCTTTCCCACAAGCAACCCTTCAGTGAAAAAAATGGTGTTCATGTCAAATCTGTCAGCCACTCTGGGAGAGAGGCTTGAAACTCAAATATCAGAGGGTAAGGTGGGGTCAATCTGTCCCACTGTGGATGACGACGTGTTCCATTTTAAATAGCAAACAAATGATCTACGTTAATGAAATGAGATGCGATTCTAGCCTTTAGAAATCGAAAACTGCAAACAGAAAAATATCTAAAAGGAGTTTTTTCTTTAGGGAGATTTCCCTTCAGGGATGTAGTGAGGAGTTTTTTCATGAAAGTCTTTGAATAGAGTTGCTGCTGGAGGAGACAGCTGAGGTGGTTTGGACATCTAGTCGGGATGCCTCACAGGCGCCTTTCGGGAAAGGTGTTTCTGACATGTCCCACCAGGAGGAGACCTGGGGGCAGAGGCAGAACTCCCTGAAGGGATTACATCTCTTTGCTGACCGGAGAACGCCTGCGGCCATGTGTAGAAAGCCGTGTGGATTCATGTATGCACAAAATCTGAATTACACATATGTTCCTGACAGTCTTTCAGTAGAAACTCCCCAACTAGAGAAAAAAAAAAAAAAAAAAAGAACAACTTTCCCATGTGCTCGGTTTTCTTTTTTTGCTCTGAGGTCAAGAGTTTCAAATAGAATTGGAAGGGCAAAAAAATTAATAAAAACTGAAATGATGTAAGTAAATAATAAATCTTGAAAAAGACGCCTTTGTTATATTATTTTTAAGCCAAAACAAATAAAAACGTGTATATTCGTGTACGTTTTTTTCCTCAAAAATATAAGAATGTGAGATGAGATGCAACATGATGTTTTTACTGAGAGCTGGATGAAGATGAGGAGGAGGAGGAGTTGGAAACTGCTTTCCTGTTTTGGTAAAGAGAAAACGGCAGAAAGTATTAAGTGTACGCAAAAAATAGAAATATAAATATATAAGCAAAGAAATAAAAAACAGGAATAAGTACATGTTGTGTTTTTTTTTCATTATTTTTCAGTAATGTTTTACTTGATTATTGTTTGTTAATTTAATTATGATTTTTAAAGATTTTTAATTTTTTTTATATAATCACCAGAATAGTTATGAGACTAAATTAGCTAGTAATAATTATATTGGTGCAAAAGTGAAGTTCTGCTGTCTGAGTTCCTTTACAAATATGGTAACTTCAAAAATTATATTAATGTATTCAAACTTTAAAAAAAAGTTTTTTCAGTTGATTAACAGTTCAGTGTTTTGCAAAGATGTAATGAGACACAAAATGAAAAAATAAACACAAATGGATTTGGTTGCTGTAACAATCCATATTTTTATATTTGTTTTTCTATGTTGCTTTCATAGTTTAGTTTGTAAAAGTGGTTTTTGAAAATGTACCAACTAAATCAAAAATTGAATTCCTCTCATATTGATGTTTTTTTCTTTTCATTTACTTTGGGTTGTTTCAGCTGTAACAGAACACTTTATTTTCTTATTTTGTTTACTTTCTTTTTTTAAACAGAAAAGCTCCACTACAGTCTAATTCCGATGTCTCCAACTGGAGTTACATGTGGATCTTTTACCTCTTTATGACTCTCTGGATGAAGAAAGGTTAAATTTTTTTACTTTAAAAAGTAAAATATTTTTGACTAAAAGGCACATTAACATATTAACCGCCCCTTTCAGGAAGAGTCTGCACTCAAGCTCCGCCCCCAGGCTAACACAAACACCCCATTTCTCTGCTCAGCATACGGTCGCTGCTCAGTTGCTGAGCCAGCTCAACCACTAGCCCCGCCCATCGCTACAACAACTGTAGCGATGGGCGGGGCTACTAAAGACAGAGATAGGGTATGCACATCTACCTTTGCAAAAGTTCTACGATGACGTCATGAAATGGGCCAACACCCACAAGGAGCGAAAGGCGGAGCCTCAGAGACAGAGGCTTTCTTACTTTCGGGAAGGGAGAAAAAAAAAAAAACCCTGAAAATAACTCGTATTTCATAAATAATTTGCTCTTTACAGTGCTATAAGTAACATATGATCATATATACATATAGTTTACTCTAAAAGACTGAAGTAAAGTGTGATTTTGATGAATTTTTGAGCGTTGTGTGTCGTGATGAATTCAGAATTCACACATAAGTTGCTCAGATTGTAAGTTGGACTGCCTGTTTTCTAAATAGAAACCTTTTATGTGGAAATACTGTAAGGATGACTTAGCTCTGATGTAATTGTGATTAATTTGCTTTACAAATGAAGGTGAGGTGTTGACCTGCAACAGCAACAATAAAATAAACTGTCATGTCTGTTGAAATCACTGCTGACATCACAGTGTCTTTTATTTTGAAAGGAAAGCATGCAAAGCTCTGTCAAGATTATAAATACTTTCTATTAAAAAAAAAAACTTTTTTGATTTTATTACATAGTAAAAAGCAACATTTATTCTATTTAACCTTTTGGTAACAATAACATAAATACAATACAATGTAATTTCCTACAGAGTGAAGTAACTCAGGGGGAAATTCCTCCGAATGCTACTTTGAGAGTTGATGGTTGCAGAGTGCCGGTCTACTTTAAAGTGGGTCTGTTTAGGTGTAAAAGGTTTTTTTCTTTTTTAATAACAAGCAAACAGATGAACAGCTCAGCAAACATTCACATTCTGACGATCTTTAACTGATCTGCAAAAGGCCAAGCGTCGACTTTGACAAAGGCCAAACGGCTTTTCACTTTCCTTCAATCGCTTTCCCGTCTGTCTTTGTCTTCCCGCCCGAAGATTTGTGCTCTTCATGTTGTTTCCGTATAAAAGATTTTGTCCTACTCGTTAATACTTGTTAATGATGCAAAATCTGGCAAAAGACATTATATGTATTGTCAGTTAATTGCTAAACTTATCAAGCTGTCAAAGAAGTAAGTCCAATAAAATGCACAAACATCAAAAACAAAATGTAAACTAAAACATTTTTTATCAAATAATATGGAGTCAAATCAGGATCAGCTTGAAAGTAAATTAAAATCAGTTTAAAAAAACATATTTAGAGAGAGAATTTGAAAATAGTTATTAGCTAGAAATTACTCACAGTAAACATCAAGGAAAAATTAAACAATTAAAAGATAAAATAAACATGTAGGCTTGATACTTTAATAAAAAAATCATAAACATAAAATGATTACCAAATACCAAATGAAAACTAATTTTCGTCAGTCGATTTAAAAAGAAAAAAAAAAAAAAAAATCAGATTATTTGGGTTGTGATTACAATTTCCTACTAGGCACTACTGTAAAACTTAATTGACTTTAGGTGATAAAGTACTAAAAAATGATAGAAGTGGGATAATGCCCTTTGAAGTGTGCATTATCAGAAATCAACTGTTTGATGAATTACGCTTCACGAAGTGTAAGTAGTTTGTGTTAATACATTATTTTTCTTTCATTAATTACGTGCATTAACACATTCATGTAGACAGCCCTGATTTTTTACTCTTATTTCTTAGTCAATCTTCCTTTTTGCTTTCAGTCTTAATTTACAGTTTCAAGTTTTCACTGTTGAGCCTCGTTTTGTGAGTGGGTGGGGCTTTGAGCCCATTGGCTGCTGGGACATGAAGGACATTGGGTGACCAAAGTCATGCTGACACAATTTCAGCTCAAAAACCACGTCTAGTGTCTGTGTACAATATATACTGTTTAGAACAGAAATCTTTCACCATTAAAACTTTAAAATATATTTCTTTAAAATTTACAATTTCATTTTTCAAATTTCAATATCGCCTTCAATGTAATTTTTCTTTTAGTTGAAAATTCTGTTTTTGGTTTTGTAATATTCTTCTTACGATGAACTTTTAAAGCCTTTGAACTTAAGAAAATTAAGCACAAAATTTCATTTTTGAGTTTTTCTTTATTCAAATCAAAAGGTGTGACGTACAGGATTCTACGGCAAGTCACAAGCTCCCTGCTTTGCTCCATTCTGATTCTTAATTTTTGTAGACGACTAGATCCATGTACGTCTTTGTTTTCTTCATCCGAGCTCAAACATGACCAGGTAGCTCCGATATTGCACCGCTAATGTTAGTGTTGGGGGGTTTGAGGGGCTGTAAGGTAGTGGGAGAGCACGTAAACAGATGGATGATGGGAAGGGGAGGGGGCTCACTTAATGCTAACAGTTCTTCTCAAAACTTAGACACAAATTTCTAATAAACAAAGTCTAAAAAAAAAAAAACTATGTCCTAGAAAACAATTATTAATATTAACCAAAAGCGACAAACGTAACTAAATTGTACGAGGAATGACTTTAAAATAGCTCAAAAAAAGGACTGGATTGCAAATGTAATATTAGATTTTGTTAAATTCAGTTTAAGCTGATTTGTACGAAGTAGTATTCGGGCCACCAAAAACTTTAGTGTCATGGCTACAGACACTTTTCAGACCCAGACGCTGGAACCCGGAAGAAACACAGCATGAAACTAGTGTGGTAAGAAAAGGATTTATTGCAGAGAACAGGAGGCAGAGGGCGGTGGCGACGCAGGTGGGCTTCTCCGCCGGAATGGGTAGACGTCTGGAGTGGCTGGGCCGAGGCAAAGGCAGAGGCTCGAGGTGTGACCGCTGGCGAGGATAGAACGGGGAACCCTGACAAGGCTGGAACTGGCGACCACTCGTGGTAAGAACTCCTGTGGGTGAGCAGAGAGAGATTCTTAATTCAAAGACTTGGTGAAATTCGAAGAAGGAAGTACTAGACTTGGAGACCAACTATGCACCATCAGGGGCAACGGACTGGCGAGGAATGATGATCCGGAGGCTCCTTATAAAGGCAGACGAGGATGATGAGGTGAGTGGTCGCAGCTGGGGAAGATCCGCAGTCAGGTGGAGAAGAGAGGGGAGGGGGAGGAAGCTGACAGAGGCACCGTGACAGTACCCCCCCGCAACGACCGCCTCCAGGCGGTCAAGGGGCGGTCCGGATGGGCACGGAAGAAATCCGAGATGAGCGAGGGGTCCAGAATGAGGGAGCGGTGAATCCAGGAACGCTCCTCCGGACCGTAGCCCACCCAGTCGACCAGAAACTGGAAACCGCGACCCCGAACGGACGTCCAGGATCCGGTCAACCGTATAGGCGGGGGCGCCGTCGATGATCCGGGCGGCGGTGGGGAAGCGGACGGAGGGCACAGAGGACTGTCCCGGACAGGCTTGATTTGTGAGACGTGGAACGACGGGTGGACCTTAAGTGCCTTGGGCAGGCGGAGACGGACACAGGTAGGGTTGACGAGTTTCTCTATAACATAGGGTCCGATGAAACGAGGCCAGTTTCTTAGAGGATGCCTGGATGGGTATGTTGCGAGTAGAGAGCCAAACCTTCTGACCGGGTTGGTAGTCAGGCCCCACCACCCTGCGACGGTTGGCGATCTGGCAGTTGTTCTCCTTGGTGCGGAGGAGAGCAGCCTTCGTCTGAGACCAAACGCGTTGGCAACGCTGCAGGTGATGTGGACTGAAGGAACCGCCAGATCCAGTTCCTGAGAAGGGAACAGAGGTGGTGAGTACCCGAGGGCGGCCTCAAAGGGGGAGACACCGGTGGCGGAAGCAGGGTGAGTATTATGGGCGTACTCAATCCACACTAGGAATAGGGACCAGTCCTGGTGGTTCTGGGCTGCCAGACAGCGGAGAGCTGCCTCCAGTTCCTGGTTGGCCCGTTCCGCTTGGCCATTAGACCTGGGGTGGTAGCCAGAAGAGAGACTGACCGTGGCTCCTAAGGCGGAGCAGAAGGCTTCCAGACCTGGGACGTGAATTGGGGGCCACGGTCCGAAACAATGTCAACCGTATCCCGTGATGTCGAAAGACACGGTCGACCATGAGGTTGGCTGTCTCAGTGGCAGTGGGAAGTTGAGGAAGGGGAATGAAGTGGGCCATTTTGGAAAAGCGGTCAACGACAGTGAGGATGACTGTGTTACCGTTCGACGGGGAAGTCCGGTGATGAAGTCCATGGCCAGATGTGACCAGGGGCGGCTGGGAGTAGGAAGGGATGGAGCAGACCCGCAGGAGCCGAGGAAGAGGATTTAGACCGGGCACACGTGGAGCAGGCGGCGACGTACTCCCGCACGTCCTTCTGCATGGTAGGCCAATGGAACCTCTGACGGATGCGACTCAGGGTACGATGCACTCCCCATGGCAGGCTAAACGGGACGCATGTCCCCAGGTGATGACCTCCGAGCGCAGCGCTGCCGGAACGAACAAGGTATTCCTTGGGACAGGAGGGTGGTCATTAAGATGCTCCAAGGCTTGGAGTACCTTATTTTTCGATGTCCCAAGTAAGGGCTCCGATATGCAGGTGGAGGGCAGAACGTTGGAAGGGGAGTGTTTCGAGGGGCAGTATTTCCTGGATAGAGCGTCCGGCTTGACATTACGAGATCCAGGCCTGAAAGTGATAGTGAAATTGAAGCGGTCAAAAAAGAGAACCAACGAGCTTGCCTGAGTTGAGTCTTTTGGCGGAGCGGAGATAGGCCAGATTCTTGTGGTCGGTCCATACGATAAAAGGCTGCTCGGCACCCTCCAACCAGTGACGCCACTCCTCCAGCGCCAACTTGATGGCTAGTAGTTCCCGGTTCCCAACGTCATAGTTCTGCTCCGCCGGTGACAGTTTGCGGGAGAAAAAAGCACAGGGTTTCAGTTTACCTGTGGAGGCTTCCTTTTGGAGAGGACCGCTCCTACGCCTGAGTCCGAAGCGTCCACTTCGACGATAAACTGTCTAGATGAGTCGGGTTGGATGAGAATAGGTGCGTTGACGAAAAGGTTCTTCAGCTTGTCGAAGGCTTGCTGAGCTTCCGCGGACCAGACGAAGGGATGTTTAGTGGACGTTAGACGAGTGAGGGGGGAAGCGATGCTGCTATAGTTCCTGATGAATCGTCTATAGAAGTTCGCGAAACCTAAGAACTGTTGGAGCTTCTTCCTGTTTTCAGGAGGAGCCCACTTGGCAACGGCCTCGATCTTGGAGGGGTCGGGACGAATACAGCCGGCTTCCATGATGTAACCTAAGAACTGGACGGTGGGCACATGGAACTCGCATTTTCCAGCTTGACATAGAGTTGGTTCTCAAGCAATCTCTCTCTAGTACAAGACGTACGTGGTGTTCGTGCTGGGCCTGATCGTGAGAGAAAACGAGAATGTCGTCCAGGTACACAAAGACGAAGCGATTAAGGAAGTCCCGGAGGACATCGTTGACCCATTCTCTGGAAGACAGCCGGGGCGTTCGTGAGGCCAAAGGGCATGACTAAGTATTCATAATGCCCAAGGGGGTGTTAAATGCCGTCTTCATTCGTCGCCATCTTTTGATACGGACCAAATGGTAGGCATTACGAAGGTCCAACTTAGTAAAAATGCGAGCCTTCTGAACGGAGTCGAAAACAGAAGTGATCAACGGCAGGGAGTATTTATCTTTGACTGTGATCTGATTTAGTTCGCGGTAGTCTATGCACGGCCTAAGTTTATCTTTCTTTACTACAAAGAAAAACCCCGCCCCCACAGGGGAGGAAGAGGGTCGAATGTGCCCCAGAGCGAGCGCTTCCTGAACGTACTGCTCCATTGCAGTTCTTTCGGGACCAGACAGGTTAAATAGTCTGCCCTTAGGTAAGGGAGCACCAGGCAGGAGATTGATCTCACAATCGTAGGGTCTGTGAGAAGGAAGAGCGCTAGCCTTAGTTTTGCTAAACACTGCTTTCAAGTCGTGGTAACAAGGTGGAACAGCATCAAATCGGTGGGAACTGTACTCTTTTGGTCAGGGGTAGACACACAAGGTACGGCAGATAACAGGCAGTTTGCGAGACAGTATGGACTCCATTGAATGATGGACCCTGGGACCAGTTGAACTGAGGGTTATGTAACGACAGCCAGGAGAATCCTAATACGATAGGAGTATGGGCGGACCCGAGTGATGAGAAATTGGATGGATTCTCTGTGGTTACCTGACGTGACTAGTAGAACTGGCTTAGTGCGGTGAGTGATACGTGACAAGAGTTGACACCCGAGGCCAGATGCTCTTATGGGGGAGTCCAGGGTTCTGTGGGGATAGATAAGCGATTAACTACATGGATATCAATAAGGCTCTGTTCAGCTCCAGAGTCAACGAGGGCCCTTAAATCAAAAACATGAAGATCGAGGCATAACTTGACAGGTAGAAAAAGAAAGTCTTTACGGAAACTGTGGCTGTGAGTTCCCCTCGCGGCCTGTCGTCTAGCGAGGGGATTTGGAGTTTAAACGGTGAGGGCAAACAGAAACTAAATGGCCTTCAGTCCCACAATAAAAACAGGCACCAGCTTCGCGTCTCCTGCGACGCTCCTTCTTCAGACAGCCCTGGAGTGACCGATCTGCATGGGTTCATCTGGAGACGTAGAAGAAACGAAGTGTTCGGGGACCATGTTCTGTTCGATCGGTGGGCGTGAGCGAGCTTGAGAGACGAGGAGGTGGTTGATATCGCTCTTTTCTGCGTTCGCGTAACCTAATGTCCGATCTGAGAGCTGTGGAGACCAGTTCCTCAAAGGAGCGTGCTTCAGGTTGGGAACAGAGATGGTCTTTGATCTGCTCGTTGAGAGACTGGTAAAAAACACCCATAAGAGGCTGATCGGACCAGCCAGCTTCCACCGCTAAGATGCGGAAGTCGATGACGTGATCACTTACGGGTCGGTTCCGCTGTTTGAGGGCGAGTAGTCGCCGGGTTGCTTCCTCCTGTTTACGTGGCTGGTCAAAAATAAAGGCGAAATTCACTGATGAACCGATCATAGATAGATGAGTGATCGGGTTGGCAGTGAGGAAGGCTTGGGCCACTGAAGAGCTTTGTTTCGCAGAGAGTTGATAACGAGAGTGATCTTACTGTGGT
This sequence comes from Oryzias javanicus, assembly GCA_003999625.1. Taxonomy (NCBI): domain Eukaryota; kingdom Metazoa; phylum Chordata; class Actinopteri; order Beloniformes; family Adrianichthyidae; genus Oryzias; species Oryzias javanicus. The sequence continues at coordinate 19,600,091 of CM012444.1, forward strand.
CGGATTGATAGTATCTGGGGGCTTGTTGACATATCAACTGGCACTGCAGCAAAAACCCTCCGCAGGCTTCGACGTCCCCGAAGAAAGGTTCCGGTTGGAGACGGACGTTTTCGGTGGAGGACGGAGATCCGGAAGCGGAAGTAGGTTGAGTGACGGAAGCATGGGCTGTGGCTGGCGGACCCTGGGGAAAACGATTTGAAAGTTCATGTAAAGTCCGAGTGACATCATCCAGCGCTGAAGAAAGACTCTGTTGGCCACAGCCATTTGGGAAAGGACGTCCGCTTGGCGTCCGAGCAGAGCGCCTTGTTGGGAGACTGCTAGTCTGAGTCCTTCCGGGTCAGCTGGGTCGGTGTTCTGGCCAGTCCGTTCTGTCATGGCTACAGACACTTTTCAGACCCAGACGCTGGAACCCGGAAGAAACACAGCATGAAACTAGTGTGGTAAGAAAAGGATTTATTGCAGAGAACAGGAGGCAGAGGGCGGTGGCGACGCAGGTGGGCTTCTCCGCCGGAATGGGTAGAGCGTCTGAAGTGGGCTGGGCGAGCAAAGGCAGAGGCTCGAGTGTGACCGCTGGCGAGGATAGAACGGGGAATCCTGACAAAGGCTGGAACTGGCGACCACAGTCGGTAAGAACTCCTGTGGGTGAGCAGAGAGAGATTCTTAATTCAAAGACTTGGTGAAATTCGAAGAAGGAAGTACTAGACTTGGAGACCAACTATGCACCATCAGGGGCAACGGACTGGCGAGGAATTGATGATCCGGAGGCTCCTTATAAAGGCAGACGAGGATGATGAGGTGAGTGGTCGCAGCTGGGGAAGATCCGCAGTCAGGTGGAGAAGAGAGGGGAGGGGGAGGAAGCTGACAGAGGCACCGTGACATTTAGGAAATAATATTACTAGTTTTTCTCGTAAATTTACGAATTTTAAATCTCGTAAATTTATGAGTTTTAATCTCGTAATTTTTTAAGTTTTTTCTCGTAGATTTACAACTTTAAATCTCGTAGATTTACGAGTTTTTTTTCTTGTTAATTTATGGCTTTAAATTTTGTAAATTTACTAATTTTGATCTTGTAAATTTATCAATTTTAATAAAGTTTGTAAATTTACAAGTTTTTTTCTCGTTAATTTATTACTTTAAATCTTGTAAATTTACAAATTCTAATCTCGTAAATTTATGACATCTTATCTCGTAAATTTACAACTTTAAATCTCGTAGATTTACAAGTTTTTTTTTCTTGTTAATTTATGGCTTTAAATTTTGTAAATTTACTAATTTTGATCTCGTAAATTTATCAATTTTAATCTTGTAAATTCACGAGTTTGTTTTCGTAAATTTACAAGATTTAAAGTTTGTAGATTTACAAGTTTTTGTTTTCTCGTTAATTTATTACTTTAAATCTCGTAAATTTACAAATTTTAATCTTGTAAATTTATGACATCTTATCTCGTAAATTTACAACTTTAAATCTCGTAGATTTACAAGGTTTTTTTTTCTTGTTAATTTATGGCTTCAAATTTTGTAATTTTACTAATTTTGATCTCGTAAATTTATCAATTTTAATCTTGTAAATTCATGAGTTTGTTTTCGTAAATTTACAAGATTTAAAGTTTGTAGATTTACAAGTTTTTGTTCTCGTTAATTTATCACTTTAAATCTCGTAAATTTACAAATTTTAATCTCGTAAATTTATGACTTCTAATCTCGTAAATTTACGACTTTAAATCTTGTAGATTTAAAAGATTAAAAGTCATAAATTTAGCCTATTACTAGCCTATATGACTTTATTCTCAAAATTTTGCAGTTATAACTTTTTCTCTTAAATTTACGAGATTTAAAGTCGTAATTTTAAAATTTTTTTTAAAGTGGCCCTAATACTCTGTTGTAGATTTGACCCCGCTAAATATTTCTAAATATTGCCAAAGTTAAAAGTATTTCAGGTGATTTTCTGATATTTGGGGGATAATTGATCCATGTGGCTCAAACTGTAAATTTACGATTTGGATGAATTGAGATTTGTTTTCTGTTCCTTTGTTTTCTCCTCAGAATTTCAATGAAATTATGAAAACACATGTTGGCATCAACGTCTGGAGGGAAACGATGTGCAGTCTACCTGAAGCTCTCACTCTGCCTGGCTCTCCCCACTCTGAGCTTCTGTACAGGCCACTGGATTCTTCAAGGATAAAATCTTTTCTCCTGGGCCGTTTCTCTGTGGCGCCACGGGGGAACACTGAGACCAAGAGTGAGCTTCCAAGAGCAAATTATGTACATTTAAATGAACCGTTTCCTTGAGTCTGCTCAGCTCAGCGCTGAAAGAGTTCAGATGGAACGGAGCTGGGATGGGAGGTAGAGAAGATGTGTGTGTGTGTGTGTGACAGAGACTGTATCAGGGATGCACAGGCTGCTGCTCAGAGTAAAACTTGAGTGGACCCCAGGCCCTCGCTTAGCCCTAATAGCTTTCCTGTCCGTGTCCTCCCGCTGCATTAGAGTTACATTTCCACTATGTTTTCTCCTTTATATATTTATTTATTCTATTTTCCGTCCCGCCCAAATGCTTCATCCTGTCAGTCACTTTTGCGGAGGTGACTGCAACTCCGGAAAAGGGGGTCTACCATCGATGGAGGGGAAGTTTCTGCAACTGTGGGAACAAAAAACGAAGAAAAAAAAAGAAAAAGAAAATCCCGCGCACGCACCTGTGGCTTGGCTTTACATTCAGACAATGCATCACGGCGCTTCCTTTGTTTGTCAGGCTGTTACATTATTTACCTCCTCCCCCTTCCCCCGTCCACCTGGTCGTCTGAATGCCATGTATCATCCCGGAGAAACCTTGTGTCTGCCACAAACTCCAAAACCCGATGAATAAGTAAACTCGTTTCTCCACATCACAGCGCCCATCCTTTCACAGATAAAAATAAATACAAATTTGAAGTTTTTGTTGCAATGAGGATTCTGTGTGAAACGCACAAAAAAACGTGACAATTTTTTATTCATTTTATGGGTTAAATCAGTGAATTGAGGTATTGCTGTTGCATTTTGTGATTGTTTCACGTCATCAAGCTCTGAGCACCGATATAAAAAGGCCCCGCCCATCTTTGATTCTGTTACAGTCGGTTGTTGTCGTGTTAGCTTTAGCATAGGTGCAAAATCGCAGACACAAAAAAGTAGTTTAGATTATTTCCGTTTATCTTCTGATCCTGAAGGAAATCTTATTTTAAAACAGCTACCTGCATATGGAGTGGTTTTTGTGCCACCATATTGAAAAGTCACAGTTTTGAGATCAAAATTTTCTAATTTGCAAACAAAATGTCAAGTGATGCAAATAAAAAATGTAATATTTGATTTGAACTTTTTTTTTTTTCTCTGAAAAAAAAAATGCAAACAAAAGTTTTTGGATGCGTAGTGCCTCATCTCGCTTTCACCCTATCTTTGGCTCCCTTCAACTTTTTCTTGTGCCAACCCAAACAGCCTGCTGATTGGTCTAAATTCTATCCAATCAGGTGACTTGGGACTTCTTTGTATCTGTGCTATTCGGGTTGGAATTCTTTTTAAACATAACAGAAGGAGCAGCAGAGCTCAAATATGCAACAGGGTTTCGTATTTATCCATGTTAGTAGCGCCAGCGTGTTTAAAATGTCTGCAGCAGAAAAAAATCTTAGCTTTGTTTGCAAACGCAAAAAAACAAGTTCAAAGTAAATATTACGTATTTTATTTGCATCACTTGACATTTTGTTTGCAACTTAGAAAATTTTGATCTCAAAACTGACTTTTGCTTGCAATATGGTGGCACAAAAATCACTCCATACCTGCACAGCTCACTGGATTGCTAAGCTAGTAGCTCAAGGCTAAATACAAACAATAAATGGGTTAGGAAAGTTTATTCGGGGAGAAAAGTGTTTCACACACACAGATAATAACGTTACTGACACGTTGGATTATATTTAGAAAATACTAGGATTATGACAGTTGCGTCATTTAATTTTGCTCTATTTTTCCATCCCACCTTAAAAGTTGGATGGAGCGACTGGTTGTTAGCCTCCACTTTAAAGGGTAACCAAACAGGGCAGTTGGAGGCTGACTCCATTCTCAGCCCCCATTTGAAAAATGCCAAAAAGGGGGCGGGGCTAGTGGAGCCGGTGTGGTGCCAAGTACGTTCCCCTCTGCTAGAATGTGTATCCCCGGTCTCAGGTGCGGTTGATTTGTTTTGTAACACTCATATTGTGCCGGGGATACATACTCTGGCAGGGGGGAACGTACCTTGGCACCACACCGCTGCTTATCTGAGAGTGGTAAAATGTCACTAGCATCATAAGCTTAGAAAGGCTAATATATTAAACAATCATTCCCAGGTGAAATGTTCATCACAAATCCATCACCAGGACGGAGTTTGCTGGATTCAATGCTAAATTGCACTCAACGTTTGTTCCCTAACTTCCAAGTTCACTAGAAGGTTGCACAACTCAGTAGATTTTTTATGCCACGCTAAAGCTAACATGACAACAACCGACTGTTAACAGAATCAAAGGTGGGCGGGGCTTTTATACTCGAGCTCAGAGTACGATGAAGTGAAATTTCAGGGACTTTCACCAGTTTGACCAATCACAAAATTCAACTGCAATTAATCGTTTCATCCTGTAGGGGGAAGCACTCCAACTGATTTTTTAGGAATTAAGCTAGTTTATTTTAATTTGTCATAAATGTGGCAACGACCAACGGACAGATCTTTTAAAGCCTCGTTTATAGAGGTCAACAGACGAAAAAAATTTGATTTGGTGTTTGGTTACCCTTTAAGGTTAAAATTAATATCTTCATCGCAAAGTTCAAACTAGCCGCAAACATTTCACAGAGAATGAAAATTCAACAGAATCGAGAATTTTCCTACAACAAGACTGAATTAAGTTCAGAAACTTTAGCACAGAAAATGTTACTTTGTGTTTAAAAAAAATGTCCAATGAAAGACAAAATATGATCAACCTTTATTCCCTGAAAGATAATTGAATCTGGAGTGGATGTTAAAATAGCATGCTAAGAAGAAAAAAACCATGTAGTGTTTCCTTTATGTGATTTTTTTTTAAATTAAGAAACGACTGTGTCATCTGCATAAAAATACTGATATTTTTAGACTTTTTAAAAATACATTTATTTTAGTAGCATTTTATTTTGAAATATCTGGAGCTAAAAAATGCAAACTTCTGCCCCGATCAGACCGATCCGTGAAAATATTGTCTAATTAAAGCGGTCCGTGGATTGAAAAAGTTCTTGGGCCACTAAATACCGCAGAGACCTTTGCAAAGCAGACTCTTGTTAGATTACAGTGGTTCCTCCTTGGTTCTTCCAGTGCAGCCATTCTCGGAGTTCCTGTAGATCCAACAAACTTAATGCAGCCAAACGTGATCCGCTCTGAGCTATTCAATTACTTTGCCCGGCTGGGATCCACACCCCGCGGCTGCTCCGCGGAGCTCCAGGCTCCCCGCAGACCAACTGTCATTTCCCACCGTTACAAAATGGAATCACTATTTGCCAATTAGAAAAGAAAAAAAATGGAAGTTGTCATTTTTTTTTTTTTTTTTTTGTCGAAATCTCCGATTTTGTTTGGGAGGATGAGTAAATATGTGTTTTTAAGGTAACAGATTGTGTGAAAACAATCCCACGGGGGGAGAGCGAGCCCCCAACAAGTTTTAGGTGCACTAATACCAACAATGCTTTAAAGCGCAGGCATACCCTGGATGAAATATCTGCTGTGTCTGCCAGGAGACAAATCTATTCTCTGCTTTCAGTAAAATACTGTCTATGCGGCAATATCTTATTTGTGGGCTGAGACCTGAGTCTCACAGGGACCAATTGAAGAGAGTTCTTTCCATCCTTTTGCTTTGTGTGTTAATTACAAGAGTCACAAAGAGTGATGGTTTAACGAAGAAGGTTATAAGATGAGGTTAGTAGTGTGTCTTACTTTTCCTTTTTTTGTAATTATCGGATTTTTTTCACTTCTTCTTCTTCTTCTGCACTGCAGCTTGTGTGTGAGACTCGGCTGAGGGTGAATATTAAAATCATGAGCTTTCATAAATGATAATGGATGTCTTGGGCAAATTTCCAACTCCTCCAGAACTTTGTGTTCCAGGTAGCACCGGCAGATGTACACGGAGGTTACATGGAGCCTTTTTCATTCTCTCCCACCATCCCTCCGGCCCTTTAGGGGATTCTCTTTAAAGATTCTTTCGCTTTCAAGCTTTTTCTGTCCTTTTCTTTATGTTGAGGTGCTGTTTCTTCAGAGATGACAGAGCCAGTGATGCAAGGCCAGACACTGTGAAGAAGTAGCCTAAAGAGGTGGGCTAAATTAACATCCATTACCATAAAAAACAACTTAAAATTTCTTCAACTTTATGTCGTTCTTTTAACCTTATTTTCTATATAGGAGAAGACTTCAAAAATCTATATTTTTTTAACTTTTGCCTTGCGTTACCGATGTTTCTCCCTGTGGGTTTTTTTTTTTTCTCCTTTTGAAAAAAATAAACTGTGTGAGCAAATGTGCTGCGCTGTTATAAACAGGTTATTCCTCCAATTATAGGGTGTTTTATAGCTGAGATATGCAGAATATTTCCAGCGGGCGCTAAGTAACATAACATTATGCATTTTCATTCACCCGTGGAGTATGGAAGTGACTCGGTTCTGGTCAGCTAAATGAGTTCAATTTAAGCATCATTGCGATGCACGCCCTGATCCGCCCTCTGAGTAACCTAATTAGTCTTCAAATGAGACAGAAACTCGAGGTAATTCACTGAGGAAAGACAGAACAGCTCTCTTAAAGACCCACTTTTTGGGTTTTTAAACATGGACTTGTGGCATTTTTCTCATAATAGAAGACCTATATAAAATAATTTACTATTAAAACAGTGTTTGAGTATTTCTTAATGCTTATCTTTATTTTTTTATCATTATTTTTCGTCTGTACTTTGTTTTGGACGTCTGTAACTCCTTCGTCTATTCGACTATCAAAAATATTCAGCTCTTTCAGGGATTTCCTCTTCAGCACTCTTCAACTTTTTAAACTATTCAACCTTTTTTTTTTTACGGAATCTTTAAAAGCCCCTTTTTCAACTAGAAACTTACAGCTCTACAAACAATAGAAGGCAAGCAGACTTTTAACTTTCAACTTGGAGTCTAATAATTAAACTTTATGTCAGTTTTTTTTATGAAGTTAGACATTTTTCCAGTTTTTTTGGGGGCTACGTTAGAGTTTATCTAATGTTTTTAGCTTCATGCTAGCTTTTTTCGGGTTAAATTTGATATATTTCTAGTAAGATAGTTTGCAGTTAATCTACAGTAGCTTATTCCAATGAGCTACTGGCGCTGTGTTTAAATTATGACTCAAAAAACGATACAGACTTTGTCATTTTGTCTAAAAACTGCTTAATTATAATTCAAAAATCACTTTTATAATAGAAAAAAATATGTTTGGAGTGGAACTTTCAGAATGCTAAGCTAACATAAGACCATTTTAAGATGCACTTGGAGTAAAATCTGTGTTTTTAAATGGTAACCGAACCCTAAATCAAATTTTTTTGGCTGTTGACCTCTATTAAAAGTGCTGACTTGACAAATTTTTGACAATTTAAAATGAACTAGAAATAATGGTTTAAAACCGCCTGTGTGCTGCCCCCTACAGATTGAAACAAGGCATTACATTTTTATTTTGTGAATGGTCAAACCATGTATGTCCCACGTCATTTCAGAAGTCCCGAGTCATGATCAGCTGCTCCAGTAAAGAATAAGGCGAATAAGAATCCAACTTTTGGTTTGGAGCGTGAGTTGGTAAAATTCCTGGCGGGACGCTTGCTGAAGTTGTAAAACCTTTCCATCGATCAATGGATTACATCATGATGAAGGAAGCTCCGCCCTAACAGGTCCATTCCATTTTTCTATGGACCGACAGGGAACCACAAATGGTACCAGTCGGTCCTGCTGAAGGGGTCCATTTGATAATGGAAACCCTCAAAATTTTAGTCCGGCTCAGTGGAAACGATGCACAACAATCGTGTTTGGTGACCCTTTAACATGCTCTTGTGGTGTTTTTGTCTTGATGGAGGATGTATATTAGAAAAAATCAGTTTAAAGTTGAATTTCTGAGTATTTCTTTCTTCAAATTGTTGTTTGCAAAGACAAGCACTCAAATTACATCTGCCTCTCTATAAACGCAATTGTGAACCATTTTCAGTTAAATTTGATGGACCTAAGTTGTGGAACGCACATATAGACCTTCTGACTAACAACATCTCCTTACTAGTCCACAAAACAAGACTAAAAAATCAAAACATATGGAATTATCTCATTTTTTGTTTTTTTGTTTGGATTCCCAGTTGTGTAGAATGTGGTCTAGGGTTTTTCTTTGCTGTTTTGTGTATATATAGAATGTATATATATATATTTTTTTATCTTTTATGGTTGTTTTCTGTTTGTACCTTGTTTTTTTTTTCGTCTTTGTGCGGGGGTGGTCTTAAAACCTTCTGGTTTCTTCCACTCCCTGCACATTCATTTTGTTTTTTGTTTTTTTTATCTATGTACAATTTTATTCATTGTTTTGTTGTTGGAAGTTCCATGTCTGACTTGTACTAAATAAATACATTTTGAAAGAGTGCAATTTTTACGTACATACAACATGAACGTCTTCGTTTTTCTCGTCTGAGCTGCTGTCTGGCTCTAAACCATTTTTGTTGCAGCATCGCTAACGCTAGCTTGGGTTAGGTGGGAGAGCGTGTGAACAAAGAGCTCTCAACAACCGGTCAGTTTCTCTGCAGAAACTATGTCCCCAAAAATGACAGGTTTTTTTGGATTTAGGCTAAAAACTGCATTATCATAACTTAAAGACCTTTGGGAACGCTTTTACAATAGATTAAAATATAAAAAGAAGATGGCCGCACAAACACTTGAAAACACTGTAGAATTGGAATTAAAAGAACTTCCATGCACAATTCATGCCTGACCATGTTGTTGCTGCAATAGTAAGACACTCTAGTTACAATTTCCACCAACTGGGCAGGCATGGAGGTGAGGGAGTTCCCTCTCCTCTGAGAGGAACCAGAACCCTCAGGTGATAATTAGAGCAGCAGTTCATTGACCTTGTTATGGTTTGACCAGAAGAAGAAAACAGAGAAAGATTCAGCTCTCCATTTTCTAGAAATACAAAAGCAAAAAAGTTACAGAGCTGATTGTTGTACGACTGTAAAGATTGTGTCCTTAAGCTTAGTTTATTTTTTGGGTTTCAGAAGTAAAATTCCGCTCAAAATGAGTGAAGGTTAAAGCCGATCCCCACGGGAGACCCAATTCTAGCTATTTTGTCGGGATTTGCTATAAAGTGTCCATAAGTTATGTTTAATTCAGACTGCACAGCAGATCCATTAATTACAAAAAGCAATCAGAGGTTCAACAATCAATCTAAAGAAGAGTCTGTGTCCAATAAATTATGTGCACTCCTTATTAATTTTCTGCTCTCCATGTGTATGGCTGCGCCGGGCATATTTGTAATTTAAGAATTGAATGTATGCAGTGGTTAATTCTTGATTAACAGCAATTCCTGAACCATCAACTCATAACTTCTTCAAAATCTTCCTTAGTCTGACAACTGTCATCATATATTTCCAGATTCCAAGAGTTAGATGACAAATCTCCATTTTTCCAGAGTGGAAATTGCAAATAGACGGTCGAGCGTTTCATAAATCAGGGAAAAGGAAGCGTTTGGCTTTCGCTTGGATTGAACCGATGACTTAAACTGCTGGATGACTCGGGTATCGAAACGTCCCCTCATCAGTCCTGATCGCCAGCAGCCTTTTGCTGTGAATGAGCATGTGTGTCTGCAATACCAAGAGACCCTCAGGGTCACCTCCGCCCACCTCTCGTCTGCACCGCCGAGCTTTGGCTGTTGTGACAGCCTTGCTGCCATGGGAGCATCTATTTCAGCTCAGGCCTTGATCTTGGGTGACTTCACATTCGACCCTCAGTCTCTAATCACAGACCTGAGCGGCGGAGAGCCTCTAATGCGAGCTTCAGATGAACCACATAGGTCCTCTGATTGATCGTGTTGACAGGTTGTGAGAGCGCCGCACCTGCTGCCACCAAGACTCGCCGAATTAGACAATGAGCGAATAATAAAAGAGATGTTAGACCCAACCGAGCTTCTCCAACGCAGGATGGGTGTTTTTCGCAGATGTCCCACCCTCTGCGGGCGGATAATTACTGCGTGAGGTGGAGGAACCAAGGAAGGAGAGGGAGCCGATTGGCACAGTGATTCATCACTACAGAGCTCAGCGCGCTCCCCTCCTCGGCAGCGCGCCGGCTCCAACCCCCCCGCCAGCATTTTGGCGGCGTGCCTGAGAGTGACAAGGTGACACTGGCTCTTTTTTCATGTGCTGCAGCTCCACGCCACTCCAATCAAACCGCAAGGAGCACCTCTGCTTCACAACAACACACCGGCGGCTGACTGGCAGGCAGAGAAGTAAAACAGAGCCGCCATCGGACATAAATCATTCACCGGCTGACAACCGCTGCCAAATGTTGATTGCTTTCTGGTTATCTTCAAACTCCTCGTTTCATTGTCTCCGTTTGTGGAAACATATGTTGAACGTGGAAAAAGAGGAAATGTCCGACAATAAGTCAGTGTTTTTGAATCGAAAGGCCCGATGACACTATCGAGGCGGAACAGAAGGACCTTCAACATCTGATACGTCTGTGGAAAAGAGGCTCTTTTATTGATTTATCTTCATATCTGCGCAGATCTAATAACCGCTGTATTTCAAATTAAGACAACACTCCTTTCAAAACGACATTCAAAAGATTTCACCAGGTTTTAAGTTGTTTTAGCTAATTTTTTTCAAGCTTTTCTCTAAATCACGTGTGTCAAAGTCAAGGCCCAGGGGCCGGATCCGGCCCTCTGGGGAATTATATCCGGCCCTCTCGATCATTGTATTTCCCTGTTTTAATTGTTATGTTATCTTACGCTCATTCCTAACTTGTATTCATATATTTTTATGGAGGGTAAAATATTGAGTTATTTACTTCCTGCCTTTTCATTTTTCATAATTAAGTTAAAAAGTTACTATTTAAAGTTACTAAGATTTACTAAGATTTTTAGGCTATTTTGGAGATAATATTTCAGCTACATGCTAGCTGTTTTGGGTTAATTTAGGATTTATTCTGTCTTTTATGATATTTGGAAGTTTAGCTATTTTTTCAGCTAAATGCTAGCTGTTTTGGCTAAGTTGATTTTTTTTCTAGATTTTTTTGGCTAATTTGGCATTTAACTAATATTTTAGCTGGCTGTTAGCTTCAACGTTTTTACCTATAAACGTCAGCATTTTTAACTATCAATTTCAGCATCTTCAGCTATCTTCAGAGATCATAATTATGTTAAAACGTTATGTTTTTAATGTTTTAAAAATTTCTGTTCAATAAATGTTATTTTGTTTGGCCCGCGACCAAAGGCGTGTTTTAGATTTTGGCCCCTTGTGCGATTGACTTTGACACCCCTGCTCTAAATCAACAGTCAAGAATTTGACCTGAAGAGCTAGAATCTTGAAATCATTTACTTCTTTCTAGATCACCACATCAAGAAGTTTAGCAAACGTGAGTCACAAACAGTCTTTTAAAAGGTCAACTTTAAGTGATGTGCCAACAAAAAACTATCCAAATTATCACTTTTTTGAAGCTTGATAAGTGAAATAGGACAATTTAAATTTGCTAATTTTAGAGTTTAAGAAATGTTATTAAAATTGGCCAAACTGTACTCTGATCATTTTCTAATTTTTTTTCGCATTTTGTTCTAAACTGACTAATTTCCACTTTTTACATTTGTTTTTTCAACATTAATCGAAATTAACTTTAATTTTTAAAATAAAAACTCAAAATGTACAAACTATTTGCTTTGAACTAAAAAAAAAAAAATCCTTGGGATGTAAAAACAATGTATGCAAAGTATTACTAAATAGAGGTGTCAAATTATTGCATTGATCGTGATTAATTAACCGGGAATCGATTTTTTAAAAAAATCGCGATTAATCGAAGTTAATTTCTTTGTTGTTACGGTATTTGCCAGAAATCACAAACAAAACTGTACATTTAGAAAATGTATTTCAATTAATGCTGTTAACCGGTTTTTAAAAAAATCAGATTAAACTGTTTTTTTTTTTTTTTCATTATTTGCCAACTATTATTAGTTTAGAATTAACAACTGTACATCTATGAATTAATTTATTATTTATTTATTTATCAAACTTTTGAATTGTGATTAATCACTAATAATAATATTTTATGTGGTAAATTTTATACAATATTCGGCTTTTGAACGAGACAGGATTCATTTTTTTAGTCTGATTTCTTTTAATTGTCCATGTAATTTAATCATGTGTGTTAACTCGCTAATGTTCACAGCCCTAGTTTTTTTTATTGTGTTAATCTTAAAAATGAGGTAATTAAATAAAAAACAATTGTCATGTGCTAAAATATAAAAAAACAAAAGTTCAACTGTTTATTTACATTAACTTTTTATTTGTACTCAGCTAAAAATGCCTCTTGTGAACATCTTAGTGTCGCTGCTGTGACGTTGTCCGTGTGCGACTTTGTCGTTGGTCCCAGAAATAACACCAACAAGCCCCAAACGCCACAACCTAACACGGAGTTGGTTATCATAAATTAATGGGATACGCGGAGGGCTGACCGTATGTGTCACAAACAGGCAGACAGCTGGTTCCAAGTGCAGCAGGTTTTATTAGTAGAACTAAAAGTCCACAAAACTAGACGGGTCAGAAAGGCAGGGGTCATACACGAGCTGGGGATCATCCGAGGAGAGGCAGGAGAGAAGTCAGAGTCCAGGCGAGGATCGGGGCAGGAGGCAGGCAATCAGAGGAAGCAAGGTCAGATACAGAAGGTCAGGTCCAGGAATAAACGCTCGGTGTTGTTGGCAGGGTGGCACAAAACAATACTTCGCAGGGAAGGACAGTTTGGAGCCAGACTAAATACTGGGGAGGTGATGAGCTGATGGGAAACAGCTGTGATTGAGGAGTCCAGGTGAAAGCAGGTGGTGAGGTCAATACTCGGGTGAGCGCTCTCTCTGGTGGCCGGAGTGGGTAGTAGCAGGTGGATCCATGACAGAGCCCCCCTCCTGCGAGCGGCTCCGGAAGCGAGGAATTCTCCGACGCTGGGGACGTCCACGGGTTCGGGGAGCAGGCCTGTCTGGGTGGCAACGGTGGAACTCACTGATCAGGGAGGGGTCAAGGATGTCATCCGCGGCGACCCAGGAGCGTTCTTCTGGGCCGTACCCCTCCCAATCCACCAGATATTGAAGCCGACCCGCCCGGCGCCGGGAATCCAAGAGGTCCTTGACGAGGTAAGCCGCCTCCCCGTCCACCATCACCGGGGGCACCTCAACCTCTGACTGTTCAGCCCGGGTCTCTGCCTCCGGGAGACCACTGGCAGGTTTCAGTAACGAGACGTGGAAGGTGGGTGAGACGCGGTATTCAGGAGGCAACTGGAGGCGATAGGACACAGGGGTGATCTGACGGAGAATCTTGAACGGACCCACATACCTTGGACTAAGCTTCTTGCAGGGGAGCCGCAGTCGGAGGTCTCGGGTTGACAGCCAGACCCACTGGCCGGGAACCAGATCGGGCCCTGCACGCCGGCGCCGATTGGCCTGCGCCTGGGTTCGGCGAACAGCCCGTTGGAGCTGAATGTGTGCTGCCTCCCATGTTTCCTCACAGCGACTGAACCACTCGTCCACAGTCGGCAGCTCTGTAGATCCGCCTGACCAGGGGAAGAATGGAGGTTGAAACCCCAACACACACTGAAAGGGGGTGAGTCCCGTGGCAGCCTTCCTGAGGGAATTTTGTGCATATTCGGCCCAAACCAGGAATCGACTCCAGTCCTCTTGATGTCTACTGCAGTAGGTACGGAGGAACCTCGTAACTTCCTGGTTTAGGCGTTCCACTTGGCCGTTGGATTGAGGATGGTAGCCGGAGGTAAGGCTCACGTTAATGCCAAGACCCCTGCACATGGCTTGCCACACCCGAGAGGTGAACTGCGGGCCACGATCTGACACGATGTCCTCTGGGAGACCGTAGTGCCGGAACACGTGGTCGAGGAGCTGCCCTGCAGTTTCCAGAGCCGTGGGCAGCTTGGGCAATGGAATCAGCCGGCAGGCTTTTGAGAAACGGTCAATGACAGAGAGGATAGTAGTATTACCTCTTGACCGGGGCAGATCAGTGATGAAGTCCACTGCGATGTGTGGCCAGGGACGACGTGGAATGGGCAATGGTTGCAGGAGACCAGCAGGAAGCTGTCGTGGTGATTTAGCTGTTTGACAGGCAGCACACTGGGTGACGTACTGGGCTACGTCTGCCTGCAATGTGGGCCACCAAAAAGAAGTAGCGGTTAAGGTCTGTGTGCTGGCCATACCTGGGTGTCCGGCTGCTGGAGAGTCATGCACAAGGTGGAGAACCTTTTGTCGATGGGACGGAGGAACATACACCTTATCACCTGGACAGGATGGTGGTGGAGCCTCTGATGCATTAAGCTCAGCCAGCTCAGTCATTACATCCCATTGTACTGGAGCTAGGATCAATGATGAGGGCAGGACAGTCTCTGGTGCTACCGACCCCTCCCCAGTGTCGTCATGAAGACGAGATAGGGCGTCGGCCTTTCCATTCTTTGAGCCTGGACGATAGGTGATCTGGAAGCAGAAACGTGAGAAGAACAGAGACCAGCGTGCCTGTCGTGGGTTCAACCGCTTGGCGGTCTTAATGTACTCCAGGTTCTTGTGGTCAGTTAGAACCAGGAAAGGCTGAGCCGACCCCTCAAGCCAGTGTCTCCATTCGGAGAACGCCTCCTTCATGGCCAGCAGTTCTCGGTCACCCACGCCTTAGTTCCGCTCTGCATCATTTAACTTCCTGGAAAAGTAAGCACACGGAAACACCTTGGCTGGTTGACCCTGGCGTTGTGACAGCACTGCTCCTATTCCCGTGTCAGAAGCATCCACCTCCACGATGAACTGTGCACCTGGGTCCGGGTGACGGAGGATAGGTGCCTGGGTGAAGCGCTGTTTCAGTGTCCGGAACGCCAGTGCTGCAGCCGGAGTCCAGAGCAGGCGTTTGGGGGCCCCTTTCAGGAGGGCGGTGAGAGGAGCTGCCACCATGCTGAAGCCACGGATGAAACGCCGGTAGAAGTTGGCGAATCCGATGAATCTTTGCAGCTCCTTGACAGTGGTTGGCTGAGGCCACTGTTGCACAGCTTCCACCTTGGCCTGGTCCATAGCCACACCCTCTGCTCCTATTATGTATCCAAGAAATGCGATGGAGGTCCTGTGAAACTCGCATTTCTCCCCCTTGGCATACAGCTTGTGCTCAATGAGCCGCTGCAAAACCTGCCGGACGTGTGTGACATGTTCCTCAAAATGAGTCAGAATAAACCAGGATGTCGTCAATGTACACAACAACAAAACGTTGCAGCATGTCACGGAAAATGTCATTGACAAAAGCCTGAAATACTGAGGGGGCGTTACAGAGACCGAAGGGCATGACCAGGTACTCATAGTGTCCTGAGGTGGTCGAGAAAGCGGTCTTCCATTCATCACCCTCCCGTATGCGGATGAGATTATACGCGCTCCTCAAGTCTAATTTGGTAAAAAAGCGGGCTGAGCGGAGCTGCTCCAGAGCAGAGGGAACCAGAGGCAGAGGGTAACGGTATTTCACAGTCACTTCGTTCAGGCTGCGGTAGTCGACACAAGGTCTCAGACCACCATCCTTTTTCTTCACAAAGAAGAAGCCAGCAGAGGCAGGTGATGTCGACGGTCGGATGAAGCCCTTTGCCAACTCCTCTTGGATGTAGGCTTGCATAGCAGCTGATTCAGGTTGCGACAGCGGGAACACCCGTCCTCGGGTGGGCACCGCTCCTGGCAGTAGTTCAATGGCGCAGTCATAGGACCGATGCGGAGAGAGCTGTGTGGCACGTTGTTTGCTGAAAGCCACCTGTAGATCTTGGTATTGGACCGGCAACCCCTCCTCCACACCTGTCGTACCTATATCCGAGAGGGTGGTGGCCGCGACCGGCCGTGAGACTGCAGGAACAGACCCCCTGGAAGCATGAAGGCAGTGTCGCTGGCAGTGAGCGGAGGTGAACAGGAGTTTGTGTTCTGACCAGTTTATGTCGGGGTTGTGCATCTCTAACCAAGGCAACCCGAGGATGACAGGACAGCGGGGGGATTGAATGGCAAAGAGGCGAAGGGTCTCATGGTGGTGGTCTGGCGCCATGACTGACATATCCTGGGTCAGGAACCGGATCTGACCCGACCCAGGGGTCTTCCGTCCAGGCAGTGACAGCCACCCGGGCATCACAGGAGAGCAGAGGCACATTATTAGATTGAGCAAAGTCCAGATCAATGAAATTTCCTGCTGCCCCAGAGTCAACCATAGCTTGTGTTTTTACTTCACGGTCATCAAAGTGCAAGGTAATGGGTAGAGTGAAAGTGAAAACAGGTTCACTTACTGGTTTTGCAGAGCGACGTGGTTGGCGGTTGGGGCAGGTGTTGCGGACGTGACCTGGCTGACCACAGTAGAGACAGAGATCCTCCTGGAAGCGTCGCGCTCTTTCTCTAGGTGAGAGCTGGGTGGATCCGAGCTGCATGGGCTCGTGGTTTGGGGCAGGGGCCCCCGGGAGAAATGATGAGCCGCCCCTGGAGCTCAATGGAGCGGGGAGGCGTGGCTGGCGTCTTCTCAGCAGGTTGTCAAGTTTGATGGTGAGAGTGATGAGGTTATCCAATGACAGTCCCTCGTCACGACACACCAGCTCTCGCTGCAGTTCTGTGGTGAGTCCCTCACGGAAGGCCGTTGTCAGTGCGCTGCTCGTCCAGTCTGTGCGCGACGCCAGAGTTCTGAAGCGCAGTGAATAAGCAGCAGCGGTCTGCCGTCCCTGCTTGATGCCGTACAGCTGCTCTCCAGAGTCTTTTCCATCCGCGGGATGGTTAAACACCTCACGTAACTGCTGCGTGAAGGCTGAATACGAATGAAAGGACAGCGATCCTCCAGTCCAGAGCGCGGCTATCCATTCACGTGCAGCCCCGGTCAGTAGAGAGCACACCAGAGACACTTTGGCGTCCTCCGTCGGATAGAGGCTCGGTTGTTGCCGTAGAAATAGATCACACTGCATGAGGAACCCCACGCATTGCTCCGGATCCCCGTTGAACTTATCCGGAAGCGCCATCCGCGGGCCCGGTGGATGAGCAGGTGTCGGATCGGCGGCGGCGGCGGCTGCAGGTGACGGCTCGGACGTTGAAGAGGCCGCAGAGGAGACGCTGCTCACAGGTAGGTTGAGTGGTAGACGTCTCATGATGGATTCAATTGTAGTGTTCAGACGTTGAAGCTGGCGACCGTGCTCTAGCAGTAAGACAGCATACCCCGCTGGGTTTGTCGGGGTGGGAACTCCTGCTGCTGGATCCATGGGTGGCGAAGTATTCTGTCACAAACAGGCAGACAGCTGGTTCCAAGTGCAGCAGGTTTTATTAGTAGAACTAAAAGTCCACAAAACTAGACGGGTCAGAAAGGCAGGGGTCATACACGAGCTGGGGATCATCCGAGGAGAGGCAGGAGAGAAGTCAGAGTCCAGGCGAGGATCGGGGGGGCAGGCAATCAGAGGAAGCAAGGTCAGATACAGAAGGTCAGGTCCAGGAATAAACGCTCGGTGTTGTTGGCAGGGTGGCACAAAACAATACTTCGCAGGGAAGGACAGTTTGGAGCCAGACTAAATACTGGGGAGGTGATGAGCTGATGGGAAACAGCTGTGATTGAGGAGTCCAGGTGAAAGCAGGTGGTGAGGTCAATACTCGGGTGAGCGCTCTCTCTGGTGGCCGGAGTGGGTAGTAGCAGGTGGATCCATGACAGTATGGGACAGTAAACGGTTGAATGAGGTTTGTCAACAAGCATTTTATATCATTTTTGATGCTACGGAAAAGCTTTCCTGCTGTTTTTATGTCTTAAATTTGAACACTTTTGTTCTTGTTTTTAGTTTTGTTGTTTCCTAATTTTTTTGAGAATGAAAGAAATACTCTTGCTGGTGTAAAAGTAAAGGTTAGAAGTCGACTCTGTTGTATCAGGAAAATGAAATAAATCCTGTTTTTAGTTGTAATGTGATCTTTTACTGTGACGGAATGTCATGAATATTAAATAAAAAATAACTAATCTATTAAGGATTTTTAGTTTTTTTTTTTTTTTCAATAATTATTAGGTTAAAATAATATCAATTAAAATAAATTAATTTAATGAAAATGATTAATCCCACAAAAAAAACATGTTTTTCCTTTTTGGTAAAATTAATTCTGCTAGATTTTGATATTTTTTAAGATTTCCTTTTAGGAAAATGTGGTTACTGCATGTACAGATAACTTTACTACATTTTAGCGATTTCATCTTAAGATAAGTGTCTTTTTCTATATATTTTTAGACTTTCTTTGAAGAGAACAATTCATTGGAACACAGTTTTTCCTCATTTTGTGCTATTTTTGAGCGGTTCACATCCATAAATCAAAACTAGAAGAAGTTTAAAAATTGATTTAGTTGTTTTTAGTCCTGTTTAGGAGGTAAACAGCATTTAAAATTTCAACAAATTAATTACCGGTTCCAGCATGTGTTGATTACATTGTCCTGCCCCCACAGAAGAAGATACCGGCTTGATGCCACAAAACACGGCGACTTACAGCATCAACAACATCAATGAATGTTCAACAAAAGCATTGCTAATATGACATTCTCCATGACTCCCTAATGATTCTCTTTAATGCCTGACTGAAATGTCGCAACTGACGGCAGCGCTGCCACTTTGCAGTGAATTGTTTCAAGTTTGACCCGGCTCTGAACCTGGCGCCTCCATTTGGCCTTTTGATAACCGCTTCTCTGGCTATGTGTACCAGAATAACAGTGAAGCAGAGCGCGCATGGTTTTTAGAATGACTCCTTTGTGCTCAGAGATATTCTACATGGTAATAGCTGACATTCATTTACTCACAGCAGAGTTGCTGCTCGACAAACGCAGGCTTTTAATCTCAGCAAAAACAGATTAAAATTTAAAAAAGGTCAAACATTTAAAGTTTAAAAAACAAATTATTTAAAAAAACATTGACCACAAGTCCATGTGTTAATGTTATAGAAAACAAAATTATTTTTCAACTTCCACTCTTATAATTTTGCTATGCTTGATTCGAATTGGTTGTTGGGTGTCTGTTAAAAAGAGACAGTCTTATTGGACGCCTAAAAACTAGTTCAGTTCACATAGCTGGAGTGCTATATATTGTTGGGTTGGTCGAGGCACCAGTTGGTGATTGAAAGAGGAACAAACCACTGTCCATGCAAATGGTCAAAGTTTTCTTCTTTTTATATTGTTCTTTTAGCAAAAATGTATGAAAGGTGGGAAGAGTATGGCATGGAAGCATCCGATAGTGCACCATCGTGAAATCCATACAACAAAAGGTGCTTTCACACTGAACGCCATTCGCGCCTATCAAAAAAGCCGCATATGGGAGGAGCTACCAGCTCTGCTTGTGGATATCTCACTTAGAATGAATGGAAGACACATACAATGTTATTTATTGTGAAGTTTTCTACAAAAACCTCAGTAATCATGTTTCCATGTTTGGGTCTATATAATTTTTACTAAAAGATTTTCCCATTACAGGGGGCAGTGTCTGATTGACAGCCGCTTCCACTGTGTTTCTGTGTCTCTGTGGCTGAGCTTGAAGGCTCACTGTCTAGAATTAATGCGAGTGGGGAAAATAAAATTAGGAGACTTTTTTCCTTAAAATGTCTCAACAAGGCCTGAACCGGCAGCCTCCGAACTCTACGGCGTCTCTTTCTCTGCCGGCATATCGAGTAAGTGAGCTCCGCCCCGGGAGAGAAAGCCGCCGATCAGTGTATCTCGCCTTTACCACACAGTAGCCGGATGAGCTCTGCAACCCTGCTGCTCAAACGGGTTAAGGAAAAAAGTTCTGGACAAAAACATTTGCTTTGGATTAATATTCTACCGCTGATCGGGTCACTGAAAAAGTCAAATCCCCAAAGCTGAGTTCCTGATTGGCTGATGCGCCTCACCGCTCAAATCGAGCAGCTAGAGCTTCGGATCGCCTCGGAGGGTGCCTGTACCATTGATTAGCATTGGAGCTAGCCGCTCCTTACACGCGAATCACGTGTTCAGCGTGAACGCACCTTTATAGGTGGTTAGCCCCACCCCTTCGCCAAACCAACCCAATGGCTACTCAAAATCAAACATTTCATAAGAAGCAAAACCATTCACATGCGTTTTACTTGTAACAAATTCAACATTATTAAACAAAAATGTCTCCAATTAAACAACAATTTCTAAAATAAAATAAAAAAGAAACATTTTTAATTAAAAACAGTCTTTTCAAAACCAAAATAGGTGAGTCCACAGTCCACAGGAGGAAGTCCTCCTAAGAAACCAGGAAGTAGACAAAAAAAAAAAAAAAAAAAAACACAGAACAATCAAAACCCAGGGACTATAAAAAAATAAATAAATAAATAAACAAAGTGAGTTGCAATAAATGTTCAACAGCTCAACAGTGAGTACACCAAGTGATGCAATCAAAAACAAATCCACTATTTTAAGCCCTCACACAGTGACAGATGTGTACTCTGTTACAGTAATCCAAGACAGAGACACTTGGAACACAGGTGGACGTGCATTACTCCAACAACTGTAGAAAATCTCTGTCCTTCAAAAGTCTCTATGATGGACATGCTAGTATCGCCATCAAGTTTTACCAACAACAACAAGGTTATTTTTTAACATTTTATTAATAATTATGGAATAAAATTGTTCCTTTGTTGATACTCATTAAATTATATTACTTACAATAAAAGCAATCTCGGAAACTACTTGTAGACCTTTTTTTTTTTCCTTGAAACAGACATTTTCTTTATGATTTGGTCAAAAACTAGCATTAAGAGGTGAAATTTCCTTCTGAAATGATGCGTTGCATCATTGTATCACTGTCCTCTGCTGCAGAGGGAGGTCAGTGCAGACTCGGTAGCCATTAGTATAACGTGTCACACTGTGTATTAAATAGTTTCTTGTAAAAACTGATTTTAAGCTAACAAAAAAGATTAAAGTACTAATAGTTGATTTAATCGCTCATTGTCAGACATCATCCCTTAAATGATTTACCAATCTCATCATTTCAACCGAAAAAAACTAAATCTAAATTGAAATATTTAATTGTATATTCTACAAAGTAAAATATTGAGATAGTTCAATCATTTTGATTAGATCTTAAGATGGGTTCACGATGGATGCGGAAGCGGCGTGGCGCGGAGAGCGCGCGGCACCTGCTCTCTCCTGCAGTTCACAATAGACGCGCATTATTCCGCGAAGGTCTACAGGTGCTTCTGCTGGAGCTTTTTTTGTTTCTGCAAAGAAAACTTCTTTAATTTATTTGTTGTTGAAACACAGAGAAGTGCGTGTGCTGTGAATGAATGAATAGCTTTATTAATCCAGAAGGAAATTTAAAAACAGCCAGCTGCTTACAATCGCCACACAGACATAAAAAAAACTAAATAAATAAAACCCTAAAAACACTTAAGATCTATCAGTTAAAAAGTAAAATATTAATTTAAATATAATAAATCAATCAAATATTCAGAGAATATTACAGTAACAACAATCAAAACATTCAAAATTTGAAATTGACCGTATGTTTATTTTCATCTCTACAGTCTTTTTAGATACAAAAACATGATCACATTTGTCATTCGCGGTGTTTTATTGTGAATCACACCAAGTTAACAAGGGCGCTGAATGAAGCGGCCTTCCGCGTCCAGTGAGAACCAGGCGTCCAACGGTGACTGAAACAGACTCCCGTAAGCTCAAAATTATAAGATACCGCATTTTATTGTTTTAGTCGTTTGTTAAAAAGCCTGATGGGAAGCTTTTTCAAACTTCAGAACTCTGAAAATATGGTTAAATATTTGAGAATCTCTTTGTAAAGTTGGCAAGATTGTTTAATTTCCCTGCACAGTTTCTTAGATTGTATTTGGATTTTCTGAAAATGATTGAATATGTTGTTTAAAGGATGGAAAATTTTAATTTGCACTTTGTTTGTAAAGCATTTTTTGCCAGAGAGAAGCGGTGCAGATGGGCCGTAGGACGTAGGTAAACGTTGAGTAAACCATGAAAGACCAAACATATCTTTGTGGGAATATTTGTGTGTGTCCGCATGCTGGAACAAAGCAAGCCAATTCTTTTTCATCCGGAACATTTACAAAAGCTAAAGGTCACATCTTCACTGCAGCATCTCCAGCTTCACTGCTCCAACACCGATGGCTTTCTATTTATTGAGGACAAACTGTTTTACCTTGTTGGAATCACTTCTTTTTTTCCTTTTCATTCTGAGGTTGATTAAAAAGTGTGGAAAAGTAGGGATCAATTTGTGTCTGCCAACTCCAAGGTAAGCAGAAAATGATAATGAAGGATTTAATTCAACCGCTGTGCTCAGAATAGGAAATAGATACCCACTTTAGGGAGCAAAGCCGAGAAGAGAGAAATGCTTAAATTTAACAACAAAGCATTATTTTTGTCATGAAAATAGCTTCTGTGCTGTTAAAAAAGCTTCTGAATGGTCAGAAATAATCGGGTTTTGCCTGTCTGAAGACGCTTTTGGACGACACACACACAGTGACACACAAGCCAAATCTGCGCAAACTGTGGGAGGTGTTATAACAGTTTGCCAAAAGGAGACATTCACGCTTAGGTGCATCTGTAAGGGTGCTAGCTGACGCCCATGACTTCCTATCCCACATGAGAATTGCGGATGACTTTGTTCGTCATTAGACAATCACACAAGCGACTAACTCCGCGTGTGAGCCGCTGCCTCTCACTTTCCTACTGTGATCTTCTGTCTCCTATGTCTGGACTCGCACCTTTATTCTATTTGCTATCAAACCCACACATCATGGCGCAGTATGGGATCACAGGACAAGTCATCTGCCGATATACCTCTGTTGTCACAGGCAGCAGGTGCTGATTAGTTAGGATGTCACCCATTGTGGTATCACACAAAGGTCTGTGTGTATGACAAGTAC
This sequence comes from Oryzias javanicus, assembly GCA_003999625.1. NCBI lineage: Eukaryota > Metazoa > Chordata > Actinopteri > Beloniformes > Adrianichthyidae > Oryzias > Oryzias javanicus. Next base: position 19,623,204 of record CM012444.1, read on the forward strand.
AGAAACACACCGAGAGCTCAATCCTAGAGTGACAGGGGAAATGTACTGCTGACATAAGGACTCATTTACAGACGATTGTGCTCAGCTAATGCTTCAAGCTAAGTGTTTTCCTTGGTTAGAGACAAATGAAAAGGGTTTTTAAGGTGGAGGGATACATAACAGAGTTCTTCTCTGATGTGGGTCAGTTTGTAGGCTAACAGGAAAGAACGTAAACATTTATGGTTTTCCAGAAAGCCACACATAGTCAAATTTTAAATAATTATTTCCTGTAATCTTCACAAAAAAAAATACTTCAACATTTTAAAAATTAAATCTGTCAATAGCTGCGTTTCCATTACACTTTTGCGCAAAACTTTATCGAAATTTCTAGAATTTCGATAAAACACTGTTTCGAAAAAACAGCGTTTCCATTAAACCATGATTATGCGAAAAACTCGAAGTAATTCCCGCGGTAAGTCATTAAAAAAACAGAGAAGACGTCTACGTCTGATCCGAGCCTTGGAGCGGCAGGCTCCTTACGTGGGAGCGACGTAGAGTCAAACATTTTTGGGAAATCGTGGTTGAAGAATTCACCGAAGAGCTGTGGATTCAGCATTTTCGCATGACACGCTCAACTTTTGATGAGCTGTGCGATGCTGTGGGACCTCTCGTGGCGCCCGCTGTGCGGTGCCCAAGGCAGCCAGTTGCTGTGAAAAACCGCATCGCCATCGCCATCTACAAACTAGCAACATGTGCCGAGTACAGAGTAGTGGCAGAGACATTTGGAGTCAGTAAAACGACCGTACACAGGTGTGTGTATGGGGTGTGTGAGGCTATTTGCCACAACTGATTAGCTTTCTTTCCTGTCCGAAACGTCATATCCGTTTAATGGTCACGTGACTCGTTTTGTTTCGAAAAAAGTGTTTCCATTACAGTTTTTCGAAAAACTACTGTTTCGATACGGCCCAAATACCACCTCCTCTAAGCGCAAAAACTTTATTTCGAAAAAGGCGAGTTTTTTCGAAATTGTGGTGTTTCCATTAGGAGAATTTAATATCGAAATTCCATTTTTCGAAATTTCAGAGTTAATGGAAACGCGACTAATGGTCTATCCTCTCTCGGCCAGATTGAGAGAAAAAAAAAAAAGCGTCTCTGATGGTGTTTGAAGGGGGGGCGAATACGGACCCCTGATTTAGAGCAGGTGTCCTCAAACTTTTTCCCTGATGGGGGATGGGGTCAGTTTGTAGGCTAACAGAAAAAGTCTTACAATCACAGCCTAAACAAAGATTTAGGGTTTTCCAGAAAGCCACACACAGCCAAATTTTTTAAAAATACATTTCTGTAATCTTCACAGAAAAAATAATACTAAAGCATTTTAAAAACTAAATATATAGTATTACCTGCCATAGATTAATAGCTGAAAATGCTTAGATTTTTAGCTCAAAACACTGAATCTGATAGCTGAAAACGTTGACGTTGATAGCTAGCTTTTTGTTTTAGAGAAGTGTCAAATTAGCTGAAAAAAACTCAAAAAATTATAAATTAGCCAAAACAGCTAGCATGTAGCTGAAATATTAGTTAAATACTGAATTAGCCTAAAAAATAAAAAAATAAAACTAAATTAGCCAAAACAGCTAGCATGTAGTTGAAATATAAGCTAAACTTCAAAATAACCTTAAAAACTGAAAGAGCCTAAATTAGCTAAAACAGCTATCACGTGGCAGAAATATTAGCTCAATGCTAAATTAGCCAAAAAAAAAAAAAATAGCCAAAACAGCTAGCATGTAGTTGAAATATTAACTAAATGCAAAATTAGCCTAAAAAACCGAAAAAATATCTAATTTAGCCAAAAGAGTTTGGGGGGCTGGGCCAAATGTGGAGGAGGGCCAGATCCTGGCCCACGGGCCGTAGTTTGGGGACCCCTGATTTAGAGGAATGGCTGCATCTTTAGTGTAGCGCAGGTGAGTCCCCCTGAATTTGTATGGGCACCACAAGGGTCGTCATGAAAATAGATCTTTTGATTGTCTCGAGTGTTGTAATCGTCTTGTGAAGTAGACTAATGGACGCTTTAATGACAAACATATGACAATGTCATACAAATCTGAATTCTTCCTCTACAGTATATTCCTACCCCTCCCATTGTAGAGGCGTTGCAGGGATAAGGGTGTTCCCCGTCGCAGGAGAAGCGTATCTCTTTATGAGCCCTAAAGCACATAAGTTTACTTTTAAATGAAAGAAATTATTGTTTTTATTTAGCACAACCTTTTCGAGTTATAAAACCAGTGTTGTTGTGTACTTTCCAAGCGCGAGCAGCTCCTCACTAACTATTGACGACATCATCAACTGGGAGTAACGTCAGAATTTAAAGACACTATTTTTTCACAACTGTTTGGAGGGCTAAATGTAGGGGTAGGGACAAACCGTAGGGGAAGAATTCAGATTTACACCACCTTGTTCTGCACAACATATACCATTTGTGTGACAATAACAAGCCAGAATACAGCATGAGTTTAGTCTCTAAGTGGTTGTTGTTGCAGCTGAACACTAATCATATTCATTACAATAAAATCAATTTTCACATTCTACACAATGCAATAACAGTTCAAAAGCTGAGAAATCCTTCATCACACTTTCAGGACTGCATGTTGCCATGCTGGGAAAAAAAGGTCGTCTGTTCTTTCATTTGGTTTATTTTCGCAATAATAGTTTTCCGGACCGAGTGAAAACATGATATTTATGTTTGCCAGAATAAAAATAAGACAAGCGCAGAGGAAAATGTGATGTTTTGGAGTTTTATAACTTTCTTTAAGTCGGTAGGTAACAAAGTGTCTCAGTGACAGCAGGGATGGGCCAGGCATCATTGCACATGCAGCAGCAGCAAGTCGCCCCTGTGTCCGGCTGTTTCAGGCACAGCAGATATCTGCAGAAATGTCAGATTAAGTTATTTCGGTATCATCTACTGTCACTGAAGTAAAGGTAGTATCTGCCGTGTGTTCATGAAAGCAGCAACAAGAGCTTCTAATTCAACATAAACCTGAGTTCTTATTCTAGAACTCCTGGTTAATACGACACGTATCAAAGTCAAGGCCCGGGGGCCGGATCCGGCCCTCCAGGTCATTTTATGTTATTGTTATTAATGGCCCGATATTAACTTGCTCTCATTTCCAACTCGTATAATTTTGACAAAATATATTTTTATGCAGAGTAAAATATTTAAAGTTATTTAAGGTTTAATTTGATTTATTCTGAAATAATATTCTTGCCTTTTTACGGTTTTAACGTTTTAAAAACAAGCGTTCAGCTAGCTTTTTTGGCTATTTACTAAGATTAATTTTAGGCTATTTTGGAGTTAAGCTAAAATGTCAGCAACATGCTAACGGCTTTGGCTAATTTAATTTCTTTTTACGTTTTTTAGGCTGTTTTGGAGATCGGCTAATATTTAGGATATTTTGAAAATTATCTATGTTTTCAGCTACATACTAGATGTTTTTGTCAACCTAAGGTTTTTTTTTTCTTTAGTTTTTAGGCTAATTTGGCATCTAGCTAATATTTTAGCTTGCCATCTGCTTCAGTGTTTTCAGTCATCAGCTTCAGAGTTTTTAGCCATCAGCTTCAGCATTTTTTATTATCAATTTCAGCATCTTCAGTTATCAGCACTAGTATTTTTAGCGGCCAAATTGAGCTTACAGCATTCATAATAGCATCATCGGTAATGCTATATATCTAGCTCATAATTATGTTAAAAAGTTACAGTTTTAAAAATTTTGTTTTAGGGCGTTCAATAAATGTTAATCTAACATTTAAAGTGCGTTTTGGATTTTGGTCCCTTGTGCGATTGAGTTTGACACCCCTGTAATAGGTGATAAAAATTAGACTTTTCAAGTCACAGCTCTACATACTCGGTCATGCTTGAATGTTGTACCTGTACTCAGAAAGTATTGCAAAAACCGACTTTTTATTTTGCAGCAATTGTGGTAAAGGAAGCTGAGTTTTCTGGACTGTGCAAAGTCCAACATAACTAATTAAGCGCTCTGCTTTGTGGTTAATGCTTAGTCAGATGCAGTTCACCAAGTACAAAATAAATGCAGCAGCTGCTGTCATGAATTATGCTATTGCTTTGTTTGCTAAGAGAATAAAATAAACTTTAGCACAAAATAAAGTTGCGTGCAACAGAGCTTTTCCCCTGCTGCGCCTCATGAGTCACCGGTGCGTAGAAACAGTTGACGTGGAAGTTTTTTTATTTCTGACCTGTACAACCACTTCCAATTTTCAACCTACATCTTGCCCTTTTTAATGTGGTGAGCATGTGTGAAGATATAGCATAACATCCCACTGATTTCTCTGTCTGGAGGCAGCCACTAACATCCTCTTAAACAAAGAAAAAAACATGTCCCCTGTGGAAAAATCAAGCAGCAAGAAATGTTACCACAATCTCTAATGTTGCAGAAGAAATTTGCTTTTTCTTTTTAAAGCACTCCTATTCTCAGCAACAATGCTATATTTTATCAATGTTTTTTTTTTTACTAGTGACGGAATACCAGAAACGGAGGTTTGCCACTGTCATTCAAAAGAGAAAAATGTATGTAGCGAGGTCCTTTGAGCCAAGGAGTGAGGAAAAAAAGACAGAAATAGAGGCCCCAGTTTCATTTTAATCAGCCAGCTTGTTGATTCAGTTGGCTTTGAGCACTCTGCAAACAAAACCAAATGGCAGCTCCTGGCAATGTCTGAGGCACGGAGACTTTCAGCTGAGAGATGAGAGCGGACATGAAGGGAAAGGTTCTGAAATCAAGGTTCCTTTATAAAGTAGTATACATTCGTTTAAAACATTTGAAAACAGGGTAATCTCTAAAATGGATTCATTAGGTGGAAAATGTCTGTTGTTCAAATAAATAAAAGTTTTAGGAAGGTGTGAGAAAATATTTTAAACAAAAGATGCTTATGGAAGTATTAGATAAATGTAATATTTAAGTGTTTGTAATGTTTTGTATGTGTAAATGTGTCTATTTATGATTAAATGTAATTTGAATGGGTTAATTTACAGGTGTGTTGCATTTTTCTGATAATGGCGGACATATATAGAGAAAATTAAGCCTAAAACTGTATTTATTTATATTTTTTCTAAATTGTTTTGAATCAGATGAAAACATTCCGTTTGAAAAAGATTTGTGTTTGTGACATAGAACAGCTCCTGTTCTGCTCTATTCTGACATGTGGACCACATGTAGACCACATTGACTGTATATAGAGAACTGGAATGGGTAATCCCTCCTCCCTTAGCGTTCCAAACAGGAAGTACACAAAAGCCAAACTCCCATAAAGTTATATTAAGAAATATATAGCCATCACTCAGTCATTATATTTGTTAGAATAGTTATTTTTGCTCTGATACATCTTTTTAACATATTCTTGCTAATCCTATAATTTGTTTTATTTTATTTTTACTATAACTTAAGTTATTAAAGTTATAAACAGACCAATTCTAAGCAATAATAGTAGGTGGGATAGAAAGCAAAAAAAAAAAAAAAAACGACTAAATTAACTTAAATTGGTTGGAACCGCAAGCAAACAAGTTTCTATATATACAGTCAATGCTAGAGGACTAGATCCATGCATGTCCGAGCTGCCGTCAGGCTCAAAACTAAACTGCACCGCTGGATGTCTCCAAAACTGCTCGCTAGTTTATTTGGACCGGTAATGTTAAGCCTCGTTTCCACTGAGCGGTTCGGTACAGTAAGGAGTGGTACGGTACGGCCCATGTGTGGTGTAGACTGCTAACATGTCATTACGTCACTGTTGCGTTACGACTAGAATAACATTCTCATTTCTAATGGAGGGCGAGGAACTGCAGGCCTTACTGTTGTCTGCAGGCATTTTCAATTTAGACTCATGACCAATAGAGTACACAGGAAACCACAAAAACCCTATTGCTTACAAACGTTAGAAGCGTTAGCTTAAATGAGATTTCTAAAGTCGTCATCACTTTCTGCCAAACAAAGGTTGGCTACAGCAACCCCGCCCCAATACCATTCCCTTCCACTTATTGATGGATCTACAACCAATAGAAGGCCCCGGGTTAGTACTGTTTAATGGGTCCGCATTTCAATGGAAACGCTCAAAATACCTAATAAAAATAAAAATGTAAAAACATAATGTGACTACTAACTGCCATTTTATTTTCATTATCTTCTATCAATAGCTGCATCTCTCAAGTAGTTGCGTCTAAATTTTCTGATCAACATTCCAGTATCTGAAGCCTGAAAACCATTTACACTATCAGAGTATTATTATTATTTATTTATTTAACATTTCAAAAATAATAAGAGGATCAGCCCCTTAAGATGTCACATCTCGTTTCCGAGGGGTTCCTCCATAAAACAGATAACTTAAATAAGGACAGAGTACAGTGTAAGTACAATTACAAAAATATAACGTATATACCGTATTCTGGACTATAAGCCACTACTTTTTTCCTAGGTTTTGAATCATGCGGCTTATACAAAGGTGCGGCTATTCTGTGGATTTTTCTTCCACTCCTATAGGGGAGCTCTAACCGGAATTTGAATCAAAAGCAAGATAGACAAAAAAAAAACAATGCAAATCAGAAAAGCCAATGCTACTTTTTCTTTAGCAGATAGAACACTCGTGACAAATTACTAACTGGTAATTATTTTTAAAATCCTTCTTCATTGAGGAAATCACACAAAGAAGTTTGTGTGGTGGACATTTTAAATTAAAAGATATGGAGCTTTGCTATCTAGGAAGGATACCGCACTGCTGCACACAAGCTTAGCATCAATGATGGTGAGACGCTGGAGACAATTTTTAAAGTACAAAATTGTTATAGTAATTATCTTATTTTTCAACATAGATATCTGAGGCTAATAGCCCAGTGGGGCTTGTATTTCTTTTTTAATCGAGCAGGTGCGGCTTATATACAAGTGCGACTTATAGTCCAGAAAATACGGTAACCAATATACAAATCCACATTCACACACTCGTACACACACGACAGCTCTCAACTTTTCCCGCTCAACAAAATGCAATTTAACGGAACAAATTCAGTCAAAGAATAAGAATAAACCCTATGAAGGACAAAAAAAAAAAAAGAAGTATAACAGGAAGACAGGAAAATGTGATATAGCTGTCAGGGATGGTGGTGAAGGACCCAAACGCAGGAGACGAGACATGGTGGCGGAAACTTAGACATTAACTTAACAAACTTAAAACACGACAAAACTAGGAGAACAGACCAGTGACATGACAGAACAGAACGATGAGAACTGAAAACCAGACACTTACTGAGGCTGATTAACTAAGTGAAAACAGCTGTGGATGATTAACCTGAACGAGGTGAGACTGACGGGGAAAAAATAAAAAATAAATCAGTGTTGATCAATGTGAATCCTGAGCAAAAACCAACAAATATCTTTGTTTCCAAGCAATATCATGTTCTCCCACTCCCTTTTCATTCTCCAACCAACTCCTACAGCAAATTTAATAAAGTAGTAATAATGTTGTCATGAACATGTTCCTTGACAAAAATTAATTAAATTGCAAATATAAGCTATTACCATGAATATCAATTTTCTTCATAATATCCTAACAAATAAATAAATGCTTTACCACGAATGTCTAGTCAGCCTGTTTACTGACCGTTATTATGTTTCAAGGTTTAATTTTCAAAGATTTCAGCACTTAGGTCCTCAGGTACAGAAGAGAGAGGACATGCTGGACGGAAAATAACAAGAAGAAATAAAGCAGGAGTGTTTACATTTGCAGAGTGTTGAAAAAGACCTTGGTTCTTTTATTTGGACTGGGCTTCATAAATTGAGGGGCCTTTTTGTTCCTTTTGTTCAATAACATTTTATTAAACCCTGAAGGTAATGACATTGTTGAAGCATAAATAAACAAACGGACACAGACAACTGTTTTATGAAAGAAAAGATGGGAATATTTGGATTTTTTTTTAAATAAAGGAAGCTTATAAAGTTATTTAGGGGTAAAATGTCCCATCTTCTAAAGCTAATAAAATAATTATTGCACATATACATATATATTACATAAACATCCATGAAAAAAAACACTAAACTCTTGTAAATTCTTATTACTTTCTGAGTATTTCTATCAAATTCTAGGTTAAATTACACTTTAAAGGACTATCTTCCTTTCACATTAAGAGTTTCGCCTCTTTGAATCTTCTTGTAAATAAAAGCCAGAAGATTAAAAAAAAAAAAAGTTTGAAAATCCCACAGCTTCTAACAAAGATAATTAAGTGTGACTTGTCTCTTTCAGGATATTCAATAGAAATTGTGTTTTTTAGCATGTTCTAGTAGCATTTTTCTCTTGATGGAGGATGTATATAATATATTAAAAATACGTACATAAATAAAAGATTAAAAACGGCATTTCAGAGAATTTTTATTCAAATCGTGGTCATTAGGCGTAGATAAAAACCCGCCGTTTAAAAGCTCTCATAACTGAAATGGGCGGGCCAAAGTCAGTAATGTCATCTTGATGTTACATAGCAGGAGAAATGTAAACAGAGGGATGATGGGATATCAACGAAAAGCTCCTTCTGTTCCGCCCACAACTCAGACGTGAATTTCTAACTGCTGCTCTGCAGAAATTATGTCCTAGAAAGCGACAGTTTATTTATATAATTTTTGTATAAAAACGGCATAATCAAAATAAAAGACCACTGAGAACAATTTACATAAAAAATATATTTGGAGTGGGATTTTTAAAAAAAAGGTACTGGAATGGATTTAAAAAGTCACATTTTTTTGTTTTCTTCTGCTTTTTCCTGCCCTTGAGCCAAATGGGTCTGAAAGGAAATTATTTTAACACATATGGTTGCAAATCTGCATTTCAATCGTTAATTTAATAAAATATTAATATTAGTTTGTAACAAAATAAGTATTATGTGAGAACTTATACCACTATTCCTCGTTAATGTGGAGGAAACCCAACATTCATAATGCAAATATATGACTATAGGATAATAAATTAAGAGATTATTTACTAACTGCATAATAAATTGCAAATTTACTGATATCGCCTATATCGGGATGATGTAAACTGCGGTAAATGTGTACAAGCATACTAAAATAATCCAAAAACACTGTAGAAAGTGAAAGATTGGATCAATTAACAAAAGTTGTTGCGTCTAAAAATATTAGTTTATATCAAATTACGATTTTGAGTTGAATAAACCATTGACCCAAAGTTTGACTTAGATGAAAACTAGATTTTATATGTTGTTAATTGATCCAATGTTTCACTTTTTCAGTGTATTTAACTTGAGTTTTTTTACACACTTGACGAGTTGGATGGAATCCTTCATGTTCCAATTGCTCTGAGTCTTTTTAGGTTAGATGCCCCGCCTCCTTTTTAGACGAGGGTCATTTGGTGTATAATTTAAATTATGCCGACTTTTCAATGAAACCGTTGCGGTGAAATGGAAATGATGCATTAGTTGTCTTTTGTTTTGCCATTTCTTCATGTCATTGCAGTATTGATCACAGGTTTTCCTCATATCGTGCTGTCCTGTTATTTACCTATTTGGAGTTTAAAATATTGGTTTCATAGCAGCTAACTCTTGTTTTTATTAAGTTTGCTCTTCTTCAGTCTTGAGTGTGATACTGACCACAGTTTAATAAACTTTCCCGAGGCCACATCTGCACTCTGTGGACTTTACGCCGTCTACTGAAACTTTTTCCTCACTTGACACTTTGAAGGGAGGCAAACTGATAGAGGATGGGAAAGGCTCGGGGCCGGGGCACAGACAGGCAGCTGATGGACACTTTGTAACCCCTGAGGGACTTTCCGCATTTGTCGACTTCGGCTTGTTGCTTTCTACTTTTAAAGCCGTCGCTAAAGTTTCACTAAGATTAATCTGACACGGAAGGGCACTGTTTTAACGTTGTTATTTAAAGAAAATAAACATTTCCTTGCAATTCCGTACATCGATCAAAAGGAAAATAAAGTGATCTAAAGATTGAGAGCTAAACCTTTAAGGTTCCCCTCCTACATTTCCAGGTCACGGCTGCATATAGACCTCGTTTGCTTCGTTTCATCTCATCAATTATTAGTCAGACAGCCTTTTACCCTAAGAAGAGAATTTTAACTGCATTTAAATAAGTAAGTGGACCCTTTAATGCACTGTTACTGATTTTGTGATATTTAATATTTTACCCCGTGAAATTCCCCTTTTTTTTGTTCTTTTCAGGACTTAATTTTACTAAAAAAACATTTTTTTAAATAGAGCATGGTCTTTCCGAAGACATATGCAACAATTATAACAATATAATGTTAAAATGATCATCAATCATTGTGTTAAAGCTTAGTAAGCATTCACACTATAACGATTTAGAGTTTAGCTTCTATATTAGCAACAGGTTTAATGTTTTTGACTAATTCAGTTTACTGAGGAATTTTAAACTATGTTGGAGTTTAGCAAATATTCAAGCAATGTTTGTATTTGTAAACTGGGAATTACTTATGTTAGGTTATAAAGACACAAAGGGATATGCCTAGATTAGCATTTGCTTCTGCCTATCCCCTTTTCAAACATGTATTTATTGACTTTAGTTGGTGACTTTTGTGTTTTTTTTTTTTTTTTTACACGAATGAAGAATGTATTGTTTTTTTTATGTCTTTTTGCTTTGTTAAGCTTTTTTTCTTTTCTTTTACATGTTTGGCATCTACTTTTTTTTAATCCAAATTTGGAGTTTAGCTAATATTTTAGCAACATGCTAACGTTTTTGGCTAATTCCATTTACTGAGGAATTTTAGGCTGTGTCAGAATTCCCCCCTAATCCCCAACTAATAAAAAATTATATAGTGCGGGACTGTTTATTGTGCTGGATTTTAAAGGTAATTTGGACACAATGCTCAGTACTTTGCTTTTGTTTTTTTTAAAAACCGTACATGACGTCATCGATTTCACAAAGTAAAAATTGAAAAATACGAGCATTTCATCGCTTTTATTTATGACTCCACTGTGTTCTGAGAGTGAAAATGTGGATGGTTTATTCAAATATTGCATTTAAACATGATTTTTGTTCTAAATAGTTTGACTGCAATTCACTGTGGTCTATTTCAGCTAATCTAGTGAGCGTCGATGTACGCTAGTTTTTCGCAAAGACTTCTGGGAAATTTCGAGTGCACTAGTGGATTCGGACAGCAATAGAAAATGGAGAACGCACTATATCGTGATTAGGAGGGGAATTCGGACACAACCTTATAGGTTAATATGGAGTTTAGCTAGTATTTAAACAACGAGCTAGCTTTTTTGGCTAATTTGGCATCTACTAAGGTTTTTTGGGATAATTTGGTGTTGAGCTCATATTTAAAAAACACACTGAATATTTTTGCAAAGTTGGCATGGATTTAAAGCAATTTTACTACAATTATTTTCAGAAATTTAAATTAACTGAAGCGCTCTTTCATAGTTCTTTAACCCTTTAACACCGAGGAAATTTCCAACAACAGCAAAATAACACAATTAATGCAATTCTAGTGGATTTTGAATCTGAGAAAAGGAAATTCCAGTGCAAATAATTCACATTTCAACATGTTCAATGGACGAGTTCTGCAAATGGAGCCCAAATAGTGTCTTAAAAATGTGCGTAGTGATGGACAAACATGAGTTTGGAACGCATTTCCAAAGGCGTTTCATTGGAAATATTCTATTAAACATAAGTTTCCGATGGTAGTGTGATCATAGCTTCAGAGCCAGCCTTCAATTAATGACATTTCCAGTCTTTTAGCAAGTTTAACATTCTGCTTTTACATTTTCAGCAAATCCCTTCAGCAATGAAAGTAAATTGCGTCACCGTTTTCAGCCAAAAGCTTCAGCGTCTTCAGCGACCACTTTCAGAAAAAAGCATTCTCGCAGGTAATGCAACTTAGTTACACTTGTAGCAGAAGATAAAAAACATTTTCCATCTGTTTTTACATTCAATTGGAGCCTCTCAAATGTTTCCTTCACCCACAGAACAGTATGGAAGTGTTGAAAAGTGTTAGGTTCCTTAAAGACGGACACTGGTGACCTCTTAAACAGAACTCAAAACTCACTCAGAACAAGCCCAGAGCTCCGTTTTTTTTCTCAGCATTACCCACTGACCCATACAGGAGCCCCTCGCACAAAACATTTCCTGCCTTCGGAGAGTGGGACGGTTAACATGCTGGAATGAACATCAGATTCCTTTTAGGGAGCTAAAAATCTCTAACACTCCCTTAAAGATCGTCCCTTCTATAATCACCTCTCCGACCAATGGTTCAACTTTAAGTAAATGTTAACCAAGTGAAACTAGTTCAGAGTTTCAGTGAATTATAAACTACAGCAGGACTCTTCAACTTTCAGAAAAACTCAATTCAATATCTGCAGAATCTTGAATTAAAGAATCTATAACATTTAAAAAAAATCTCTTGAAAGACTGCAGTAGCCTGCACATTTCCTCTGTGCCTTATCTGAGTGGCAGATTGGCACAATTACTAGCAGCAGCAGGTTTTTAAGTTGGATTAATTAATGTGTAGAAATCACTGTGGCAGGAAAAGATAGATTTGCATGAGCAGACGCTTCTTCTTAGCCAATAACCCTTCTCTGCTCTGACAGCCAGCCAAAAAAGGAGAGAGAAAAAAAAAAACCTTCCTATGCCACACTTAACTGCTTTCCTCTGTCAATATCAGAAGATATACAGTCTGTTTTTCAATGAAGTCCATATCTGACCTGCCTTTGGTTTACATGGAAGTGTTTGTATAAAGTCACAGTTTGTTACTTTTCCTGCTTTAATGCATAAATTTGAAAAATGCTCACAATCCAGACAACTAACAAAAGGTTCTGAATGTTTGTCTCAAAGGTTTGTTGTAATATGAAAAACTAAATGGATCCTCATATGAGTTTTTATAATGAACAAATCTTCCAACATTACTTTTTTTCTTCAATTTCTTTTTTTTTCCCAACTTTATTGAGAAAGGGACAATGCATATTAATGAACATTAAAACAAATGTAAATATGCCAGATTCTAGCCTCAGGCTAATTTCCATCTGGAGTCCCTTGGCAGGTTAAGTTTAAAAGAAATAAAACATCGTTTAAGAGATAAAACACTACACATACAATTATAAAACACAGGTTAAAATACAGTATACAAAATAAAACAAATAAAATACAGAGAGATTTTTGCGGATATATCATTTTTTTAAATCGGAGGTTGCTTTGTAATAGTTTTCTTACTTCTGGTCATTTGTGATTGCAGATTTGAGAATCCAAAAGCCACAGTTTCAGCTGTTTTTTAAAAATGACAACATTTTCACTTTCTCTTTTTACTATTGGTATTCTGTTCCAGAAAGTTGAGCCCTGGAATGAAAATACTTTTTGTGAGAAGCAGGTTCGTCTAAATGGGACCTCACAGTCACCTCTAACAACAACCCGAGTTATTCTGGAGGATCCTCTGAGTGATTTCTGCTTAATTTCAACAGATTTTAGGTTCCTGAATAGAGTTTAAAACATTTATTTAAAAGTGTATCCTAAAAACTGTGTACATCTCACTGCTGTAAACAATATTGTGTTTTGAAAAGCTATTATAATCAATAATCAGTGAGAACTACTTACCCATAATGCAACGTTCACATTGGAAACATGCGTTGAAATGACTGCCTCCGATTAAAAAAAAAGTGTTTTGGTCTTCTCTGTTTAACTTTTTTTAAACTTTTTAAGTCTGTTTCAGACTACATATGAAACTTTGACCAATCAGGGACTCTGATTGGATAGGTGACGTATGGGTATTTTCAAAACAAATTGATCATGAAGGAAAAATTAATAATTGTGGTTATTGGTGCCCGTCTGGAATCACGTGACACCATGTCTTTAATATACCAGAATAGAGCTGCGAAAAAAAAAAAAGTCTGGAACGAGATTTGCCAGCTTTGACATTTTGTACTAACAACCCTTTTCTAGCTGGAGATACATGCAGAACTATCAGGCAGCAACAGTCCTGTGTGAACACCATATGCTAGAAACCCACATTTAGTGCTTTCTTAAGTGTACGTATCATTTTTTACACCACAATATCGATTTTTTTCATGTCAAACGATAATGATATTTATCGCGATATAAACCAAATGACCATATTTATCAAGTTTGAACTCTCTGTAGTACAAAAGACAAATGTATAATCATCAGCATGTTGTTTAGATTTAAATATTTGTTTATTATCATACTTTTGATATTACAGATGCACTGAAGGAACATGATGACACGTTTTTTTTTATAACTAAGTAAAATTATATGTATTAAAAACTAAACTGATAATTAAAGGAAAAGCTTTAAAGTTTCAAAAGATAATATAAATAAAAACGATCGCTAAACTATACAAAGCATTAATTCTGCAAAATAAATTCTTGGACTTTTACTATTTAACACAGAAATACCTTAAGCGTCTTACTTTAAGTACTTTTTTCTGATTTTTTTTTAGGAAAATGAAATTGCATAAAAGTAATTTATAAATGGTATGAACATGTCTCTATTGTCTTCTAACTGTCTGCAGGTAATTACAATTTGAATTAAATCATAGAAAAAAACAGACTGAAAGCACAGAGATTTTGATTATTGATATTATATATTATTGGAGCGTTATCAACAGAGAAGCAGGTTCAGCACATCAACAGACACAATTCAGTTTTTTGTGTAACACCAACTGCTAATACACAGTGGATCCAATTATGTTATATAAAAAAAATATTATCCTACAAATTAATTTTGTCTTAAAGTCTGGTGAGTGAAAATATCGTCCAACTTTCAGCCGGTCCGTGATAACATATAGGCGACACACGGAGCAGCTACTTAGAATCCCGCTATACTACATCCAAATCGAGAATATTTATTTGACTTTCTGTTGCTGCTCTAAGTCCTCCAGTTCTGTTAAAACTCACCAAATGTCCCGCTGCTTCATTAGCCAAAACTCACGTCTCACGTGCGCTTGTTTACCTCGCATGTAGACGGTAGAGGAGAAGAGACCAAAACTATTTACCAAAAGAAAAGCTAATTAACGTAACGAATTAGATACAAACTCACCGTGTGGCCACTAACCATCAAACTTTTACTCGTCAAAAAGGCAAAAATGCTCACAACTGATGAGTGTTAACTTTGGACCCTTCAAAGTAAAAGTCTATTGCGATAGACTAGTTCCATTGTGATATATATCGTTTTAGCCCCACATATCACCAGTTTCTTAACCTGCTATGATCCCTTTGTGATCTTTTGGCTGTCGAAGCCTTGTAGGGCAAAGGCGGGGTACACCCCGAACAGATCGGCGGTCTGTCACAAGAACACTTAGATGTAATTTAGAGTCACCAATCAACCGATGAAGCCTGTTTTTGGAGGGAACTGGAGCGTCTACAGAAACATGCAAACTCAAAACAGAAAGGACCCAGTCGGGACAGCCCTGATTCACATGAAGGTTTTCTGAAATTATATAAGAAAGATTTCTGAAAAAAGAAAAAATATATATATAAAAACACATACTAATTTACTTTAATTGATAATAATTGTATTTAATAACCTAATATGGGACGTGTGTGCACTGTAGTTACCCTTTTAAGTAGAATTTCTTCTTTCATCTTCATTATTTTTTTTTATATATAGTTTTCAGTGTTTTGTTTATTTTTTTGTTGTATACAGTTGTTGAATGACTTGAATTAAGTCAAAACAATCTAAACTAACTCTCAGGTTCTGAAAGTCAATCGACTTAATCTGCAGGAGGAACTCGGTTATGCAAATACTTTGTTAAAAAATAAAGTAAATTCATGTCAAAATATGCAATTAGCACCGGTTCAAATCTAGAAAGACAATTTCACCTATAAGTCACTTCTATTTAAAAGAAATTAAATCCTTTTATGAAACTGATTTTATATTTTAAATATAAATTTATTGGGTAAAAATCCACACTTAAATAAACTAAAGACATGAATTGCATCAACGTATTCAACACTCAGATCTTGTAGCATCAAGCTATCAGGCCATCCAGATAAATTACTGCAACAAAGCAATATAATGTAAGTACATGTTGAGGAATAAAGGAAATGTAAGTGAAGTCAAATGCAGACCGCAGACATTGTTGTAAATATAGCTGATGTGTAGGAGGTCCAAACTGCTAGCAAATGAATAACAAGCACAGACGTGACCCGAGAAAATCTGAGAAAATGCATGAGGATGCAGCGGCATAAGATACGACTGTAGCAGCTCACACGTCTTTGTCTGCCACTGAATTGCATTGTGCTGGCGCCCACAACAATCTTCTGTATGAAGTTTCCTTGAAAAAGATGGAAAAAAAAAGTAAAATAATAAAAAAAAAAAAAAAAAAAAAAACTGTACCGAATGACAAATATAGAACTTTATTGGTGGCATCCCCTCGTGGGCAATGGCATCCCTCAACCATCTAATTGGATGGGGCTGACATTTGCAGAGCGAGGTGTCGCAGAATTTGCGCGAGTGCAGAGGCCCAACTTGCTGCCATACAGATGCATCACGCTCTGTTGATTCATGAGGCGCCGTTATTCTCCTCCGAAAACAAAACTCAGTCACGCTCCACAGACTCCGGCACGTTTGCTCACGCATTACGTGTAATAGGGAGCTTGGAGAGGCACCGAGGTGTGGTTCAGTAACATTATAATAAGCATGTTCAGTGGGCTAATACATTTATACCCCCCCCCGAACACGACACAAATGCATCAAGGTTCATAAATAAAATCAATGGGTGTTAAGACTTATCAAAAAGAAGATCTTTGAGTCACCATGGAAGTTCTCCCTTGTTGTGTAACCAAGATAGAAAAAAAAAATCAATTTATGGTTATGCACATGCATGAAGAGCTCCTATTTGTACAAAAAGAACTTGTTCTTGTACAAATAAGGAAAACTACTAATCGCCTTATATTTTTGAACACATGAAAAATACTTAAAAATATACTTTCTGCAAACTGTCAGGCGCAGTCATCCTACTATTAAGTGGTGCCTAACACATCCTAAAGAGCTCCAACTAGACTCTAATGTTGCCTCTGTGTGAGAAAAACCTATTTTGAAATAGAATTTTTTTTAGAAAGCGGTGCAGTAGGATATTACAGTAGAAATAATGAGATTTTAAATTTAGTTTATACTTACAAAACTAAGCCTCGTGGTGATTCCTCAGTGCCATCTCAAGAGGATCATCATTAACCTGTGGATTACCATCATAAATAATCATGGAGGCAACCGGCCGAGTTAAATCCATGTAACAACTCCCTTCTGACTGCTGCTATTCTAGACTCCTCTTGAGAAAAGATTAAAAAATAAGGAGGAACTGAAAGACAAAGTCAGGATTACAGCATAGCAGGCAGACAAGAGACAAAGGGACACAACTTTAAATGATATTTGATTATGTTTTTAATTGGCAGAAAATAATGATGTTGGAGAAGATTATTGACTTCTAACCCCCTCGTGACAAATACCAACCCACATTTTTTTAAGCTAAACTTGTCAACGTCTGGAGATTCTTGTTCCGTTTAGGTTGGTAAGGATATCCGTGAAACTTTGGGTCAGGATCTGGACTGTAGACCGACTCGATCCTTCACTCTACTCAGATCCAGGAAATGCATCAATGTTATTTTTTCCCTTCAATTTCTAGATGGTGCAACTTATTATTTTATTACTGAATTTGTTCGTTCTAGTATTTTTACAATTTTATTCAAAATGCACCTAAATCATGTGTCAAAGTCGAGGCCCCGGGCCGTAATTCTATCCAAACCTCCAGATCATTTTATTTTGTTGTTATTAATGGTCCGATGTTATCATGCGCTTATTTTTTAACTTATAGAATTCTGATAAAATATTTTTATGGAGAGTAACATGTTAAAAGTTATTTAAGGTTTAAGTTGATTTATTGTGGAATAATTTTAATTCCTTTTTATTATTTATAATTATGTTGAAAAGTTACAGTTTTAAAAATTGGTATTCTGCTTGATTTTTGGACTATTTTTGCATTTACTAAGATTTATTAAGCTATTTTGCTGTTTAGCTAATATTTACATGCAAGCTGTTTTGGCTAATTTAGGCTTTTTTGTTTTAGTTTTTCACGCTATTTTGGAGATTAGTTAATATTACAGCTACATGCTAGCTGTTTTGGCCAATTAAGACTTTTTAAAAAGTTTTTAGGCTATTTTGGAGTTTAGCTAATATTTCAATTATGTGCTAGCTGTTTTGGCCGATTTTGGCTTTTTAAAATGTTTTTAGGCTGTTTTGGAATTAGGCTAATATTTACATAATGGCTGTTTTGTTTAATTAAGGCTAATTTAGGCTTTTAAATAATGTTTAAGACTATGTTAGAGTTTAGCTAATATTTCAGCTCCATGCGAGCTGTTTTAGCTAACCTAATTTTTTTTTTTTGTCTTTTTGTTTTTTTTTTGTTTTTTAAGGCTAATTTGGCCTTTTAGCAAACATTTTAGCCGGCTATCAGCTTTACCGTTTTTAGCTATCAATTTTTAGCATCTTCAGCTATCAGCACTAGCATCTAGTAACTAGCAATTTAGCTTACAGCATTCACACTAGCATTATCAGAGGTAATGCTACACATCTAGTTCATAATTATGTTAAAAAGTTATGGTTTTAAAGTTTTAAAAATTTAGTTTTACTGTGTTCATTAAATTTTGGGGATTTTGGCACCTTGTGCGATTGAGTTGGATGCTCCTGACTTAAATTGTCAAGAAACACAATATTTGCATTAACAATAAGTTCAAAGAGAGAGGGAGTCAAACTTTTTTTCGTTCAGGGGCCATATACAACCTGTCTGAGCTCTAGTGGCCCAACATGCAACATAATAGCACAGCAACCTGGTTAACTATAATATTTATTTATTTTTTTTTGGTTGGCTTTTTTTCTCAATTGAAAATGCTCAAAGTTAGTAATAACTTATTAGCAATTCACAATTCACAGACGTCAATGGATTTCAAATAAAATGCATTTTAATAAAAAAAAGGTTTTTCAGTTTTATACAGACTCAATATTTTACACCTGACATTGAAGCAATCCCGACTCCAACACCAACTCAAGAGGAGGGTAGAGGAAAAATTAAACACCCTGGCTAACATATAATCACAAATCGAGGAAAAATAGAAATAATTTTTATAGCAACATAACAGACGCTCGCGTGGAACATAACTGTATCTTACCCTGTCCAAACATTTGCACAGTAGCTCCTCCCACTTGCAGCAAGAATGTCAAGTTTGTGAACACATTTTTGGAGAAGAAATTTGAATTTTTTTTTTTTTTTTTAACAGCAAAACTATTTTTATAACACTGATTAACCTGATCGCATAAAAACTGTGACCGAGAAATGAAAATGTTTAAAGCTCTTATAACTTCACACCTAATGCTAGTCCATTTATCACTACAATTCTTTAGGAATAAAAAAAAAAATACTACAAAGTACTAATTGCAAATAACTTACAGTATCTGGATCTACAGTTTCCATCTCTATTGGAAATCATTTTACACATAATTTAAAATTTTAAGCAAAAAAATAACATGACTAAAACCTGCTTTCATTACTGGCAATGCTTGTTTTGTGCTCGCAAGATTTTCTTTTAACCATTTGATGCCTATTAATCCAAATATGCATAAAAAAAACTTCAAAATTACCTTAATTCAGCATCTATTTGAAAGCAAAAACATGCATGATTTTTTTTTTCTTTCTCTATTCCTGGAAATAAATTCAGAGCATTAGGTTAAATACATATAGTGAAAGTTGTCAAGTGACTAAAGCTTTTAGAGTTTTGAGATAGATATTAAAAAAAAGTCAACTTACTGAGTATGAGAGTCAGTATAAGAAAATTCCAAAAGTAAAAGTATTCAGTTTTTTCAGCTATAAGTATAAAATTCTATTATTAATAAGATCAGAAGATTTATTTTTTTTTCTGAAAAATGTTCTCAACATTAAAGCCAAGTTCAGAAAGACAGAAACCGATAAATGTAATGAATTTTAAAAGACAAAACAGAAAAATAAAAGCTTTTTGTTGGGTTACAAATTGAATCAAATGGTTGTGAGTTTGGGAAACAACTTTTTGGGAGACAAAAAGAGGCTCAACACCAGCTGACGGCACAAGGGACAGAAACCCACTGAATGATGACAACTTCACCGCAAGCCATAGCCCCCCCAGCATTTGGTTTGGAGATTTTTTTTGTGCTCATTATACCCCCCAACACTAAAATGAAATTTCCATCCTTCAGTGCATGTGTGCGGTTGCCATTGCTTGACTGTTTCAGGCTGTGTGATTACATAAAGTCTGCACACCAGCTGTAAGTGACATTGCTTTATGCTTGGATCTAATAAAGCCGAGCTCAAAGGCTCAGTGTGTTTCTTCTAGCATGCAGTGTAGCAGGGTGTGCATAATACCTTCTGTACAAGCACCAAATGCTTCCTCTTACAGCCTGATCCCACTTCACCTTAGTTCAAACTCCAACATCTGAAAAGTTGGTCTTATGAGAGTTTGCTTGCCACATGAAAGCAGAAAAAAAAACTGAGGCCATAAACTGAATCTGCAGTGAAAGTCAATGGAACGAAAACTCAGACCTTCAGCTTTTGTTAACATCACACTTCAATCAACTTTTGATCTATAATAAAGGGTGTTCCCAATGGTCTTTTAATTATGATAATGATGCTTTTAAGTAAAATAAAAAAAAAATCCTCTGATATTTTCTAGTTTCTGCAGTTCACTAGAAATTTACCTCAGAGTAAGCCTGCGCATATTTCCCATCATCCCCTTGTTTACATTTTCTCTCGTTAGCTTACAGACCCTCACAACCCTAAGCTAACATTACCGTACAACAAAAAAGGCGAGTAATAATGGAGCCGTACAACTTTGAGCCAGATCAGGACTATTTTATAATTCCCACCTTAATCCCCAACTACTATAAAACTATATAGGACTAAGACACAAATGGATCCATTTGTCTGCATCGGAATGGAGTGGAGCAGGGAGATTCCAACAACGACAAACATTTTCTTCTGCTCCTGATTCACCACAATTTGAATAAATTAATTCTTAGAAATGCAATTCTATCCTAGCTTTCTTTATATTTTTTCTCCATTGTTAGAAAAATGCTACAAGAACATGTTAATAAAGGGAGAATTCAAACTGGGAGAGTCTGATGGTTCGGATTGAGTCATAAAGCTTGCATTTGGTCTGTATTGAGACTGGCGTCTAGTGGAGGTTTTTGTTTTAAAGCAAAGCCTGTATGCAAAACCATGTGACTAAAGATCACTTCAGTCATTGCAAAGGCAGGTAAAAACAACACCAGAAAGAGTAAAAATCGCTTTTTAAAAAAATTTTTTATAATTTAGACAGCGACTTATACTCAGGAGCAAATTATTTGTGGTGTTGCTTTATTTTTTCAAATAAACACCGGTTGTCCTTTAACGGTTGTTTCCTCTAACTACCACTAGAGGGTGCTGCTTATGAGTTTAAATATTTGCTGCTGACGGCAGCAGAAGAAGAAATGTCCAAAACAAACATGGAAGATAATCTGATTGTTTTCCTCTTAAGTTTAAGATATTTTCCTTATGCAGATCAGAAAGAATTAGCATTCTTGTATTTATTTAATTTTTTAGCTACGCTGAGCTGTTCTGCAACGTCAAACTTTTCTCTCAAAAGTTATATTATTATATTATATACTCCAGAGCGACTTGTATGGTTTTCTTCTTCTTGATTTGACATTTTTTGCTCTTGCGACTTTCACTCCGGTACTACGTATACTCCAGAAAATACGGTATATTTTGCCGACTAATTTTGAACGTCTGTATCAACGTCAGGTTCAGTTACTTCATTCTCATTCCCGAGTCATCACATATCAACATTTCTGTGTTACTTTTTGTCGTTTTAGTTGTCCCCAACTCGTCGTTTGTTGACGTGCTGGCTGATCGTAAAATCAAGAGTCTGCAACCCTCGCGACTGGTTTTCGGGATATGTGCAGTACCGGTACCCAAACCTGGTACCAGTACCATAACCCAGCACCGGATGCGGTATCGGACCCAAACCAGAACAGCCAAAGCAAGTCAAAAGCGACGAGTTGGAGACAGCCAGAACGTTGATTTTTGACGTGCTTAACAAACATATATGTGACCAGTTGGGAGTGAGGATGTGTTGGTCACTTTAGTACAGCAAGCCAGTTTCTGTGTACTTG
The DNA here is from genome assembly GCA_003999625.1 of Oryzias javanicus. Taxonomy (NCBI): domain Eukaryota; kingdom Metazoa; phylum Chordata; class Actinopteri; order Beloniformes; family Adrianichthyidae; genus Oryzias; species Oryzias javanicus. The sequence goes on from CM012444.1 coordinate 19,645,394, forward strand.
TAAATATCATTTTTACAAGTTACTCCCTGCAGCTTATAAAGATTTGCCCCTCAGGGATTAATAAAGTTATTTGAATTTGAACTCTGGTTCACTTTAAGTGAACAACTGTGCCCCAAAACACCACCATTTTCATCAGAGTGGGTCTTTAAAGAGAAAAATACTACGAAACATGGCCGGATTTTGGTTTGATGTGCAAATTCCCTGATCAATCCTTTCCTAAATATTTACTTTACGGAAAAAAAAGAAAAACTCCAAAAGGCCAAGCGTCTTAGCAGGTGGAGATGATCCTGTTGAGGGATGGGAAAGCATGACTCACTAAGCTCTAAGCATTTAGTCGTCTGTCAAAGCACTGCTCTGTTTCTCAAGGTGTGATTGTACATAACCTGCTCCAGTGGTAAACACAACGTAAAGGAGGGCTTTAACCGGCGGAGGTTGTGGTTTTGTTTAGATGCTCTTTCCAAAAAAAAAATAATAATAATAATTTGATAGGAAGCCTATAGACCAGGGGTGTCAAACTCAATCGCACAAGGGGCCAAAATCCTCAACACACCTTAGATCGTGAGCTGAACGGGATCAATATTTATTTAACAATCTAAAAGTACATTTTTTAAAACTTTAAAACTAACTTTTTAACAAAATTATAAACTAGATATATAGCATTACCTGCAAATTCTAGTGTGAATGTTGTAAGCTGAATTTGGCCGCTAAAGATGCTAGTGCTGAAACAGAAAATGCTGATATTGATAGCTAAAAATGCTGAAGCTGATAGCTGAAAAAGCTGAAGCTGATAGCTGAAAAAACTGAAGCTGATAGCTGAAAAAGCTGAAGCCGATAGCTGAAAAAACTGAAGCTGATAGCTGAAAAAGCTGAAGCTGATAGCTGAAAAAACTGAATCTGATAGCTGAAAAAACTGAAGCTGACAGCTGAAAAAGCTGAAGCTGAAAAAACTGAAGCTGATAGCTGAAAAAGCTGAAGCTGATAGCCAGCTACAATTATAGTTTAATGCCAAATTAGCCCCGGAGGAAAAAAAAACCACTTTGGTTAGCCAAAACAGCTAGCATGTAGCTTAAATATTATCTAAACTTCAAAAACAGCCTAAAAAACAGAATGTAGTTGAAATAGCTAGCATGTAGCTGAAATATTAACTAAACTCCAAAACAGCAAAAACAAAAACTTAAAAAAAAAGCCAAAATTAGCCAAAACAGTTAGAAAACAGCTGAAAAAAAGAGCTAAACCCTAAAATAGCCAAAAAAAAGGAAAAAAGCCTAAATTTGCCTCACAGTTAGCATGCAGCTGAAATATTATCTAATCTTAAAAAACAGCCTAAAAAAGCAAAATTTAGTTGAAACACCTGGCACGTAGCTGTAATATTAACTTAATTCCATAACAGCCTTAAAGATTAAAGGAGAACCCAAAATAGTCCAAAAAGCTACCAGAAACTTTAAAACAATAATGTTTTAATTATGAATTTAAAGTCAGGAATATTATTCCACAATAAATCAACTTAAACATTAAATAACTTTCAATATTTTACTCTCCATAAAAATATATTTTGTCAAATTTATACAAGTTAGAAATAAGTGCAAGGTAACATCAGGTCCAAATAATAAAATAAAATGATCTGGAGAGCCGGATAGAATTAACCGGAGGGCCGGATCCGGCCCCCGGGCCTCGACTTTGACGCATGCGCTTATAAATGCAAGTCAACAAAACATACTCTTATTGCATCTAAATCAGCAGGGGAGAAAAGAAGTATGGGACTTCCATGATTTATTAATAAAGATTGTACTTTCTCACTTCCAAAATGGAGAGCTGCAGAAATGCCAAGGGGAAAAAACACGGAGGGAGGAAGTAGAGAGGGCTATAAACGTTTATCCCTTCGTAAACATGGAGTTTCACTCAGCTCACACATGTGGAATAGCCTCTCTGGTCTGTCAGAGGCACTGATGGAGATAAACCAAAGTGGCATCACTGCTACATTTGAGACAGATCAACATTCTCCATCTCTTTCCTTTCCTTTTTTCCGTCTCTCTCTTTCTTTTCCAAGGACATCTTGCCTCTGTTAACGCAGACATCTTTACCGCTTTTCCTGCCAATTCAGGCGTCCTCCCGTCTCCCTTTTCACCTGCTATCTCACACTTGTTCTTTCTCCGCTGATTATCAATGCAACACCTTTAATAAGATCCATCAGCCCGCTGCTTCTCCACCCTCTTCATTTATACCGGGAGTGAGAATCACAGACGGCAAGTAATTTGTTCTAAAAAGAAGATGGATGCGCCTCGGTGCGAACAACACGCACAAGGGCCCCACTGCAGACAGTGGTTGAAGAGGAGTGGACTTTTGGGCTGTGCCGTCTCCGTCTTCATTCAGTAAACATTACCCTGAAGGATGGAACTGTTTCCTCCACAGAAAGCATTATACCTCCCAGCAATTACCTCCGTTTAACAAAGCAGTCAATTCCCATTATCCGGTTATAAATGGAAGAAACTGCAGGATGTGACGGTTTGAAGGTACTAGATTAACATATTAGTGTTGGAAAAATCATTAAATGTGGGTAAAGGTCACCAAACAGAGATAAAATCCAGATCAATATGATATTAAAATATAAAAAACTGAATGTGATTGACTCTAATTGATTATGCAGGCATGATTAGAGCCTCCGCCTTCATTACATGGCAGACCAGCTTTGACAACCGCATGAAAATATCTCTATCTGCTGAAAAGTTGGACAAGCTTTCTCTGGTTCCTGAGCACACAATCATCCCCAAATATAACATAACGCTTGTCACTGTTTGTGTGACTGTTTCTAAATACAGCGAGGAGAAAAGAATGAGGTGCAAAAAAAAAAAAAAAAAAAAAGAACATCAGCAAAAGAGCAGCAAAGCACTGTAGGGGCTTTTAGATTGAGTCGTACAGTAACTGTTGGTGGATGTTTCCTCTTTTTATTTCTGTTTTACAGCAGGGAGTAGAGCTGATTATAGTTCATGTACCCGCTTGAGCGGGATCCCACTTTTTTTATTTTATTCCTCCCGTTTCAGAGTACAACTTTTCCTGGGTTGAGGAGATACCAACACACACACACACACCAATCGGTTGGATTTGTGAGTGCACCAGATAAGAAAATAGATAACCCAAAATAACACTTTTAGTGTAAATGGGATGGAAGAAACTGAAAATGTAGAGACTGTGGAACCCAATTAAATACCTGATCCAATGAAAATTGAGTTTTTGTTGTGTTCTTGTGAGATTTTTCTGATGATGGAAGACATATATTAAGAAGATTAAGCTTTAAATTGCATTTCTGAGGATTTCTTTGTTCAAATTGATGTGAATAAGGAGCAGATGAAAAAAATGCAGCTTTGTTCCACAACAGAAACTCAAGGCTGGTTTCCACTGGGATGCATTTCCGTATTACATCTACACAATGGAACAGATGTTTATTTACTAATCTAAAAAGTGGACATCACCTCTGTCTTTGGCTTTACGCAAGAATTCCATTTGTAGTTTGGTTGACGTGTCAACATTGTGGCACAAAGCTAGAGAACCAGAAACAGGTCCAGGTTTTAAACTAAAACCTTCCTTTATACTTTCAAAATAAAATGTTATTTTACTTTTAACCTGTTGTACCCATGTTATAAATGTTTTACACCTCATGAATAGAGTGGTATGTCTGATACTCTTTTTCACCTTTGGGTCTTAAACTAGCCACTGGTGCATTGTTCACACGATGTGTCAAGTCAAGGCCCGGGGGCCGGATCCGGCCCGCCAGATCATTTTATATTATTGTTATTAGCATGCTTGTGAGCTCCGCTGTAGGAAGCTAGCTAGTGAACTTGCAATCGCTTTTGTATCGTGCTAGCGAGCTACCAAGCTCCGCTGCTATTTGTACTGAGCTCCGCTGTATCTAGTTGGCAAACTTTGCTGTTTCGAGCTAGCGGGCTCCGCTGTAGCGAGCTAGCAACTTCACTGTAGTGGGCTAGCGAGCTCCACTGTAGTATGCTAGAGAGCTCATTTGTAGTGAGCAAGCTAGCTCCACTGTATCAAGTTAGCAAGCTCCGCTGTAGGGAGCTAGTGAATTCCGCTATAGCGGGCTAACAAACTGCTGTATCAAGTTAGCAAGTTCTGCTGTAGAAAGCTAGCAAACTCTGCTGTATTAAGTTAACAAGTTCCGCTGTAGGGAGCTAGCGAATTCCGCTATAGCGAGATAGCAAACTGCTGTATCAAGTTAACAATCTCTGCTGTAGTGAACTAGCAAACTCTGCTGTATTAAGTTAGCAAGCTCTGCTGTAGAGAGATAGCGAACTCCACTGTATCAAGTTAGTAAGCTCTGCATAGCGAGCTAGCAAACTCCGCTGTAGCAAGCTAGCAGGCTCCACTGTAGTATGCTAGTGAGCTTATTGGTAGTGAGCTTCCAAGCTCCGCTTTATCAAGTTAGCAAGCTCTGCTATAGCGAGCTAGCAAACTCCGCTGTATCAAGTTAGCAAGTTCCGCTGCACCGAGCTAGCAAGCTCCACTGTAGTATGCTAGTGAGCTCATTTTTAGTGAGCTTGCGAGCTCCGCTGTATCAAGTTAGCAACCTCTGCTGTAGCAAGCTAGCGAACTCCGCTGTAGCGAGCTCTGCTTCAGCGAGCGCCGCTGTATTGAGCTAGCAAGCTCTGCTATATTGAGCTTACAATCTCCGCTGTAGTGGACTCCGCTGTGGCGAGCTAGCGAGCTCCACTGTAGTATGCTAGTGAGCTCATTTGTATTGAGCTAGCGATCTCCGCTATATCAAGCTCTGCTGTCCACAGGGCGGCTGGCTAGCATAGCGAGCCTACACACTGAGTGTTCACATAAGCCAATGCAAACACAGGTGGGGTCACCACGGAAACTGCAGACAAACCCAACTGGCGCCCACATGTTCTGCCCCCTTTTTAAACCACATGGGGTCCACTTGGCTTTGCTGGTTTGGTGTTTACCAGGTGGGATGGACTGGAGACACAATGGAGACAACGGTCGTGACTCCACACGCAACGCTACGAAGATGCAGCACAGACAGAACAGTGTAAATCAGGGGTCAGAGGTGAATTTCTAATGAACTACTGCCGCTCTGCAGAAACTAGGTCCTAGAAAACTACACAATTTTTTAATCATGGTTTAAATAATCATGATTAAAGACACAGTTAATAAATAGATGTGGAACTTCTAAGAATGACGTCATTTCCACAAACGTCTGCCTTGTGAGTCTGTTCATGTCCCATCAAATGTAGCTAACTTATCCTGAGTGAGGTCACAGGGGGTCACCGGGGACCCAAGTGGAGTGGACATAAACCGGTAACCACTCACATTTTAGCTTCACTAATCAACCTATAAGAAGAATCTTTCAGGAGCAGGAAAACCCTCACGTGCGCAGAAACAACCTGAAGTTCTCCTCACAAGGTGACAGCCATGAATGCAATCATAATGATAGATTGCTGGCATTCAGAAATCCCCGCGGGGGTTGTCCCAGTCAAGACATATCTGACAACCTGCACTCTTTAAAAGATCGATAATCTGTAGTTTTAGAGCTATGAATTTTTCATGATTATTTACCCAACAAAATAAGCAAAAAAAGAAAAAAAAAAATCTGCCTTTATACACGAAAAGTAAATAAATACTCAATTTGCAGCATCATTAGGTCAGTTTCAGGTCCATCAATGACCAACAACACAATAAAGGAGGAGAGGAGCTCATAAATAACCTCAGGGTTGCTGGTTTCTCAACATTTTAGCAAATAAAAAGGAGCAGAGTCGCAATATACATGTATGATGTGCACACTGTTAACATTTGAAGTGTTGGGACTTATCTGCCATGATGGGCCTCATGTTGAAGCGGCGCCTGTCCTCCAGAATCACATCTTCTCACGAAAGGACCAGCCCAGGGAGCTGAATAACACAAAGGACAAATGCCTAAAAATAATTACAGTCTTTGGAGGTTATCCACTAAATGCAGAGACCATGAATGATCACCATCAAGGTTCCAGAAAAAAAAAACAAAAACGGTTCTTTTAAAGTGATACTGCTTCAATTAGCCATTCACAGGTTATTTACTCTCATTTGAGAAGCTTCACTTTCTACAACTAAAATTTTAATGCGTTTGATTTTCTTTTTTTGTATTAAATTGATCTGAAAATCTCCTAAAAACTGTCAAATCGTGGTTGTATTCCTCTTTACAGCACATTGTGTTCGACCGTACAGCCGAACCAACAATGTTGTCTCCCGGTTCGTCTCATCAATGCGCACAACATCCTTTCCTGCATCCCCATCGATCTACTGTATTGAAAGAAACCTCATTTGCAGTCTCCTTCTTGACATTTTTTCCTCCCCTCTTTCTCTCTTTTCCAAACTCTGACAGGCGCTGCAGATTTTGGCAGTTTGCTGTTCTCCCTTAATCCTTTGCCAGACTTTTCTCCTTCACAAATATACAAGGATTTCAGAAATAAAATGCAGGCAGACGTGAATACATCTCCAGCTTGTTTTATACAGTTTTAATGTGTGCGGTTTTTTTCTTTTAATTAAATATTCACCATATGGCGACTCATACTATATGTCTTTGATAGCATATTTCCATGTGGAGATGAGTTTATTCAAAGAAACGTTGATTTAAAAATGCTGTATCTTTAGATGAGTTCATTATACTCTAAAGCAGGAGTAATATACATGATAAGAAGGTTTTTTATACTGACACATAGACCAGTATTATTTCTCTCATTATCATGTGTTTTTCATACCTTAAAGTGAAATATTTCCCTTTGAATAAACTTTTCATCTGCAGATAATATCAGAGTGTCTGAAACACAGAATAAGAATTACACAATCCTTAAGAAAATTTAATTTACTGTATGTTTCCTCTTATAACCAGTTTTCATGTGAGGTTTTAGAGCTTCTAAAAGAATATTTTTGGTTTGGCATCTCGTTTTAATTGCATTGCAAAATATCTTTTTTTGAGTTTGTCCATTGAAAGTTTGAAGCTTAAGCTTTTGAAAAAAAAAAAAAATACAATTTTAAACTATCCTGCTTTCAAATTTTGGGTTAAAGGAAAAATTTATATTTTAAATTTGTACATAAAATGTAACATATTTTATCTTGGTGGTAAAAAATATTGAATACTAAAAACTAATGAAAAAGATTATTTTTCCATCACAGAAAAAACATACAAATATATACATTTATATAAAGTTTAGCCTAAATTAAAAAGGGGTTTGTACAAATAAACACCTTCTGTGTCAGTACATCCGTGACTCATAATCCCCTGTTGCAAGAGGCATTCAGTTCTTATCTGTTTACTCGACTGTTGGACAGAAAAAGTTAAAAAAGAATTAAATTAAATTAAATTAAATTAAATTAAATTAAATTAAATTAAATTAAATTAAATTAAATTAAATTAAATTTAATATAAATAAATAAAAAGCTTAAAAAATAATATAAAATAGAAAATTGAATAAAATGTGAAAATTACAAGAATCTGACAATAAGGACTTCAATAAATAAAGACAAATGAACAAAAACAAACAAATATTTAAAGACTAAAACAAGATGTGATCATAGCAGAAACAAAAAAAGAACAAAAATATGAACTAAAAAGTTGATTACATGTATGTTTTGCATAAAAAAAGAAAATAAATTTCTACTGTAAAAACATAAAGTATAAAAAGAAACACAAATTTTACATGAAGCTGCAAATTTTCTAATATTTCCTACTAAAGTGTGACATAGTGTTAAAATTATTCACAGAAAATGTTCACAATATCAAAACAACAACACGTGAACAAATAACAGACTTGTCATCTTGTGATTGGCTGAGAAATTAGTTTGATCCCCTGAAAGAGACCAGCAGGAAAAAAAGCAGATTCCTGTAGATTTTAGAGAGATAATAGTCATGATCAAGTACGTAAAAAGTGTGAAATATGTTTTATTTGCTGTATTTTTTTCCCTCAAAGTCCTCTGCATTTGACCTCCTCCTGTGGGAGCTGTCACAGTCGTGCTCCTAAATCTGACCTGATAGGAGCTTCTGGGTTTCACTTATTACCTTTAGTGGAATTCATCCCATCATCTCCCATCCACGGAGCATAATGTGGTTAAATGATGTGGTTAAATGTGCAAAATGTCTCTGATCGGATTAAAAAATGTGTTCCATTATAACAAGTTTTTACTAAAGCTGCCGGTTCAATCAGAATGAATCACTCTGACATGCGCAGAACTATCTAAAATACCGGTAAAGTCCGTAGAAATAGAAATATTAAAGCTACGGCACAGACCGAGACGATCTTCTAATCCTGTTTTTTTAATTCTTATCATTATTTCTATAAGTGACTGTTTGCTAACACATTAAAAGATTTGTTTGATAAAAATATATTCGTTTTTATCAAATTAATATTTTGAGTTGAATAAACCATCAACTCAAAATCGTATTTAAAGAAACCCAAAGAATTTTCAATGTAACAAGTTACAGAACTTGTTTTATTGAACCATTGTTTCCTTTCTTTTGGTGTAATTTTTCTAAATACATGCAACCAGTGTACAACCAGTGACCACACAGACCCGGAAGAAGAGTTCAGGTTGGTTAATATGAACCAAAAACAACTTTTGCCTTGAATGACACAATGTAAATAACATCCCACTTTATTTTGTTTGGACACAATTGGTCACACAAATTCAAATGTTATTTTCCACGGGTTCTTCCAAATTAGTCTGATCAGATCAGATATTCCGATTGGTGTGTTCGCATGACACATTTTTATTCAGATCAGATGTTTATTCCAATTAGCGTATTTTCCAGAATATAAGTCGCAGGAGCAAAACATATCTAAATGAGAAGAAGAAAACCAGATATGAGTCGCACTTTTGGGAGAAAAGTGACGTTTCACAACAAATCCGCCAAACCCAGCGTTGCTAAATAAATAAATAAGAATACTAATCTTTTGATCTGCGTAAAAAATATCAAAGCTTAAGAGGAAAACAATGAGATTCTCTTCCATGGTTGAGTCTGAATTCCCTCCGTAACCCCAACTACTATAAAACTCTAGTGCGGGACTATATCCTGGATTTTAAAGGTTATTCGGACACGCTGCTCACTACTTTTTTTTAATTTTTTTTAAACGCCGGGAATGACGTCACCATTTTCGCAAAGTGAAAATCAAATAAATACGAACATTTCCCAATGTTTATTTATGACTCAACTGTGTTCTGATGGTGAAAATGTGGATGGTTTGTTCATAAAATGTATTTAAACTTGTTTTTTGTTCGAAATTGTTCGACCGCAATGCATTGTGGTCTATGTTCGCTAATCTAGTGAGCATAAATGAATTAATTTATTAAATGGTTTATTTCAAGCAATCAGGTAATAATACATGAAATAACATATCATATAATGAATCACAAGTAGATCGCTTGAAAGGGAGTGGAAGGAAGCAAATTTATATAATCCCGCCCCTTTTCTCTACGTGAATAATCAATATCCGGTTCAGGACTTAATATCAAATATTAATACAATCATAGATTCAGGTGATAAAGGATCAGTAATATCAGTGATGTAATCAAATTTCAAAACATCCACAGACAAGTCACCAATGATGGACGCTAGTTTTTCGCAAAGACTTCTGGGAAATTTCTGTTGCACTCGATTTTGGAATTAGTGGATTCGGGCAGCATTAGAAACTGGCGAACGCACTATATAGTGAGTAGGGGGGATTCGGACACAGCCTATGCTTGTTTTGGACGACACTTCTTCTTCCACTGTCAGTAGAAAATACTTATACTCAGATGCAGCGCCCTCTAGCGGTTGTTAGCGGAAACAAACGCTAAAATACAACTATTTTTACTGGGAAAATAACAAATATCTGTAACACTTTATATTAAGATTCCTTAACAAGCTTCATTAACACATTAACAAACATTAATATTGTGTTTATAGGGGGTTAATGAAACATTATTTTGCACAATATGCCGAATAGGGTTTATTAACATACTAGTAAGTTTAATTTATATCCAAGCTGAGACTGTTGTCTACAAGCGTCAAATTAATAAACTGCTTACAAGCTTATCAAATGTATGAGCCATCTCTGTCTACATTATATTTAGTGTTTTTCAGCACCTTATCTAAAGTGTTACCCAAATATCTGAGCCTATTTATGTCTAAAAAAAATAAATAAATAACACAAATAAGTTGCTTTTGAGTATAAACTGTTACTTATACTCAGGAAAATCCTTGGGTCCATGTAATTTTTTACATTTTACATCCTCTCTGAAAACCGTATTGTCGAAATTTGCTTTGATCAAAGCAATCCTCAAAATGTCAACTAGGGCTGCCCCGATTAGTCGACTAATCGACTATTAAAATAATCGACAACTAATTTAATAGTCGATTAGTCGTTATTTTATATTGTATGAAGTCAGATTGTAGTAAAGTTGAAAGTTATAAAAGCCTTCTGCTAGCTTTTTGGAATATTTTGGCATTTATTAAGGTTTTTTAGGCTATTTTGGAGTTTAGCTAATATTTCAGCAGCATGCTAGCTATTTCGGCTAACCTTAGCTTTTTTACGTTTTTTAGGCAACTTTTGAGTTTAACTTATATTTCAGCTATATGCTAGCTGTTTTGGCTAATATAGGATTTTTCCGTTTTTTTAAGGCTAATTTGAAATTTAGCTAATATTTCAGCAGCATGCTAGCTATTTAGGCTAACTTTGGCTCTTTTTATTTTTTGGCTAATTTGGCATTTAACTAATATTTTAGCTGGTTATCAACACCAGCATCTTTACATCCACTTTGGCCATGAACAGATTAGTCGACTAATCGGAAAAAATAATCGGTGATTAGTCGACTATTAAAATAATCGTTTGTGGCAGCCCTAATGTCAACATTTAAATTTGAGTGAATTCGAAGCGCTTGTGTGTGATTTTGCACAATGTTCATGAAAATCCAGCATCTTAAATTCTTTTTGTGGCTGCTGGAGCTTCTCTCTGCTCATCGTGACATCTTGACGATCTATGTAAATATAAATACAGTTACATGATGAAAACGCTAAATTCAAGTTGCTTTTATTGCATACGTGTTTCAAGATTGTGAAACATTGGAATAAACTGGTAAAAAGCAGGTGTGACTAAACGGGAGTGACACCAATCTTAAAGTAAGGCTGTAAAAAGTGGGAGCACAAAATCAGTAATCTGCTCTCTGACACAGTTTTACTGCCAAGTTTACCAAAATATTTCCTTCAGGGACCTAAAACCACCCCTCCCTTTCATTTAACATTTTTTTCTAACAGTTTTGTAATCCCCCCCCCTTCCTCCTTTCCGTTTAATCCAGAGAAATCCAACGTTTTACTCGGAAAAAAACACAAGGAAGGCAGTGGAGGAAAGCTTGTGAGCTCGAAAGGTTGTGACAGAGTGAGACCGAGTTGGAGAAGCGAGTGGGTCCTGCATCTCGAGCCCTCTGGAGATCAATTGTACAAACTTCTCCATGAGTGCTCTCCTTTGGCCCCTGCACATTCGGAGCCAGCCAAATCAATTCCCAGGCATGTGTGTCTGCGCGGCTGTGTGTTATTCAGACAGGAAAAGGGAACAGGAAGAGGGAGAGAATAAAAGGAGCTGCAGCAAATGATAAGAAATTCTTCAGATCAGATATTCTTAAATGTCACCGAGCTGAAGGGTCTCTCGACGTCGTGAGGAATATAAAGGCGTCTTGGTGATCGGGACGTCTCCTGTTGCTTTTAGGGCTGTGTTTTACTCCTTAATGTGCCTTTTTATGTCCTCGGTTTATTATCTCATCTCTGTTTCAATGTCCTAGTTAAAGATGCTTTTCTTTGCCAACGCAGACTTTAGAAAGAGTGAATGGTGTCAAGTTCCTGCATGACAACAGAAGAGCACATATATGCTACAGCTGGATTACTACTGACACACTGGCTGAATTCGACAAATTATTCATGAATGTTAAATAATTTCTACTTTCATCCTTTTCCAAAAAATTCCTAAAAAAAAAAAATCATATTTGAAACCATTTTTTAAAGCTTCATAAAAAATGTTTCTAATTGTTTTCATTATTTATTCCATTTTTTCCAAACTTTTTCCAACTTTTTATGAAGATGCAAGATGGCAGAGCGAGTGTTTCCGGTTTCCTTTATTAAAGCCACTCTCCCTGGGACTTAGTGGGAGATTTTGGCGTCACGCCTCCCTGCCACAGTTGCAGTAAATCGGCTTTCTGTGGCCAATACAGTCATTAGCCTTGCCCCTGGCAGTAATCCTCTAGTTTTGTCCCTAATGGAAGCAGGATGGGTTAGTAACATTCACTCCATTGCTGCCTTATCTGCTGGACCCCACGGGGAACCTCCAGGCCGTCCAAAGCCCAGTGCAGGTACCTGTTCTACAGTACAAAAAAAAGATGGTCGACTCACTTGATTTTAGTCAGTGGGACAAGTTCAGGAAAAACTCAATTGAATATTAGAGAAAAGGGCTACCACAAACGATTATTTTAGTAGTCGACTAATCACCGATTATTTTTTCCGATTAGTCGACTAATCGGGTCATGCATGAATTGAATTGAACTTTATTCATATCCCCAAGGGATACATTTATCTGTCATGGCACCCATATATCTAAACATTTGCAAACACACATATTCCTATGAACATAAATATGAACATAAGTAATACACACCTATCTAGAATAACTATAAATTATACAATGTATAATGCATAAAGTGGATGTAAAGCAGCCATCATTAGTTTTAAACTAAAAACTAGATTAATTCACTCTAGCATTGTCTGCGATCATAATGAAGATGCTAGAGATGCTGAAATTGATAGGTAAAAACGCTGAAGCTGATAGCTAAAATATTAGTTAAAAGCCTAATTAGCCTTAATTAAAAAAAAGCCTTGGCTAGTCAAAAATCTAAAATACCCAAAAAAAACAGTTAAAATATAAGTCTAAGTTAGCCAAAACACCTAGCATGTAGCTGAAGTATTAGCAAGATTCCAAAACAGCCTTAAAAACAAAAACAAAGCCTAAGTTGGAAAAAACAGCTAGCATGTAGCTAAAATATTAGCTAAACCACAAAACAACCTAAGAAACTTTAATACAAGCCAAACTAGCCCAAATATCTAGCAGAATGCCATTATAACTTTCCTATTTACTACACTCTGACTCCGTATAATATAAAGTAACGACTAATCGACTATTAAATTAGTCGTGGATTATTTTAATAGTCGATTAGTCGACTAATCGTGGCAGCCCTCGTGAAAAGTAAATAAAATATAAAAACGAGAGGGGAAAATAAAAATTAAACTGGAGGGTCTTTTTTCTTATTGCCTCGATGAAGATAAGATAAATTGGAGCGCTATAACGGTACTCATGGAAGCTCTCCGTCTGCCAGGAAGCCCAACAGCGTGGTGGACAACGTAGCAAAGGCCGCCGCCCAGGGTGGTTGGCTAGCATAGCGGGTTTGATCACTCCAGCTCTACGGGCTCTGCAACAGGCTGGAGACTTGTTCTGGGTAGATCCCATCTTCGCCTCTACGCCGTGACAATCTCCGGCGACCCCGAAAATGGATGGAAGTTCTGGACAAAAATCCTCACATCGAGTCGCCATATTGGATTTTTTTTTCCAATCGGCAGATCAAGTCACTGAAAGCTGAGTCCCTGATTGGTTGGTGTACCATGTCAATCTCATCACATCTGCTGCCCAAATGGACTTCAGATCTCGTCAGCACATTGACCTAACATTGAAACTTGACGCCTCTGTAGCCTAATATTGTAAATCAAACTGTTACTGATCTCCTTTAATGGACGTCAAGGTTTTTTTTTTTTTTTTTCAATAAAACTCGACCAAAGTACTTATATTTGTGGTCTATGTCATTGTCTATTTGTGATCTCTAATCAAGGAAAAGAACTCTAAACTAAACTATGGAATCAACCAGGAAAATCTATTGCAGCAAACTGAAACAACAGAAATAATGTGTATAAACAAGTTTGTGATACATCAATATCTATGATAGTATTAGATAAAACAGCTTTATTAGATAAACAACCCAATCTGATCATCTTTTGAGTTATTGTAATATATTTATACTTACAATTTTGCCATTTTTAGCTAAAATCTAAAAACTTTCATTGCTTTCAAAGACATCAAAAAATGTCTGAATCATGAAGTTTCTGCAGTAGTTCATCAAAAGTTTGCATCCAAGTTGTAAGCAAGACCGTTGGTTAGGACGGATGAATTCTGGTTGTGATTATTGATGTCAAAGCACTTTTGAGAGCTTTGAAATGCTAACGTGGCTAACGTGTAGCGGTATCAGTCTGTTTTTTACATGCTGCACGATTCCAAAATGGCTGACATGTAGCACGTCACAAAGGAGTTCTAAAGCTACTGTGAACACAGTTAATAAGTCCGACTGATGGACTTATCCCTCTTTTCTCACTAAATGTGACTTATAGTTTGATGTACCTTGAAAATGTTTAACAATAGACCAAAACACGAGGAATGTCTACATGTAAACATCAGAATGGAGTAGAACATAAAGTTAGCCAGATTTTCTTTTTTTTTTTTTTTTATCTACTCCTGATTGATAAAGATTTAAATAAATACTCAGAAATGCAATTTTAAGCTAAACTGTCTTCATTTATGTCCTCCATAGTGGGTCTTTACAGCTAGCTAACTTGTTAGGACACTAATGAAGAAATGGCAGAGAACAGCCCCGTCGGCCCACACCTCCTCTGCTAAAACCGATTATATTGGTTGAAACGCGACACATGACAAAGCTGTTCTCGTCAAGTGTTGAGACGAGTTTACAAGTTTGTCAGTGGAAACCACGAGGATGATGGTGATGAGTTCAAACATGGGTGGATCTGGGCTGTCGTCAGCTGTTTGATCAGTGACTGATAAAGCAGCCAGCTGGGAGAGCCAGGCCACCTCAAAGGTGAGAACATCTTTTGTCAGTCAGTGGTCGCCATGGTAATTTGTTTCTCTTTTTTTTTGATCGCCATCCACCAGACGGATCTGACTCCAAATCGAACTATTTAACTATTTTCACTACTTTAAGCTACTTTTTGGAAAGCAGCAAATAACAACAACTCTTTTTTTTTTTTTTTAAATAAAGACATTAAGAAAATAAATAAAGAATGACCAAATTTGACCCCAATTTGACCTCTAGTGTTAATATGATGTGACATGATTGTACGCAGTTTTCATGCCTCCATTTATATTTTTAACAATATCAGAAAAATTTCCATTAGTTGTTACACACCAAAGTGTGTATTTGGTCTCCGCATTAAACACATTCCCTGTGGGAGTGGTGAGCTGCCGACACAGCCGCGCTTGAAACTGTGGTTTAATGTGCTAAATGTCAAGCAGTGAGGATTTTTAGAGTTTTAAACTCAAACCTTCCTATTTCGGTGTGGACTTTCCATCGCAAGGCCAGTAAGTTGGTCAAATTTGTGGAATTTATGCACATTCCCTGCAAAATTACTGCAAAAATTACACTTTAAGGAAAGTGAAATACAGGAAAAATTGTCTAACTTTCTGTCTTGCCAGATAAATATTTTTAAGCAGTTTTTCAACAGCTAAATAATCTTAGTTTAAGAAAACGTGTTTTAGTAATTAGATTTTTTTTACTTAAAATAAGAATTCTTGGTAAGATTAGTTTTCTTACTTATTTTTATTTTTATTTTCAATTAGAGAAATGTATCAAATGGATCAAAAGTCAATAATACAAGATATAAGCTGGTAATTTCACATCCTAACCTAAAGAACTAAATGCAGTAAATGTAAAAGCAAATAAATTCCCTTTTAAAAGTTTTATTTTTCTGCAATCCTCCAAACTGGTTGATAAGAAGGCAAACATTTAGGTCAGATGTCCTGTGGGTCAAAAAAAAGAAGACATCAGCGGGGAACTGAACTTTAAGTTTGGTGCTGCAGTTTTCGGGAGGAGATTTTTACAAGCATTTTTTAGAGGAGTCAGGATAGACTCGAATGATAGAAAATGCTTTTTCGTCTTCATGCTGCTCTGCCACATCAGTGTGTGGCATCTGCTGGACCAGCAGGATTCCATATTTAGAAAAGTACAAGTTGATATCACATAGTAAACTTCTCTTCTGTTTTTGTTTAAGACAGGAGAAGCTAAAAAAAAAAAACCCACATGTGGAAATGAATCAGAGTTTTACTGTCTCGGTTTTTATTATTATTATTATCGTCCTTGTGTATTTCAACTGTAAATGTGACACTTTTGATTGCTACCATTTAATGCAGCCATTCACATCTGGCAGCGAGGCTGGCAGATGGTGAAGATGTATGTCCTGCTCGTAAATCTCCTCCCGTGTCCAGGAAGGAGAAATCTGCGCTTTAGGAAATGTGCGCGGCTGGATGACAAACTTGAAGACAAGTTATCCTCTCTCTAAAAACCCTTCAGATGACATACATTCAACAAAACTAAATCGGACTTATTTGACGTGAAAAATACATTTCACTGGTTGCACTTATTTAAGCAAATGTGATTAAAAATTTTAATTAATAAAGATTTTTTTTTCTTTATTTTATTTTCCAATCATCTTGATATTTTTAATTTTTTTTTGTGCCATTTTTGGCCAAATTCCTAAAACCTGCGTTGTTTATTAGGACATAGTTTCTGCAGAGCGGCAGGAGTTCATTAGACACTCCCCTTTAGGTTGTGGGCGGGACATCTGCAACCATTTTACAATTTCATTTGAATTTTGACACATAAATTATTATTGTAATAGATTTTAAAGTAACTTTAAAACGATATTGAGGCAAACCATGTATTGAAATGTCTTTTTTTTATATTGAATTCTAAATTGCGAAACGCATTTTTAAACTAAAATTACAAATTGAATTGTTTGAATTATGACTTAAAAAATACTTCTGTCGCTATTTTGTATAAATGTATTTAGTGTTTTTATCTTTAATTTTTCACTTTTTTTTTCTTTACTTTGAAAGATTTACATGCGCTCCATAAACGATAAGTCTTTGGGACGTGTTAGGAAATCATTTGCAGATTGCTACGATCAGATATTACCAAACTCTTCTCTGGCAAGAACAGGACATACGGTGCTTCAGGCTAACAACACACGTGAACAAAAACATATGTTGGCTAAAACCCAGGAGACGAGAGACGAGAGAAAAAAGCTTTAGAGGTCTGACCACAGCAAGGACAAAGAGGGGATTTCAAGCATTACAACACAAAGTGGGATTCATCGACTAAATTAACAAACAAAGCAAGACGCGATCCTGACTTTTCATAATCAATCACATCTCAGCCAAGCCCAACAATTTATCAATCAATTAAAAACCTAAACAAAACAACGGCGGTGTAATCAATCAGCCCAGCTTCTATGGGAGGTTCATTATTGAAAGTTTCAGATCAGATCTATAGGCGGCGGTCCCGAGACGCTGCTGGTCTTATTCACGCCGCCTGAGTGTGCACGTGGAGGAGCGAGGACGAATAGTTGGGTGAAACAAAATGCTCGGGTGTGATCCACAATCAGGCAGCAAAGAGGCCCTCCAAAACTCCATCATGCTCTTCCAGCGCCTGAATATTCATGCTGACGAATCAGGTACCTCAGAGGCACTTGGTTATTCATTATGCCTCTGCAAAAAGAAACACACCATTGTCCCACTGCAATTGAATATTAATATTTCCTATTAATAAAATATCCAACTCGTCCTCTTAAGTCTTGTCTTCAACTTTTTTCATTGCCATGGCACAAATCAAGACCTGGCACTTTAGTTAAGTGACCATAGTGGGGCCGTGAAGAGCAGCCAGACAGTTTTTATTTGGGATTTTAGCCAGACTTACTAAATACTTGGCGAAAAAAAAACGCACATTTAACGTTCATTAATAAATCACTCCAAGTTTCTCGTTTGCAGAAAACATTGTTATCCGTGAAAATAGAAAAAAAAATAGTCTGGGCGGATCCGGCAAGAATGGCTCTATGGCTGTATACTCGGAGGGATGAATGTTTAATTTAGAGACGGTTGAAAGTATGCTGACATTTTACCATTGTTGGGAGAGACGAATACATGGCACACTGTCTGCTGCAGAAATGAAAATGTGCATCAAGGCTGTTAAAAATTCAGCTGCGCTCCCTGGGCAGACATGCAGATCCACAGCTCAGAATACAGTAGACAAGCCACCATACTTGGGATTGGAGGTCTCCCTTTATTTAGCCACTACATTTTTATACGGATCTCTGTGCAACTTCACAAAAGACCCGCTTCTATGTGAAAAGTACTTTTTAAATTAGCATTTCTGAATATTTCTTTAATCGAATCGTGAATCAGGAACAGACGTAGAAATGCAGTTAAAAAAAAGATGGAGAAATGTGATGCTATCTTGCACTTATTTCTAACTTGTATAATTTTGACAAAATATATATTTTTTATGGAGGGTAGAATATTTAAAGTTATTTAAGTTAATTTATATATGAATAATATTCCTGCCTTTTTACTATTCACAATTATGTTAAAAAGTTATGGTTTTAAAGTTTGAAAAATTGGCATTCTCTTAGCTTTTTGGACTATTTTGCCATTTACTAAGATTTTTTTTAGGCTATTTGGGAGTTTAGCTAATATTTCAGCTACATGCTAGCTGTTTTGGCTAATTCAGTCTTTTTTTTTTTTTTTAGCTTTTTAGACTATTTTGAAGTTGAGCTATTGTGTTTCATCTACATGCTAGTTGCTTTGGCTCACCTAAAAAAATTATTTATTTTAGTTTTTTACGCTAATTTGGTGTTTAGCTAATATCGTAGCTAGCTATCTGCTTTAACGTTTTCAGCTATCAGCTTCTATGTTTTTAGCCATCAATTTCAGCAACTTCATCAGCTAAATTTAGCCTACTGCATTCAGACTAGCATTATTGCAGGTAATGCTATACATCTAGTTCATTATTATGTTAACAAGTTATGCTTTTAAAAATTGGCAGTCTCCTAGCTTTTTGGACTATTTTGGCATTTACTAAGATTTTTCTTTAGGCTATTTGGGAGTTTAGCTAATATTTCAGCTACATGCTAGCTGTTTTGGCTAATTTAGTCTTTTTTTTAGCTTTTTAGACTATTTTGAACCTGAGCTATTGTTTCATCTACATGCTAGTTGCTTTGGCTAACCTAAAAAATTGATTTGTTTTAGTTTTTTAGGCTAATTTGGTATTTAGCTAATATCGTAGCTAGCTATCTGCTTCAACGTTTTCAGCTATCGGCTTCTATGTTTTTAGCCATCAATTTCAGCAGCTAAATTTAGCCTACTGCATTCACACTAGCATTATTGCATGTAATGCTATATATCTAGTTCATTATTATGTTAACAAGTTATGTGCTTTTAAAGTTTTAAACATGTAGTTTTAGAGTGTTTAATAAATTTTTATCTTAAGGTGTATTTTGGATTTTGGAGCCTTGTGGGATTGAGTTTGACACCCCTGGACTAGATAATAGACTAGTGCCTCCACAAAAGCTAATTTAAAAAGGGATCGCCGATTGGCCGGCTGTGTTTAGGGTGTACAAAACAAAAAGAGAGGCAGAGAGCAGTTCCTTTTAGCAGAAACACAGGGCAATATCTTTAGGTTATTAACTTATTACCCATGATGACAAAAACTAAAAAATACTTTGAGCAGAAGCGTCTGCCGACCGTGGCGGAAAAATGCACGTCCGTTGTGCTCCACAGGTCGGAGCGGATGCCGCACGCACTCCGTGAACGCGGCGTAAATGAACTTTCATCACCTTAAAAGATCATTCCAAAGGCAGTTTCTGGTCTCAGGACCACGGTCCACTTGAGTTTTATTCAGACTGAATTTTTTTTTTTATCATTTTCTTTTTATTGCCCTTTTTTTTTAATACATTTAGGGAAAAAAAGCACACATTGGATTGCTTTGGCTCTACAGCTTTTTCCACTGTCTGTTTATATCCTTATGTCGATTATGTCAATTTCTCCCATCTTCTTGAGTTCAGCATTTCTATAACATATATTTCTTTTATCATTCCTGTTGTGTTGCAGATTATCGGGGTAAATTAACTCTGGTTAATCAGAATACTCTCCGACCACTGGGAACTCTCTGTAAATAGATCCAAAGATGATCAGAGACGGAGTAAGAAGATGTCACATTTTTTGCACTTCTTACAACTTTTTCTCTCAAAGCAACCTGTCATTTGCAAACAAACTATTGACACGCCAGAGCAGATGATGCCGACGCAGCATAAGGTCTTTTGTCAGGGATTCTTGCTGTGAAAAAGGAAGAAACAAACAACAACTGTTGGCACAGCCAAACGGGCAGACTGTTAGTTCTCTGACAACACCCAATAGGCTCGGGAGCGGCCGGCCAGCCGGCGGCGAGGCGGTGACACTGAACGAGAGAGTGTGAGACAAGAAAGAAGAAGTGAGAGTAAGAAAAAGCAAGAGAGAAGGTCAAGTACCTGCCACTCCTGTCAAACACTTCCTCTAACAGCTGAGCTGTGTCCAGCAGGGTGGCTGGCTGCTTTCAGGGCCCCTTCATTTCACAGAGGTGATGGGTGATGAGAGCTGCTCCTCCTCACGCTTAACGTCTGTCACAATATATTCTGTAGTCCCGGTAACTTCAGGTCACCACCGCGGTACAATGACCTCCGGGAAAATGTGCAACTGGCATAGACGGAAGAGGAAATCGCTGCTCTGTTCTAGCTTTGTGGAGTTTTGGAATAAAAATAAAAGATGTTGGATGTGTTGAGTTTGTCTTTGTTCAAGCAGAACTATCTCTGGACTTACAGGCCTCACCTGAAGGCAGGAGGAGCCGGCGAATCCCAGCTTGGATAGGAAACACAGAAGAGGACAGAGGGCCGAAGGTTTCAGTGTTGCACAAAATCGTCTGCAGGGTCAGAGACGCTTTAGACAAAGAACCCCGAACAGGGAGGAACGTTTGCTTCACGACCAGCCGACTGTGACTGACTGACAGACTCTAAGCCCGAGATGGCGATGCGGTCACTGCGCCACACCAAGCCAACTGGCTCGTCGAGACAGGATCTGCTTCTTCAAGGCCCACAGGGACAAAAAAAAAAAAAAAAAGAAGAAGAACTTGGAGCCGTCTGAACCTCTCCCCGGGGGCAGAGCAGAAAGGGATCATCAAAAGCGTTTTAGTTTTGGGTAAGCTGTATCTGCCACACAAATTCCAACAGTAAAGAAGTTTTTCAGAAAGATTTCTTGATAAATCTTTTAACATTTTTCTTCTTTTGACAACAAACAGAACATGTAACTGAAGGATAACTTTCAGGCACAACATTTGAACCTGAAGGAAAAAAACATTTATTTCTATACAAGATGGCATACAATTCCTAAATTTCCTAAATCCTACTATATTTTTCAAAGAAATGACAGGAAATTTCAATAAATATATATTTTTTTACACTTTAAATTTGAGCAAATATTTGTAACCAGATGGTAACAGGTGGATTTTAGTTACTAAACTTTATGCTTCAATTTTATTGATATAGTTTCCAATTTGTGCAGTTAACACAACATACAATAAAAATCAAACAACCAATAAAAAAAGGAATAGGCAGAAGCTTATTAAGACCTAAAGATTAACCCTTAAAGTAAATAGCTTCTGTATATTTTGTGAAACTAAATTACGTTTCGCTCTATAGATAATTTCTAATACCTTGAAACAATAAACAATTTCCTTTAATTATAAGCTTTTATTCAAACAAAATGAAGAACTTGTTGGTTCACAATGACTATTCTGATAGCCTTTTTTTGTAGTTTAACCAACAATTCAATTATAGTTTTCCCTACATTTCCCCAAATCTCTGCACAATATGAAAGATACGGAACGACTAGTAAACAATGAATAAAATACAAACTCTTTTTGTTCAATGCATCACTGATTTTAAACAGAATACCGATGGATTTTGAAACTTTTATATGATTTATGTGAAATTTCCATCAATTATCATCAATTATTAGTCCTAAAACTTTACTTCTTTAAAATATTGAATTTCTGCACCATTTAAATATGAAAACATTATTATTATTATTATATTAAGATGGAAAAATGATTGTAAAATTTTACTTTTAATGTGTCCATTTAGGCGCCACTGTCATATTTTTCCAGTTCACTTCTTAAGTTGGATTCTCAGTTAAGTTTAAAAAAAAGAAAAACAATTGTCACTAAATTTGGCTTCATATATAATAACTCATTTTCTTGTGATTAAGTATCAAAAAGCAGATTGATAAAATAAAATATATACATGATTGGATGGCTTCCAGGTTACCATGGAGACGTTTGCTACTTTTTAATGATTAAAGTAAATCAAGAAAGAAAAGCTGCAAAAATAGTTACTGGTATGAGTGATCGCTGAAGAAAATGGGTGTCACAATGGGTGTCACCAAACCCCATTGTTCTGCCTCCCTATTTATCAGAAGTCTATGCTTTTTTTGCTTGAACAGCATCTCAATCTCTCCAATAGATTTTCTTGTAGGATTAATTTATCTGTACACTTTAGAAGTAACGCCTTCGTCATTTCTTGGAGTGAAAAGTGCGTTTTTAATGCGCTCCAACTGCCAGGAGGAGCGGCGTTATTAGCAATAACTCCACCACGATGAGTCAATTCAGCTTGGAGTGTTTACTCTAAACGATGTGAATCCACAAAATTACCTTGTGTATTTAGTTTGGGGTAAAACTATTTTGGTGGTTAAAATGAAGAGAATTGATTATCAATATGCGCGTCCATAATACTGTATGGCCTCTTCTGCCGTGCAGCATCAGCATCATTCCCTGCTGTTTAAAACAGATTACTGTGTGTACTTGTCATAAATGATGGATTGTAATGAACTGGATCCATACTCTCACCAACCATTTTGTTGATAGGAATGACAGCGAGGATAGATAAACACAATGAAGCTGACAGAGGAGGTAGTTTGAGGGAGGCTGTGTAGCAGGCTACGCATTGTGTTTAACAAGTGAGGTGAGGGGAAAAAAATAGAGAAACACTAAAACTATTTTGATTGTGATGCACTTTTAAACACCCATTTCAATAAATTGCATTTTTAATGTTTTCTTAAATGTTTTTTTTCTGATATTCAAGATCATAAATTAAGAAAAATGAGCTTATAATTGTATTTATGAGTATTTCTTTATACAAATTGTTGTGATTTGAACATAAAAATGCCATTTCATCAAACTTGAAGGTATGATGTCGAAGCTACTGTGGTACTGCATTTTTTTTCTGTATGTTTGATTGGGGCTGTAAGCTAGTGGGCCGCAGCCACCGTTGATTGGCAGAAAGTGATGAATCCGTTAGAAATCGAAACTGTCAGCAAGTACCTCTATTAATTTGTCTAAACGCAAACAACAACCTACAAACTAATCTCAACAGAACAAAGTTCGCTTTTTTAATGTTAAGCTCTCCGATTGCTGCACAGCAGCTGCTAAATGCTAAATGCTAGCTCTGTGATTTAACCACTTAGGACCCGGGCTGTTCTTTGACGTGCCTATTTTATTTTTCTGACAGAGAAATAAAAGTAAAATATGTATATATACACATCTACTGTGACAATAAAACTAAAAAAGTGATGTCTTCAGAAGTTAAAACTTAAAAAATATATATATAATCTTAAAAACGAACGAATGAATTGTTCGATTGTTCTAACTATATCAACCATGAATACCCGTCATCATATTCATGCTAAAACAAAGTCATCTTTATTTTTTAAGAATTTTAAATAGAGATATAAATCACATTTGCTTAAAAATGTTTAATAAGTCTTAAAATATTCAAATTAAAGTCACTAAATTATTTCATCTACATTTAATTGTTGGTTTTTTTTTTTTAGGTAAATCACAGAAATTCTCTGTTTAACTGTTAAATAATAAAATAATGTTAATGAAACAAAAATAGGTAAAAACATTAATCTGTATTTTTTTTTTTTTAATTTGTTCATTTTTAAAATGTGTTCCAAAGTACTCGGTTTTATCAGATACTCAAAATCAAATGACGGCCCAAAAAAATCCTTACTTTGTATTAAAAAGATGAATAACACACAAAAAAAAAAAACAGTTTTAGAGCTAAATTAATCAAGCAAATTGTAAAGTATATGTAACCAGGTCAAGTGAGCTCCACTTTAGTAAAATAGGTAATGCCTGGAGGGGCCAGTAAGTGGCGCTGTTGTTTTCTTTATTGAGCCCGCATGTCGTCACCGGTGGGAGGAGATCAATATGGCAGCCTGACGGTCCTGGCTCGACACATGCGTGTCGGAAAAGGAGAGTGTTTCACGATCGAAAAAATAAGCAGAAGTAAGCTGCGGTTTTGGAGTGAAAGAACTGTGATTAACTGGCGTTCCAGAGTTATAAGAAGCTACATAACGGCGTGTGGCGGGGCGCCGAAGTAAGCTGTTGCTGTTGATAGGAAAGGCTCTAGCTAGCAAGGCTAACGCGGTGTTCTGAAAGGCTACGGAGCTGCAGGACGGCGTGAGTTGGTTTTTTTTTTCTTGTCGGGATTCTTTTCTTTTCTTTTTTCATTCATCCATTTGATTTTACACAACCAAATTAAACCAAAATTAATGCTGTTCCCTTTTTCTTTGGAATAGTCGGGAAATAAAATACCCACATTATTTTGGAGCCGCTTGTGTCTGACCTGTCATTCTACACTTGGCTACATATTAGGGCTGTGGATCGTTGCTTAGGTGCGATCCGATACGATTCACGAATCAAGCTCAACGATTCACGAGTTGAACCACGATTCTTACTTTTTAATATTATGTTTATTGCTATGAGAATATTTACTAGATGGAGGAGAATTGAAATTATTTGTATTAAATCACCAACATTTATACATTTATTTAGAACAGTAGATCAGAATAAACAAAACTTGTTGAAAAAGTTTCTCCGCAACTAAAAAGTGTTTACTTTCGGTTACTAATGCGGCTCCTTTGGCTTTGTTTTAGTTCGTAAACTTAAAATAATACATTAATCTGAATTCAAGAAGAAAAATACATCATTGACAGATAATATTCTGATCATATTTTACTACAATTTACTATATTTATAAAGATCGCAAATCACTGATCTTGGACGTCGCAAATATTCATACTCGGATTTTCGAGGGCAGATCGCGAATACCCGAGCACCCGGATACTCGTTACAGCCCTACTACATATGAAAGCGAACAAGGGTTAAGATTCTCATCTTCATATAAAAGAATTAATTTAACAACTCTCTGCGATCCTTAGTCTCCCAGTATCTCTTGTTGATGTCTAAGAGTGACAAAGCAAATGAAAGTTTGGAGACCCAAACAAACAAACAAACAAACAAAGACAAACCCTTGTTGCTAAGTTCTACTCGTCTATCTGTCGTTCCACCCATACAAAACGCTTTGCTTGTCACCGCAGAATCCCAAGCTCCTTTATTAAACGTTCCGAACGAAAGTGTCTGGCTTTGAGAAGCAGAGTGTGACTGTTTAAAACTACTGGGATTCTGGTGGAATCCAGCAGACGGAGCCCGACTTTAAAGTCGCCCTGACGCTCCACATCCAAAAGAAGTGACAACGGGAGAAGACTCGCACACGCAGGCTTTCCAGGGAACCCGTCTGGATTTTGATACACGTTGAGTGGAGAGACCCGTATGTTTTGGCGAGACCTTGTGCTTGACATTAAGCTCAAAAATAGAGTGAAATGTGGGTTACTTCTACAGAGGGGGTCCCGCGGATGGAGGATTGTCAGTCAGCCGCTGCAGCATGCATGAAGGGAACAGGTTGCTTGGAAATTCCTCTGTATAATATATTCATCACCAATTAAACTGATCGGACACCTGACGGTTTTGCCTATTTGGAAATTGTTCGCCTCTTATGTTGTTTTTCATACTTAAGCAAGGGAGCTTGCTGGGGGGACTGGAGAGAGGGGGCAACTTTCCCCCAAACTTTCCTTTTTCTGTGTTTTTGTTTTCTTTTTCCTTTTGTCTTTTTAGCAGACAGCTGTCTGAGACAAGATGCTGCTTCCACTGGAGACCTCACTCTCTTCACTCATGCTCAGCCTGCTTCATAGTTGCTATGGAAAAAAAAAAAAAAGAAAAAAATGGGGCACACAACAGTTCAATGGGGGAGCAGAGTCTGGTGGGTCTGAAGGGAGGAAGCGGTTTCCAGGGCCCATCCTGTCAAACCATCAAACTCTTTTGATGTGGGAAACTGGTAAAGAAGCGAAAGTGAGGAATTGGAAAACACGGAACACGATGAAGAGGGGGGGAGGAAAAGACGAGCAAAAAAGAATCTAATCTGTTGAGTCAATTTGGTGCATCTATAGTCAACATTTCAAAAAGAAATATATATTTGTGTTGGGAAAAATGCAAGAACCAGGTGCAATTTTTAAGCGGGAGGAGAATCAAGACCGTCAATAACTTGCAGCCAGAAAAATCCGTATGATTTTCTGTCTGATGTAAGAATTAAGCCTTCGTTACTGAGGTATTAATCTCCTATACAGCTGTGGTGATTATCTACGGCGAAAAGTCTGTAAAAATATGTTAAAATGAAGCTGGAAGGCACTAAATGCTGCATCCATGGAGCTAAAAAAAATATATTTATGCACCAAGTCAAGAAATTTGTGTTCAATTCAACTTCATTTTCTTTTTAAAGCTTCCGTTCATAACAGAAAAAAACATTATTATTATTATTCCTATGACGCCAAACTATCTGAATTAAGTGGCCAACAAATCACACTGATCGGTCTTTTTAGTTCAATTCAATTCAATTTTCAATTCAATTTTATTTATATAGCCCAAAATCACAAAGAAATTTGCCTCATTGGGCTTCATGCAGGTAATTTTACAGATGCAGAAAATATTTACAGATGCAGAAAATAGAAACATGAAGAAAAATATCTAAAGACTAAACAGACTAAACAAACTAAATAAACTATTAAACTTTAGTGTAAAATATGTAGAGAAAACAAAAATACTGGAATATTTGTACCAATTTTGGATCGGTATATCTTAAGGGGAGCACAGGTGTGCGTTGGAGTTCCCATGACGCCACCTCAAGGTACGTCGTTAAAATGGAAAAGTACCCGTTTCGTGTGAGTGGTGAGTGCATCGACTCGGACCAATCACGGATCCCATAACTCGGTTTGAATCGTGTTATGCGGAAACAAACATGAAGAAACAAGAAAGATGAAAGCTTTTTTGAAAAACTTTAAAACATATATTTGAGAAAACATATATAAAGTACCTCAAAGCATAAATATACACTCACACAATATTAACAAAAATGTAAAAACATGTAGTTTCTCATTACATTTACATGTCTGGTTATCAAATCTACAGAAACAAGATTTTTCCCTTGCCCCGAAATGTCCAAATTAAATGAAAAAGTTCAAATTAAACTTTCATTATTTTTTTAAACTAACTTCAGTATTGAAACGAACATCTAAATATTTTAAATAATTCTTACTATCTGTAGAACGTGTAGATGAGGCTCTGGCATGTCCGCTTTCCCAGGCGATGTTTGATCCTTTTGGCTTGCCGTACCCTTACCGGTGCTTGCCAGACAGCTCTTTCAGTATCCGTGTCCTCCGTGATGAGTTCAGGTAAAAGTTTTTGACGGAAGCTCCTCCCACATGCGGCGGGAGCTTCAGGTTTTGGACGACCGTCAATTTTAACGCACTTTAAAATGAAAACGGCGTACAGTACAGTAGGGGGGGGGTTGTACCGTGGCTAGTGATGCGTAGAGACCACGGAAATCGCGGAGAAAGCCTTGTGAGGCATCTTCTGTGGGCGACATCAACTCTTTAAGTAAAAATAATATATGTTAATGTAATGTACGCATGGAGTGTTCAGAAATTTCAGAAAGGGAGCAAAATCTCTAATAGGACGAAAGAAATAATGGGATCATTTCTTTGTTGTCCAGAACAGCCTGTTTGTAAGGATTTGTATGGTGCGTTCGTTTGTGGTTTACACGCATAAAACATTTGCTCAATCTTTCCTTTACATGCCAAACTGGATATATGGCTGTTATTAACTGTTGGTTTTCCCACCAGGTGTTGCTAATGACTGCACCCGGAAGCGTTGGCTTGCTCCGTTCGACTAATCAGAGAAGGTTAAATTCATGCTGATGTCCCTCAAATGAAGTCCCGGTCAAGGTAAAGCGCCTCGAAACGGATCTCAGAGTTTGCTTGGAGCTTAGAGAAAGCAGGATTTAGTGTGATTCACGCTGTTCTGTCCACGTCTTTGATATCCAACTCCTGTTAGTGATTAACATAAGAAAATGTCAAAGAGTAAGAGTGGGAGGAAGGAGTTGGATGGAGAATGACATAAGAGGACTGAGTGCTTTGGAAAATGGAGAGATTGATTCTTATGAGGCGTGTCGGATGGCTCTCTGAATAAGTTCGACCACGTTCAACCTCTGTTCTCCACCACTGACATCATCCTCCCGTCTCTGTGATCACGGAATTTGTCTGTACTGTAGAAAAGCTGTTGAAAGCAAGAATCGAGAAAATGAAATGAGATTTTATGGATTTGTCACTGACGTTTTACCCTCCAGCAGTCCCAAAGTGATCAAAAAGACGACCCCAAAACTGCAGGTTTTCTCAAACCGTTTTAAATCAAATGTGCGGCTCTTGTGTTGACACAACAAACTAGGAGGGGAAAAGAACAATGAAGAAAAAGTTTGATGAAAAAGAAATGGACAAGAAGAAAGTGCCAGACCCAGATGAAAGAGAAACGGCCCGCCGTGTCATCTTCATCAAACGGAGCGACACATCCTGCAGGCTCGCTGCAGCCGGCCAGAAGAGGATGCAGAGCGCAACGACGGTCTCTGAAGAGCAGCCATGTCCTCTGACGCCAGCCACACCGGAGCCCGATGCGGGCCTCTGGCCTCCTGCAACTCTGCCCATTCGGGAGTCAAAACTACATTTCCATTGTAGTTCACGTAAACCCATGGCTGATTTGGAATGGGAAAAAATATATATTTGAAGTACTTCTCTGTAAAAGTTTTATTTATGTTGGCTTCAAATAGAATTTTCTTTCAAATCCATTTATAATGGCAAAAGAAAGTAAAATAGTTCATTCCTCCTGGTAACGGTGGCGGACCGTCGGGGCCCGCAAAGCCTTCATCGAAGGCTTAAATTATCCGAAAAGACACAAAGAAATGCTTATGTATTCTATATCTGTGTTTTCTAGATCTTTTCAACTCTTCCGTCCATTTTTTTACAGCCCTACAACTGCGCTGCTATCAGACGGTTTTATTTCCCATGAAAAGTTTCTAACCAATCAGATTTGAGCCCTCTCTGTCTTGCGCTCTCACGGTCAACGCTTCCTTCCCGTCTTTGCTGCAACCTTTCCATAAAAGTCACTGCTGATTAAATCACAGCCATTCATGGATTATTCGTATTGACGTTGATTCAACCAATCAGAATATGAGTTGGAGGCTTTGTAGCTCCATGACGACGGATGATGATGTATTCGCCTCTGATTGGATGGTCAAAGCTTGCGCTACCAAAAGCTAACTTCTTCAGGCCGTTGGCAGTATCTGCACTTGATTTTCATTTGAACTACTCGCCGTTTTGCAGTTACCAGAAGGCGAGGAAGCGATTTAGTTGATTTATTGCGAGAGTCATTTTTACGATGGAAAAGTTGGATATCGTCAGAAAAAGGTTGATGAACCCTGAAGCTAGAGAGCCTCTCAGCAGAGAAAAAGGATTTGTCCTCCACTTTCAACCGTCCAGCAGTTCTGTCTGGTAACAGAGACAAACATGAGAACTTCCACGCTGCCACTGAACGCATCACGGCTGCTCCGAACGCAGCAAGCGTGTAATTGTATGTTTTCTGTTTAGATACAAAAACATAAATCGCATTTGTCAATTGTGAAAATACATATTTCTTTTTGGTAACATGTTGCTTGATCAATACTTTAACGTTCACTCACGTTTGCACGTCTAAATCATCTATATAATCAATTTATTCCATATTTGTTTTAGAAATTTAGCATTAAAAAACAAAAAAATGCTTCTGAATTAAAAATCAAACCAGAGAAAATGTTCCTCTTTTAGGACCTATAAAGTCCCTTCGTTAGTGTAAATGCTGATGATGTAACCGTAGAGAACATTGTATTTCTGTGCTTCCTTGTGTGTACTCGAGCAGGATCGACCGGGGGGAAATCAATTTGACTGTCAATGAAACGTTTGGAGTTACAATCCAAAAAAGAAAAAAAAAAACTGCACCCGTGTAGCATCAGACTGACAAACACACTGGAGAACACACAAAAACAAGAGCGCACACCAACACTAACACAGGCCAGATAAATAAACAATCAACATGGTATCTTCATAATAGATAGGAGACAGAAGACTCTCGGTACGGCGAGAAAAATATCCACAAAAATATTATGAAATAAAGGGATGGAACTCCAAATAACAAAAATTCAAGAAATAAAATACTTTCATCACTTTCCTCTGTTTCAGTAATTACATGGCTCTGGACTGAGACACATTGAGAAAAATGACTCGTGCATTTCTGAACGCCGGAGGAGCGTTAACCACGAGCGTCTGTGAGAGCTTATAAATCCCAAACAAAACGTTGATGCGCACTCACTGATGAATGGATGGTAAAAATATTCCTCGGGAGAGTATTAACACTAGGGCAGAGCTTCTAAAGAAAAACGTTAAATTTGCAGTTTTTGCTCAAAAAGTACAACAAATATTTTGGATCAAAAGGCAGCAGGGGCGGAGCTAATGGATGTGACTCCCCAAATTTTGAGACAATCATTATTGATTAAGAAATCATTAATATTCGCTTTTTAAGCATTATAATATCAATAATTAAAATAAAATGGCTAAATTCAAATCTCATTTGCCACCCTTCCAAAATCTTCTGCCTGAAACCCCCAACTTGGAATGTTCCATTAAACCAGGGGTGTCAAACTCAATCACACAGGGGGGCAAAATCCAAAACACACCTTAGAACAGGATAAACATTTATTGAACACTCTAAAACTACATTTTTTTAACTTTAAAACTGTAACTTTTTAACATAATTATGAACTAGATATATAGCATTAATGATGCTAGTGTGAATGCTGTAAGATGAATTTAGCCGCTGAAGATGCTGAAACTTAAAACACTGAAGCTGATAGCCAGCTAAAATATTAGCTAAACTAATATTAGCCAGACTAACCTAAAAAAAAAACCACCTTATGTTAGCCAAAACATCTTGCATGTGGCTGAAAAATGTAGCTAAACTTCAAAACAGCCTAAAAAATTGAAAAAGTCTAAATTAGCCAAAACAGCTAGCAAATAGCTGAAATGTTAGCTCAACTCCAAAATAGCCTAAAAAACCTTATTACATGCCAAAATAGTCCAAAAACTAGCAGAATGACAATTTTTAAAACTTTAAAACTGTAACTTAACATAATTATGAATATTAAAAACAGGAATATTATTCCAGAATAAATCAATTTGAACCTTAAATAACTTTCAATATTTTACTCTCCATAAAAATATACAAGTCAAAATTATACAAGTTAGAAGTTAACATTGGGCCATTCATCTGGAGGGCCGGATCCGGCCCCCGGGCCTTGACTTTGACACATGTACATGAAACAATACAAATCAATGGACGGAGCTGTGGGACGTAGTTCCGGTTTTGAATAAGGACGCCTATATGCTTCCAGTTGTAGCTATTTATATGCACCGACGTAGCAAATCTCTGTGTACTTTCCATCGTATTTTATTCTGTTGTAATGTGTATGTTTAAACAACGACATCCAAAAAGGCTAAATTGCCTTCCTGAAACATGAAACACCCAGTTCTTTCAAAAGGCTACCATGAATATGAGCATATGACTTCTTGAGATGAAACAGTTTTTTGTGTTCTCCAGTGTGCTTGTGGCTTTTTTATCCCTTTATTGTGGAAAAATGTTTAGAATGATTAGTTATTACGTTTGTTGTTTGGTTTTTTAACATGTCAAGCATCTAAGCAAAAGAAAAGTTTAATTTACGGTCAGAAATTCAGAAGAAATGTTCTTTAAATTTGTATTTTCAATTTATAG
Source organism: Oryzias javanicus (assembly GCA_003999625.1). Lineage (NCBI taxonomy): Eukaryota > Metazoa > Chordata > Actinopteri > Beloniformes > Adrianichthyidae > Oryzias > Oryzias javanicus. The sequence continues at coordinate 19,677,397 of CM012444.1, forward strand.
TTACTCAAATAAAAGCAGTTTTTTAAATTTAAATTACACTAAAGTGGTTAAATTTTTTTAACAAATGTGGTTTAAAATGATTAAAAAGTATTTTGAGTTGTGTGTTTTCAATAAAAAACTGTTTATTTTAAAAGTTTTTTTAGTTTTTTTTTTTAAATAAACAGATTGACTCACCATGGTGCTGATACAAAGTGATTTCTGCCTAGTTCTCTGACTGTTAAAGCGAAGAAATTCAATGACGCGCGGGTGTTTGTGTTCTTTTTTGTGTAGTTTATTCATACTTCCTCCGAAGTTTTAACATGGTTCATTTGTGGCATACTTTTCCGTAAAAGATCACAACTTTTCTCACTTTTTCCAAATACATTCTCGTATGACCAATTTTAATCTATGTAATATGCAGAACCCCAATACAAATAGTGCTTGTGTACGGATGAGTAAGATATATTTTTCATTTGAATAACCTACCAAAAGTTTTTTATCTGTTTGCTTTAAAAAAAACAAAAAATACCTGCAGCTCAAGTCCTGAACATTTACCATTTTTACAGTCCAATCTGTCGCTTAACAAAGGTTACATGGACTGCTGGCCAGAGTGGTATCGATTCTCTAATTTGGTCCAGCTAGAAAACAAATGTTCATATTTCCCAAAATGTCAAACTAATACGTCAATTGCTGTATAAGAAATGTAAATTGCCAATACAGGACCCTAAAGGATTTTATAAACTTAGAAATACAGTTCTAAAAGAATATGTTTCAAAGATAGTCAGGAGGTTGAGAAAGATTTTTTGTAATTTACTTTCTTAAGACTATGAAAATTTGGGGGGAAAGTTTCCACAAAAAAATCCTTAAAATGTTTGATTAATCACAAGTGTTCCATGTCAACATTTGGTTTTAAAAAAAGGGAAATGCAAATACGATCACAAAGACAAGTTAGGGTCACTGCAGAGCATGTCCTCTGACAAACGTCTTCTAGTTGTTTTGCCTTCTGCTCTCTAAGTCTTGCTCATGCTGTTCACTTACTAAATTAGCCTCCACTGAGCCCATTCACACCACAGCAGCCTGCAACAAGCCGAGGAGTAAACTGCAGTGACACTCCTCCAGCATAAAGAGGTAAAGGGACAAGCAGGGTAAATCAAGACACATCCCCGGGCTGATAGATCCTGAATGCAACCAGGAGAGAACATGGAGCAAGGTCGGCCTCCATTAGCTCTGCCTGGAAGTCACAGATGGATGACCAAACAGGAAGTGGACATTTCACTCAGTCTGCCAAAAACCAATGATGGGAAAAAAAAATTGAAAGCATAAAAAAAGACAAAAATTCCCTTTGGTTAGATTATATTCATTAATCTGGATTATTTTAAATTTTAATTGTAGAATTTTATGTAAAAGTCGTAGCTAAAAACAATCAAACTAGCTAATTTTTGCAAATATAACTGAAGAAATACTCAATTTTATGGCAGTGATTATTCATTTTTAACAGAAGGTAAGTCTCCATATTAATAATATCACTTCAAAAACTTGATTATTTGTTATAATCGTTCATATCTGTAATATTTAAGTCTTAATTTCTTTACCCATAGATAATTAAGATCTAAAATTAGAATATCACATAGAAAAAGAACATCTTCAACTCAAATGTCACCCTTCTGAAAACTGTGCACTCATTACTTGGTTGGGCCTCTTTTTTAAACGATCTCTTGCATCAACGCTTTGTCAGCCTGAGAACGTGTAATGGAAGCCCAACTGGCTTTATTAGCTGCCATCAGGTCATCTGCGCTGTTGGCTCTGGCGTCTCTCATCTTCCTCCTGACGCAGCGCATAGATTTTCAGGTGGGTTCAGATCAGCCGAGTTTGCTGGCCAATCAAAAGACGGTAACCCCATGGTCATTGAGGCAGCTTCTCATACCGCTGGAGGTGTTGACAAGTCCTGCTGCAGCAATAAAATCCACTTCTCCTTACAGATCGTCGGCGTGAACGAGCTAGAATCTCATGTATGGATTGATGACTTCAGAAAAGAGTAGACCAACAACAGAAGACGAGCAGAAACTTTAAACTGGACTTTAAACTACTTCCATTTTATGCCTCTTCCAGTTTGTCTCAAATTTTTTATTTATTTTTTTAACCTTTATTTATACAGGTTGGTCGATTGAGAACAACTTCTCATTTACAACGACGACCTGATTAGGCATCAGCAGTAGAAATAAAACAGGGTAAAAAGTTACACACGGATTAAAAATATAAACTTCTGACAAAATTTTAAATATTTACAAAAAAAGTCTACAGGAGGCACCAAGTTAATAATTAAAATAAAAGACCCATTAAAACGATAAAAACAATTTTAAGATGAAAATTTAAAAAAAAAAAAAAAGCTAACACCACCTGCATTCTTCCCTTATCACATAATTTATAAATAAAATGTAAACTTTGCCTCTACATGACAAAATAAATTTGTAACAAACTTCCTGGTTATTTTATTTACATCTTATAAATTCATGACTTTAAATCTCGTAAATTTACGACTTTTAATCTCATATGTTTAAAAGTTATTTTTTGGTAAATTTAAGACTTTAAATCTCATAAATGTAACTAGTAAATCTTGTAAATTTATGATTTTAAATCTTGTAAATTCATTACTTTAAATCTCGTAAATTTACAAGTTTAAATCTCATATATTTACGTTTTTTTTTTATTGTAAATTTGGAAACTTCAAATCTTATAAATCCATGACTTTAAATCTTTAAAATTGACGTATTTCCTGTTTTTTTTATTTTGGGAGTTGCGTGACCCTTCTGGGCTTCTGTAGAAATAGAAAAGGCGTGGCAAGTTCATCTAGAGCTTTATGTTAAATAAAATTGAGAGAAAAACAAATAAAGAACGGGGAGCAGAACCGCCACATGGCGGACTCCTTGTCTTGTGCTGTTTTTGTACCTCGGCGTGACAGATAAGCAAACCATCCCACCGCTGCCACCAGTGTAACCGAGCGATGGCGAGGTTCTCTCCAAACTTACTGTACCTCTTTATTTACAAAAAGCTCTAGCTGAACTTGCCGTACCTTCTGTCTCTACAGAAGCCCAGAAAGGTCACACAACTCCCAAAATAAAAGAACCAGGAAGTTAGTTACACTTTGTTAAATTGAGCAAAAGTTAGGAGCGTCTCTGGTTCAGGAATAGTTTCATGTAAGAAATCCAGTTTAGTTGTCATCTATGTGAGGTAATTGTGCCTCACTTCACTCCTTGGTCCATCCATCTAGTAAACTCATTTAACGCCTTCCAGAGACACTGGGATGCTGGAGCCTATCCCCCACTGTCAGGGTAGACCCTGGACGGCTGCCATTGCACAGCCACAAAGAGATGGACAACCGCACAAAAGAAAAGATCCAACCGGATCATAACCCGGGCCTTCTCATGTAGTGCTAACCACGACATTGCCATACATCCCTGTCACTCCCTGGGACGGTACTTAAAATTCTTGAATAGATTTTGATCCATTTCCGACTGTAGTCAGTGCGGCTTTTCCTCAAACGTTTTCTTTCCATTTGATTATTATGTTATTGTACAGAACTCTGTGAACAACCAACTCATTTTTGCAATGAATTTGTGAGGCTTTCCTTTCGTGAAGGGTGTCAATGACTGTCTTCTGGACATCTGTCAAAACAGAAGTCTGACTCATGACCCAGACGACACTTTACTGAGAGACTCCCGAAAGTTTTGGAAGTGTTTTTAGCTGATTAAAGAGTGACTTTTTTTTTCCTTCAATTTAACAAACAGAATTTTTTATTATTTTTTTTTTTAAATATCTTTAACCATCAAAATGATAGAAAAATCAATTTTTATAGAAAATTCTATTTTTACATTTTGACATAACTTACAAAAAATATAGAACTTTTTATTCTAGTTTTTATATTCGTGTGTAAAGGCTAAACTATCATTATTTGGAGTTTAGAGTACAAGTTTGGAGAGAATGAGCTTAATAACTCTCATCGCCATCGGCAACACCGTATTCAGAAAATAACCAAGAATATAATTTCTCCCATCATAGCTTATGGGATGTAATAGATTATGTTGTTTTGGTAAATTGTTTCAAGACATAAAAAGTATGAAAAGGCCTACTTTTTTTTTTTTAACCCAACAAAACTATTAAATAAAAATACTTTCTTTAACAGCTCCTTTCCCCCAGGATCACTAACCTGGACAATGATCGTACCAATGTCACCTGAGCCGCACCGCTATTACACCGGCATCCTTAATGGCCCTAAAGATTAAAGTCCAAAGGAACAAGACACCAACAGATTAAAAAAAAAAAAAAAGAAAGATCGAAAAGAAAATGATGAATTGCCTCAGATTGCTCTGCAATCATGCATAAATTACAGGGATGTTCTTTAGGTCTAATAACCTGTTTGAAGCGATCCCTCACTGTGGGGGAACTGTCGTGTGAGGAGGAGTGGTTGGTTGGAGGCGCAGCGGGGAAAGGATGGGTGCTGGGTAAAGAAAGGACCGGGTCGCAGCTGTCCACTCAATCACATCAGCGTCAAGGGTATCGCCCTGACACTGTCTTCAATCGGCGCCCTCAGCGCTCACACAAATCTCCTGATAGACAGACGCAGCAGTCAAACAGCACCCTCACCCCTTTCTTGCGGCTATCAAGGTTCCCCCTGCCTGTCTGCGTGGCCCAAAGGTCTGCCGCTGGGACAACCAGTAACATCAGAGTTTTTTTTTTTTTTTTAATCTACACGCGAGACTGCCATGTGGATCTCAAGACGACACGTTTCTCTCTGTGCATCACTTTCAACCAGAAGAAGTTGTCATTTTCTGTCCAATCAATGAAAAGATCATTTAATGCTTAGAAGGAATGTTGATATTTATTAAAAATTCAGTTTCACAAACCCAATAAATCTCCCTCTTTAGACTTCATGAATAAATCATCTCAAATTGGGTTTGATTTCCATTCCATCCTAAGAGATCCACTAGAACGTTCAACATAATGTCACACCGGGACAAATAAAACTCCATTTAATGTCAATACTAGTGAGTAACGGCTGATATTCAGACTAGTATCTGCAAAGATCCCTGCAGGACCTGCCTGTATAACCTGAGAGACGAACGATTCAGAGACATGAAAACATGGTGAATAGGATCAGTATCGTCATAGTTTCACACTTTATTGTTATTAGAGCTCAGAAACATTATCAGCACACTTTATTTCTGTCTTAAATTGTTATATGACCTCTTCTGTGTCAGGATTCACTTAAAAAAGATGGTTCTGCATATATAGTTTTATAAAACAAGAACATTTTCTGAGAGTGAATAATTGTTTATGTTTTGATCTAACAATTATAAAGATTTACATTCCTAATATTTAAGGTCTTTACGCCTACTGATGCAAATATGAATTAAACCATTTTGGCTACAAATTTACTTTAATTTAGCATCGAATTAAAAGGCAAAAACACGAGTAAAAATGTTGTTACTTTAAAGCCAGCACAGAAAAAAGCCCAACTATTGACAGTTATTCTATTATTTCCACATCAGAATGTCTTAATATAATTAAAACATTTAAAAAAAAAATTTCGTAACACAATATACGTTGAAAGAATTGTTTTCATCATATTTTCTTTAATGTACAATGGAGTAGGGCCACCCAAAAAAAGAAATGTTCTTGTTTTTTTTCTCGTAAAATCTTGTAAATTACAACTTTTAATCTAGAATATTACAAGTTTTTTTTGTAAAAGTATGACTTTTAATCTCGTATATTTATGAGCTTTTAAATCTTTTCAATCTTTGACTTTTAATCTAGTGTATTTACAAGTTTTTTTTCGGAAATTTAAGACTTTAAATCTCAATAATTTACAACTTAAAATCTCGTAAATTTACTCATTTAAATCTTATAAATTCACGACTTTAAATCTTGTACATAACTTTTAATCTCGAATATTACAAGATTTTTTGTCAATTTATGACTTAAAATCTCGTAAATTTATGACTTTAAATCTCGTAAATTCATGACTTTAAATCTTGTACATTACAACTTTTAATCTCGAATATTACAAGGTTTTTTTTGTAAATTTATGACTTAAAATCTCGTAAATTTATGACCTTAAATCTTGTACATTATAACTTTTAATCTAGAATATTATGAGTTTTTTTGTAAATTTATGACTTTTAATCTCGTATATTTATGAGTTTTTAAATCTTTTAAATCTATGACTTTTAATCTAGTGTATTTACAAGTTTTTTTCCGGAAATTTAAGACTTTAAATCTCAATAATTTACATCTTTAAATCTCGTAAATTTACTACTTTAAATCTTATAAATTCACCACTTTAAATCTTGTACATTACGACTTTTAATCCTGAATATTACAAGGTTTTTTTTGTAAATTTATGACTTAAAATCTTGTACATTACGATTTATAATCTCGAATTTTACAAGTTTTTTTTTGTAAATTTATGACTTAAAATCTCATAAATTTATGACTTTAAATCTTTTACATTACGACTTTTGATCTTGAATATTACAAGTTTTTTTTGTAAATTTACGACTTTAAATCTTGTAAATCTATGACTTTTAATCTAGTATATTTACAAGTTTTTTTGGAAATATTGTAAATTTACTATGTGAGCGGAACTATACGCGCATGGGACACCCACGTACAACTACTATAAATGTAAATTCACGACTTTAAATCTTATAAATTTACGTCTTTTAACCTCATATATTCACAAGTTTTGTTTTTCGTAAATTTACGACTTTAAAACATGTACATATACAGGAAAAAAAATCATAAATTTAGTCTATGACTTTTTAAATCATAAATATACGACTTTAGTCTCGTAAATTTACGAGATTAAAATTCATAATTAAAAATATTTATATATCTTTTTGCAAACTGGCCCTAATACTCAATAAAGCAACAATACACAACATTTTAAAAAGTAATAGTCTGGTACACCACAAAGTGTCTTATTGTTGTTTTGAAGCTTTTTTATTGTATTAGAGGATTTATCTTGTAAATCTCACCTGTGTGGAAGCATGAAGGATCCTCTTTAGAAGGTGTTTTCTTTAGAAGTTAAAACTTCTGCTCAGAGATCAGTTTCTCTGCCACCATCCTGAGGGAGAAACATCCTTACATTTTTCCTGAAACGCACACCTGATTCAGGTTATCATTAGCCTCTGCAGAGGCCCAGCTGTCATCAGGAACAAGTGGGTTTGAGCGTGGCAACAGAAAACAAGCAGGATTTCTTCACCCTGAGGATTGAGGTTGCAAGAAAAATACTATTTTATAGTGCCAGCGCCGTCTTAAATAGTGAGCTTTTCAGGGTATCTGTTGACTTCTCACCAGAGATCCTCTCTCGTGGCCTTTTTTTCAGATCTTTCACCAAAGCTTCTTTATTAGACTCGTTTAGTTTCCCTTTTTTCACCCGGAAAGATTAAAATATCACAATGCCTTTTCCTTTACGCTCCTGTAGATCCTTCTGGTTAATTAAAGCTTACATGGTGTAGTTAGTGTTATCACAGCAGGGAGCTGAAAGCAAGGAATATATGAGCCACTTAACTCATTAGAATCCATAATGGCAAATTAGGCAGAAAAAATAGTTACCCGCCATCCTAACATATCAAATATGCAGACACGTTCACAGAGAGTCTCTCCTCTGTGACACGCTGCAGATCTAATAATAATCTCATTCTGCATGAGCACACAGGGTAATGTTTACATTTGAATATGCTTTAATGTTTTCAAAGCTGAAATATTCACACTTTTCCACGAAGGATGCAGCAGCTCAGCGACCTTCTTTTTTATGTCCCTTTTGACCCTCGCTTCCAGTTAGAAATAAAGACCAAAATAAAAGCTGCTGTCAAACAAGAAATATAAAAATTAAGCGCCGTTGAATGATCTGCAGATGCTACCTGCCATCAAAGCCCCCCCGTTACCCCCTTTTACCTCCATTCATTTTCACAATATTCTGCTATAAAAAGGTTTTCACACTAACGTCATAAAAAATGAACTTTTAAATTCAAGATTTTTTCTTACGCAGCTTCTCAATGAGGTTTGAGGAGTTAGGAAGCGATACGTCAAAATCACTAGAAGGTGGCGAAGGGGATTTTTTTTTTGGGCAGGAAATTCAAGATGGTGACCTCTTCCTGAGGGCAAAGGTCAACAAAACGTAGACTTAACCTTGAGGCGTGTGTGTGAAATTTTGTTAAAATTACTCCAATCAAAAGTTTTTTTCTCCCCATGTTATGTGACAATTACCAAATTTCTATTCGCCAAAAAAAAAAAAAAAAAAAAAAGAAAATGGCCACCACGGATTCAATGATGATTTTTAAAACTTTCTTTAGATATCCATAACACTTTACAATTCTGTAAATATGTTTTTTGAGCCCAATAATGTATTTTGGCCCTCTTTATTCATTCATTCACCCATTGTGATGTAATCGTTTTAATTTAATTTTATTTATTGGGTTGGGGGGGTCACCAGGTACTAGATTTGTGCAAATTTTGCCGAGTTTCTGAGAATGTTTGTTTTTAAAGTGTAGTAAGAAAAAAGAACTTCAAAAACACCATCAGTCGACCAGCCTTTAGAGAACGGCTAAGAAACCGAGACAGAAGGGGAGTTTTCTTCTGGGACAGCAGGAGACCTGTGTGCATGTCAGGGAGATGGACGCAGAGCTCAAGTCAAACGGTTGAAGATGAGGCTTATAAATAACAAATGCCATTTTAAAAAGATTTTAAAGCTAACATACATGGACCACTTACAATAACTGAAACGATTTATGGTTTGTTTTTATGAAATGTATGTTGTTGGTGTGGAATGTTACATTATTTAAATGATGGATACAACAATGAATTTGCTTTGACTTTATTTTGACATGTTTTTTTTTTTTTTTGGAAAAATCTTTTAAAGTTTATGTGTAACATGTAAAATGTGTTTTTATGCTTATGGACCCCAGGAAGACTAGCGACCACTTGGTGGAAGCTAATGAGGTTCCAAATAAATAAACAAATAAACAAAAAAGTCAAACGGTTCCCTCCAACACAACATGCATTCAAGCACAAAGAGAGCTAATACGACAAAACCAAACTACATTTGTTGTCCAAACAAATGTAACCTGAGCTTTACCCGTTGACCCTTGAATTTTTTTCAATCAATGAGAAAAAAAATTTACTCATTTCCATCTCCTCATTTACAACTGGGGTTAAAAATAAACTGCAGCGTAAAATTGTAGATGTTTAAAGGTCGTATAACTCCTCATTACACTCTAAAATAAACTTTTCTCAGACCCACTTTACTGAAAATTAACATGTTCTTGTGGCATTTTTGTCATGAGATATAAAGAAAATTAAGATTAAAATTGTGTTTCTGTGTATTTATTTCTTCAAATGGTTGTGAATAAAAAGTAGACAAAAAAATGTAGGTGTTATTGATCTGCTCCGCTCTCATACGGGTGGCAAAAATCTAAATAAGATCCCACTCCGCGGGCCAAATACAGTCAAAAAGTTATACGTCGTGATATAAAATGAGAAAATAAAAAATATGGTTTAAATTATTCCATTCTTGATTCTGTATTCATTAAGGAAGTGGGAATTAAAAAGTAAATAACATTTGTCTTTTAAATCTTTAACAGTGAGGCCTCATTGGCCATTTTTAATTGCAATAAAAAAGAGCAACTAAAACAAAATTTCTTCCGCTAAAAACTCCAGAAAACTGGGATCGTATTGAGAGACGTGGAGCCGGTCTTTAGACTTTGCTGAGTCGAGCTAGCTAAAAAAGGCAGCTCATAGCGTTAGAAGTAACCGTGAAGGAATTTCTAACACCAAAAAAAAAAAAAAAAGCCCAGGAGTGACTCACTTGTGGGTTTTTCATCCATAGCTGCAGGCATAGAAATTGCTAACAGCGCCACCCGGAGGCTGAACGTATATTGCAGCCGTAGAGTTTCTTCACAGCTTCCACGACTTGGTGGTCCAAAAGATAACCTTTGGCGGGCCATATTTTGGGTACCCATGGTTTCAACCTTTTCAAAAATTGATTGACAAGATCAGCAGCCAATCAGAATGCTTTTAAAAACAAAATATCCACAAAACAGCAAAAGGTGAACCATAATTTAGCAAAGGAACCCCGTTTATAAAAAATGTATTTTGATTCAAAGTGATGCTAAATTAAGTGGATTTAATGGTATATTGCAAATTAGTGATACACAGCATGAAGGGATTCATCTCATTTTGGCATTTTAGATTTAAGCAGAGAGCCACAGTTACGGCCAAAAATCTGGAAAACAAAGACATTTACAGACGAAGCACAGAACTAAAGAGCTTAATTAAAGAAGCAGTCTCTCGCTAATGAGTGACGGCGTGTAATACCCAAACATGCACACTGTGCAGCAGACTACTGACCTTAGAGACTTTTGCTTGTTTAAAGGGTAGAACCACTCAGAACCTAACACTCTCAGGGTCTGCAAGGGAACAGTACACACAAGTACACACTCCCTGACCTGCTGGCACACACACACACACAAACTGAAAATAGATCCATTCTAAGTGGCAGTTCGGCTCTGTACCATTAACCTTGGAGAAAGGTTCTGAAAGAAATGTCCTTTTCTACCCTTCTCTTTCTTTTCTTTTAATTTCTCCAAAGATGAATTTCAGCCAGGTGATGTTCGAAAGTAAACTGACAAACAGACAAACTGTTTGGTCTTATACTTACTTGCAGTCAAAAAAAAAAAAAGAAAAAAACAAAACTAAGACAAAGAGATGCCAGTAAATAACGGACACTACAATCGTTCTAAGGAGGAAAAGTTCAAGGAGATCTGTCTGTGTGAGCACTTCATCACGCTCAGGGTTGCTGACTGAATGGAAAGGGTTTATTCAAAAGGAAAGGCCATTTTTTTTTTAAAAGCACATCAGGTCAAAGATGCTAAGCTTTACGGAGCAGAGTGCGAGTCAAATACATTTGATTACATTTCAAAAGATAGTTTCTGGTGCCGTACTTGCAGTTTACAGTGTAGTGCAGCAGTGCCCCCTTCCTGCCTTCCATTACAGCTGGTTTCAAACGTCTTTTTCATGTCTGACGGCATCAAAAGCCACAAGACAAAGAGAAGATGGAGGTGAGAAAAGAGGGCAGGAAGGGGGTTGAAGGAGTAGCACGGGCTGCTGAGTGACTTGCAAGTATTTGTGCTGATTCCTACCTTGATCCAGGTGACCTGAATCAATAGAGTGAACAGCGCTTAAGCAATCATCGCTTCATAAAATTAAGAGGCTTTTTGTCTTATAATCACACAAACTGATGAGAGAATCTATGACAATCGAGGATTTCAGAATAAATCTGTTTTATACATTTTGGGAAGGAGTTAACCCTTTAAGTACCCGCTCAACCAAACGGTGGGGCACATTTGGAAAAGATGTTTTTAAAAATAAACGTTGTGTTTTACTCCCTAAGGTACGGAGCCCCTACAGGGACATTAAAGAAAAAAAAATGAAGTGCACACCAGTTAGTGACTAGAATTTAATTTTTTTTTTTTTTACTTTAATCTTAAGATTATTTTTTTCAGTTACTATCTGGTGTCCATCAGTTACTAACCAGAATATTTTATTTTTATGAAAACTGAAGTAAAAACTATATCTTTTTTACATCAATTTTTATGGAGCCTGTATTTTTAGGACAAAACTATATATTTTTTAACTTTCTTTTTTTTATTTTCTTCGATGTCCCTTTAGGTGTTCTGTACAAGAAAATAGGCAGCAGTTAAAGGGTTAAAAGCAGAATCCAAATTCTTCCCCTATCCCTATGGCTTCTACTATCCATACTTTTAGCCGTTCAAACAGAGAGCTATGGAAAAATAGTCTCTTCGAATTTGGACCTTACTCACACTCGATGACATGATCAATCGTCGCCGGTTAGCTACATTAGCGTGGAGCTGCTAGCACTTGGAAATACACGACAACATCCGTTTTATAACTTTGAAAAGGTCACGCTACAACGAAAAGTCATGACTTAGATGTAAACTTCAGTGCTTCAGAGTACACCCACGTGAAGAAAAGCGCTTCTCTTTCACAGCACAGGGCGACGCAGAACACCCTTGACATCCCTCCGCCTTAAAAAACCTTAAAAAAATATTTCGGACAACCCTACCCCTCCAAATGCCCATACAATTGGAGGAGTAGGGAGAGGCCATAGGGGGAGGGGATGGCCTTGATGTCATCACCGATGACAACAGTTTTTTGGCACTTCTAAGTCAAATAGTTATGGAAAATATCACTTTTAAGATGCTGTTGTCATTGTAAATTACTAGTAATTTCTTTTCAGTGAATTTTTTTTCCCCCCCAGCATAAAATCTGTTATATTAAAAGTAAATACCATAAAAAGCCGGCCAGTTAACAACTCTAATGTGAAAGGTTAAAAACACAAAAAAGTTCTTATACTTAGTACTTATTCTGTTACTTATTTTTATTTCATTTTCAAATACTATTTTAATTATAATGTTATTCTTTGAGGAACAGTATGAATAGAGCACAAATCAGTGAGCACTTTTAAATTTAGTTGCACATGTGGCAATGACTAATAAATATACCGTATTTTCTGGACTATAAGCCGCTACTTTTTTCCTAGGTTTTGAATCATGCGGCTTGTACAAAGGTGCGGCTATTGATTTTTCTTCCACTCCTATAGGGGAGCTCTAACCAGAATTTGAATCAAAAACAAGATAGACAAAAAATCAACGCAAATCAGAAAAGCCAACACTGCTTTTTCTTTAGCAGATAGAACACTCGTGACAAATTACTAACTTGTAATTATTTTTTAAATCCTTTTTCATCGTGGAAATCACACAAAGAAGTTTGTGTGGTGGACATTTTGAGTTAAAAACATATGAAGCTTGCTATCTAGGAAGGAAACCGCACTGCTGTACACAAGCTTAGCATCAATGAATCTATGGTGAGACGCTGGAGACGGCAAGTACATACATGTACATTTACAGTACAAAATTGTTATAGTAATTATCTTATTTTTCAACATAGAAATCTGCGGCTTATAGCCCAGTGCGGCTTGTATTTCTTTTTTTTTCCTTTTTTTTTTAATTGAGCGGGTGTGGCTTATATACCAGTGCGCCTTATAGTCCAGAAAATACGGTATTCTATTCTATTCTATTCTATTTGGAGTAAAGACTCCTGTATTCTTTTTACTTTTTATTTAAACACATTAGCTTTACATACAGTTATATGTCACAATCTCATCTGTAGTAATACAACTGACCATGAATATAATATATATGACATCCTTGTTTTAAAGGTAGCAGACAGAAGCATTTCTTATTAAAGCCTGTTTCTTAATTCTTTATAAATGAACAATTACATACTGGCAACTTTGTATAATAATCACAAGTTAAAGTTCATTACAATATTCGTTATCAATATTGAGAGACAATATTTGTATATGCTTATAAATCTATGTCTATATATATCTTTTTGTCTGTTAAATGCAGATAAGTCGAAGGTTCTTCCTGTTTATCTTTTTTTAAATAAATACATTTGTTTTTCGCAAACTTTGTTATTTTGGGAGGTTTACAATTTAGCCATCAGTGCATCTGCCTTAAGAACATAGCGGATGGACTTGAAAATCTGTCAAGAATGAGTCGGATGAAGAGAATCCAGAGAATTCCCAAAATAAAAGTTTCTTCAGAATCAGATTATAGATGTAACTGAAAAACATAGCTTTTTTCTGAGGCCCAGTATAAACTGGTAACCCGACCACTGCTCTAGGTAGTAAGAAGTCATGGATTTCAGTGGAAAACAAGGCAAAGAAAGGGAAACTGAAGTGCTGCTTTTACAAAGTGAGCTCATTAGTAACCCACAGAAGTACACGAGACACATATTAATAAGCAAATGCATCCCTGAATATTCTTAAAGTGTGCAGAGTCCGCTGTGCCAAACCGTTTTTCCTGCCATCAATTCTGCATGCCAACCAATATACTGAATCCTGCACTAGGTGGACAGAAGAACGCGAAGGGTGGAAGGAAAGAAAAACAAAAGCGATTGATATAAATGATCTGCCGACCGAGAGAGGCCCCAAGGCAAGGGGGAGCGAAGGTCCGCTCGATACCAATTGATCGTGGGAGGCCCAGGCATTCGTCTTAATTCTGACTAATTAGGGCAGCAGCTGACGAGGAGAGGTTAGAGGGACAAGTCGTCGGTGCTGTGTGTGTGTGTGCGTTTTTGTGCATCAGTGGGACCCCCCTCCAACTCCCTCCCAGATTACAAAAACTCATCCCCATGTTTACAAAGCGTGGAACAAGTGGAGGATTAAGGAAATCAGTTCAGGAAACAACAAGCGTCACCACATTAGCGCTGCTGCCAAAATAATTACCCAGCCCTCAGTGGGTTGCCTGATAGGCAGGATGGAAGCAAATCCTTCCCTCGCTTTCTTATCATGTTTGTGTGAAAATAGCTGATAATCTCGTGCGAGCCAAAGTCTGGCCTTTGGTAGCCAAGAGGAAGCAGAATAGATCTTCACGTTTAGCTCTAGCAGCTCATCAGATAGACATAAAAGTGACTGAAAATTAAACAGAAACTAGACAAGTTTCATTGCATTAAAGTAATCGTTGAAGATGGGGCTAGATTTTTGCTGAAAATGGTGCCGCAATTTACTTTATTTTCTGAAGGGATTTTTACTGTAAATGCAAAAGCTATTTACAAAATGTTGAATTAAAAAAAAAATATATGAAATTTTGTTAAAGAACTATGAAAGAGCGCTGAAGCTGACCTAAATTACTGAAAAACTTGTAGTAAAATTGCTTAAAAATCCCCAATATATGCCAATTTGGCAAAAATATTTAGTGTTTTACGTAAATATGAACTCCAAATTAGCCCAAAAACCTCAGTAGATGCCAAATTAGCCAAAAAAAATTAACTTGTTGCTAAAATAGAAGCTAAGTTAGCCTATAAGAACCTCTGTAGATAACAAATTAGCCAAAAAAAATTGCTAAAATGATAAGGTTGAACCGGGGTGGGATTATATAAATTTGCTTCCTCCCACTCCCTTTCAAGTGATCAACTTGTGATTGATAATGTAAGATGTTATATTATGTATTATTATGATTGCTTGAAATAAACTATTTCATTCATTCATTCATTCATTCATTCATTCATTCATTCATTCATTCATTCATTCATTCATTCATTCATTCATTCAACATTAGCTAAACTCCGAATTAGCATAAAAAAAACTTCAGTAGATGCCAAATTAGCCAAAAAAAAAGCTAATACATTGCCTAAATACTAGCTTAACATCCTAAAATTTCTCAGTAAACTAAGTTATTTTGAAAATTAAACAGAAACTAGACAAGTTTCATTGCATTAAAGTAATCATTGAAGATGGGGCTAGATTTTTGTTGAATGGTGCCGCAATTTACTTTATTTTCTGAAGGGATTTTTAAAGTAAATGCAAAAAGCTATTACAAAATGTGAGATTGAAAAAAAAAAAATATCATGAAATTTGTTAAAGAACTATGAAAGAGCGCTGAAGCACCTAAATTACTGGAAAAACTTTGTAGTAAAATTGCCTTAAAAATTCCCCAATATATGCCAATTGTGTGCTAAAATATTTAGTGTTTTACTAAACATGAACTCAAATTCAGCGCCAAAAAACCTCAGTAGATGCCAAATTAGCCAAAAAAAAAATTAACTTGTTGCTAAAATAGAAGCTAAACTCTAAGTTAGTCTATAAAAACCTCTGTAGAACAAATTAGCCAAAAAAAATTGCTAAAATGGTAAGGTTGAACCAGGGTGGGATTATATAAATTCGCTTCCTCCCACTCCCTTTCAAGTGATCAACTTGTGATTGATAATGTAAGATGTTATATTATGTATTATTATGATTGCTTGAAATAAACTATTTCATTCAACATTAGCTAAACTCCAAATTAGCATAAAAAACATCAGCCAAATTAGCCAAAAAAAGCGAACACATTGCCTAAATACTAGCTTAACATCCTAAAATTTTTCTGTAAACTAAAGACTATTTAAAAATGTTAGCCTGTTGCTAAAATAGAGGCTAAACTCTAAATTAGCCTATAAAAACTTCTGTAGATAACAAATTAGCCAAAAAAAATTGCTAAAATGATAAGGTTGAACCGGGGTGGGATTATATAAATTTGCTTCCTCCCACTCCCTTTCAAGTGATCAACTTGTGATTGATAATGTAAGATGTTATATTACGTATTATTATGACTGCTTGAAATAAACTATTTCATTCATTCAACATTAGCTAAACTCCAAATTAGCATAAAAAAACCTCAGTAGATGCCAAATTAGCCAAGAAAAGCTAACACATTACCTAAATACTAGCTTAACATCCTAAAATTTCTCAGTAAATTAAGTTATTTAAAAAATGTTAGCCTGTTGCTAAAATAGAAGCTAAACTCTAAGTTAGCCTATAAAAACTTCTGTAGATAACAATTTAGCCAAAAAAAATAGCTAAAATGGTAAGGTTGAACCGGGATGGGATTATATAAATTTGCTTCCTCACACTGCCTAGTGATCAACTTGTGATTGATAATGTAAGATGTTATATTATGTATTATTATGATTGCTTGAAATAAACTATTTCAATCATTCATTCATTCTTTCAACATTAGCTTAACTCCGAATTAGCATAAAAAAACCTCAGTAGATGCCAAATTAGCCAAAAAAAAGCTAACACATTGCCTAAATACTTGCTTAACATCCTAAAATTTCTCAGTAAACTAAGTTATTTAAAAATGTTAGCCTGTTGCTAAAATAGAGGCTAAACTCTAAATTAGCCTTAAAAAAACTAAATAACAAATTAGCCAAAAACGTTAGCATGTTGCTAAAATATTAGCTAATTTTTCTGAAAATGGCTATAAAAGATTAAAATATGAATATATTTAACGGCTTGTAGCTAATCTATTTAAGATTATGATATTTCCTATGGGGTATATTTTGCTCAATATTTCAAAAACTATAACATTTATTTAAAAAATATATATATATATAAAAAACAAGCACTAATGTCCTGGACAATCTGAACGTGTTGATAGCAAAATTGCATGTTTGTTTGAGTTTTTGTGCCGAAAAACCTACAGAAAGGAGCAAATAGTGTGAAATTCACACAATGATGAGAGAAACGCACATTTTACACCAGGATCTTGGAAAATATTGGTAAAGTAAGTTTCTGGAGGCAATACACATGAGGAGAAAAATGTGTTTTTTAAAAACCTGCAGTAGGAGGGGGTAATAAGAACCTGGGAAAAGGATTGAAAGATGTGAGGTGTGTGGAGCCTGAACTCCTTTAAAAGATCAGATCATTTGGGAGCAAACCCTGAACGAGTGATGACTGCACAGTGTGGGGCTTAGACTTTGATTTCTATCTGCCATCCCTCTGGGGATTTCCACAGTGCACAGTGGAAGATGGTGGTGGGGAAAGGTATCGGCGTGACTAAAGAGCTACAGCAACAACAATTCTATCCGACTGGAGATCAGAATCGGAGGACGGGAGCGCACGCGGGCGTTCCTGTGAAGGTGAACGGTGCCGCACGAGGACAAAAGTGACGAAATATCAGAGGGTGAACGTGACAGGCGGGCAGAAAATCTGTAGATCCCATTGTTAAGGACAAAAAAAGACTTGACCCGTGCTCTTTGTCATTCGTTTTCATTGGCCAGACTGCGAGAAACTGACAGTTATCAGCGACTTGCTGATATTCAAGTTAACATAAACTTTACTGTCCTTTCAACCTCTAGACCCCGCTCGGTGCCAGATATTCACTCCCAGCCCGCCTCGGCCCCAGAGGGCAGTGCTTTATCAGGGTTTTGCAAACAGAGGCGCACACACCCCCACCGCCAGTGTGTCAACGTACTCCCGCAGACTATAAATACCTCTTTGCTACCGTTGAGGTGTCATTTTATTCACATCAAATTAACCAATCAGGATGGACATGTCCCCTGAAATCTCTGCTCATCAGCTCAAGTGTGATGTCCTAATGACTGCCTGGCTGTCGATACCGGTCCGCATAACAGCAGGCCCTGAGGGGAACAATTAGGCAGAGTAGGAGATGTTTTCCCTGATAAAAGTTGTCACTGCTGGTACTGTTACTAATAAGTGGTAATTTGGCGCCACGCATTCCGATGATACACTTTGTAGCAGCTCGACAGTCGACGGATAAGTGGATCGGCGGGCTTTAACGCCAACGGCACAAAGGCTTTCATTAATTCTAGCAGTCTGAGGCTCATGAGAGTCAGTCTGAGGACACAAAATAAGAATGGACCAAACAGGCACTTGTGTGCCCACATAAATTAAATTTTTCCAATAACGCGAGGGATTTTATGATCATCTGTGAGCAGATTTATTGGATGTGTGGAATGCACGAGGGTTTTTTGCAGATTTTAGGGCTAATTTTAAAACTTACGCAGAATCAATAAATATTTTTTAAAAGATTCCTTTAATTTATCAAAATCCTAAAGAGAAATGTTGTCATTTAATTGGTTTTTCAAGCATTTAAAGTCCCACTCTGGTTATCTATTGTTAAAAACTGAGACCTTTTAATCATAAAACCTGATGTTTTATTAGGACATATTGACATCAGACATGATGTGTGATTGATGTTATAATAATATTTTACGAGATTAATCAATAATCAACAAGCACTCCACTTTTCTACTTGGAAAAAAATCCAAAAACTTGTATTTGATCGGATCAGAACCAGATTACAAAAACTTTGCAAAACTGAAGTAACTAAATAGAGGTGAGATTACATAAATTCGCTTCTTCCCATTCCTTTTGAACTCTACTAGAATTTAGCTAATAATGACCACATTTAATGAATCAAATGTGAAATATCTTCGTTTGTTTGTTTTTTTTAAATTCTCTAATTAACGCATTTCATTATTTCTGTAATGAGTTTTTGTCCTTTATTATCTAAAATGCTTGAAATAAGCAAGATTAATCGATCAAACATTTAATATTTTCTGCAAAGCGATATTAGTTCATGAATAAAAAATCACCTATAAGTTGTGGGTGGGACTATGAGCGCAGAGTTAGCGCGCCTCCTTTCCCATCATCCATCTAAATTAATATTGGAGCTTTCCATCTGTACAGTTTTGGGCTCAGACGATGATTCAGAATAAGACTTCCTATAGTAGCATCAATGTTACATCCACAAGCTTTTTGCTTTTTTTGTTTTTTTTTCCTCCTGACTTATAATTTGAATAAAGAAATATTCAGAAATGCAATTTTAAGCTTAATTGTAAGTTCTCCATCATCAGAAAAATGCAGCAAAAACATAATAAAAACACTATTTTCATCAGAGTGGCTCTTTTATATAAACATCCGTCATTTGTCTTTATGTCACCATGGGATCTCTCATTGCCACAAATCCTTCAATGTTATATGTTGTTCACTTTAGGTTATAGTTGAAGTGAAGCTTTGGCGCATTTTCAATAAGGAAGATCTACTCTCCCAGGTGTGCAGGGCGTTCATCGCTACTCTCACGTCATCAATTGGTAAACACGGGAGCCAATAGCGAAGTACTCACTCACTTCATGGCCAATCACAATCGAATGTCTACCTTTAAATTCAGTGACGTTTTGTTTTTCCGCATTGCAGACATTGCGCCGGCCCACCTCCTCCCCTTCTCCCCCCGGCTTGACTGGCGCTGTCCTGTGTACCACCATCAGCGTCTGGGCTCTGGTTCCAAGTGTCCTGTGGCTCCGTTTCTTCCCGAATCCCGTGTGGGGGATCTCTTCACTTGGTCAAAGATCATCATATCAAGCAGATTTCTACAGACCAGAGCCCAATCGCCAAAGAAAAGACTTATTCATGCAGCTTGTTAAATCATCACAATTAAAATTTTCTACGCAGTTCTGAGTTCTCTCCTTATTGAAATAGATTCGTCTGATCGAATAGAATCATCTGGACTAAACTGTATCATAATAATCTTAATTAAAAAGCCTCAGTATAGACAATTTTTGCTGTTTTTGAAGCCTAGCAGTTCTCAACCAGAGTGTCTGGGGCCTCGCATGACTCTTTAACACCTCCGCTGTGGAAAAAAGTTCATGTTACTTAAAAAAAAGGGGTTACTTAGTTAGCATTGATTCGTCGTTACTTAATTAGGTTTAGGATTTTATGGCTGAGGTGCTCCAATTACAATAAAATAAGCTATGTGAAGTTTTACACATCATTGCTGGCATAAAAAAAACAAAATAAAGATGTGCATCAACTAGAATGGACAGATTTCAAATGCGAGCATTTTTTTCTCTTAAAATAGATTTATCATAATATATTAAAATAGCAGGTATTATCTTCTGCTGAACAAATATGAAAAGTAGCTGCCTACAGCAAAATGCTTTAATAAATATTTGCACTTATTTTAAATACTATTGAGATTATAGAGATTATATTCAGATTAACAACATTACTAATTAGGGAAAAGCATGACGGCCCACCAATATAGAAATCATGCAAAACATAAGAAAACACCTTCTTTTTTACCTTTGATGATTATATTTTTTTATTGTTTACTGCAGTGGGATGGTACTTTCAACAAAGGGCATCTTCTGTTTCAGAAATTTATAAGTGCCTTTTGTAAAAACCAATACTGTATTTTTAAAATACTCTTTAATTGCTTGTGTTTTTATAGGAGAAAAAAGCAAAATAGTTTCTTTATTTATATTTAGCAATAATAGATACAACTAGTGTTGTGTTTTCTGAAGGGTGAATTAAGACTTTGGCATTCCTGGGTTTTGGTCAGAAAGGAAAACGGACCCAAATAGTTTTCTCTCTTTCTGTTAGACTACAAATAAATCAAAATGAGCATAAATCAATAAAAAAAACTATAATGGCTGCATGAATTTTTAAATCACATGTAAAAAAAATGTATAAAACCCAGAAAAAAATGAAAAATTCCATTTTACAGTCAGTTTTACATTAAACAAGTCTGACTTTGTGACATTTCTAGTTATCAAACCACACAAAAAGTCACATGTTGGTAACGTATAGCCGAGCGGGGACGACAGAGAAAGAAAATAACCCCCTCCCCCACCCACCCACCACCTGAACCTGCGTACTCAGTATGTTCCAGGCGTGTGTGGTAAAGGTGTCGCGGAGTCAAGGACGGCCACCCCGTCGCTTTTTAGTCACAGTTTCCCACAGATGGCATCCTGTGAGCCAGTCCTATGTATGTGACAAGCAAACTTCACTTTAGAATTGACTTTTGTGGCAGTTAAATCATAGACATCACAGCTACTCTACCCTTCTGTGCAGTAAAGTTGAGCATTTTTGGTTTCACAATCTTGAAAAGTGAGGTGATTTCTAAGAACACTTACGCTAGGTTCCCGTGCGTAGCGGAGTGCGCGCGGAATCCACGCTCTCCTGCAATTCACGCTAGATGCATATTTTACCGCGAAGGCGCTTCTGCTCGAGCTTTTTTTTTTGTCATCATGGGTAAGTCAGTAACTTAAAAATATTACCCCATGTTTCTGCTAAGAAGAAGCAAGTAGTTTGTAGGCCTACACTACTTTAATTTATTTTCCGGAGTCGACCCACTAAGTTCACTACGTTATTGTATGTTTGTTTTCATCTCTACAGTCTGTTTAGTAGGGCTGTGGATCGTTGCTCAAGTGGCGATCCAATTTGATTCAACGATTCCCGAATCGAACCACGATCCTTACTTTATAATACAGTGTTTATTCCTATCTGTATGTCTACTTACTGGATGGATGAAAATTGAAATTATTTGTATTGAATCATAATTTATACCTTTATTTAAAACAGGTGATCAGAATCAACAAAACTGACTAAAAAAACACAAAGATTCAGATAGAAATAAATGCTTTTAGTCATTTTAAACTTTTTTTTTTTTCTTTCGTCAATCTTCTGTTTAAGTTCGCAGTAACATAGAAAGGATAAAAACCACTGCTGTTTTGGATCCTTTAAAAGCAAAACCTGAAAATTCTCTTCACAGTTTTCTATCCACAAAGTTTTTTAACATTTTACATTTTAAGCTTTACATATTGGTGCAGAGCCCCTATGAAAAAAGTATTTTGTTACGCAGCAGAATCAGTGATTCACGTTGATTACATCCTCCTTTCAGCAGCGCGAGACTGCGTTTCTTCAGAATAAGATAGAGTTTCGTTAATTTCGTCAGCTGTTGAAGAGTAACCATAACTAAACGAACATAAACACTGGAAGTAAAGCTCAGGTTTTAAAGCTAATTATTTTTTTTAGAAGTTATGTCAGTGAGCGGGACTTCAGTCTCACTTTCTGAACGGATAAAAACTCTCGCTAGTTTTACTTTGAAAACCGGAAGTTCACCGTCACGAAGATTTGTTTACCTCCGGTGGCAGCACCGCTGCTCTTTCGGCTTTGTTTTAGTTCGTAAGCATAAAATACAACATTAATCTGTATTTCAGAGCAAAAATAAATCGTCCCCCATATCATATTTTGATCATATTTTACTACAATTTACTATATTTATAAAGATCGCGAATCAGCGATCTTTGACGTCGTGAATATTAGTACTCGAAATTTCGGGAGCAGATCGCGAATACCCGAGCACCCGGGTACTCGTTACAGCCCTACTGTTTAGATGCAAAAACGTGATCACATTTGTCAATCGCGGCATTTTACTGTGTAAAATTGGTTATATTTTGAAAATATACAAGATTTTTTCATGTATCTTGATGTAACTTACTGCCAGAATTGACGCGGAACACTCGCGGCTCGCGCGCTAAATAGACCAGATGCAGAAACGAGACTCCCGCGGAGGACCGCGGAGCTCCGCGCCTGGGGTGAACCACACCATAGGTTAACAGGTGTGCCGAATGGAAGCGGGCACCATTCCGCGCGTCGAGTGTGAACTAGGTGTTAGCATAGCAATTGATCTTCTCATTAGTCAAACAATTTTTACAAAAAATTATAAAACCAAAAAAATTGGAAGCATTGGTATAAAAATAAATGTACAGAAAACCACATTGTTTTAAAACTACACAACAAATTTAAATATATTCCTAACAAACAGAAAGACAAACGTTGAACGCACAATAATCCTACAATTAGTACACCATCATCTTTTTGCCGCCAGAAAACACAATTATTCGTGTCGGCCTAAAGGGGACAGTGGGGGCGCAGAGAGACAGATCATAGAGACGCTGTCTGAGCACAGGTGGCATGGGACCGCACCGCACTGTCTGATAAATGGGTGAGTGATGGCTTCCAGTAGAGCAGGGCAGATATAGCCCATCAGCAGATGAAGAAGCTGCAGCAGCAACGGGGCATTCAGAGCAAGCTCAACCAAAATGCCCTCTCTGCCTCCAACTTTTACTTTCCTTTTTTTTTTTTTTTTGATCACAATCAATGAAGCAGTGACAGGAGGATGTGCACCGTCAGCAGTGGCAATGTCTTGAATTGGCACATGCTGATTAGCCTCGACCAACATTTACTCTAATTTATGTGGCCTTGTTAGGCAGTCCTCTGACAGCCTTTCATCTGATTATTGAAGTGTGGCAGAAACAGACGGAAAAATCACAGGAATTTGCTTGAAAAAAATGGAAGACCTTAAACTCGGATGCCATCAAAATAGCAATGTTTTATAAGAGAAAAATAACAGAAAACAAGAACTTATCATTAGGTGAGGTGTGTGTTCCAATGGATGATAGGGGATGACAGTGGAGGCTGGTGTTTACCGCGTACATTCAGACGCCGATGAACCTCAATACACCGACTGTATCGGCTTCTTTTCCGTGTCATCACCACAAAGCCACCAAAATCTATCCTTTACGCCCCATTCCAAGGCAGGTCTTCAATTTAACTCTCCATTTCTTTCCAGCCGGAGATATTATCCAAGAAATGAGATCCGTGACCCTGAATACAGAGTGGTGGAGGGGGGGTGCCGTGGTTTGATTCTGCTGCTAGGAGGCATGCCTCGGTATTGGGACAAGGCCTGGATCTGCTCCCTTGAGTGGCATGGCTAAATATTTGACCTCCCCCGTTTGGCTGTTTGGATCCCTTCCCTCCCCTTCGGAAATGCCGAGCTTTGGCACGGTCGGCCGGACGGGGTGCCAAACCTGTGTCAAAAAGTTTCCGCGCGCTGCGAGAGGTCAGGCAAGTTCACAAACCTGGAAAGAGTGAATGGGCTGTGCATTTTTAAGAACCTCTGGGCTGGAGTCAAATGCACATCCTGCGAGGGAAAGGAAGGAGAAAAAAAAAATAAAAGCTCTTTTAAACGGTCCTTCTTGTGCTTCAGGACCCCTTAGAACTCAACGAGCTCTTTGGGAGAGATTCTCCGAGTTAGTGTTCCATATTCATTACCTTTATTCCACACTTATATAGTGGAGTTTTAATTGCCTCCAATTCAGAGTAAAAAGCTCGATGGGCAGAGTGAAAGAAAAACGCCTCCTGAGAGGGGAAATCTGGGAAGTCCACCACCAGCACATTCGATATAATAGATGCATAACTACTAATAAGAGCCTTCATTACACATTGCCAGATTATTCCCTCAGCTATCAGCACAAGTTAATGTTTTTCTCCTCAAGAGTCCAAAGTCACTGGGTTCCAACGAAATTACAATTTCTTCACTGCTATTGTAGCGTTTTCGAACCAAGAAGACCTAAAATAATCATTAGGGAGGGAAAACAAAACACTGTTAATGGCTGGACTCTCCCTTTCCCCTCAAAAGGTGAAACTTGAACCTCATACATAAAAGATTTCATACTCATTTTAACAGAAACCTTTAATTTGAAAAACTTGACATCATTAGAAACAGTAGAGATGTGGTTTCAATATTTCCACTTAAGGTAAATCTCTGTTTCAATCTCCTGGGGAGGCTGTTAAGTGTGGTTTCCTAAGCAAAGTGCCTCTCAAATTAATGTTTTAAGAGAAAATAATTTAGAAAAATATAATATTATTTAAGTAACGGGTGTTATTTTTTTTTTAGTTGCTTCGGGGCCAAATTTGAATTGATTCCTTACTTGTACAGCTTCTCCCTATCCCTACATAAAGAAAATAGTAAGGATGGGTTGATACAATTCATGAATCGATTTGAGTCGATCTAAGCTTAATAGATCAATAACTGATGCATTAAACTAGAGACTAATTTAGCATATAAAGCTAAAGTACGCTAGCTTGATGCTAACATTTAATGGTATTTCCCATAGGACAGCTAAAGCTAACGCTCAGTCAACATAAACATACACCGCTGACGAAATGAACATCTTTATAAACTCACAGGGATGAATTTTCCAAACTCCTCTAAGGAAACTTCTTCTTAAATTAACCATTTGTGGTCTAAAGCACAGTTTTATGCTTATTCTTCTGGAAAAAAAGTGTACAGCTACAGTGCGAGCTCCACCTAGTGGCCAAACTGAAACGGCCTTCCAGGAGAAGCAGAACAATGTTTATAGTGTTGATGATCTAAACATTTGTGTTAGAGCTTCTCCTTTTTGAGAAATCGTGTAGCACTGTATGTGATTAACAATTTCACTATTCAACTAATACATTTCACGGAATGTAAACTTCTGGGTGAAGGGGGGAATTATGTGTCTTTATTGTATTTTGCATTTGTTTTTATTATTGCGTTTGCTTTAAGATGCTTTATTTGTGTTATTCTACATATGAAAAGTGCTATAGAAATAAAGTTGATTGATTGATTGATTGATTGATTGATTGATTGATTGATCACATTACAGGTGAAGAAATAACTGTTCTTAAGTGACTTTCCCCTAAAAACAAGTTTGGACACCTCTTAAGCTCCAAATGCCCCTATAATAATAATAATAGATTCTATTCAGATTCCTTTATTATTTTCTTAACCCGCTATAAATGAAATAAATACAGACACAATTCCATTGCTGAGGAGTGTGACTTCCCATCATCCCTTTGTTTACATGCTCCCTGTAGACCAGGGGTGGGCAAACTTTTTGATTTGTGGGCCAGAAAGGGTTCTAAAATTTGGCATAAGGGTTGGACAAGGAGCGGATGGAAGGAGTGATTTGGTAATCAACCTCAAAAACTAAGAAGATAATATGGAATTTAGAGAAAAACATGCTTTAATTTGGATTAAAATTCACATATATTAATTTAAAAACAGAAAATTTAGGAATTTTAATTTCTAAATTTTGATTTTTGTTCTCTTTTTGGTGATCCAATGGGTTGATGTTCTTCAGAGGAAAATGCGAACTCAAAGAAATCCGAAAACTCACCTTCTGACTCAGAAAAAAAACACTCACGAACGCCAGAGAAACAACACCATTCATGAGAAGAAGCCAGAAATACAATGAAAATAAAACAATAATTAGGATTTTTGATTCAATATATTTTAATTTGGAGGGCCAGATTAAGTCATTTAAAGGGCCGTATGTGGCCCCCAGGCCGTAGTTTGCACACCCCTGCTGTAGACAGACAGACAAAATGGGAGTGACTCAGAATAAATCAGCCAGGATCACTTTGACTCTGGTCAAAAAAGGTTGAAGGTTTCTTCAATGAGTTACCCAAAAATATTTACAACTCCTGCAAGTTTCTGGATTTTTTTCTTTTTAAATTACATTTCTTCAAGACAATACTCACTATTCCCTCTTCTGGCTCTTCTTGGTTTATTGTAAAGTACGAAACCATGGAAACCATTTCTCTTACTGTCAAACCTTCAACACTCTGAGGTCTGAGTAATAAAATATCTGCAGAGAACAAGAGTCTCACTTTCTTCATGGTTGCAAACAAGCTAAAAATCTGCTTTAAGCTTGTAGAGATGTTTATTGTGACACTTCCCAAAAGATCTTAAAACCTCAGAAACGATTTTGCTAACAGGACATTTGCGAGCTCGCCTCACAGACAATGATAGGAGACAGTTTTAGCCGGGGAAGATTTGATCATCTGATCGGGTTGTAAAATCTTTTAGCCATCAGCAAATTTTAATAATGACACTGATCAAACAGCCTTCTCTCAAGGACGAACTGCAGTGACTATCCTGTAGCTAACCTTGGCGTGTTTATACTCAGTTACAGTAGATGTAAGCACTAAAAGTTTGGTTTGATTACATCTTCATTCATGTAATAGTTTTAAAAAAATTGGGTTTAATTTAAATTGAGGGACTTTTTTTTTTTAATTTAAGTTTTTGTCCTCACATCAGAGAGGCCATCACTGACATACTTTTACATATTTGCCAGCATTCACAATCATAGAGAGCATCTGTGAGGAAACAGAACTAACTGGCTGATTGGCCTCATGAGACGTGGACAAGTCTTCATTTGTTAGTGGCGTTTTTATTTCAACTGAGTTCAATAATTGTCTTAAATGTAACAATTGTTCCAAGAAATTCATGTGTGTCGTTCATAGAATTTTTCTTGACTAATTCTGAAAATTTCTGACGTGTTTTGAGATTGAGAGTTGGCTAATCAGTTTTGATCAAACTCAATCGCACAGGCGACAAAAATCCAAAACACACCTTAGGTTGAGATAAACATTTATTTAACACTTTCAAACCACCTTTTAAAAACTTTAAAACTTTTAACATAATCGCTGAATTTGGCTGCTGAAGACGCTTGTGCTATAAAAGCTAAAAGCCTGCTAAAATATTAGCTAAATGCCAAGTCAGCCTAAAAAACTAAACTTAGAAAAAAAAAAACTAAGTTAGCCAAAATAGCTAGTATGTAGCTAAAATATTAGCTAAACTCGAAAACAGCCTAAAAAAAAAGCCTAAATTAGTCAAGACAGTTAATATGAAGCTGAAATATTAGCTGAACTCCGAAATAGCATAAAAAATATTAGTAAATGCTAAAATAGTCCAAAAAGCTAGCAGAATGCAAATTTTTGAAAGTTTATAACTGTAACTTTTTAACATAATTATGAATAGTAAAAAGGCGGGAATATTTACATATATGTAATTATTAAATAACTTTCAATATTTTACTCTCCATAAAAATAGGTTTTGTCAAAATTTGCATTTGTCTCTGTTCCTTCTGTACATGCTCTGTACGTATGGTGCTCAATAAAAAAAAAAAGAAGGAAAAAAATAAATAAATAAATAGTGATTGCAAAGTTTAGTTGGTCCCAATGAAATCAAGAAAAGCCTTTCTGATTGTTCCCACATGCAAAGAAAGCCCCTTTGGCGAGATTTGTAATATTATAAAAACTGTAGGACAAATTTTCAAAAAATATATTTATTTAAAGATGTTTAAACTTAAAAGATGGCATTTTTGAAAATCTCAAATGTTTTATTATTAGAAGCATACAATTTCATTTTGAGTTGTGTATTATCAATGATATCAGAAGAGATTTTGTTTTGGTAAAAAAATAAAAATAAAAAAAAATAAGCGCAAGATAACATCGGGCCATTAATAGCGATAAAATTAAATGGTCTGAAGGGCCGGATTTAATTACCTGGAGGGCCGGATCCGGCCCCCGGGCCTCAACTTTGACACGTGGTTTAGATCAAAAAGATATAAGTAATTGTAAAATTTGCTTAACATAGAGTCACTCTAACTCTGCTTTATTTCAAGTGATCAAAGCAAAACAAAAAATGACTGACAAAGGGAAGACAGGCAGATCAATGTTTTTAGGGATAATTAGCCATAAATTTATTTAATTTATTTCAAATTAGTCAAATAAAAAACTAATATAATAAAACAGGTGCAATATTGAATGACAGCATTCCAGGTTTGAAAAGAGATTTGGATGAAGCAATTTATCAATTTATCATTTTTTCGAGTCAATCCAAGCTAAAATGTTTACAGTTTTTAGAGTTTCAAGAAATAAACACAATAAAAGCAATCATTTATAATCACAATTTGTTACAGCGAAGCTCTTTTGTTCTTATAGCTGCTTTTATAAACATATTGACTTTGGATACTCTTTGCTAATTGTTTATTTTTACATATATACGTCCACATACTCATGTAAATGATGCCATTATCATATTTGAAATTAAGCATAAAGTGCACGCCACATTTAATCAATTTGATATTACGTTTGACAAATAAAATGGGATTAATTGCTTGAAAGAGAGTGGGAGCAAACAATTTGATAAACCATTATTCCATTCTTAGCGATTCAAATTGATAAAGACGAAGAGAAAAATCCTGTGTTTAAAGTGTGTTTTATGTGAATAAAATGAATGCAGATGAGTTTTGGTGGATAAAAAGTCTTGTTTCAATTCTATATTTTCAGTTTTTCCTTTACTTCTGTTCATTTCTGTAAAAGTTCTCCTAAAGAAAGATGGTTGTGTTGTATTTATTTTTCACCAGCACTGATCAAATCTCCAGATGCACAAACATTGATTTTTTTTTCCTCCTTAACTTACAAGCAGAACAGAAACAAAAGCAACATAATGAAGAGATTAGACCACTCGACCATTGATAACACACCGATCCCAAACCCACATCTGCTGCTTAATGCTGTAACTTTGTCATACAGGAAAGTAAGAGTCTTTGTCCATAGAGTCTGACAAAATACAAGGTGAAATCAAGCAAGGAGGATGAGTACGGAGAGAAAATAGTTCCATCCCAATTGTGTGTGTTTGAATTCACCATTTGTAACTGCTACATTTTGTGCATAGCTGTGTGTACTAAAATGTGTGTTCAAAATTTACACCTGCACAACTTAAAATTACAACAGCTTGAAACTAACAACATATGCAAAATTTTTAAAAAGTACGCATAAATCCCCTGAAACCGCATTGACGCACAAATCTGATGTGAGACTCTTTTGACATCTCCAGATTTGTGTGTAAACGATGCATTTAAATGCTGCCAGAATGCTGGGTAATCCGAGTAATATAAAATTTAAGTAAGTGAGCTATCTGTACCAGGATTGGAAGGTCTAGGACTTCCATCATGCTTACCAGTAGTGTAGGGGGATTTTGAATTGGCGATATATCGCGATATTTCTTTTGGCAATACTTGTATCGATTTAAAATGCTGATGAGGCGATATTTAATTAAATATTTATGAGTGTCAGTAAAGTACCCCTGAAAACCCTTCTTTTTGAGTTTTTTATATGTATGTGTGATATTTTTCTTGTAATAAGGAATCATTTTGCATTCCGAGTATTTCTCTTTTTAAATCTCTGTCAATCAAACAGACTCTGTTTGAATGAATGATCTTCTTTCTGCAGCACTAAACCTTCATCTGGTCCGGCTAGCGTGTCTAGTTCAGGTTCTGGAGAAGAGAAGATGGTCTCTTCACGTTGACTGCAGTCAAATGAGCCGCCGTTCACATTACTGTGGTCAAATCAGCATCACTGGATTTTTGGTGTGAGTTTTATACAATACTTACGGTAGCAGAGCTGAGAACACTGGAAAATCTCCAGGAGCTTCTTGATGTGACCACGGAAATGTGAACGGCGGCTCATTTGACCGCAGTCGGAAAGGATTGTAAATCAATGAAAGAGCATTTTGATGTTAGCTTTCATTATTTTCTGCTCTGAGAAATTAAATTAAAACACTTCTGGGAACTTTATTTAATAAAAAATATTCTCACTTATACTATTACTTTTGTTTTCCGCCTAAACCCCCAACTGTAGTTGGCAGCACACCGAGTCTCTTCGAGCACCGAGACCAAAACAACAACAAGATCTCACGAGAACCAGCTTGTCTTAAATGTTCAGTCAGCCACATGGAACTACTTAGTTTTTATTTGGGATGGATACTAATCAAAACTCTCTGCCACGTTGCTGCCAGTATCAAAAATGCTGAAGCGGACCAAAGTTCTGCTGAACTTTAGAGCAAAAGGTTCAGAATTAGAGTCTAGAGATATATAGAGATGGATCGTGAGAGAGGTATCGTGATACATATCGTATCACTGATGCCTTCTCTCGTTGTCTTTCCCCGCCCTTGTAATTCCTGGCCAATGACTGAAGAGATCTTTATTGACGTAGTTTTGTTTAGTTTAAACCGAAACGGTTGATGGGAGTCTGAATACAGACCACATGAAAGTTCAGGACTCAATCAAGGACTTTTCTAGTCGAAATACACCCTTAGTCTAATGTCATGCAAATTAAAAATATAATATTTCACAAAGGAAATCAAAAAGATAACCTAATTAAAAGCTGATTGGACTTTTAAAGTCAAACGTAACAAATGTTAGTAACAGTTAATCCTTTCGTGATGCAACACGTTGCGCTCTCGTCATATAAGGTTTTTTTTTCTGCTGTTTTTTTTTTTTTTTTCATTTTTCTGCACTGCCTGGTTGTTAGGGCTCTGGTTATATTCTGTCACATTAGTGCAGGGATATAGGATATGTTGACAGAGAGAGGACACTGCACATTGAGACTGCAGGGCTCTTTCAGGGCTGGTGGCATCAGGACATGAAGACAAGTGTGCATTTGTGTGTGTATGTAAGCATATACAGAAGTAGAGGGTTGCCTGTGGAGCAGAGCATGTGGATACCCACCCACTCAGCAGCCTCGCGGCACTCGTCATTTCGCATCAATCCACAGCCCCTCAATATAAATAGGACAGGCGTCCTAAAGCTACGCAGTACTATGAGAGGCAAAGGCATTATGCATCGACCCTGGACCCCTTAGCCTGAAATATGACCACGCCAGCCTGTTCTTTTGTTTTTTTTAATGACAGCTTCCTTCTCACTACTCTTTTGGAACTATTTGGGCAGGAAGTTTTACAAATAAATGCACTAAAGAAAAACAGCGTTATCCTTTTACTTTCAAAAAATACATATATTTTAAAGAACTTTTCAGTTCGCAAGAACCTTTAGTCGGAGGACTAACACGACTTCCCGGTGCCATCACAGAAGCTTCACACTTCATTAAGGCCAGCGATGTGTGAAGCTTTTATGCACTCGTGTGTGCGTGTCTGTACGATAGCGCTGCGTCTGGAGGATACAGGGTAACTAATAGGCAGCCCCCTGTACAAAAAGTCCCTCTCAAAACAGAATCAAATCATTCACACGGAAACATCCTATAATATATTCAAACAGCTGGGAGGTGTTGTCTGTTGTCTCAGTGTCAAATGAAAGAGAACGAACAAACATCTGGCAGGGCATTTTCCTGCTCCACAGCTCTACTTCCAATTATACTTAACAAACTGACTGATAAGCTTACAGCGACTTCAATATATCACATAGTAAATAAGGTTCAAACTAATGTCACATATATATGTGGTGGTATCCCTGATTTTTGCCTCAGGAGGGAGAAATCTCTGTCCTCTACTTCCACCTAGTGGTCAAAAGTAAAACAGTCCTCTTTATTAAATGACTATAACCAGTTTATTGCTCAGTAAATTTATTTAAAAATAGTGATGATTACTTGGGATTTTTTTTTTAATATAAAAACATTATTTTATCATATAATTTAAATAACTTTATTTAATTAAAATGTACAAAATTTATTCATACACTGATTTAATTCCAATTTTGAGGGATAAATATGTCAAAAGTTGTTTGACTATTTTTCTCAAACTCACTTTAAAAAAAGTTTTCTAGTTTCTAAAAAAAAAAAAAAAAAAAAAAAAACAAGACTCGTGTTCAAAAAGTTGTAATTCTTCTTCAAACTAAAATGTATTAAAAGAAAATACTAATCTAGTCTGTGTGACTGTGTTTCTGCCAGTGCTGGAACATTACACTGCTGCTACATTTGATTAATGAGCCAAAATTACAGAAGCAATAGGCGTGTTTGAGATTATGCAGGCGGACGCGGCGCTGCGCAGATCGCCTGGATTGCGGTGCATGCTGGTTAGTTTCTGTCGCCGACGTCACATTTGCGACGACATGAAGTATCGCGACAAATGGGCGGGTTCAAGGCGCCTTCCTAAGCCAGCGCAGCCAGAAAATAGGTACTGCGCTGGCTGCAAGCCGCCGTGATGACTACAAAACAATGCATTGTGGGAAACGTTGTCCCGAAAGTTTTTGTAGTTAAATGTGAAATAACTGGCGCTAAATGAAGGAAATATGTGTATGTTCTTACTTTTTCTGGAAGGTAGTGAATCGCTGATGAAAAAATATACAAGATTTTAAATAATCTGTGGTTATTTGTGTCATAATTGTCTTGAAAATGAACTTCAATTATTATTTTATCTATTTATTTGGGACTGTGTACATGTAATGAATCCCCCGACTATTTTTTTTTATCTGTTTTACTCTAAAAGATGTTAAAATAATATAAAAGACATAACAGCACAGATCATACTAGGAGGAGTGGCGTATTAAAATTCAGCTGAATGTTGAGGACAACCCCCAACTCCTCGTTCTCGTACAGTCTCGTCGTCCACCTTCATCTCAGGCGCCTTTCTCCACCCCCTCCTGCAGCAGCTTAGTCTCGTCGACGAAGCAGGCGAGGCGCAAGTCAACTCAAACACGCCTAAAGATGAAGTCATTACAGCCATGTTGGGTAAACTGAAAACCTGACAAGAACCGTTTTAAGACCAAAAGCTGTAATTTAGGTTATAATTATGATTTTTAAAATGTTCTTTTATGTTTATTTTACTGGCTCATGTTTGACAAGAGCAAAAAAAATGACCAAATGGAGGAGAAAAACATCATTAAAGCGGCACATAGTGCGTGTAAATATGGCAAGTAAAAGAGTTGAGTTTTTGAAGAGTTAAGTTGCAAGAGTTGAACTTATTTTTGAGGGATGCGTTTGTTTGTCTCAACCGATTGATTATATGCCATATATTATATTTTTTTAAATAATTTTTTTTTTAAAGGAAACCGAGCTTTGCTACATATTTGGCAACTTTTAGCAAAAATGTTATCATTTTTGGGAATTTTTATGTCCTTCGAAAACAGCCTTCTCAATTAAGTCATGTATTAATTAAAACGCAAATACTTACAAGTTATATACATTTTTAAAAAAATAAATCCTCAAGTTCTTTACTACAATGTTCCGCTAAAAAGAATATACTACACAAGGACATAACAAGAAATAATTGTTTATTAGTAAAAATTAAGTAAAATAAAGTTAAGCAAAGTTAAAAACAGTGGCGCCTCCAGAAATTTTTCCTGGGGGTGGCCGCTGGGGGGCCACTTTAAATCTTGGGGTGGCACACTAAACACATGACCTTTTTTTTCCAAAGTCATTCTACTTTACGTAGTTAAACAACCTGTAGAAAACTATCAGTACTTTAAGTATCTGCTGATATACTTTGATGAATTGTCTTTATTTCATGCTTCTAATGTGCATAGACGAACAAAAATACAGTTAAGATTTTGAGTTGGACAAAAATGTTGGTTTATTTTCCATTTAGACAGGAATCACCATGGACTATGACGTTTGCAGATGATATTGTGATTTGTAGTGAGAGCAGAGAACAGGTGGAGGAGGAGCTAGAGAGGTGGAGGAGGAGCTAGAGAGGTGGAGGTTTGCCCTGGAAAGGAGAGGAATGAAGGTTAGCCGCAGTAAGACAGAGTACATGTGTGTGAATGAGAGGAACCCAAGTGGAAGAGTGAGGTTACAGTGAGAAGAGATAAAGAAGGGGGAGGAGTTTAAGTATTTAGGGTCAACAGTACAGAGTCATGGAGAGAGTGGAAAAGAAGTGAAGAGGAGAGTGCAAGCAGGTTGGAATGGGTGGAGAAAAGTGTCAGGTGTGATGTGTGATAGAAGAGTTTCAGCACAAATGGAAGGAAAGATGTAGAAGACTGTGGTGAGAGCAGCCATGTTGTTGGACTAGAAACAGTGAAGAAAAGACAGGAAGCAGAGCTGGAGGTAGCAGAGATGAAGATGATGAGGTTCTCTTTGAGAGTAACCAGGATGGATAGGATCAGGAATGAATCCATCAGAGGGACAGCACATGTTAGAGGTTTTGGAGATAAAGTCAGAGAGGCCAGACTGAGATGGTTTGGACATGTTCAGAGGAGAGACAGTGAAGATATTGGTAGAAGGATGCTGAGTCTAGAGCTGCAGGAAAGAGGTCTAGAGGAAGACCAAAGAGGAGGTTTCTGGATGCAGAGAATGAAGACATGAAGGTGGCTGGTGTTAGAGGAGAGGATGATGAAGACAGATGGAGGAAGATGATTCACTGTGAAGACCCCAGAAGGCAAACTCAAAAGGAAAATAAGATTTACGATTTATTCACTCAAGAGAAAAATTATGATGTAGGGAAAAGTTATAAACTATAAAGAAAAAAAAAAACATTAGATCCACATGTCTTCTACAGAATCTCCTCTTCATCCATTTCAAAACCATTACAACTATTATTGTTTTACATGGCGCTTTCGTTGTCTTTGTCTCATGTTTGCTGCAGCTGCGCACTCAGAACCCCCCCACCCCCCCATTGAGCTCAGCGCAGCTCCAGCGCGCCTGCTCGCGCGCGCGCGCCCATTGCAAATAGGTATTGATAACTCCGGCACGGTTTGAATGAGCAATGAAGAGAGATGTTAGAGGAAAGATATAATAATAACAATAATGAAAGAAACATGCTCCAATGAAGAGACCACAACGAAAATTTGTGGGGTTAGGAACCGGGGACTTTAGCAAATCTGGAGAAACCCGCACCTCCTGATCCATACTCATCCAAAACACTTCTGATCATGCTTTGTAAACATTTATTAAGTTATTTTGGAGTATTGCTCAATATAAATAGTTTTTTTTTTTTAATATTCAGAACAATAAACTGTGTTCTTTTCATGAGGACTGTCAGTCTGTCTCTCTGCGCTTTCAAACCATGAGCGCGTTTCCTCCAGAATCAGTTAAGAGCGAGACGACATCTAGAATTTACTGGTTTCAATAAAAACCTGCTCTAGATGATAATTATCCTACTTTAATACTAGGATATTTTTGAGTTGCCTCTGAGACCGCTGATGAGTTCTCCATAGAGGCTCGCTGTGTGCCCGCACGCGCGCGCCTGCGTGTGTGTGCGGGCACACACACGCAGGCGCGCTCCTCATCTCTTCTCCCTCCTGGGGAATTATCCAGCACCTTCTGATGGTTTAAGGATGAAATGCAAAACAGATGCAAGCACAGTTTATAGTGACAGGTGGGATGGCTGGGGTGGCCACTGGGGTGGCCAGGTGTCAGCCAGGGGTGGCCGTGGCCACCCCTGGCCACCCCTTGCAGGCGCCCCTGGTTAAAAATGAAGCTGTATTTTTTAAAAATACAAAAAGAGATGTAGCTTTGGCAGATCATTTCTGTATACTAAAAAAATTAGACTTTTTGGTTAACTAACTGTATACATGAAACCGCTTTTAATCACTTTTAAATATCTGTGTAAAAAAAAAACTTTGAATTATTTTGAAAATAACAATCCACCAAGTAAGATATCGATTAATAACTTTATTAGAATATAAAGACAAACTATGCTATTTGTTAGAGGATAATACTAACATTTTAAATTCCACATAAAAGTTTAAATTGACGATAATATTTTCAGTTTGCTCCCGTGTTCATATTTGTTGGATCTAAATAAGTAAATTGTGCAAAATTAAAACTTTTAGCTTGTATTTGAAGGGGACTGTAATCAACAAATAAACAGTAGGTAGTGTTGATAATAAATACTCTTTTTTGCGTCATTTGTTGAGTAAAAATGTGTTTTAATTACCTGTCCGCTGTCGTCCGTCGTTCCTTTTCAATCAGGCAAAAACGGCGGTCAGCTACCGTCCAAGCGAAGGACCCCACAGCGCCAAGATGGCGGCGCCCTTGTCAGACGCCGGGGAGTTTGAAATCTGGTTAAATGAGCGATTAGATAATCTGGAAGTGGATCGAGAGGTGTACGGGGCTTACATTTTGGGGATTCTACAAGAAGAAGAAAATGACGAGGAGAAGGAAGACGCTCTTCGCGGGATTTTATCGGCGTTTCTGGTGAATTTTCAAGCCAGCATGTCGTTTTCTCAGCTGCCGTCTCTCTTCACGGCGCTGATGTCAGCTGTTGTAGAGCGGAAACTCTCGAAATATGTTTACATGGCATTATGATAAAGATTACATTAAAAATACAAACAAGTATTTTGTTTTCTGTGTTTAAATGTTTACATCCATAGAGCTGTTGAGCAAGTTTAATTCTGAACTGATTTTGTTTCTAACCTGATTTTACTCGATTTCTGTTCCACATGCCAACATTTCATAATGTAGAATAACAGTAGATTGATCTATTGATCTGCAAAAAAAAAAAAATACACATTCAGTTAGGTGACAGTTAGGTTACTTCTCTTTTTGGCCTTTTGTTTTCTGTATGATTACATCATCATTAAAGTTCTTTTTTACACATTCTAGGTGCAAACTAAAATAAACATAAGTTAAATGTGTTTAAAGAGATGAGTTTGGGGAGTAACTCTGTACTTTCAACACATTTCTTAAAATCAGTGATTTGACAAAGACAGAATAATCTCAAACTCAAAACAGCAACTAATAATCAGATTGATTAGGATTTAATAATGGGAGTAATTAATTTTTATTTTTTTGTTTTCCTTTGGTCAGGAAGAGGATGCCATGGAAGATGTCTGCAAACAGATCATCCAGCAGTGGGCAGACTATTCCAGCCGATCAGCAGCCATGAAAAATGCAGATGATGGTATTTAGTTGTAATTCAGATGGATTATTTTGTAGGTCAACAGTTGATGATCATCACTAATTATTTATCCTATCAAACTAATTTAAATGAGAACTACAAGTTAAAATAAGAACGTATTGTTTCTGAACAAAAGCATTTATGAAAATGCATTTTATTACATTTGTTTGATCAATAATGAAAAAATGTTTACTTTTTGAGTTGCTTTTACTTATAAAAAAAAAAGGAAATTATTTGTAACAATTTGTGAAAAAACTCAAGGAACTCTGAAATGTCAGTGTTTGGTGTTTTTGCTGTACAAAACTAGTAAAACAACAAAAAAAAAGTTGTATTTCAAGTTGATTCAGACCAAAGTTGAAGTTTAAACGACAGAAAAGCAATAACTTTTAAAGTCGTAATTTCTCTTTTGTGCTTTTCCCTCCAGCTGAGGTCCAGGCCATCGCCAGCATGATAGAAAAGCAAGCGCAGATCGTGGTGAAACAGAAGGAGGTCTCTGAGGAGTCAAAGAAGAGGAAGGAGGCTCTACTGGCTCAATATGCCAACATAACAGACGAGGAGGAATATCCTTGACTTTTTAATAACTGTTACTTTGCAGAAATAGTTTCATCTTTATTTGTGCAGATTCTCCTTAACACGAGCACTGAAGCTGAAGAAGAGGAGCCTGCAGGTGGAAACGACATCGCTGCAAATGAAAGATGTATCCTTAAGTCATTGATTTATTTTGGGGGGGAAATCGCCTGCTTGTTCAGACGTCGTCCTTTACTCGAGAGATCCAGCCCTGTTCAAGAACACCAACGTGGAGGAGGTGCTCCACAGACAGAAGCAGAAGCGGGAACAGGCCCGGGAAGACGCTCAGAAGAAGAAAGAAACGGACAAGATGCAGCGAGAGAAGGACAAGCTGGCCAAGCAGGACAGGAAGGAGAAGGAGAAGAAGCGCACACAGAAAAATGAACGGCGAAGATAAAACGAAAAGAACAGACAGTTTGTGAGAGAGAGAAACTTCTTTCAATCAATCCCTTTAAAGCTCAACTTCTGTCATAAGATAAACATCAGTCTGTCATTTTTATATATATTCTGTCAAAAAACATGGAAATCAAAGTTTAACAGAGCTAAAAATACAGTCTTTTAATTTGAAAATATGTGTTTGCTCTGGTACATATTTTTCGCTATTACACTCGCCTCAAACAAAGCAGGACAAATAAGAACATGAAAAGCAGCTTCAGGTTTATCTGTTGTTTCTTATTTCAACAGCTGATAAACGCTGCTGTGAGACACTCGTCTGCATTTTGATGCTTTTCTTTTTGCACCTTTTCTCTGGGAACTCAAACACCTGCTGTGTTTTCCTTTAATCTTCAAGGGATTCATTTTAAATATGACTTAATAAAGTGGATTTTTTTTTTCAACGTTTTATTTACTTTATTTTTTAAATATCCAGTTTACAGAACACGTCAACTTCAACACTTCAGATCAGATTTTTAAAAAATGCTTTGGGAGAACACATCTGGATCTGTAACTATGGCAACAAGTCACAACAAAACAACCTTATTTTAACTTTTCAATGGCATTTTTAGAGGAGAAACTGTATGATTACACAGGTATCGTAGTAAAAAGCTTTCATAACTTGAACATACTAGTTAATATTTATTTTAAACGTTATAATAAACTGCAAACTAATGTCAGGAAAAACACACAATGCTTTTTTAACGGTTTACAAGTGTGATTAACAAGGTTAAATAAAGTGAGCTTTTCATTCACCAGACATTCAGTTTGACAACTTTTTTTTTTTTTTTAAAACAAGTCTCTGATTTCAGAATCCTACATGAAAAAATCTAAGCTAAATGATTGGGAATTTTTCAGAGAACAAATAAATGTAGAAACTGCTGAGATTCTGTGATTGGATTCTTTTTGCTTTGGAATGCCTAAAACCGGTTTTAAACTGAATAAATAGGTAAAATGAAGAATTCGGTGAACTCTTCCACATAAATAGTGTCTTTAAATACAACTGTGATGGTACAAGATTCATGTTGATTTGGAGCTGACACTAATTAAAAGACGTTGGGAGAAGAGGTTGAATAAATTTCATGCAATTGATAAACCAAAACAAAGCTCTATGGTGCCAAAAAACAAAGATTTTATCATCTCATTTTCTCAACTTTTAACAGACACTAAGGAAAATGGCGCTAAAAGAACAATCTTAATCGATATACTTTCAACCAGTTAATTCATGAGTGTGAAAGAGTAACCTTCGAACGGAACGCTGCACTTGTCTGTGCATGTGACTGCCTCATAATCGTGGTATTCGGGTGTCCTGACGGGGGGGCGGGAGCGTCGTCTGCAGAGCGCTCCACATCGCTGTGCGGAGCCTCCTGGTTGTCGCCGCCAGATCCTGCAGCGCCATGACCATCAAGGTGGCTGCAAAAATATAAAGTAAAAGCCAAAAAGTTCTAGAAGGAAGTAAGAAACCGATTTCCTTTTTGATGTTTAAATATGTCAAACCTTTATTTTCCATGAAAGGAGTTTTCTGCTGCTGGTGTTTGATGCTCCTGCCGTTCTCGTTGCATCTGGCTTGCGTGATGCACACCGCCATGTGATGCCTTTTCAGCACTGTGTGTATGTTGTTGTGCAGTGGAGCGTCACAGAGAGCCTCCATTCTTTCTAAAAGGTTTGCTACCTGCAACACATAAACAAAAAATATATATGTTTGTGTCTCCAGGAAATTGTTTTTCATACAGTTTTTTAAAATAAAGAAATTCAGAGTAGTTAACGGCTAACCAAACCTTAAATCAGCCTTTTTTTTTTAATATTGACATCTATAAATGGAGCTTTAAAAGTGCTGTCTGTTGGTCATTGTCAAATTTTTGTTCAATTCAAATAAAATGGTTTAATTCTTGAAAATATAGTCAAAAACTGTCTGTGTGCTGCCCCCTAAAGGTTGAATCCAGGTATTACATTTAATTTTGTGATTGGTCAAACCACGATCTGCAGCTCCAGTAATGGTAACAGTCCCGTTCCCCAGCCCCACCCCTCTGACTGGATTTTCAAATTTCAGCTGGGGGTGGAGTCAACCTCCAACATCCCAGTTTGGTTACTCTTTAATTACTTAAGCCCATCTTCCTTTTTTTTAATTTAATATGAAAATTTAAGATGCCAAATGCAGCCAAAGATGAAAACCTCTTTGGTCTGTAATAGCTTCAGTTTGTTACAAGAATAAAGACCCACTCTGATCCTCTTTGGCTCTATTTAAAGCATTCCCAATGGTCTTCTAACCATTCATCCAAAATGAAAACACTTGTCGTTTTACGACAAGTAGTTATACGTGGGACCACAGACCCTTTTCACGTGACGTCAGACAAAATGATGACATCACTGCTAACGTGTAAAGTGACAAAACTGACAGCTCAATACAGTTTATAACAATTTTTTCTGTAAATAATAAAAGTAAACCTTACATTCTTGTAACAGAAAACTTTTATATTAATTTTATAACTTTCCTACCTAACTGAATTTATTTCCACTCCTAGATTATTCACAATCAAAACTCAAATATCAGTAATCCTGCCTGCAGAATTTTCTGCACAGCTGCTTTTTCCAAATTCTCATGGATTATTTCTCTTTTACCACCCAGTCAAATGAGTTGAAGGTTACAATCACTTCATTGAACACAACTTGTTAGATTATGAAAGTAATAAAAAATGTCTTCTTCCAATTTATACTAACAATAGTTTTCCACAGAGATGCTCAGTTAAATGTTGCTTAAATTTCAGTGCTCACAAAATCTCTAAAACAGCAAAAGTCGGATCATTTCAGTGTGTCTTACATTAAAGTAAAACAAATGACTGTTGCATTATTTTCAACGCTTTTGCTCAGAACCGTGTCGGATCTGCTGGAAAATAAATGAAAAGAGGATGTAATAAATTCTGAAACCCTTAAAAAATATAAGGAAGTGACCATTCACGTCATTTCTAAAATAAATACGGCCAGCGCTTAATTTATTTCTTGGTTTCACTTATTTAGAAACCTGAAAATTGTTGGTTTAATAGCTGCACATAAAATATCTGTTGTGCCATTTGGTAAATATTCTTGGTAAATATACATCAATATGTATCTTTGCTGTACGGCCAAAATCAATTTACATCAGTTTTATGCTCGATTGAAAGGTCAATATTTTTGATAGAATCTATAATATTAGAGGATTATTTAAATTTGTAAGAGAGGAAAATGAACACAGTTAGGTAGGATATTGATGAAAATAAATATCTTTTTTAAATTACAATTGGTAAGGTTATTTTTATTATTTAAGTAAAATTTTGTCAAACAGTGTTCAATTCTTCCCTTTGCCTGTCCAGACCCGTAAACTGACAGTAACTTTGCAGTGTCACCATTTTCTCTAGCATCACTGTGAAAAGGGTCACTTAGTGCAGATCAACCCCCGCCCCCTTCCCCTCCCCGATGTCGTGGCCCGCCCATAATGATTTGACTAAAGAAATATTCAAAAATTTTAAGCTTAATTCGCCAAAAAGCCAATCTTCGTGGTATGAGTGTTTAAGACCAGTTGATGGTTTAGTCTGCAGTAATGAATCCCATTGGTTTTATGACGATGTTTGGGCAGCTGACAACAGAATGCTGCTATGATCAATTTCACCTCTAGATGACAGTATAGAAGCAGCTTCACCTTTATTTGTTCTCTCATCTGACTAACAACAATGTGGTCCAGTTTTGTGGGGCTTCCTGAAGGTCTGGGGAGGTTAACGTTGGCGCCGGCTGGAATCCGTATTCCAGGGAAAGTTTTTCTTAGAGTGCCCTCAATCTGAAACATTTCAGAGAAAATAACATCAAAAGTTTAGCTAACACTTATGACAAGAAAATGCAAAATTATACAATATTTGTTTTTTAACAACAGGAATTTGTAGGAATTTGACACATACAACTACATATGTTTTATTCATTAACATTTCACAGATTGTCTCATTCAGTGTAGAAAGAAATAGCTGAGAAAAAAATTTTTAATCTCTTTTTGGTCCAATTTTTCAAGCAAAACGTTTATATAAAACTTTTTTTTTTTAAAGTCAAAACCCCAAAATGCTTAGGCACCAAAAAATGTTTCTGCAATGCACAAACCTATTATCTATAATGGATGAAATAATCAAAGACTTGACCTAAACTACAATAAACTGACATTTCTGTCTTAAAACTAGGAATGGGTTGATAAAATCGATTAATTGATTTGAATCGATTTCAGCTTAAAATATCAATAATCGATTCATAAAAATATAAATCGATTTAGCACATAAAGCTAAAGTCTGCTAGCTTGATGCTAACGTTTACTAGAATTTCCCATAAGACGGCTAATGCTACCGCTAAAGATACATTGTTGACTGAATGAACATCTTTATAAACTCACAGACATGAATTTTCCAAACTTTTTTAAAGGAAATATTTTTAAAGTAACCATTAGTGGTCTAAAACATCATTTTTTGCTCATATTTTCTTCTTCTTCTGGAATAAGGTGTAATGCTATAGCGGAATCGCCACCTAGTGGCCAAACTGAAACGCCCTCCAGGAGAAACAGAACAATGTTTACAATAATCTGAACATAATCGATGCCCAGCCCTATTTAAAACAGTTGTAATAAGGCAAATATGGTGATAAATGTTTCTGGATTTGCTTTTGCTATAGAAAATGTAAATTTCCTACCGCCTTTCTTTCCTTCTCCAGAGACCTGCACTCTCTGTCACATTCATCCACGTAGAGGTGGAGCTGGTTCGCCGGTCCCTGATTCATCATGAGTGGAGGAGTAGCGGCGGAGGGGTGGCTTTGAAAAGAGATAATCTCCCCCCTGGAGGTCCTCATGTCGCTGACATTTGAGCTATAGCCTGAAGCCTCGTTCCCAGACATACGAAGTTCATGGAAGGATGTTGATCTAGGGATGAAGTCTGAGCCCGAGTGCCTTCTGACATCTTTACTGGGACGTGCAAACGGCCTAAGCTGAGAAGCATTCTCCGCGCCTATAATTTTGTGTTCTCCTTCAGCTCTGTGAGGCTGCATGCTCCCTTGGAAATACATGTTCTGTGAGAATTGTGTTTTCTTTTCCGGTGTCGCGTAAGCGCTGCTTTGGTGCCTTCTCTGGAAGTCTTCTCCATGAAACCCAGACGTGTGTGTCCTCCTCTTGTCTCTCTGCACGTGTTGCTTGATCTTGTGCGTCTGGCTTTGTGGGACGTGATGATTAAAATACGAGCTCATGCCTACATTCGTGTCATCTGCAGCCATCCTTTTCTGTGAGTGATCAAAAGAGGCAGACGGTTGGTTTGATTGCTGAAAGTAGTCCCTGTGGTAAGGGCTGAAGTTAGTGAGGTGCTGATTAAACATCTGTTTTCTCAACTCTCCAACTTGTCCATGTTGCACCAGGTTGTCCATCAGCTGTTTTGGGATCTGCATCATCAGAGCACTCTGTGGTGACATCGCCTGGCTAGTAATTTGGTATTGTTCAGTCTTGCCATCTTTGCTCTTTTTGTGCATGTTTGGGAAATCTCCAGGGGAAATGTAATCATTCTCAGAGGATAGAAGTGACTGGAAGCTTCTGACCAGCTGGTTAATGTCCTCCTGAGCAAACTGTTTATTGTGAGTCTGAATGGAGCGGCCGTCATAGAAAACATCAAAAGGTGATTCGTTTATATTGTTCGGGGGATTATAGACGTTGCTGATCTCTGGGTAATTATTCACTGATTGATTGGCTTCTTTCTCCATATTTTTTGCCATCCAGGCGTATTTATTTAGATGCATTTCAGGTGGACTTGCGTTGACTGTGTTGTGGGCAATTGCGGTTGGACAAAGCAATGGTTCTTCAGCTGGAAGGAGCAACTTTCTCCATTTGGCAGGTTAGGATGATATTGTTCATTAGTCACGACTGAATTGAATTGTTGAGTCAACTC
Source organism: Oryzias javanicus (assembly GCA_003999625.1). Taxonomy (NCBI): domain Eukaryota; kingdom Metazoa; phylum Chordata; class Actinopteri; order Beloniformes; family Adrianichthyidae; genus Oryzias; species Oryzias javanicus. Next base: position 19,721,759 of record CM012444.1, read on the forward strand.
AACCATAGGCTGAGGTGCTTTGTTGAACATGTCATGGGGTAAATGATTTGAAGGCAGGGGGGTATTCTGGAACACTTCAGCTTCTGAGGGATAACATTGCAGCTCTTCTCTCAGTGTCTTTGGAGACCAGATGGAGCTGCTTCCAGGTAAGCTTTTAAAGAAGGATTAAGGACTTATTTAATTGAATATCTTTTCAGAAATCCACAAACATTCTGTTGTTTATTGTTGATAAAAGGTTATACTCTATAGCAGTGGTCCCCAACCTTTTTCAGGCTACAAACTGGTTTAATGTCAGATAATATTTTCATAGACAAGTCTGTATAGGCCAGGGGTCTGCAACCTGCAGCTCCAGAGCCACTTATGACTGTTTCACCTCTCCATAGTGGCTAAATAAAATAAAATAAAACAATAGTATACCTTTTATTTGGATTAGTTTATAAATTTCTGACTGAGGTGCACCTCAAAGATTAACTGTGTAAAGATTTTTACATTCCTGATGACTTCAAGAGATCTTGTTTGCGCTTTACTTCCCCCAGAATATTTCAAATACTAAGCAAATATTTGGTCGAGTCTTTTATTTTGAAAGGAAATCATACAAGCTTATATCAAATGTAAAAAAAAAAAATCATATTTTGAGAAAATTCTATATTTTCTTAATATTTCTGGTTTTTTTACACCAGAAAAGAAACATATCGCATATTTATTATTAAAAAATAAATTGTAATGAATTCACAGAAGTATCAGACGTCACAATAGCGTAACGTTCACAACATGGTGAAAACAGCAAGAATGGCAGAGAATAGGTTTAATTTGAAAAATGTAACGGATGCACTTTACACTCGGTCGCATGTTTTAGGTTGTTAATAGCCCCAACTTCGCCAAGAAGTACTTCAGCTCGGCTCCGGCGTCTGGCAAAAATTTGAAGCCAACAAAATGGAGAGGCCAGAGCGCAGAGCCCGGACCGGACTGGATGCAGTGTAAGCGACTCTCACACTTTTCAAACACCACTACAGCTTCAAATGCCCCAACAATCTGAGCAATAGGGAGGAGCCAGAGGGGTAGGGAACCAATTCGGATTGAGACTTGGAGTAAAGACTCCTTTTTTTTCTGTTAAACTTTGGGTTTCAATGTAGGTGTCGACACTTTAAAAAAGTAGCGGACGTATTTTTGTCGTGACCAAGAGACTTAACATCCATTGAGAATGAGCCAAAAGTGGTGGAGAGAATCCAGCAGTTTTCCAAAATAAAAGTTCCTTCTGATTTAGAATATAAATAAATAAAATGTAGGTCGTGTTTTTTTATGCGGGGGTTGGAGACCACTGCTCTACAACATAGTAATTTGAAACTCATACCTTTCACTGTAGAAGCTGTCACTTGTATCTTTCTCATCCAAAATGTTTGACACTAAACCCTGCAGATCTGCTTCACCCTCATAATCAGGATTAACAGTTGGGTTCCTTTAAGCAGGAGAGAAAAAGTCTCACTTAACCCATTAGTTTTGATTTTTGAAGCATGTAATGTTCTACAAGTCTAAATAAAGTCAAATGTTAAACATAAGAATGTTTTATAAATGCATGCTAATCCCCTGTGAGAATACATCAAAGAGAACTTAAGTAAAATACCTTTTCTTAAAGCTGTTCTGGGCTAAAGCACTAGTTTCATTGGACTGGTTTGAGGCAGTGTGAGACCACGACACATGGGAGGTGACGTCCTTCTGAGGAGAACGAGAAGCGAGCAGAAAATTAACTGTTAAAATCTCACTTTTCACTTTGGTGCTGCAGCTTGGCCTCATCATTCAACATATTCTTGTGACATTTTTATCATGATGGAAGATCTATATGAAAGAATTTAAGATTAAAACTTTGTCTGTGATCATTTATTTATTGAAATCATGTTGGATCAGGAGCAGGTCGGGTTTGTGACCCACCAACTGCCATGGGCGGGGCAAAATCCTTCTTCCTAAATCCTCCACTTGCAGACAAATAGATCCATTAACGTCTTTTTTTCCCTCATCTGAGCTGGATAGCTCCAGTATTGGTTGCCGTTTATTTTTGCTGCTCTAATATGTTAGCTTGGACTTTAAGGTGCTTGTCACTTGCGAGAGAGTGTAAACAAAGGAATGTTGGGATATTAACATGGATAAATTCCCTGCCAAAAGTCCCGCCCACAAACTAAAGTAAATTTCTAATGACCCCCTGGAGCTCTGCAAAAATTATGTCTTTAGCTAAAAACTTCATAACTGCAGTTAAAATACCACTGAGAATGATTTTACAATTGAAAAAAATAGTTTGATTAGGACTTTAAGCTGTTCTTTTTATTTATGTATTTGTTTTATTCGGAAAGGTTTTCATATCTAACAATTGGTGAATGTTTGAAAAAAGTTAGAAAAAAAGTCAAACAAATGACTTTGTGAGTCTAATTTTAACATTTGACTTCTTCATTTCTTAACTTTACTAATAAAAGTGCTACTAAATTGGTAAACTTGGGTCTTGTGACTAGTTCTTCATCCTAAAAAAAGTATTTTCTCCATGTATTCATGAAAGAAGACTGTCATTTTTTTTTTTTTTTTTCAATTTATACCAAAGAACTTTAAGAACTTTTTGGGGGGATTAGCAATTTAATATCTAAGTCAAGTATGTGTAATTTTTTTTTTTATTATTACAAAAGCTTTTATGAGATAATCTCACATTTTTTACAGGATTGCAGTCGGGGCTTAATGACAGCTCCCTACAGTTTTGCTTTGTAGTTCCTACAATACATTAAGTGCTTGTATATCTAATCCTTTAAACCTGCTTTATTCTTGTTTGGGGTCACACCACAAAAATATAAACATATATAAAGTGTAGTGCTTATTTATAATATGTAATTGGTAAATCTGTAAGTGATTTAGAGGCAGTAACATACAGGTTTTCCTTCATTTTTGCAGCATTTTAAACAGCACTAGATGTTCAAAATAGTTTTAAATAAATTATTTTTACATATCTGTAATAACTTTAATATCTGTATATATTAATTAAATAATTTATCTTGTCACAAAGGAATTATTCAATATTTTGTCAAATTTAATTTTAATATAGCATACGCTCTGTAAAAAAAAAAAAAAAAAAAAAAAAGCTCAATGTTACACTAAGACTTATAAACAATTTTACAATATATGTTAACAACATAAAAACAATAATCGTGAAGAATACTAACCTGATAATTCTCAAAAAACGCTTTTGTGCTCGTTTCCTGAAGTCCGTCCAACGCCATTCTGAAAGCCAGATAAAATTACAACACCGTGTCTAAATACCAACGGCAACAATAAAATAAAATACGGTTAATGTTTGTACACTAATATCAAAATTTGCGATTAAAGGCAAAAAGGAAGATGAAAAAATAGGGACAATTGCGGCACGGACCGTTAAAGTAGACGGATTATGCTAGCATGAGTTAGCTTTCACACGATTAAACTCATTTGTAGCACCTTGACATAAACTACGTAATGTCATTGGTAATTTATGAAAATTAAAAGTCAAATAAAAATACATTCTAAAAGTGTTTTAAAAGGACAATTTCTTTCTTTAGCTCTTACTTTTACGACTTTTCCCCCTGACCGACGATGGCTGTTGGACCCCGGCCAGGGCGAGAAGCTCCCTCGCGACCTGAACGTACATTGGCTGAAGAAGTATCCATCATTTGTTTTTAGTCCAATTAAAACCCAGGCAGAACTACCAGAACCATAGCAACACCAGGTGTGACATCATCCCCGTCATACTTCAGATTGGTAGATCTCAAATTAGGTGGACTGTACCAATAAAATAAACCCTGTAAATTGTCAATAAAGTTTGGTAATTCACAAATCCATTTTTTCCTTTATATTTTGTTTTTTTTTTATTGCTGTTGTTGTTTAGGTTTGTCATTTTGGTATGTTATAATGTTTATAATGCCCTATTGTTTTTTTTATACACATTTTTATTCTTTGAATAACATTACATGTTGTATGAAACGTTCCGTACAAATAAAGCTGCTGAGGCATTATGGGAAACCTGAATGGACACCTTCGCAGGGTGTGTCCATCTTTAAATAAAACAATGGCGTTCAAGCATCTATCTACTAATTTATTCTAGCTTCATCACTCAAACTTTCTCTATAAGAAGTTACTTCCCAAGCCAAAAAAAAAGCGTTTTATTGGTCCTTTGCGTAATTTTAATAAATAATTTGCGGTTCCTTTCCAACTTTTTCCACATTAAATGTTTATAAAAGGTTAATATTTTTGATCTTGTGGGTGTTTAACAGGCACTCCTCACAGTCATAACTTCACTTTTTTTAGTGCACAACAAGATTTACGTGAGTTGTTTTAGAAACGAAGCCAATGTTATGAGAGATCAGGGGCAGAGACATCAAAGTACACAAAGAAAGGAGAGGATGGTCTCCCATAACTCCATGAAGAACGAGCGTTTCATTGGACTAAGCAAATCCAGCTGTTTCATCAAGTTTAAATATTACGATTTTCAAACCGGAAACGGTGTCTTCAAAATAAAAGATCCTACACATTCCAGTGTTGTTTGTGGAGTATACAGTTTTGTGTTATTTTATTTGCACCAATTTAGCAATTTTTAACACATAGTGGTTAATGTTAGTCGTATTAATATTTATATCACTGATTATTTTCTTTATAGATAATTCTGTTCTTCGCTCCTGTTAATTTATTTTGAAAGTATCTACCGGATTTAGTTTAGCTAGCCAAAACAAAGATGATGAAGTTGGGGAAAAAGAAAAGAAAAGCGTAAAAGCAGACGCTTACTTTTCAGGAGTGAACCGTTTTGGACTTCGTTGTAAGAATAGAAAACTTTTTTGAAAGCTACGGAACTTTAAGGAATTTACGTCAACCGCATTTTTAACCTTTTTTTTACTCGAGGCTCAAAGAAAAACTATGGTGACTTTTTGGTTTTGGTGTCTTGCTGCAGTGATTTCAGCACAACATCAGGGGGACGACGGACTCATGGTCCCGCCGCATGGGTTTTGCCAGCAGATTTCGATACCTCTATGCACAGATATCGCCTACAACCAAACAATCATGCCTAATCTCATGGGGAACCACAACCAGGATGATGCGGGGCTCGAAGTCCACCAGTTCTACCCTCTCGTGAAGGTACAGTGCTCGCCTGAGTTGAAGTTCTTCCTGTGCTCCATGTATGCGCCCGTCTGCACGGTTCTGGAGAAGCCCATTCCCCCGTGCAGGCCCATCTGCGAGAAAGCCCGGCAGGGCTGCGAGGCTCTCATGAACAAGTTTGGCTTTCAGTGGCCGGAAAAGCTGCGCTGCGAGAACTTCCCTCTGCTGGGAGATGGGCAGATCTGCGTGGGTCAGAACGAGTCCTCCAGCCCCACCGTGCCCCCTCCACTGCCACCGGCCCCAGGGACTCAGGAGGTCCTCAGGGTCCCCACGCACGAGAGGCCGTTCACCTGTCCTCCTGTTCTCAGGGTCCCCCCATATTTGAATTATCATTTTTTGGAGGAGAAGGACTGTGGAGCTCCATGCGAGTCCCCCAGGAATGGTGGGAACATGTTTTTCAGCGACAAGGAGATCCACTTTGCCCGAATGTGGGTTCTGATCTGGTCCGTACTTTGCTGCACATCGACGTTTTTCACCGTGACCACCTATTTAATTGACATGCAGCGCTTCAGGTACCCGGAGCGGCCGATCATCTTTTTGTCCGGCTGCTACACGATGGTCTCTGTTGCTTACATAGCGGGCTACTTCCTGGGAGACAAGGTGGCGTGCAATGACAGCTTTAACCCCGATGGATATAAGACTGTTGTTCAAGGCACCAAAAAGGAAGGCTGCACCATCCTCTTCATGATGCTCTACTTCTTCAGCATGGCCAGCTCCATCTGGTGGGTCATCCTATCCCTCACCTGGTTCCTGGCTGCAGGGATGAAATGGGGCCACGAAGCCATTGAGGCCAACTCTCAGTATTTCCACTTGGCAGCGTGGGCCGTGCCGGCCGTGAAGACCATCAGCATCCTGGCCATGGGGCAGATTGAAGGCGACGTGCTCAGCGGCGTCTGCTTCGTGAGTCTCAGCAACCTGGATCCGCTGAGAGGGTTCGTGTTGGCGCCTCTCTTCATCTACCTGTTCATCGGCACCTCTTTCTTGCTGGCCGGCTTCGTTTCGCTCTTCAGGATCCGCACCATCATGAAGCACGACGGCACCAAGACGGAGAAGCTGGAGCAGCTGATGGTGCGGATCGGAGTGTTCAGCGTGCTCTACACCGTCCCGGCCACCATCGTCATCGCCTGCTTCTTCTACGAGCAAGCTTTCCGGCCGCACTGGGAGCGGAGCTGGGTCAGCCGGAACTGCCGGAGTCTGGCCATCCCCTGTCCGGCTCAGAGCAGGCCGCACATGACCCCGGACTTCACCGTCTACATGATCAAATATCTCATGACGCTGATCGTCGGCATCACGTCTGGGTTCTGGATCTGGTCTGGGAAGACGCTGCACTCCTGGCGCAAGTTCTACACGCGGCTGACGAGTGGCAAACACGGAGAAACCACCGTGTAGAACTAGTTAATGGGTTTCCTGTCTGCTGTGTAAAAATATGAAAGCAGAACAAAAACTTTCCAATGATATTTTGATATATAAACTCAGAGAATCTGACCAATCTGGGTCAAATGTGACTAAACAAACACACTTATTGTTTTTAACCTTTGTTTCCACAAGTGAAAACTAAATTAGAAAATAAAACTTGTTTTTAGACTTTCAGGAACCAAAAAAAAAATGTAAATAGCACTTGTAAATCTGTACATTTTTTGTATTTAAAATTAAACAACATATCTGAAAATGTATTTGCTGTTTTATGCTTTGCTTTTTTAAATAATTGGTCATTTTTAATAATAAAAATATATTAATAATACTCCAGGTATGCTTTGCAGCCAGGTATTTTTTTTTTTTTTGTGACAGGTTAAATGTTAACTTTACAGGATGAAGGATCATCATACCTGAACATCTGTTCCCGCAGACAGACAGGCAGCAGGACGGCAGATTTTTGGAATTTAAAGTGGAGATCAGCCTGTAACAGGAGACTGCAGGCTTCCGACAAAAGCAAAGAATGCAGCGAGGTGGTATCATCCGAATGCATCTCCCGTTAGTCACCCACCCCTTCGGTTTACGCAGGGATTTCACGTGTGTGAAACTTGTGACGGCAGGAACCACCAAACCAGAAACTTTTCTTTGTTTTGAGGGGATTTTCAGTGTTTTATGCTATCGGAGCCCCCCTTTGCTTTGTGTCTCTTTGGATTCTCCCTCTCTGCTGAAAAACCCTTTTTTCCACATTCATGCCATGGAGCTGATGGGAGTTTGGAGGAAATTCGATCCTTGCGCCTCAAAGCTGAAGCTCTGCGCCACAGGCAGGGAGGCATTTGAGAACGGCACGCAAATGTCACCCTGCGTGAACGTTTATTAATATGGTTACCTTAAAGTTAGGAGGATAAAGGAAAAAAAACAGATTTACTTTTCTGATTCTAAAGCGATATACAGCGAAACATAATAAAAAGTTAGCTCGGACTAGACGTATAACCACAATTTGACTAAGGAAAACAATTCACAAAAGTTCATATCCTTATGAAAAATAGGTAACGCAATTTAAAAATATCTACAAATGTGAGATCTAAATTTTATCCAGTAGAAAAAGATAAAGATTTAATTTAATCTAGTTTTAATGCCAGAAACTAATGAAGGACAGAGGATTCATTAAAAGTTTAATAAAATATCATCTATATGTTGTTATTTTAAAGCTCATGAGGGTTAAAATGTTTAATTTCCACTTTGCGCATGAACCGATTAGTTGACTATTTGGAAAAAATAATCGGTGATTAGTGGAATATTAAAATAATCGTTTGTGGCAGCCTATTTTACAAGTTAAATATTGTTGTTAGAATGATAAGAGGTATACATCTATAGCCAGAAAATAGGGAAAGAGCACCTATTGAAAGAAGAAAGTTTATAGAAAGTAGTTAAATGAGGGGAAAAAAGGCTAAAAAAAGTAAACTGTTAAATAGAATTAGTTAAAATTGAATGTTATACAGCCCAAAAATAAGTATTTTTCTAGTTCTAAGCAAATAGTTTGTATTATTCTGAGTTTTTTTGTACCTAATTGTTGTTTATTTTGATTACAGTGTCACAAAAATGAGTTTAATGGTAACACTTTATAATAAGACTGATCAACAAGCTTTATTAGCACATTAACAAACATTATTAATGTGTTTATAAGGGGTTAGTAACATATTTATTAGTACAATAAGCTAAATAAGGTTTATTAACGTACCCCAAAAGATTCATTAAAATCTAAAGTGAGACTATTGTCTACAAATTAATAAACTGTTTACTGGCTTAACAAATGTATTAACTGTCTTCGTCAACATTATACTGAGTGATTTACAGCAAAGTGTTACCGACCCATCTTAACAAAAATCTAAAGCTCGCACTTATTCTTTGAATATAAATATATTTTCCCCCAAAAACAATGTCAACTTGTATTGAACTTTTTAAATGACACTCTTAACCCTTTAATGCCTGTTGTCTCAAATATGACAAACAAACCAAATCAACTATAAAATTGCCTTTTTGTAGCATTTACTTAAAAGCGAAAACAAAGGTAAAAATCTTTTTTTCTAGCTGGAAATAAATTCAGTTGTTAAGATTGAACAGTAAAAATTGAGTTTATTGGAGTTTCAAATCAAGTTTTTCTTTTGTTAAACTGATTTTGACTCATTTTAATAAAAACGTCCTTATTTATATCTGTTAATGAGACAAAAAAAAGTCTAAGAATGAGGTTTTAAATACTTTAAGTATCAAGTATTTTGCAGTGTACCTGTACTTATACTCCTGTTAACACCTCCTCCTGCCTCCTTTTCCCATTTTGGGATGATTCCGGGGGGCCGGGGTGTGGTGAGTCACTGCAGCGGCTCTAGGTCTTTGGCTCATGAAAGACAGTCTCCAGTGTGCAGCTCACTTCAAAGCGCCGCCGAGACCTGACTGGCTCCTTGTAAACAGGACCGCCTGGCCTGAAGGCCCGCTTCCTGTGCTTAACTCAACTTAATGGCTGGCTTGTTGGGCTTTGCACTGAAGCAGGAAGGCAAATGAGGAGTTGGAGCGCCGGGGCCTGTGGGTGGGTGCCGCAGCGGCGAGGAGATTGATTCTGGGGTTGAGAAAAGGAGGGGTTTGGAAAGCATAATGGAAAATTCGTCATTATAGTGTTGCTTTTGTCTTTCTCCTGTAGAAAACCCCCCAAAAATAGAAGAAACTGGAATGTAAATGAGAAAATACACATTTAAATTTCTTTAATTTTCTTTAAGTATCTGCCCTTCTTCATGTAAATAATCAGCGTTTTTAGTCTGACTGAGCTCCTAAGTCATACATGCAGTGTTTTCTTGCTCGCTTGAGGGCAAAAAGGAACAAGCCAAGATTAGGGGTAAGACAGGAGGAATGCTCCTTAGGTTGATATTATGACTTCACTCCAATGGAAGAAAAAGGTCTTGGCATGTCGAGAGAGGGATTAGTCAAAATCGTCTTTCCTCTCGCCGGTTGTGCGCTATCGTTTTTCCAGTTTTAACCAGCGGACCGTGACGTTTTTTTTTTTTTTTCTTTTTTACCTGCAGAGGAATTGTGTGAAGCCTTAAAAAACAAAACAAAGGACAGAAGGGAAAAAGAGAATCTAGACGCGGAGTCTGTTTCTAATCAAGTTTTGGCACAAACTCAAGAAAAACTCATTCCCCAAAAGCTGAAACAGTTTGTCATACTTTATCCTAGCCATATGACTGTAGATGAGATATGTGTTTTGGTTCCACAACATGGTATTTTTTTCATTTTATAAAAGGGTAGCCACAGAGAAAAGGGTGTGTCAAAAAGTAAGACGTGCGTTTTGTTTTTAATGATCAGTTACCTTCATCGTGTAATCTCCAAAATCCCTACAAAACTTGACTCCAATTCAGAACCCTAAACGGTGATTGCTATTTTTGTCCAACATCCACACAGCCTAATAATAGAGTAACTAATGCCAAACCTTTCTGTGTCACAGCCAGCGAAGCCATGAGAAGAGTTGTGTGTGGAGTGTCGCCGTAATCCCCCACGTCTTTCATAATTGCATCATGTATTATTGCTTTTTTCTGAAATGACTTAACCAAGTTACTTCAAGAATTAGATTATCAGTTGATGAGTGTGTCCTTGTGGCAACGAGATACTTTAGGGAAATGGAGCTTGTTAAGTTCTCCTCCTAAAGATCACCTTTACAGTATCTGTACACGTTTCTTTGAACTCTGTTCTAGGAATGCTGCTATTAAATAAAAAGTATGTTCAGATTGAATCATGGGGAAAGTGATTAGTTATTTGTAGTCTATACTAGTAGCTTATGTTTACGTTGAAAGAGTCAAATACAACATTTTTTTAGCCAAAATAAAAGACATAGACATAGTTTCTATAGAGTAGGGGTGTCAGGGGCCAAAATCCAAAACACAGCTTATGTCGCGGGCCGAACAGGATTGAACTCACTAAATACGTTTTAAAAACTTTTAAGCTATAACTTTTTAACATAATTATGAACCTGGTGTACCTGAGATACTGCAGTTTGAATAATGTAAGCTGAATTTAAAGATGCTAGCTAAAATCACAGAAGCTAATAACTGAAAAAGCTGATGCTAATAGCTGAAAACGCTTAAGTTAATAGCTGAAAACGCTTAAGTTAATAGCTGAAAACGCTTGAGTTAATAGCTAAAACCGCTTAAGCTAATAGCTGAAAACGCTTGAGTTAATAGCTAAAACCGCTTAAGCTAATAGCTGAAAACGCTTAAGTTAATAGCTGAAAACGCTTAAGCTAATAGCTGAAAACGCTTAAGTTAATAGCTGAAAACGCTTAAGCTAATAGCTGAAAACGCTTAAGTTAATAGCTGAAAACGCTTAAGCTAATAGCTGAAAACGCATAAGTTAATAGCTGAAAACGCTTAAGTTAATAGCTGAAAACGCTTAAGCTAATAGCTGAAAACGCTTAAGTTAATAGCTGAAAACGCTTAAGTTAATAGCTAAAACCGCTTAAGCTAATAGCTGAAAACGCTTAAGTTAAAAGCTGAAAACGCTTAAGTTAATAGCTAAAAACGCTTAAGCTAATAGCTGAAAACGCTTAAGTTAATAGCTGAAAACGCTTAAGCTAATAGCTGAAAACGCTTAAGTTAATAGCTAAAAACGCTGAAACTGATAGCCAGCTAAAATATTAGCTAAATGAAAAATTAGCCTAAAAAACTTTTTTAAAAAAAACCTAGGTTAGCCAAAGCGGCTAGCATGTAGCTGAAATATTAGCTTAACTTCAAAACAGCCAAAATAGCTAGCCTATAAATATTAACCTAACTCTAGAACAGCCTAAAAAAACGTTTAAAAGTCTAAATTAGCCAAAACAGCTAGCATATAGCTAAAATGTTACTACTTACTGTAGTTGTCTGGTTCCAACATGGTGGCATCCGTATTGTGAAAAAATGGCAACGGAATTAACTTTATTTTGTTGAAGCCAGAAGTAAACTCGCTTTGTCACACATACTTGGTCTTGCTGACAATTTTGTCTGATTTGAATAAATAAATAATCATAAATGCAATTTTTAAGCTTTAATTTCTGTACATATGTTCTCCATTATCAGAAAAATGCCACAAGAGTATGTTTAAAACACTATTTTCATTGGAGTTGGTCCTTAAGGATTTATTATTAATTGCTGTATTGCATTTTAATAGGCTTAGAAGTAGCTAACTGAAAGCTTTTTCTTTGTTGCTATATTTCTTATTAGGAAATTAAAAAAAAAATCAAATTTTTTGTTCTTGTTTTTAATTTACAAGTCATATATCAAAAACTGCAACCCAAAAATTGAGGTTTGAGCCAAATTTTGGGCATTCTGTTGGATTCAAAAACTCAAAAATCATCAAAAGTTTATGTTGACATGGAGGTTCCTCGGAGCTCGTTTTGCTACTGAGGAGGTGCCAGCAGCTGCACGGTGGATGTTCTAGGAGAACCCCCTTGGAGATGATAATAGCTCTAATTTGAAAGGGGTGTAAAGAGGAAAGAAGGTTAAGTGTTCACACCACTGATTAAATGCAAGCATGAAACCCTCATAAACTTTTTGGTGACGATATGAGTGATAAATGACAGAAAGTGAACTTACACTTGTGAAATTTAAACCAGCTGGGTCATTTAAATGTTTATCGTCCACCTTTTGGTGAAAAATATCTTCTTTTTGTTCAGTTTTGTCCAGGAGCTGACAAAACTTGTTGGAGAAACGCCTCCACACATGTTAGGAGTACTAACCGAGGTGAAAATGTATTATTATATGGTCAAGATGGGAATTTGGTTCTTGTCTGTCAAACCCTAGCTTCCCTGCTTGAATTAAGTCGCTAGTGCTGATAGCTAAAGATGCTGAAATTGATAGCTAAAACTAGCTGATCTAAACTAATAGCTGAAAACGCTGAAACTGATAGCTGAAGATAGTGAAGTTGATAGCTAAAAACACTGAAGCTGATAGCTAAAAACACTGAAACTAATAGCTGAAAACGCTGAAACTGATAGCTGAAGATAGTGAAGTTGATAGCTAAAAACACTGAAGCTGATAGCTAAAAATGCTGAAACTAATAGCTGAAAACGCTGAAACTGATAGCTGAAGATAGTGAAATTGATAGCTAAAAACACTGAAGCTGATAGCTAAAAATGCTGAAACTAATAGCTGAAAACGCTGAAACTGATAGCTGAAGATAGTGAAATTGATAGCTAAAAACACTGAAGACGATAACTGGAAACGTTGAAGTGAATAGCTGAAAACACTGAAGCTGATAGCCAGCTAAAATATTAGCTAAGTGCCGAATTATCTTAAAAAGAAAATTAAAAAAAGACTTAAGTTAGCCTAAACAGCTATCATGTATCTGAAAAAAATAGCCAAACTTCAATATATCCTAAAAAAACTGGAGAAAAAAAACCCTAGTCCAAACAGCTAGCATGTAGCTGAAATATTAGCTTAACTCCAAAACAGTCAAAAAAAAAAATCTCAGTAAGTGCCAAAATAGCCCAAAAACTAGCAGAATGCCAATCTTTCAAACGTTTTTTTTTATATTATGAATAATTAAAATATTCCGTAATAAATCAACTTAAAGCTTAAATAACTTTTAATATTTTACTCTCCATAGAAACATATTTTGCCAAGATTATGCGAATAAGCGCAAGATAACATCAGGCCATTAATGACAATAAAATAAAATTATCTGAAGGGCCGGATAGAATTACCCAGGGGGCCGGATCCGGCCCCGGGGCCTTGACTTTGACACAGCCATTTCCCAGCACAGATCCAACAAAAATAAATTTACATGGTGCATTTTTGCATCTAAAAGTGAGAAAAATTAAAATAATCTCTCACAGTTGCAATTTTTTATTACATTTTTGAACAACTTTTCATCTATTTAGTACTAATACTGATATATCCTTTCAATTTGTCTCAAGATGGAGAAAAACAACAACATCTGTTAGGAACAAGAAACTGTTTCCTTTTTCTATTTCTGCATTCCTCTTTATATCCTGGTGATCCGTGTGTGCAGCTTATGAGCATGGATGTAAAATTGAATTAGTGAGTGGCTAGGCTTCAGCTCTGTTGGTTCTCTGTAATTTCACTCATTGCACAGTCTAATCATTTCCATGTGAGCCCGTACAGCACAAGAGGGGCCTCAATGTAAAGGAGGGAGTCAAACGCAGGCACATGCAGGTTCACAAATTTCCTCTTTCGCAACAAATGACTTCTTAAAGTCTAAACGCACCAGACTGCACATGTGTTTTTTTTTCTGGATCCTTGTGATTCCTTTATCCTTCACATCATTTGCTGAGTTTTAGGTGTGTTCAAGTGGAATCATGAGAAGTTCAGCATGTGTAATTTTAGACAAATGTGAGGTTTTCTTTAGATTTATCAAAAAAATTTACAGTTATCAGCAATAGTTCTGGCGGAAGGGAGGACCTGACAGGGATCTGTGTGTAAAACAGAAAACATAAACGCTTTATAAATACCAGAGACTAGAGTTTTAGGAAACACACCTGAAAAAAAAGTAACACAAAAGCATTAACTTATCAGCCTGAGTAGGACTTTAAAAACTGAAACATGGCTGATAAACTTTTACAGTATAGATAACATCGCCACCTGGTGTTCCAGTTTGACTCTGCATCAAGAGCTGCAAGAAGAAGCTTGCAAGGAGAAAAAAACATACTGGCAACAAAAATCTACAGCTTCCTATTGCCTGATAACTCTGCAAATGTGCATAAAAATATGAAGATTGGGTTTACTGCAGCAGTTATTTCAATAGAAAAAGCTCTACAAAGTAAGAAAATAATACATTGTGTTTCAAACTGTTTAGTGAAAAGCTATAAAGTATTGAGTAGAAACTTTGATTGGCAGAACATGATTTTATTTTGCCTCAGAGTCTCTAATGAAGAACCCAAACTAACCTCTAGAGGGCGCCAGATCCTTGATTCTGGTAACAAAATAACTTCCGCCAAAATCTCTTCCAGCAAAAAGATGTTTCAGATTTTATCAGTGGAAATTAAATTTTATTCTTATTAAATGTTCTTCATTGACTTTTTAATTATTTTTCTACTTTCTTTCTAATGTAGATTGATTTGAGTTGTACAAGTCAACAGATTAATAATAATGTTTTATGAAGATTAACAAAAAATTATATAGTAAATAAACAACAATAATTTTTTAATCTACTTTAGAAAGTGTTGAGATTTAGAGATGTATGGAACTGTGGTTAAAGATGATTACATTTTAGACTAAAATGTTGTTTTATTTGCAGTTTTTCTTTTTTAAAATGCATGATAGAAAAAAATACTATATATAAAGATTATACTAGAAATTAGATTAGATTAGAAATGATTTATGTCAACAATGAAAGGAAGAATAATTCATGTTCAATACAATCAACAGAGGTTATCATCCACACAAAGACATGTTAAATATTAAATAACTAGGCGTCAAATTATAGATTGGTTGAAAGGAAGTCGGAAAAAGCGAATTCATATAATTCCACCCCGGCAGAGATTAATAAAGTTGTAATTTTTCGAATTTTGTATTTGGAATTAGTTTATTTCAGACATTTAAAGCAAAAAATGATTTAAAAAAATACAACGAAAATAGATATTAAAGAAAAATCAAGCTTTGCATGATTAAAAGTGAATTGTAACTTGAAAAGTTGAACTTAATGGACTTCCATACATTTATATCCACATGTAAACAATGCTGTTATAGTTACTGTGAATATATTATATGAATCATTTCTGCATTTACGTTCATATTACTTGTTCGTTTCATGAAGAACACCACGTTTACAGAATACAGTTCTTATTTTATTTCCGCCCACATATCAAACCTTAAAAGAAAAAAAAAAAGGTTTATTCTAGAAGACGTTTACCACATATCATCACACACAACACTAACCGCACAACTTGGTCCCAAAGTTTCTGATTTACAAATATTTTCTTAAATAAAAGTTTATTTTAAGAGCTTTTCAGGATTTTTTTTGTTGGGAATTCCAAACTTTTGCCCAAACAAAACTACAAACATGTTTGTTTTGAAGTAAAGCGTCCAACTTGAAACTTAAAATCACTTTTCCTCCGGTTTTTTTCATCTTCTGAAGTAATAACAAATAACTTTTGGTAACTTCTCCTTATTTTCAACTCTAAAATTATTTCAAAAACGTAATAAATAAAGCACTTGAACGTTCTCTATATCCAACTTTCTGTATTATTTAAAAAAAACTCTTGTTATATGTAACAGCATCCATCATTTTCTTAAACCCCAGAGCTTATCCTGGCCACCGAGGAGGCTGGGTCACCTTGGACAGGTTGCAAGTTTGAATCATAAACACCTAAGGACAGTTAAGAGCCACAAACTCACCGTGGTGTAGCGGTAGGGCGGTCAACTCCAGATCGGAAGATTGCAGGTTTGATTCCCGCCCAATTCGAAGAATCCTTGGCAAGACACTGAACCCCACGTTGCCCCTGGTGGAAGGTTAGTGTGTGTGTCTGTAACTGTAAAGAGCTTTGGGCCTTCATGGAAGGAAGAAAAACGCTAGATACTGAAAGAATACATCATTTACACAGGAATCAATGATCCTTGTGGGTGAATTGTAAGTGGACTGTGAGAAAAAGCCAGAGAAAGGCGACACATGCAGGAGGAGAACATGTAAACTCCAGCCGGGACTCAAACCAGGGCCTTCACACTATGAGGTAAGAGTGCAATACCCCACAGGATAACACAATAAGTAAAATAAGATACTCAAATTAAACAATATAACATTTTTGTAGTATAAGTAACAGTATTCAAAAGAAAAATAGTTTTAGCCACTTTAAAAAAATGTTTTATATACATTTCAAAACATTTTTTTAATTGTCCCGTAGAATTTGTTTAATTTTTTAAATTTTACTCATCAATAATATACAGTTTAACCTTTTTTTGTTTTCCATCAGGAAAAGCAAAAACATTTCAAATTGAATGAAAGTTTGTTATTATCAAACCAAATTCCTACTTTTAACCATTTCACTTTTTACATTTTTTTTCCTGAACAAAATATAAAGTATCATCTGCAAAAAAATAATTGTTTCGATTAGATACTGGAATCATTTAAAAACAAATGAACTAACTAATTACAGAATTTGCCGACCACCTATTTTCTGCAAATAATCACGCAAAACAGTTTTCAGAAACACATTTCTAGCATTTATTTTTGAGTAAGGCTGTCAATTAAAGAAAAAAAAAATCAGATTAATCACATGTTTTACTTGGTAGATGTTATGACAATATGCAGCTTTTTAAATACGCCATGGAAGCCTGTATTAGCGAAGCAAAGCGGAGGACTGCTGCTGAATATTAAATTGTTCATTCTTTTTGATTAATCGCATGTTTTAACTGGTTAATGTTCACAGCTCTATTTTTGATATATTTTTAGACTGTTTAAAAGCCATTTAAATCATCCTGGACGCTCTTTTCTACACTTCTCACATCAAGAATATCACTCAGACTGTCTACTTCCACTTCTGGAACATCTGCCATCTGCCCTTCTCTCAGCCCTTGAACCCTTGGACTAATGTAACTCTCTTCTGTTTGGATTCCCACAAAATCCCAGCCCACAAAGCCATCTTCATTTCCAGCCTCAAAACCAACCCATCTATTCAGACAAGCCTACTCTTTAAGACTACAACTCATTTGTCTTTATTAAAACTTTTAAGGCTTAACTTAACACCAAGGTCTTTATATTTTTATATTTGTGCTTTTATCCCTGTTCGGTGACCTTGAGTTCCATGAAAGGCGCCTGATAAATAAAATGTATCCTTATTATTATATGTACAAATTTAAAAAGAAAAGGATCCAAGATTGAACCTTGTGGGACTCCACATTTAATATTTATGCATTTTGTGGGATGATCTGCAAACTGTTTTGTTGGGTTTTATGTAAATAACTGCAGTTCAGGGCCACTCCTCTTACAACAAACAGATACTTTGAATTAAAAATGGAAGGATCTTTAAAATGCGTCTTTTAATAACTCCTACTGTTTATTTCTTATAATATTTTAATTTTATCATGGATTAAAAAATTATTATAAGTTGGTAAACTTTTTTTTCTGAACTACTGGTTAAAAACCACATTAAAATCAAGCCTGGTCTCGCAGACTACGTGACCACCCTGACCTTCTGAACTGCAGCCTTTTTACGCTCCTGTGCGTAAAAGCAGCCAGGCTGGTGCGTCATAAGTGTTTGGAGCTGCAGCGCCGTTCCCGCTGTGCGCCCATGTTTCGTAAACACCACAGAGGGGGATCTGTCCGAGCACGGACGCCGAGCCTTTCGGGGGATGTCCCGAGGCGTTTGGAATTCTAAAGCGGGGCGTCTGGGGAGCAGGCCTGTTGCGGCGCATTGACCGGATTGTCACCAGGACTAATCAGCTTTTGGCGATCTTTGAGGAATTGTTGGAGAACCACCAGGCTGCCATTGATCTGCCGATGAGACACAGCCGTCGGGGAATATCTCTGACATGTAGGGGTGCGTTTGCTCCATCAAAGAAGGTGGGTGACAGCTTGTTTATACTTATTTACTCAAAAATGTTTCATGCGGGCTTTCTATTTTTATTAATTGGCGTCATGTTTTTCCATTTTATCAGTTAAACTTTGAATCCAGATTTGAAAACGTGCCTCATGGAACTATAAATATTTCCATCTACATTTTTCTGCAGTTTTTTTTATGATAGGGACCTTATCAACCTCACTTGACTGATAGCTCTGATTGTTCAAACCACCTGCAGGCATACAAGTGGACAAAGTTCCATGTTGTAGTTTAAGACAGCTGTCTCACTCTTTTTTACATAATTTTGCTTATTATTAGTAAAAAAAAAAAAGTTTACAAATTCAATTAAAGTGTATAATCATCAAACAAAATATTTTGGTTTAGCCATTTGTATTTAAACTTCTATTGAATGTTTTACATTTTTTGGTTAAACAAAATATTGTTTTATCGTCTGCACAAAAAAAAAAAAGTTTTCAAACATTTGAGACAGCAAATGTAATTTATATAAAAGAAAAAGAATAGAACCCAAGATTGAGCCTTGTGGGACTCCACAGTCAATCATGCAAACAAAGGTCCATGTTTTAGTTTAAGACAGCTGTCTCACTCTTTTTTACATAATTTCGCTTTTTATTAGTAAATTTTTTTTAAAAAAGTTTCCAAATTCAATTAAAGTGTATAATCATCAAACAAAATATTTTGGTTTAACCATTTATATTTAAACTTCTATTGAATGTTTTACATTTTTCTTTTAAACAAAATATTTTTTTATCGTCTGCATAAAAAAAAGTTTTCAAACATTTGAGACAGCAAATGTAATTGATATAAAAGAAAAAGAATAGAACCCAAGATTGAGCCTTGAGGGACTCCACAGTCAATCATGCAAACTAAGGTCCATGTTGTAGTAGTTTAAGACAGCTGTCTCACTCTTTTTTACATAATTTCGCTTTTTATTAGTACATTTTTTAAAAAAAGTTCCCAAATTCAATTAAAGTGTATAATCATCAAACAAAATATTTTGGTTTAGCCATTTATATTTAAACTTCTATTGAATGTTTTACATTTTTTCTTAAACAAAAGATTGTTTTATCGCCTGCACAAATAAAAGTTTTCAAACCCAAAAATATAAACCCAAGATTTAGCCTTGTGGGACTCCACAGTCAATCATGCAAACTAAGTTCCATATTGTAGTTTACAGCTTCCTTTCACATTATTTTGTTTTTCTTTAAAAAAAGTCACAACATTTTCCAAATTTAATAAAAGCTTATTATTATTATCATCATCAAACCAAAAATTTAGGTTTAGCCAATTAAATTTAGACTCATATCAAACGTTTTAATGTTTTTTATGAAACAAAAACTGTTATGTCATTTAGAGAAAAAAATCTCTACAACATTTGAGACTGCAAATTTAATTTATATATACACCCTTACGAAACAAAAGGATATTGCAATATACTGGGAAATATATGGAGATGTATTGATAATATATTAAGAAATATATCAGCCCTTTTCCCATATATTTCTGTATATATTGCAATATATGGATGTTCAACCTATTGTTAGGTTATTTTTTTTATATTGATTCATATATTTTTAAAACCTCCTCAGTGCCATTTTCTCAATGGATCACATGTCCATGCCAGTTTTTAAACAACCTTAATATTTACTGTAAATACTATACGATTACTTATATCAGTCAAAACAGGAAAAACTTCTTTGAGTCAAATTTTTTTATTCATTTTCAGAATGACAAGTTTTCACAACATTACATTATGTTACACATTTCAGTCCTCCACACTTAAACGTGGAGGACTACATGCATAAAGACAGGTATACTGTGGCAGATCAACAATCATGCATTTCTTCTGAAATTTTGTGACTTGAAAAACTTGTTTCCTGCCCTGTAAGCCCCTATTTAAAGCTATTGTATTTTCCAAATTAATAAGTGTATTGTGTGACTTGTCATATTGTCTTAAGAGCAAAACATTTTTTGTCATCACCATTCTGTACAACAATGTAATAGTAAACTGTGATTATTTGTCCATTTTCTAACAAAACTGAAAAACTATTCCTCTTCCTTACTCTAGTGAACTGCTCAGAGTACAGAGTACAAAAACCAACACGAAGGACGCTTTATCACTCCTGTGATGAAACTGAAAGCAGTCTGGTTCCGCGCGTGCGCAAAAGTCGTCTTCTTCTACTTGTTCGGACAGGAATGTGGCTGCATTTTCTGTATGCTTCCGTCACTTCCGCTCTTCGCCCACCATACGACGGAGTCATTTCCAAACAGTAAAACGTCTTCATCACAAGAATTTATGTTTTTCTGAACAACCGAGAGCTTCTCCTGACTGGATTACTGTGCGAAAAAAAAGCCACCGAGTTACCGTTAAAAACGAATTTGGATTACTGGATAAAATAAAGTGTTTTGAAGTGGCGCTGTTTCCTCTTAGCTTAGGGAGGAAACTGCCGTCATGTAAAACTGCAGAAGAAGAAAACATTTGTAGTCTGTTGTAGCCACTTTAAGATCGTAAGGTCTTTATCCCTAACGTGTCTTTTTTCTTTCGTTTATTCAACAATAAGTGAATGTTTTCACTATGATAAAAAATTTGTGTGCTATATTAACATCCTACGAGGTTATTATTGTTGTTACCGCCCAAAGACTGTAAACTGCTTTAGCGGAAGTGACGTATGGTTCGCGCATGCGGGAGAGCGGTGCAACCGATTTGGACTGATGGTGATGTGATGGTGTCGGCCCATTGCTGGGAGACGGCGAGGGCCCAACCAACGGCCAAAGGAATGGCACGGACCCTGCTGCTGGGCCTTTTTAGTGTTGAGGTCCAACCTTACAGGAGGGCTGAACAAGGTGGAACCTTCAGCCGAACGACGTCAGGCTCTGGACCCCCAGAAGCTAAAGGCTCTACTTGGTAAAGTTATTTTTTTTATTTAATGTTTCTATACCGGATATGGTGCTTTAAATCATGATTTAGGCTTACAGTGTTTGTGTACTTTATCTTTTACAGATGCTGTCATCCAGCACCATCCAGATGCAAAGGTGGCGGAGATAAGGTCAAACATAAATAAAAAAATCTGTGAGCTCCGGCACCAAGAAAAAAAGAAAACAATGGACAGTTGTAGCTAAGATTTTAGTTTGAATTTAAAATTTTGTGTGATGTTTTTTATTTGAATAAAATTCAAACAATCATTTCTGTGTTATTGAATGCTTTTTCTAAAACCTGAAATATATCTGATGTTGCATAGCATCTTTGCATGTAAGGTATTCTCTTAAAGGACATATCTGGTATAAATGCCAATATATTATAGAGCATATATCAAGTATATACAGCAATATATCACAGTATAAACCGTAGCATATTATGTAGCATATATCGGTATATACAGCAATATATCACAGTATAAACCACAGTATATTATGTAGCGTATATCGGTATATACAGCAATATATCACAGTATAAACCACAGTATATTATGTAGCGTATATTGGTATATACAGCAATATATCACAGTATAAATTTAAATATATCATAGAGCATATATCCGTATATGAATCAAGATATTACAGTATAAACCACAATATATTAATTGGTATATTTCAATATACGAAAACGGCAATAATAGGTGTATTTCAATATATGGAAAAGTATATAGCTTCCATGTATGGAATATACTGTAAATATATTGTTGCTCAATATATTGAAAAATATATTTTTATTTCGTAAGGGCACATATAAAAGAAAGAGAATGGAGCTCAAGATTGAGCCTTGTGGGACGCCACGTTTAAGCATAAAAAAATGTGGACACACGAAGTTCCTTGTCTTAATCTTGAGGCATTGCCTGGATCTTTATTTTGCTTTTATTGGCAAAAACTTACAATTTTCCAAATCAAATTAAAGCTTATTATTATCAGACCAAATATTTAGGTTTAACCATTTAAATTTAAACTTCTATGAGATGTTTTACTTTTTTTTCTGAACAAAAAATTGCTTTGTCATCTGCAAAAAAAAGTGTAATAACATTCGAGACTGCAAATTTAATTTATAAATGCATATATTAAAGAAAAAGAAGAATATGGCCCAAGATTGAGCCTTGTGGGACTCCATATTCAATCATGCAAACATATGGGCAAACAATGGTCCATTTCATAGTTTAAGGGAGTGTTTCAATCTTTCTTTGACTTCTTTTATAGCAAAAACCATAACATTTTCCAAATTCAATTAAAGTGTGTTATCATCAAACCAAATATTTAGTTTTAACCATTTAACTCCGATAATATGTTTTACAGTTTTTTTCCCCAACAAAAATCATTGTCATCTGCAAATAAAAGTTTCAACAAGTTTCGACTGCAAATGATGTAACTTATATATGCAAATATATATGAAAACAAAGGTCCATGTTGTAGTTTAATGCATTGATTCACTCTTTCTTTGACTTTTTTTGTTTTTTATTAGCAAAACCATAAAATGTTTTTAATTCAGTTAAAGCATTTTTTATTATAGGTTTAAGCATTTAAATATAAACTACAAAAGTAAAAAAAATCATTGCCTCATCTGCAAAAAAAAATTAAGTTTCCAAAAATTTGAGACTGTAAATTTTATTTTTATATGCAAATATGAAAGAAAAACATTAGGACCCAAGATTTCGCCTTGTGGGACTCCACATTCAATCAACATGCCAGCAAACAAGGGTCCATGTTGTAGTTTAAGGCAGTGCTACACGCTTTCTTTAACCTTATTTTGTTTATTATAAGCAAAAACCATAAAATTTCCTAAATTCAATAAAAGCTTACAATTATCATCAAACCAAAAATTAACCATTTAAATTTAACCTCATATTAAATGATTTACGTTCTTTTCTGAACAAAAACTTGTTGTGTCATCTGCAAAAAAAAAACCTTTGTTAAAATTTTACACAACAGCAAATGTAATCTATATATGCACATTAAAAAAAAAAAGAATAGGACCCAAGATTGAGCCTTGTGGTACTCCATAGTCAAACATACAAACATGTAGACAACCAAAAGTGCATGCAGCTCTTTCTTTTACCTTATTCTTTTTTTTTTTTTTTTTACTAGAAAAAGCAATAAAATGTTTTTTTTTTTTTTTTTTTACAATTTTCGGCACTTTTTATATTGTGCAGCAGAACTCGTGTGAGAAATGGAAAAGTATGCTGCCCCACTTACAAGAACAAATAATTAGTTCTGCAACAAGAGGGTTAACCCACTTCCCCTGCTGTGTTCTGTTTTACACAGGAAACTGTCAGGACTTATTTTAAGATTTGTGTCAAATTTCATTAAAAACATGTCAGTATATGCATGCAACATTTTTTTTTCTTTTTTTTACCCAAAAGTATCTTGTTTTCACTTAAAATATTAAAAGAAAATCAAGAAAACTCTCAAATGTGCTCTCCGACTCATCTTTATCAAGCTCCAACAAGAATGTCTCTGTGTGTGAAACCCTTCAGTAAATGTTTGAATTAGGATTTCACCCTCAGAAACTAAACAATCCCCTCACTGGGCTATTTTGTGTGATCACTCATGTGGAATTTTGGAATTTGGGGTGGGAGTCATTAGAACGATCTGGTGCACATCCAATATGCGCAAAAACTCCCATCATTGTTTCGATTTAGAGCATCTGAAAATGTTTTCTCTCGAAAGTGCATTGTTTGATGTGATTCAAACAACTGGGCTGACCGTCTGCTGCGTGTGTTTTATCAACAGCAGGCCTCTATAGAAACATCTCCCGGTAACTGTAGTCAGGGGTGAGTCTGCAAGGAAATCCACCTGTGTTTTATAAGGTCTCGGAAGCAGATCTAAATAAAAATACAAAAAAAAAAGCATTTCTTTGAAGAGGATCGCTGCACACGGAGAAATCGGCAAGCAGTGGTGGATTCAACAAACAGCACATTGTCTGACCTTTGGCTGGGTAGGTAGATAAGTCACATCTCCACCTCCCTGTTCTGCCTTTCCTCAGTCATGCATTGTGAGTGTCCTCTATCCATGACAATAAAGGCAAGGCTTTGGATTCTACTGATTCTGAGATAAGAGAAACTGCTGTGTAGGTGGGGCTATAAAAGTCAAGTGGGAGGGTGAGAAAACCGAGGTTGCACATGCACAGAATTGTGCGGCGAGTGAAGGCGGACAGAGACGCTTACGGAGGTTCTTATTTTTACACAGAAGAGAGGCTGAGTCACACTGAAGCTGAGAAAGGAAGTGCGATAGTCAGGCCAGGAAATGACTCTGTAATTTATTTGTTGTTCT
Source organism: Oryzias javanicus (assembly GCA_003999625.1). Lineage (NCBI taxonomy): Eukaryota > Metazoa > Chordata > Actinopteri > Beloniformes > Adrianichthyidae > Oryzias > Oryzias javanicus. The sequence continues at coordinate 19,746,129 of CM012444.1, forward strand.
GCCTTTAGACTCAAACAAACATGAATGGCGAGGGCGGCCAAAAGCTTTACGTGTCCACCTTCAAGATGCACATCAAGCCAGCGAGCGCACAAACCGGTCGGCTCAGGACGCCGGTCAAATGCCCAGAAACAGGTAAGACCAGGACAACAAGCTGGAATGTTTGGAACTTTCTTTAATTAGTTAATGACAGCTTTTGTTTTAGAGCCACTAAAATAAATTCAATTAAAGATTGTTTACTGAATTCAGTTTGTTGCTCCAAAAGTTAATATCCGGAGTTGTGTTTGTTGGGATTCATTGTTTTTCTTTAAGTTATTCCAACTACACACAAAATAATGAGTTATTTCAACACTTGAGGACAATTTATTTTCATTTTCAATCAATAAAATTCCACTAATATCTGTGGAAAGACTTAAAAAGTCCAAAAGTAAGAAAAATGACACCTTATATTGTCAGAAAATATCTTTTTCACACATAAATAAATAAACCTGTTTTATATAATTCAGCAAAACTGAAGGAAGAAGGAAATGAAGCATTGAAATCTTCCAAAATATAACCTTATTGCTATTAAATGACCATTAAAACAGGAAGTTTGATGTATTTTCTTAGAAGCTAATAAAGTAATGCTCGCCACCTCTCAGACACATTTTGTTTTTCTTGTTTTTTTCTACCCACAAAAGTTCCTTTTCTGCGTTGCAACAACACTAACCGTCTCCAAATATACGTGGGAGTGAAAGTGAAATTCTTTGGAAAATCAATCTACGGATGACAACCAATAAAAGCCCAAAGAATTTTGCTTCAGGCAGAACTCAAAAACACTTTCGTGATAAATTATTCCAAAAAAGTAACACAAACAGGATAGCAGATGGAATGCATTGATAGTCACAGATTTAACAGCTTTAAAATGAATATTTGAGCTTCTGTGGAGTAAACTCAGCTTTTCTTCTGAATCCTTATTTGCAGAGTCTCGTTTAAAAAGTTCGGAGGCGCCGATGTTCGTAGAACCCTTGGAGGACTGCTGTGTGGACGAAGGAAGTGACATCGTGGTGAGAGGCGTTCTTAAAGGGAGTCAACCCGTCAAAGTGATGTGGCTGCACAACGGTGAGCGCTTTTACACGGTTAAAGTTAAACATTTACCTGTGAAAAGGATTGAGAATGAGAACTTTCTGGGTAGTTTACTAAAGCTGCTACTCTTCCACACATATTCAGCTTCATATGAGGCCTACTTTTCTTATTTATCGTTGGAACGTCAAAAGATTGTAGATTTAAAGGAAAATAGTGTTTTTCCTCCAACATTTTCTAACACGTATGAAGAGAATTAGGCTTAAATTGTGTATTTCTTTATTCAAATTGTTGTGAATCAGGAGCAGAAATCAACAGGCCGCTCTATTCGGATACAGACGACTAGATCCATACACATAATTTTCCTCGTCTGAGATGACGTGGTTCAAAACAACTAGAAAGCTCCAATATGGCAGAGACCGCGCAGACTTTGGGAACAGAGTGAGATTTTTGGACCACCTATGGTTGGAGAAAGATGCAGGAGGCTGGAGAGGTGGTGTGGCATCAGTTTATACAGTTCACAACAACGAGTGGTAAAAGGTGCACAAAACGGATTGCTGAGTGATCGAGAACGTCAACCCTGTTGTGAAATTTTAAAGATAGATCCTCAATTCTGAGGCAAAGTTCTAATGAACCACTGCTGCTTTAATGTCCCCCGATGACAATTTTTTTTAATTAAAAAAAAAAACAAGTTCCCAGTAGTGTTTTAATTATGATTATGACGTTTTTTTTTAACCAAAATCCCACAATCTGAATGTAGCCAGGTGTAGAATGACCGGTCAGACACAAGCGGCTCCAAAATAATGTGGGTATTTTATTTCCCGACTATTCCAAAGAAAAGGGAACAGCATTAATTTTGGTTTAATTTGGTTGTGTAAAATAAAATGGATGAATAAAAAAGAAAAGAAAAGAATCCCAACAAGACAACAGCAGCGATCTTAATCTATAATAAAATAAAATAGAATTCACTGATTATGTACATGTTCCTTGTATTAGGCTTACACATTTTGTGACAACATTCAACTCAAACTCACAGACGAATGATGGCAAATGACCGGCTCCTCCTGGCACGGTCTCACCGACGATCAACTCTGACAATGTTGTCTCCCCTCTGTGCAGAACATGTATTGTAAAATCAAACACTGGGTGAACAGAAACTAATATCAACAATAACAACAGATGTGCATGGAAATAAAAAAACCAACTCACGCCGTCCTGCAGCTCCGTAGCCTTTCAGAACACCACGTTAGCCTTGCTAGCTAGAGCCTTTCCTATCAACAGCAACAGCTTACTTCGGCGCCCCGCCACACGCCATTATGTAGCTTCTTATAACTCTGGAACGCCAGTCAATCACAGTTCTTTCACTCTAAAACCGCAGCTTACTTCTGCTTATTTCCTTGATCGTTAAACACTCTCCTTTTCCAACGCGCACGTGTCTAGCCAGGACCGTCAGGCTGCCATATATTGATCTCCTCCCGCTGGTGACGACATGCGGGCTCAATAAAGAAAACAACAGCGCCACTTACTGGCCCCTCCAGGCATTACCTATTTTACTAAAGTGGAGCTCACTTGACCTGGTTACATGAATGTCTTAAAAAGCTATTTTTTGTGATTATCGGAAGTCTCTGTTTTCCAAAATCTCCTCTGAGGGGGCGTGGCTTTTGGAGCTGAGTAGCCCCGCCCCTTGATCCCCCTCCATCTGACTCTGTGTCTCGGTAGAGTATAAACTCACCGCTTGTCAGCACAAACAATGCAGTGAAGAGCTTCATGGACTGAACTTACACAGCGGTCAAATGAGCCACCGTTCGCATTTCCGTGGTCACATCAAGAAGATGTCCCGCTGAGATTTTCCAGCGTTCTCAGTCCTGCTACCGTAAGTATTATATGAAAATCTTAAAAAAAAAAAAAAAAATCCAGTGACGGCTGATTTGACCACAGAAATGTGAACGGCGGCTCATTTGACTGCAGTCAATGTGAAGATACCATCTTCTCTTCTCCAGTACCTGAACTAGACACGCTAGCCGGGTCAGATGAGGGTTTAGTGCAGCTGTTGGGATGTAAAAAAGATCATTGATTGACAGAGATTTAAAAGGAGAAATCCTCAGATATGCAAAAACAAAACGATCTCTTCTTATATTTGTTCTCTTTCATAAGAAAAATGACACGCATACATGTTAAAAACTGATAAAATATTATTTTCATTGACTTTAAGGAAACCATGTTGTAAAAAATTGCAGTTTTTTTTATTATTTTGACTAAAAATGGCTTAATCATGATTAAAAGACCACTGGGAACACTTTTAAAATAGATTTAAAGATGAATGGAATGGGACTATAAAACCAGATTCAGGCACAGTCCAGTTTTGTCACATCTGCTGTAAAACCTCTAGCTGCAAGTTCTCGTGAAAAGTGCTTTTTCTGGTGACCACTGAAATACCAGCGAAGCTGAAAAAACTACTTTAAATAGTAGAAACTAACTTTGTTTTGAAAAAACGACCAATATATGATAGTGTAGCCACTGTCATGGTTAGTTTTTAAATTACAAAATGCAGATTTACTGGTGGAAGGTTTAATGAAGAGAAAACTTAAAATGTGCCTGGAGTCAAAATTTAAGTACTTATGTAAATCCAGACCAAAACAATCCAGCCTGGCAGGAAGCGGGGTAGCCGGAGGGCTGGTGGTGGTTATCAGATAGTCAAATGGGAAAACGAGGAAAAAATTAATGAAATAAGTCAAACATTTTCTTTTAAATGAGCAAAAAATGTGGTTAGAAAAATGGTCATACCAAGACTTTTTGTTTGAAGATAAAAAAATCTGCCCACCAAGGCATTCTTTCTGTGTTCCCACTGTGCTTTACAACCTCAACCACTTCCAGTGAAGAGTCTTCATGAAAGCTTATAAATGAGCCTTTCAGGCTTCCGTGTTCAAAACTCTCATGTTTGTGCGTCGCTACGCAAATTTTTACGTTTATTTTCAGGCTGTACGAAAATCTGAGACCAAAGTCGAACTTTATCCGGTCAGAAACTCTTATCTGACATGATGGCGTCATGAGGGCCAACGTTGATCATATAGGAGAAATGAATAATTGTGGTTTTTTTTCCCGGGTGGAACTATAAAACACCAAGCTCCGAAAGAAATAAGATTCGAGAGCTTTACACCACTTTGATGTTTGCAGGTGGTGGAAAAAAAGGGAAAAAAATAGAAAAAGAAGAAGAAGAAGCCCCTCCCTGCTTGTCCAGTGTGAACGCCATGGGCTAAATAGACCTTCAAGAATGCACTTTAAAATCCATCTTGTGAACAGAGATTAAAACTAAAAATGTTTTGCAATTAAAAATATTTTTTGATAAATCTGTTTTTCTTGCAAGTCAGAAAATAAGACATTTTTTAATGAAAAATTTGACTTTTTTTCAGTTTTTGCAGTGTGTAGGCTACCAAGAGCATGAAGTAATACAGGAAGTTTGGAAAAAGTATTACAGGACCAAAGATAAGAAAATGATGCAATGCAGCAAGAATTCCATCCAAAGCCAAGAATCGATGATAGATTAAAATAAAAAAATGCCCATAAATAACTTTTTTTTTTTTTTTTTTTGACAGGTGAACCAGCTCATTTTGGGAAAGCTTCATTTGACGGCAAAGAGGTGAAATTCATTGTGAGGGAATGTCTGCCTGAGGATGCTGGAGCCTATACGTGCCTGGTGGAAAACAGCGCGGGGAAAACGTCCTGCAGCGCCGCTGTATGCGTCAGAGGTGAGCAGCACATCGTGCAAGTAGAATCTTCAGAAGTCAATAACTCATGAATTCATCCAAGTATTTTCTGTTCCTTCCTCTCAAATGCAGACTTTGAAACTAAATATGGGGGTTTGAAGTTCCCCGTTTCACCATCTAAGAGCGTCGTGGAAAATGGGAAGTCATCACCGACTTGCAAAGAGGAGTTGCAGAAATTGAAAGGATCTACCTCCTCTGTAAGCGCCGACAGCCAGAGCCCAGTGTCGTCACCACGAGGTATTAGAATTAAAATGACGTAAAAATCATTTTTCTTTTAACCCTTTTATGTTTGATGATTTACTGTAATTTTTTAATTGTTAACACGATCAACGTAATCCTTCAAAATCTGCTGGAATTACTTTGATCGTGTTGATGTTGCGCTTTAGTGCGTTCAATATGAAACTATTTTGATACATCAGTTGTACACACATTAGCTTTCACAATTCTTCAAACATGTCCTTTACTTTCTAAAAGGAAACAAACTTCCTGTCCTTGTTTGATTGGCTGTCGTGCGACAGACAGGCATACCAATCAGTCAAGACTTCCACACAATGCAGCTTTCTGAAACACCCACAACAGTTCACAGTTCCAAGTAAACACCATGTAGGGAAGTGGACATTGCACATAACAGGACAGCCTGAGGACTGATAGCCATAGCTGGAGAGGAGACACACCTTTATCCCATATCTGCTGCTAAAACCTACCTGCTCCTCATCTGTTTCTGCAGAAGTCATCCCAAAGAAGAGAGCCAACTCAGCAACAGGTGAGGAAACTGGATTATTTTTGCCCCTAAAAAACTTTCTTTGTTCTAAATAATTGATTTAAATGCGTCTCCTATTAAATTAACCAATTTAACCATAAAAACAGCTGATCTACTACATCTACAGTTCTATTTTTTATTTTTATTTTAGGTTTTATTCTTAATTATAGGTTGTTTGGTCTGTTGGAACATTCTGGAAAACTTGTCTCAGGGTGTGGGCTGAAAGAACAAAAGATTTCAAAGCTGTTTTATTTACTCCTACGTCACACTTCCTTTTTGTCTTTTAATCGTTTTTGTCTCCTGACTTGGATGTAGATGCACAAAGGTAAACAAATGAGTGGAATTTAGTTTCTGAACTACTTTAAGCTCAGCTTTATCAGATTGACTACATTCAAATTTGCCATCTTGATGTTGAGGTATTTGAATACTGATAGAAGAAACTGCCTGGAAGACTTAAACATGGGGTCTGATAAGCCATGTATGCATATCTGGTGGTTTCAAAATAAGAATATAATTAAATGTAGCTCAAGAGCTGGCTTGTTTTTAAATTGAAATAATTGCACAGTTTCATAAAAAGGAGTCGTATTCTGGGTTTCATGATGATGAATTCTAAGTGCATGTCAACACGCACATGTTAGTTTCCTGTGAGATTTCAGGACATGTCCCAACAAACTTTTGTGAAAAAACATGTTGATTTGTCTTCGCAGGCCCTGTATTACATTTTGAAAATCCACCACAACACCTGGAGGTGAAGGTGGGGCAAAGTGCCAAGCTGTCGTGTTGTTTCAGAGGAAGCCCTCCTGTCGCGTCCTGCTGGATCAGAAACAAAGAAGAGGTGGGAGGACTTCAAAGCAAACTAGAAAAGTTGCATTACCTGGGAGAATGCTAGTGTGAATGATTTTTGCTGAAAGTAGTTGCCGAAGATGCTGAAGCTTTTTGCTGAAAATGGTGGCACAATTTACTTAAATTGCTGAAGGGATTTTATGAAAATGCAAAAGCTATTTGCAAAACGTTAAATTTGCTAAAATACTGGACATTTTGTTAAAGAACAATGAAAGAGCGCTGACGTTTGACCTAAATTTCTGAAAAATGTATGTTAAAATTGCTTTAAAATCCCCAATATGTGTTAATTTTGCCAAAATATTTAGTGTTTTGTTTTAAGATGAGCTAAACTTCAAATTAGCCAAAAAAGAAAGTTAGCTCATTGCTTAAATACTTGCTAAACTCCAAAAAAGCCAAAAATTCCTCTGTAAATTAAATTAGTCAAAAATGTTTGCATGTAGCTAAAATAGAAGCTAAACTCTAAATTAGCATAAAAAACCTCAGTAGATGACAAATTACTCCAAAAACAAACAAAAAAGCTAGCACATTACTTAAATACTAGCTAAACACCAAAATAGTCAAAAGTTCCTCAGTAAACTAAATTAGTCAAAAACATTAGCCTGTTGCTAAAATAGAAGCTAAACTCAAAAACTGGTTTATAAAAACCTCAGTAGACAACAAAGTAGTCAAAACATTAGCACGTTGCTAAAATATTAGCTAAACCCCAAATTAGCATAAAAGAACCCAGTTGTTGCAAAATTAGCCTTTAAAAAGCTAGAACATTGCTTAAATACGACCTAATCTCCAAAATAGCCCAAAATCCCATAGTAAACTAAATTAATCTAAAACATCAGCCTGTTTCTAAAATAGAAGCTAAACTCTAAATTAACATATTAAGCCTGTTGCTAAAATATTAGCAAAACCCCAAAATTAGCATACAAAAACCCAGTAGTTGAAAAATTAGCCCTTAAAAGCTCGTACATCGCTTAAATATGAGCAAATCTCCGAATAGCCTAAATTTGATCAACAAACTAAATTTGTCAAAAACATTAGCCTGTTGCCAAAATAGAAGCTAAACTCAAAAGTAGCGTTTAAAAACCTTAGTAAAAAACGAATTAGCCAAAAGTGTTTGCAAGTTGCGAAAGTATTAGCTGAACTCCAAATTAGTAGTAGATGCCAAATTAGCAAAAATTGCTAGCTAATTGCTTAAATACTATATAAACTCCAGAACTGCCAAACATTCCTCGGTAATCTAAATTAGTTAATAGCGTTAGCCTGTTGCTAAAATTGAAGCTAAACTTTAAATTGGGCTGAAGAAAAACAGTAGAAAGCAAATTAGCCAAAAGCAAATTAGCCAAAAGCATTAGCGTTGTTGCTAAAATATTAAGTAGGCTAAACTTCAAATTTTTTTAAACTTACTATTTAAAAAAAGCATAGCCCAGGAAGCCTTGTTGCTAATGTACTAAAAAATTTGAAGACTTTCTCATACATTTCCTATGGGCAATATTTTTTCAATATTTTTAAGACTTTAAAGTTCATGAATAGTAATGTCCTGAACGAGCTGAATGTTTTGATACCAAGATTGCTGAAATCGCTGAAAGTGTGATTGAGTTTTTACATGTTGAAAAAAAAAATGCACCGAAAGGAGCGGGAGGATCAAAATATCAACTTTTTTTGTCTCTAAAATACTTTTTTTTTCTACTTTTCTTTTGGTTTACAGGTAGTGGACGGTCCAGATCTGTGGACAGAAAACACGGATCAGAGCACCACGTTAGTTATAGCCAAAGCTGAGCCGCAGCACACGGGCCGCTACACTGTGGTTCTGAAGGACCGCAAAAGTTCAGCTCAACACACACTTACCCTCGCTGTCATTGGTGAGATCTAGCATAGTGAAGTAAAAGTGAAGCATTTTCTCCAATTCTCCTAAAAAATTTGCTCCCATCAGAGAGACCTGAGCCCCCCGCTTCGTCCCCGGTGGTCTCCCTCGTCTCCGAGTCCAGTCTGGTGCTGTCCTGGTCGGGCCCTTGTTACGACGGCGGCAGTGCCATTTTGGGTTACGTGGTTGAAGTAAAGAACCAGGGATGTGCTGAGGACTGGATCGGACTCACCGACCAGTGCAAGAGCACTTCGTACAGGGTGTGCACCGGGCTTCAGCCGAAACACGAGTACTGCTTCCGAGTGAGGGCCTTCAACACTGCGGGGGTGAGCGAACCCAGCCCGGTTTCACCAGCGGTTAGGATGGAACAGAAAGGTGAGGTGGCATGGGTCATGAAGCAGTGAAATCTGAAATAAAAACAAACATTTAACTTTTTTTTTTCTTTAGATCATAAGAAGCCAGAAGATCCTAGTCTGGAGTATACATGCGTCACGATAGACTCAACCCATAAAGTCACCGATCATTACATTTTGCAAGAGAAGTTGGGAATGTGAGTGTCTGTTTTCCCATATTTATTTCCTTCAGTTGCAGCCAAAGGGGATTTTCGGCTCACGGGGGCCAGGAAAGTATAGAGAGGAGAAATGTCTTTCAAGAAAAGGAATATCTGTTATTGCGAAACAAGCATGTACAGACATGGCTCTCTCTCTGTGCGGGGTTGTACAATTCTGAAAGTGAAAGTAAAAAAGGTGAAAGCCTTTGTTTTAAACTCTGATTAACCTCCTCTTATCATTATAGATAAGTATTTGTTAAATAGCCTAAATACCATGAAATTTCTTATTCTTCCAGAGTAAATTACATCAATATATATGATAATGTGTTACCTTTGACACTCTAAAGAACTAGTTATTTATAAAATTAGTTATTTTTGTGAACCCTTTCTGGAAGTAAGATGCCTTGATCTCTGAGGCCCCGCCTTTCACTCCTTGTGTGCCGCCCATTTAATGATGTCATCCTAGAGCTGGCCTCATAATCCAACGCATTCTCACTCCCAACTCGTCTTTTATGGGCATATGGTTAGGGCCCCCTCCGCGTCACCTTTTGATGTTTCGAGTGTCCCCAACTCTTTGTTTTTTGGCGTGTCGGCTGTTCCCATTAAATCAGGGGTCCCCGACCTCCAGGCCACGAACCGGTACCAGTCTGAGGGTTTTTTGGATAACGAGCCACAAATGCTAATCAGGGGTCCCCAACCGTGGGGACACAGACCGGTACCCTAACCCAGTACTGGTATGTACTTAGGAAGGAATCTGACTCCCTCTGCGTCACTTTTTTACATTTTGGGTGTCCCCAACTCTTCATGTTTTGATGAACCACAACCTCTGGGCCACAAATCAGTACCAATTCAAGGGCTTTTTTTGTATCGGGCCACAGACGCCAACCAGGGGTCCCCAACCCTCGGGATGTGTACTCTAAGCCATTACCGATACCCTAAACCAGTTCTGCGTCCGATTCCGAGGCAGGTATCGCATCCGGTCCGGTGCTGTGTCTTGGGTTTTCGGACCCGGGATTTAATAGGAACAGCAAGCATGTCAAAAAAGTTGGGGACACCCAAAATGTCAAAAGGTGAAATGGAGAGGTCCAGAACCATATAACCAGATATGGCGAGTTGGGAGTAAGAATATGTAGGCGTTTCACCGATGAAAACAATCAAATTTAAAATGAAAACATTCTAGCCTCTGCTTAGAAAAAGGGCGTTTTGTGTTCGCCTGGGGGGGGTAGCGAGCTACAAAGACGCTTCCCACATTATTTTCACTGGTCTACGTCACATTGTGAGAACTCACTTGTTTTTGTGGTTTTTTTGAAGGGGCTGGTGCTCGGAGAGCAGGTTTCTAAAGGAATGCTCAGACGCGTGAATTGATCAAAATATCTCTTTGTGGTTATTTTTGATAAGAAATTACCTTTATAACACACTCAATAGCTCAAAAAAGTTGATTATGCATGAAATAATTATCTATTTAGAACTAACTCATAAAAATACTGTTTTTGGTGTTTTAACACGTTTGTTCCAATATGATGGCGGACATATATTAAGAAAATAAAACTCAAAAACAAAAAATGCAGTTTGAAATAAACATATTTTTGATGTAGATAAATACGCTGTCGGGCCACAAGCACCCCTTCATTTTGATGCATCCACTTGTAGACGACTAGATCCATGAAAGTCTTTGTTTTCCTTGTCCAAGCTGGCTCAAAACTGTTTTCTTGGTGTTTTTGATGCATTTGCATGTTAAGTTGGGGCTGTAAGCTAGCTGGAGTAAAGAGTTTTCAGCAACGGGGAGGGGAAGGGAGAGGAGGGTCGCTTTGCGGCAACAGTCCAACCCAAATTTCTAATGAACTATTACCACTGCTCCTCTAGAAAACAACAAATGTTTTATAATGTAGCTAATTATGGCATGAACAGTTTTTATAATAGATCAAAAGATCTAAAAATGTATTGACTTCTGGCTTTCTCAGGGGGAAATTTGGCCTGGTGTTCAAGCTAACCCACAAAGAGACGGGACGCGTGTGCGCTGGGAAGTTCTACAAAGGACGCCGCGCTGCAGAAAGAGAGGCGGCACGCCGAGAGATCGAGCTGATGAACCACCTCCATCATCCCAAGCTGGTTCAGTGTTTGGCCGCTTACGATCACAAGCCTGAAATGGTCATGGTTATGGAGTTGTAAGTATCTTAAATGCCCACTATGACTTTCGTATTTCGTATTCGAATTTCGTTTTTTTTTCTGCAGTATCCCAGGCGGGGAATTGTTTGAGCGTATTGTTGATGACAACTTTGAGCACACGGAGCTGGCCAGCGTGCGCTACATGCAGCAGATCCTGGAGGGGATCGCCTACATTCATCAGCAGAAAATTGTTCACTTGGACCTCAAGCCTGAAAACATTGTGTGCGTCGACACCGACGGCCACTCCATAAAGATTATCGACTTAGGATTAGCTAGCAAGATCGGTAAGATTTTGTTTTTGGAGCCAATCTGATACTACGTTCACAGCGGACATGTGGATTCAGGCGTTGAACGCAGGTTCTTGAACGCACCTTTCACTGGATTATCAATACTCCATACTAGCTACAGTTGGAACAGGCTAGATAAGAAAGACATGATCTATTATGGAACGGTTGGCACTATTGCGTATCATTTGTCGCTATCAAATCAGAGTCCCTGATTGGTCAAAGTTCAATTGGTTTAACTTCAACAGATGCACGTTATGTACATAGAGCTTGAAAATTGACTTAAAAACATTCATAGCAATACATAAACTCAAACTTTAAATGTGAAAGTCAGAAACGCAAATTTTCCAGACTTTTCATTGAAAATTATGTTGGTTTTCCTGAATGCAGCATAAGTATTATAGCGTCAAAATTGCTACGTCTCTTCGACAGATGACAAGACTCCTCTCAAGGTTCTGCACGGGACTCCGGAGTTTGTAGCCCCTGAAGTAATCAACTACGAGCCCGTGTATTTGGCCACTGACATGTGGAGTGTTGGGGTCATCTGCTACATCTTGTAAGTCACTCTTTTGCCCTTTAGAGCAGGGGGCCCCAAAACTACGGCCCGTGGGCCGGATCCTGCCCTCCTCCACATTTTGCCCGGCCCCCCCCAAACTGTTTCCAATTTTTTAGGCAAATTAAGAGTTCAGCTAATATTTCAGCTACATTTTAGCTGTTTTAACTAATTTAACTTTTTTTCAATTTTTAGGCTAATTCAGAGTTTAGCAAATATTTTAGCTTTATGCTAACTGTTTTGGCTAAATTAAACATTTTCCAGTTTTTCAGGCTAATTTGGAATTTAGCTAATATTTTACCTTCATGTTAGCTGTGTTGGCTAAATTAAACATTTTCCAGTTTCTTAAGCTAATTTGGCATTTAGCTAATATTTCAGGACATGCTAGCTTTTTTTTAATATAATTTAGGCTTCTTTCAGTTTTCAGGCTAATTTGGAGTGTGGCTAGTATTTCAGCTACATTCTAACTGTTTTGGCTAATTTAGCCTTTTTTTTGGCTAATTTGGCACTTTGCTAATATTTTAGCTAGCTATCAGTTTCAGCGTTTTCAGCTATCAGCTTCAGGGATTTTATCTATCAATTTAAGCATCTTCAGCTATTAATCTATCACAGGTAATATATCTAGCTTTTAAAATGTTTTAGTATTATTTGTTTCAGTGAATATTACAGAAATGAATTATTTAAAATTTGACTATGTGTGGCTCTCTTGAAACTCATAAATCTTTACATTTAGGCTGTGATTGTTACACTTTTTCTGTTAACCTACAAACCGACCCCAGCCCCCCCCCATTAGAGGAGAGAACAGTTATGTGGCTCAGTGTTTCTATTTCATTCTAGGAAGCCTTCATATGTTTTAAGGAAATTAAATAATAAATAAAACCATTATTAAAAAGCTGCATTATGGTGATAAAATGATGTGATTCTTGACGATGTGTTTCTTTTTTTTTATCTTTAAAACAATCAAAGATTAATGCAACTCCCCTTGTTTTTTTCTTTACTTCCTTATCACTTAATTTTTTCTGAAGGCATTCCGGTTTTTAAAATATTGTGTTTTGAAAAAGCCAAAGCCACGTCACTTCTTAAGCATTTCATTTTTTTAAGCACCTTTTGGAAACTTGCTCATCATTTTTTCTGCTCCACAACATTAAAGCTTTGTGTTTCTAGAAGCTTCAGATCTCCCACAAAGACATGATATCCGTGTTAGTCTTTATGTGTCATCCATATATCAGGAATGTGTTTTTTTTATTTGCACACAAAAGTTAATGTGTGTCACATCAGATTAGTCATTGTTTTGTGGTTTTTAAGTATTACTTTATCTAGATTTCCTGTCAGTCAAAAACTCCATTTAAATAAAGCTCGTTTGTGCCACCTAGTGGCCACATATCTAAATTGCAAATGTTTTCTGTCTAATTCTGCATCCAGGCTGAGTGGAGAGTCTCCTTTTCAAGGAGACAGTGATACAGAGACTCTTGCTCTGGTCACGTCGGCTCAGTGGGAGTTCGATGAAGAGAGCTTTAGCGATATAACCGAAGAGGCCAAAAGTTTCATCAGCTCTCTGCTTGTCAAAGTCCCCAAGTGAGAACTCAAACACAACCCTTCCTCCAGACGTGCGCCTGGATCAGCCGCTCACGGTTGTCTATTTTCAGGCGACGGATGTCCTGTGAGGAAGCCCTCGCTCATCCCTGGATCGCCGCTTTTGATTCTGGAGACCTCACCTCTACCAAGAGTCTGTCCAAAGAGAAGATGAAGAGGTTTTTAGCCAGGCAGAAGTGGAAGGTAAAACCCAAGCAATAGAAATGTTGAGTTTTTGCAATTATTTTCTCTTCATTTAAATAATTTTGCGTCATAGAAAGCCGGAAAGGCCATGCTAGCCCTGAAGAGAATGACTCTATTGTCTAAAGGTGACAGCTGCGCGTCTCCAACATCCCCTGGAGAGGGTAAGAGCTTTCTGGACGCCTTGTCTTATAGGAAAAACTTTTATTCAGATGTTTAACTTCTTCTGTTCTTGTAGTGTCACCCATGAGCCCCGAAGCAAAGAACGTTCTCCAGTCTTTGGAGCGTAAGATGCAAGGTCCACCTGTGTTCACGCAGAAGTTGGAGGATCAGACTGTAACTCAGGGGTCTTCTGCTCATCTATCCTGCCACCTCACAGGTACACAGTGACACACAAACGGTCTAAAAACGGATTAAGAGTCAAGAAGAATCTAAAATATTGTGATGTGTAAAATTACAGGATGTAACCAAAAAGAAAAAAAAAAAGTTCTGGCAGGCTTAAATATTTAGTTTTTCACATTTTGATTTGAAACTGAAAGATTTCTGTTCAGACTAAATTCAACCATCTGTGCAGGATATCCCGACCCAGAGGTGGTGTGGCTGCGCGGAGACGAACCTCTGGAGGAGTCCTCCGGTGTGCAGATAGAATACGACGAAGATGGATGCTGTACACTGATTTTAACAGAAGTTGGCCATCAGGACGGCAATGTTTACACCTGCAGAGCCACCAACGACCACGGGGAAACCTTCTGCTCTGCAAAACTGACCGTCCAAGAGTAGATGCGCCTCATCATCCAGGGAGGATTTGTGTGGAAGTTTGTACATTGTTGTAGATGGAAGTTGATGTTTCTTCTCTGACTTATGCCTAAATATTGGCTTTAACGTGAGGTTTTAGGTGGAACTGTGAAGCTTTCTGTGCAGCTACAACTATATAATTAAGTTTCACACATTTTCTTTTGTGAGAAAACTTGTTTGTAACATTTCATTTCATCACTATTTTAGCTTTTAAATATAGTTATTGAATAGAAAATCCTGTGTTTTGTATATAAACTGTTTTAATAAACTAAAATTACATTAAAATTGATCATGCTTGTTGTTTTTGTGCTTGTTGAACCTGAAATTAAGCAAAATCTACAGAGTTTAAAAGCAACATTTGCAAAGAACTTTTCATAAATGTTATAGAAAGTACTTTACAAAACACTTAAAATCCAAACTAATATTTCATCCAAACTATGGTAACAAAAAGAATAATTATTTAGAGGAGTACTTGCACTGTATTTGAAAACAAATCACACCATATTATCCTCATGATCTTTTTCTACCTATTTTTTTTTATGTTTTCATTGTATCCAGCCACCAAGTAGATGCAGTTCCTGTCTCGTTTATTCTCTCAGAGAAACGTGTTTCTTGATATCTTTTTTTTCATGACAAATGACAGTTTTGGAAGAAGTACTCTCCGATTTTCATTATGTCATTCATCCGTATTTAATTTAAATTTGAAGGACAGAAGGGGGAAAAAAAGTAAGTTTTTTACCAATTTAGCAAACGGTTCCAATTAATTAAAGACGAGACGTCTGTTTACTTCATTGACAGAGGTCAAATGTTTCCTGTAAGTTTTCACACATTGTTGCTGTTATTTTGATCCATTCTCCCATGTAGATCTTCTCAAGCGCTGTGATGTTTTAGGGCTGTCACTGCCTTTGTAGACATTTAATTCTTATATATACATATCAATATATATATATATATATATATATATATATATTTTTTTTTTAATTTGACCAAATTCTCTACATCCTCCTCTGGAGCATCCAGATGTTCTCTGGAGAACTTTAGACCGGTCTGAACATGTATTGCCCAGCCAGCAAGGCTAAGTGAGCTCCATATAGTTTCAAATAGGCAGAAAATGTGGGCCCTAATTGGGTTTGTCTACAGTTTATATTAGCCTATATTTATATTAGCCTAACTCCAAAAAAAGTCAAAAAAAAAATTGAAAAAAAAGCCTAAATTAGCCAAAACAGCTAGCATGTAAATATTTACCAAACTCCAAAAAAGCATAAAAAGGAAAAAAAAGAAGAAAAAAAACTGAATTAGCTAAAACAGTTAGCATGTAGCTGAAACATTAACTAAACTCCATGACGGCCTAAAAAAAAAAAAAAAACAACGAATTTAGCCGAAACAGCTAGCATGTGGCTGATATTAGCTACAATCCAAAATAGCCTAAAAAATGGAAGAAGAAGCCCACATTTGCTAAAACAGCTAGCAGGTACATTTTAGCCTGACTTTAAAACAGCACACAAAAACTAAAAAAAAAAAGCTTAAATTAGCCAAAACAGCGAGCGTGTAAATATTTGCTTAACCGTAAAAAAGGAAAAAAAGAAAAAAAAAAACTGTAATAGCTAAGAAAGTTAGCATATAGTTGAAACATTAACTAAACTCCATGACGGCCTAAAAAAAAAAATAATAATAATTTAGCCAAAACTGCTAGCAGGTACATTTTAGCCTGACTTCAAAACAGCACACAAAATCTTAAAAAAAGCCTAAATTTGCCAAAACAGCTAGCGTGTAAATATTTGCCTAACCCCAAAAAAGCCTAAAAAGGAAAAAAAGAAAAAAAAAACGGAATTAGCTAAAACAGTTAGCATGTAGCTGAAACATTAACTAAACTCCATGACAGCCTACAAAAAAAAAAAAAAAAAAAAAAAAACTATTTTAGCCAAAAGTGCTAGCATGTGGCTGATATTAGCTACAATCCAAAATAGCCTAAAAAAATTGAAGAAGAAGCCCACATTTGCCAAAACAGCTCGCAGGTAAATTTTAGCCTGGTTTTAAAACGGCACACAAAAACTAAAACAAATAGCCTAAATTAGCCAAAATGGCAAGCATGCAGCTGGAATATCAGCTAAACTCCATAACAGCCTAAAAAACTGAAAAATAAAAAGTCTAAATCAGCCAAACAGCTAGCATGTAGCTGAGATATAAGGTAAACTTCAAAATAGCCTAAGAAAATCTTACTAAATACCAAAACAGTCTATGAAACTAGCAAAATGCCATCTTTTGAACTTTAAAACAGTAACTTTTTAACATAATAATGAGTTATAAAAAGGCAGGGGTATTTTTCCAGAATAAATCAACTTAAACCTTAAATAACCTTCAATATTTTACCCGCCATTAAAAAGTATATTTTGTCAAAACTATTCAAGTTATAAACAAGTGCAAGATAACATCGGGATCTGGAGGGCAGGATATAATTATCTGGAGGGCCAGATCTGTACCATGACTTTGACACATGTACGCCCTTTGAGAACCATCATTTTATTTTGCCATTTACAGCATTTGGTCAGCAGGTGGCAGCAATATTTGCAGCTTAGTTAGAATATACCATTTGCTTAAGACTTAAAACAAACAATCCTTGAAAATCATAAATGGCTCTTGATATACAACCAAAATCCATGAATTTAAAAGCAAATTTTTAAAACATGCTTTTCCAAACCGACACCATTGAGTTGATAAAGGTTAGTCATAGTAATATTTCAGAAAAAGTAATGCAGAATACAAAGTGTAGAATTGAAATTACATAGTGAAGAGCAGAAAGCCAGTGAAGGTGTTGTAGTTCATGCTATCATCATAGACGAGCCTGTTTGCTTGCAGTTCCACATAGACGTTGTCTCCCGCCTTCAGTGGGATGACTGCAGCGTTGCTTCCCATGTCGTTGCCGTCTGTTCCACTGGTGTCCCAGACAGACGTCAACCGCTCATCGTTCTTTTTAAGACTCACAACCGAGTTGGGAGTGGGACTGACGTTATTAAACATGGAGAATCGGAAGAAGTACATCCCGCTGACCGTAGCAGTGAAGATGCCTGTTGAAAATAAGGACAATAGATTGCTCTGCTTTAGTTTACATCAATGAAAATCGTTCAATTTGCTCTGTTTCGGTGCGTACCTGTGGAAGGATTGTAGCAATCACCATAGTTGGAGAAAATCTTTTTATACTTCAGTGGAGTAGCAGTGGCAAAAGGTCCAATATCTCCAGCACCAGAATCCCTGAGAGTTGCTGAGAAAGCCACCTTTGGAGTTCCTGGAACAACCAAATAATGTCAGAAGTAAGAAGTCACACTGGAATACAAGTTCAGTAGCTCTTTAGCACATTCAACATTACCTCCAATGAGGCTCCGCAGCTTTAGTATTTCTCTGTCAGTGTTTTGGAGCTTGGTCTCCAAAAACGTTATCTTGTCTGCCATGTTCGCAACTTTTTCCCCCAGAGCGCCGACATTTAGAGCAATAGTTGTGAGGGAATACACGTCGCCAGAGCTTGCAAATCCATTGTTGTCAGCAACGCAGAAGCAGCAGCCCAACACCAGAACCAGGAAAACAATCTTCTCCATTTCTGCTCTCTTGGGTTTTTAAAATATGCTCAGAATGTTTTCACCTTTTATACTTTGAGTGACATTGGAAAACTTGAAATTCCAGCTTTAGGACCTCCCCTTTGTTGGTCCGAGTTGTTATAAAATCCAAAAGTAATTAAAGACAAAAACTGATCTTTCAAGTGCCTGAAAATTGACCAATATGAGGAAATTACTCTTCTATAAATTTTACTTTATGTGAGACACACTAAATAAAAACTTAGAAATGTAATTCAAAAAGACATGGATCAATGGATCAATTATTTTCAAATTCAACGTCTTTTTTCACAGTGAATTGTTCGACCATACTAAAAATAATGTATTGGATTTTCTGCGCTTTTACAGATAGACAAAACACTGACAGTACAATGTATTTCCATTATTCAGTCACTCCTCATTTATGCTTGTTGATGGTAAGTTGCCCAAGGACACAATGACAGTTGACTGGTGGAAGTAGGTATTGAACCACTGATCTTCTGAGCATTGGCCAACCTGCTCGATCACCTGAGCCACTTCCACCCTATAGGGTACTTCCAAACACTTTGCAAATTCCTTCAAGAAGTGAAAGATAAACTTACATAAATGCTAATGCAATGAGACTAGCCTCACAAACGTTTGTTTTTTTGTGAGACTATTTCCTTTAAAAGGAAAATGTAAAAAAACAAGTTGCAAAACCCGCTGAAGGAGTCAACAATGTTGGGCTGCAGGAAGTGTAAACCACACATGGTCTTTAAAAATATTTTAGAGTCATCTGCCTGTCTACACTGCAAAAGGACAAACAAGTAGAAGAAAAGGCATGAAAAATTTGAGTCTGACAGAAGAAATTCATCTTGATGGCCAGTGATCCTGCCCTGGCCGTGGACCACGCCCCCGACACCATACTGCATCTCTGAATGAGCGTGATTGGTGGGTCGTCTATCCTCCTGTTCCTAGCCGTGGACTGCACATCTGCTTCATTTTGACTGTGGACTTCATCACCACTCATCCCTCAGCTCTATCTGAATGAATTCTATTCCAATACGTGGTTGTAAGAAGCTAATTTTTCTTTAACAGTTCTGGTATCGTCTGTCCTTCCTGGGATCTCTCCCTCATGTGGGCGTCCCTAAAGTTTTTTTCTTTTATCCTGACTCAGATTTTTCTAGGAGTTTTTCCTTACCGAGAGGGAGGGTCTAAGGCAGGGGTGGGCCAACTTTTTGATTTGTGGGCCGGAAAGGGTTCTAAAATTTGGCATAAGGGCCGGACAAGAAGCAGATGGAAGGAGTGATTTGGTAATGAACCTCATAAACTAAAAAGATAATATGGAATTTAGAGAAAAACATCCTTTAATTTGGATTGAAATTCACATATATTGATTTAAAAACAGAAAATTTGGGAGTTTTAATTTCTAAATTTTGATTTTTGTTCTTTTTTTGGTGATCCAATGGGTTGATGTTCTTCAGAGGAAAATGCGAACTCAAAGAAATGCTGCATTTATGTGGTGTAGGAATAATCCGAAAACTCACCATCTGACTCAGCAAAAAACACACACGAACATCAGAGAAACAACACCATTCATGAGAAGAAACCAGAAATACAATGAAAATAAAACAATAATTAGGATTTTTGATTCAATGTATTTTAATTTGGAGGGCCGCATGTGGCCCCCAGGCCGTAGTTTGCCCACCCCTGGTCTAAGGGCAGAGATAACCTTTTATTTAGTCTGTTTAGTTTTAAGCTATTGTGCATATTTTATGACTAATTTTCTGCATTTGTAAAAATTTCCGGCATGGAGCTCAATGAGGCAAATTTTCTTTGTGATATTGGGCTATTTCAGGGGTCGGCAACCTTTAACAGTAAAAGAGCCATTTGAGCGTGTTTTCTAGTGATCAAAACCTAGAAGGAGCCGCATTGATGTACGTTAGCCTTTAAGAAATTTTTTTGATTTGCATTCATAACCTTTTTTTTCATAGATATGAATAATGTCTTTTTGGCACGAACAAAAGTAAAAAAATATATGTATAAAAAGAAACTAGCATCTCACAAAAAGGGATTTTTTAAAAGTTTTTTACTTTTAGTAGCAAAAGAGCGAGTTTGTTGCTTACCAGCTGAGTTTCAAATGAGCATAACGTTTCTCTGTAAATTAAATCAGCCAAAAAATTTTGCATGCTACTAAAATAAAAAGCTAAACTCAAAATTAGCCTAAACCCCCCAGTAGATAAGAAATTAGCTGAAAATGTTAGCATATTGCTTAAATATTAGTCCAAATTAGCCTAAAAAACTAATTAGAGGCCAAATCTGTCAAAAAAAGCTAGCTTGTTGCTTAATTAGCTGAACTCCAAGATAGCCTAAAATTCCTCAGTAAACTAACTTAGTCAAAAATGTTAGCAAGTTGCTAGCATATTGCTAAAATATTAGTCCAAATTCGCATAAAAAAACTTATTAGAGGCCAAATCTGTCAAAAAAGCTAGCTTGTTGCTGAATTAGCTGAACTCCAAAATAGCCTAAAATTCCTCTGTAAACTAACTTAGTCAAAAATGTTAGCAAGTTGTTAAGAGAGAAGCTAAATTTAATTTTGAATTATTAAAAAATAAAAAATTTCAGTAGATAACAAATTAGCAGAAAACATTAGCATTTTACTAAAATATTAGCTAAACTCCAAATTAGCAAAAAAAATTCCTCAGTAAACAAAATTAATCCAAAATGCTAGCATGTTGCCAAAATAGAAGCAAAGACTCTAAATTAGCCTAAAAACTCCAGTAGATAACAAATTATCTAAAAACGTTAGTATGTTAGTAAATTAATAGCTGACCTCCAATTAAAAAAAAAATCGTATATCATTTTTCTTCAGCCAGAGAGCCACCATGGAGAGATAAAAGAGCCACATGTGGATCCGGAGCCGCAGGTTGCAGACCTACGGGCTATTTAAATAAACTTGAATTGAACTGAATAGAAATTGCCAAGAAACTGCAGATTTCTTCCAATGATGTGTACTACTCTCTTCAGAGAACAGGCTCTAGAAATAGATGCCTCATGGGTCCTCAACTGGCAGCTTTATTAAACAGTAACTGCAAAAGCCCAGTGTCGGCATCTACAGTGAGGAGATGACTTTGGGACGCTGACCTTTAAGGTGGAGTTTTAAAGAAAAATCCACATCTGAGACTGACTAAAAATAAAAAAAAGGAGAATATTGGCAAAAGAAAGAAGACATTGGACAGAGGAGGGTTGGGCGAAAATGTTGTGGATGGACAAATTGAAGTCTGAGGTGCTGGGATCACACAGAAGAACATTTGTGAGATGCAGAACAACTGAAAAGATCGTGGAACAGTCCCTGGCCTCATCTGTCATGAAAGGTGGGGGTAATGTGAGGGCCTTTGCAGATTTGTTCAGGGTAAAAGGAAGATCGTCTCTTCATTTTGCAACGCCATGTCAAATCTTGTTTTGCAGGTATTAATGACGCTCCCAGTGGAAGATCTGTGAGGGGTCTATTTCTATCAAAAAACAACAACAGACTGTCAAGTTTCATATTAAAGTTCTAGTTTTATGGTCATTTTGAGCATTTGATAGACCCCCACATTTGTGAAGCTTAAGATCTACTCAAAAGAAGGTCAGTTTTATGCATTCTCTAACCAGACATAGTTGTTTTCAGCTGTGCAAACATGAATGCACATGGGTTTTGCAATTGTCTGTTGTCCTTCTGACACAATAAAACACAAATTGTACCACAAGTAAACCAGAGTGATAGTCGCTAGAAATACACCTCTAATCCCCCTTATAGACAATACACCAAAAACAGGCAGTTAGAATATTCAATTTTGCGACTTGGGCAAATAGACATTGAATGTTTGTGTAACAACTGAATGTGTGGCTGCTGTTTTTACAAATGGCCACCATTTTGGATTTTTTTTTGTGGCTAACATGCTTTTTTGAGACTTGATATCCTAAGGTACATTCATGCCTTCTTTGGTGCTGCATACATGATTTCTTCTGAAATATCAACCTAACTGGCTCCACTAGCAACCAAGACCATCAAACAAACCATTGTAGTCTTTGAGGACATGCCCTCTATCTAACTATCTAACTATCTAACCCTAGTTCCAAGCATGTAGCTCTGTGCTAACAAATCAGCTATTTCTTGCCTAATGCTACCACCTCGAGACCAATGCAGGGAACTACACACACTGGCCACTTTATTAGGCACACTTGTCCAACTGCTCATGAATACAAATTTCTAATCAGCCAATTACGTGGCGGCAACTCATTGCCTTGGCATGGTCAGAGATGGTCTTGGATTTTCACCAACAACCATCTCTAGGGTTCAGCTAATGGTCAGAAAAAAATACAGAAAATGGTGCAGAAAATGAACTGAAAGCTAATAGAAAGGTGACAGTGTCTCAAATATACCAGCTTTTTTTTTTTTTTTTTTTTTGGCTAGTTTGGCATCTATTGATGCTAATTTGGAGGTTAGGTAATAATTTAGCAACATGCAAACGTTTTTGGCTAATTTGTTATCAACTGCTTTTTTATGCTAATTTAGAGTTTAGCTTCTATTTTTGCAACAGGCTAACGTTTTTGACTACCGTAAATTAGTTTACTGAGGAATTTTGTTTGCTATAGCTAGCTTTTTTGACTAATTTTAGCTCATATTTAAGCAAAGCACTAAACAGTTTTGCAAAAGTGGCATGTATTCTGGATTTTTAAGCAATTTTACTACAAATGTTTAATAAATTTAGGTCAACTTCAGTGCTCTTTCATAGTTCTATGAAATTTCCAGTCTTTTAGCAAATGTAACATTTTGCAAATAACTTTTGCATTTGCAAATAAAGTAAATTGTGTAACAATTCATCAGCATGAATGAATGAAATGGTTTATTTCAAGCAATCAGGTTATAATACATGGAATAACATCACATAATAAATCACAAATAGATCGCTTGAAAGGGGGTGGAAGGAAGCGAACTTATATAATCCCACCCCGACTCGACCATACCATTTTCTCTACATGAATAATCAATATCCGGTTCAGGACTTAAAATCAAATATCAATATAGTTTCAGGTTATAAAAGATCAATAATATCAGTGATGTAATAGAATTTCAAAAACATCCATAGACAAATCATTTATAATATTCATCAACAGTAATCTAAATATTCTCATTAAAGATTCAAAAAATATCAGTAGTAATCAACTTCATTTGTTACTGCAGGAAAATATATCAAAATATTCTTATATTAAAAAAGACAATTTGAGCAGATTGCATTTATCAAAGAACGATTATTATTATGAAAAAGTGCTAAGTAAAAAATCATGATTTATTAATGGAAAACTTCAAAATATTCTCATTAAAAGACAGTTTGAGCAGATTGTATTCAGACCAGAGCTACATCTTTGTTTAGGAACAGGTTTAAGGCCACGTAAACCATCTTCGTTGTTTTGACTGAGAGACTGTGAAGGTCTCATTTCAAGGGAATTGTGCTCGAGTTCTTCAGAATCGGGTCAGAGTTCGTATTCAACGGTTCCGACGGTTTCATGAGTCCACAATTCACATTTTACTTGAATTCGAGGTTCAAACATGCGTAATCCCACAGTTCTCAAAGTCTTTCATGGATCTTATTTCCAGAGGCTTCGTCAGGTCCGTGGTCCGAGTGGTTTGATAAAAATCCTGGCGTTCATAATCCAAGTTGACTGGATCTGTCGTTTGGATCGTAAGATCCTTGCGTGCTTTGCCAGATCAGCGTTATATTTGCATAAATGCTCGTTAAGGTACACTTTAGTATCCTTAAGTTGTTTACGTTGTTTCATCAGAGCAGTCTTATGCTTTCGATTCACGAACCTGATCAGGATCGCTGGTTTATCCGTGGTCTTTCTCCGGGGAAGCGGATGGCAGACTTCGACCGTGTCCAGGTCCAAGGAGATTCCTTTAGACATTAAAAACATTTGAACTTGATCCTCCACGGTCGCATCAGTAGCTCTGTTTGCATCCATGCTAGCGCCGGTAGCACCAGGCCGCGCCCTGGGCTGTAGTTGGAGTCCCGTGAGAATCACATTATTCATCCGTGCCTGTTGGTCCAAGTCATGCATCCTTCTTTCCATCAGATCTTGGCGATTGTCCCGTTGTTCGTTGCGTGCCTTTTCTTGGCGGAATTCTTCCACAAGATGCAGCAGCGGCGTTAGCTTAGCCTCCAGCTGGAGCACAGCTGTTAGCCTAGCTTCCTGTAGCAAAGCAGGAGCTAGCTGGGCTTGGATGTTAGCCATTGCGGTCTTCAGCTCAGCCAGATCGGCTTCAAAATTTTTCTTCGGTGCCATGATCAGCTCTCCTCGTTGTGGTAGCTGTGTTGCAGCAGCCCGGTGATCAAAGTCGCTTGCAGACGACTTTAAAAGACTTGAAAAGCCCGAAAGTTACGGAGAGCTGGAGGCACACGTCTGCTCGTGATGAACCGGAACCGGAAAATGCATCTTCATCTATTGTCAGCAAAAAGCATTCACACTAATATTATTGCAGGTAATGCAACTTTTCTAGTTTTATTTTGGGTTCATCTACCATCATTTTTATTCAGCTGAACAATATTGTTCTTGGTGTCCTTTGATAGCTCTTTGGTAATGATGGAGAGGTTGAATCCAGCGGTTAAGAAAACAAGCAGAAGACCTCTTGTGTTGGATGGATTTTATTATTACAATAAACAGGTAACGTAGCGTCTGAGTTCGGTCACACAACATGTGTATTCGGAAGACTTACAAAAAGCCTTCCCTGAAAATTATCAGAATTATCTGAAATTACAACCGAAAATCCATAAAGGATCATTTAAAAAAATCAATTTTCAAACTGACACCATAAGGTTAACATGGTATAATCATCATATTCTGAATACTAAGTGTAAAAATTCAATTACATAGTGAAGAGCAGAAAGCCAGTGAAGGTGTTGTAGTTCGCCAAATCATCATAGACGAGCCTGTTTGCTTGCAGTTCCACGTAGACGTTGTCTCCAACCTTCAGTGGGATGACTGCAGCGTTGCTTCCCATGTCGTTGCTGTCTGTTCCACTGACGTCCCAGACAGTCACCAACCGCTCATCATTCTTTATAAGACTCACAACCGAGTTGGGAGTGGGACTGAGGTTATTAAACATGGAGAATCGGAAGAAGTACATCCCGCTGACCGTAGCAGTGAAGATGCCTGTTGAAAATAAGGACAATAGGGTTTCTCTGCTTGAGCTTACATCAATCGTTCAATTTGCTCTGTTTCGGTGCGTACCTGTGGAAGGATTGTAGCAATCACCATAGTTGGAGAAAATCTTTTTATACTTCAGTGGAGTAGCAATGGTAAAAGGACCAATATTTCCAGCACCAGAATCTCTGAGAGCTGCTGAGAAAGCCACCTTTGGAGTTCCTGGGACAACCAAATAATGTCATTAGTAAGAATTAACACAAGTTAATTTAAACACATACAGCATTACCTCCAATGAGGCTCCGCAGCTCCAGAACTTCTCTGTCAGTGTTTTGGAGTTTCGTCTCCAAAAACGTTATCTTCTCTGCCATGTTTGCAACTTTCTCCCCCAATGCGCCGACATTTTGAGCAAGAGCCGTGAGGGAACAAATGTCACAAGAGCTCTCAAATCCGGAGTTTTGACCTCCTTTTTCATTGTTGTCAGCAACGCAGAAGCAGCAGCCCAACACCAGAACCAGGAAAACAATCTTCTCCATTTCTGCTCTCGTGTGTCTTTGGTTTCTGTTGAGAATTTCCTCGCCTTTTATGCTTTATGTTATTGTGCAAAACAGGAAATTCCAGCTTCATGACCTCCACCTTTGCTTTTCTGAATTACTGTAAAATCCTCAAGTGGTTGAAAATAAGATTAATAATTCATGATCGTTCCAGAACGGGAAAATAATCATTTTAGAGTTTTTAATCTGTTCAAGTTAAAGTGAACAAAGTACAAAGAACTACATTTTTTCATTTTCAATAGTGTAAGAAGTTGCAAAAGAACAACAGATTGAGTAAAAAAATATTTGACCTTGCCTTTATAGTTAGAGAACTAACCTAAGTTAAAAATGTGAAAATAAAATAAAAACATGGAAAACACAGTTTAAAAAGTCAGTTGGACATCTTATTTTACACTAATTTGTTTAAGTTAATATTTGATGGGTACTTTGGAACTAAATCCTCTATAGATTTTTTGTGTTGTGCAGATTTTTATTAAGCTCATGAAAGTTTTTAGCTTACAAATACTATTGATTGCAGTAATAATAGTTACTCTTTTTGGTGTGAGACTATTTCCTTTAAAAAAAACACTTTATATAGAAATCTGCAGTAAATATTTTAACAACTTAACAAAAACTGAATCTCAAGAAGGTAAAAATGCCCTTGTTTCTAGAAAAAATTGCCTTAGTTTCTGTATTACAAGTAAAGCAAACTTATTAGGAGAGTTTAATACTAAAGTAAACTTAACTTTAAAAAAATATCTGACTAAACTTTTTAAAACTCAGGAATTCTTGGAAGAACATTGATCTTTCCCAATTAATGCATTTTTGGGGGTAAGAATTTTTTACTCTTTTATAAGGAGCCTGTTTTTGCAGTATGACCAGAACCTAGGATAGGCTCCTGCAACCCTGTGACCCTGAATCTCAGGGGATTCAGACGATGGATAGATAAATAATTTGTCAGCCAAAAAATGACAAGCTGATGTGATTTTGTTCTATGGAAAAGAGTTACCTTTAAGTAAAAAAAAAAAGGAGACTTTTGAAGACTCCCTGACGTATGAGGGGTTACGCTGAAACCCCATCTCTGAGTTCTGACTTCATCTTTTTTTTAAATAGATAACAACTGGTATTGCTTGATTTTGAAAGTAAGTAAGAGCTCAACAGTTTAACCCTAGATAAACTTCTTTGTAGTGAAAACAATCTATGAGCAAACTAACAAGGTGTCTGTTTGCTCAGTAAAGACGACAGCAGGGAACAAAAGTCATCTGGTCAGACGAGTCCAGTTTAACTCGGACGAGTTGACAGATTGATGGATGGCAGAAAAAAACTAAATCAACCTGCCGGGACGAATGGGTTTTTTTTTTAGCTCGTTGGTCATTGTTGAAGTCAGTTGTTGTTTGCTCAAAACACGGCAGTAAAAAGTTTCCTCAACCAGAAATAAAAAGGTTCAACAAACTCAGTGATGTTATGAGACTTTACTATGAAGTAACTAGTATGTTTTGTCTTTTATTATCTGACCTACGTGTGCATCAATCACGATTAACACATGTTTTTCTACACCGCATGTGTCGAAGTCAAGGCCCAGGGGCCGGATCCGGCCCCTCCAGATCATTTTATTTTATTGCTATTATGAGCTATCGATGTTATTAACAATTGACAAAATGCTCCATATGGAAATAGTTATTTAAGCTTAATTTATTTCTGACCTGCCTGTTTACTATTCATAATCATGTTAAAAAGTTACAGCTTTAAAGTTTTTAAAAATGTCATTGTGCTAGCTTTTTGGACTATTTTGACATTTACTAAAAATCTTTAGGCTATTTTGTAGTTTAGCTAATATTTCAGCTAATATTTCAGCTATAGCATATGCTAGCTGGGTTTTTTTTTTTTTTTGTGGTAATTTTGGCTTGTTTTTATTTTCGAGTTTTGACAATATTTACATGCTAGCTATTTTGGCTAATTTAGGCTTTTTTCAGCTTTTTAGCATATTTTGAAGTTTAGCTATTTTTTCAGTTACATGCAAGCTGTTTTAGCTAATTTTGGCTTTTTTTTTTAGCTATTTTGGAGTTTTGACAATATTTACATGCTAGCTATTTTGACTAATTAAGACTTTTTTCAGTTTTTTAGCATATTTTGATGTTCAGCAATTTTTTCAGCTACATGCTAGCCGTTTTAGCTAATTTAGGCTTTTTTTGGGCTATTTTGGAGTTTTGACAATATTTACATTCTAGCTATTTTGGCTAATTTAGACTATGTTCAGTTTTTTTTTTTTAGCATATTTTGAAGTTAAGCAATTTTTTTCAGCTACATTAGCTATGTTGGCTAATTTAGGCTTTTTTCAGTTTTTTAACATATTTTGAAGTTCAGCTATTTTTTCCAGCTACATGCTAGCTGTTTTGGCTAATCTAACTTTTTTTTGTTGGTTTTTTTATGCTAATTTGGCCCCTCAGCTAATATTATTGCTGACTGTTAGCTTTTTCCACAATCAATTTCAGCATCTTCGGCGATCACCACTAGCATCTTTAGCAGCCAAATTCAGCATTCACGCAAGCATTATGGCAGGTAATGCTACATATTTAGTTCATAATTATGTTAAAGTTTTAAAAATGTAGTTTTAGAGCGTTCAGTAAATGTTTATCCTGTTCGACCCACGACCTGAGGTTTGTTTTAGATTTTGGCCCCCATGTGATTGAGTTAGACACCCGTGATCTACACCACGTTACCTTTCAGTGAAGATTTCATGATTATTAATCATTAACCTTTATTCAACCAGATGAGAACCCAGTGAAACCAGAATCTCTTTTTCAAGGACAAAATGGTCACGTCAGACTCTCCATATTTAGGTCAAATCCGACCGTGAAAGCTTTTATCAAACATAATTTATTACAATATAATAAATTGTAACACATTTCCTTCTGGGTAAAACACATCTCTACCAAGAACTCGCTGCTGTTCTGAGAATAAATGTGGGAGGGAAGAGGTCAATGGTGCCCTGAGGTCACCGGTCATTTACGCAACATTCCCGTAAATGCACGCTCTTTGTTGTGTTCTTACCCAAACTCAGCAGTAAACGTTTAAAGATCACAGAGACAGTGAATGAGTCACACTTTGCGCTTTCTTTGTGGTCAGTCCAGAAAAAAATGAACATTTTCACACCAACTTTAACATGACAAATTAAAACCATTTCATTAAATAAATAAATAAATACAATTTACTTAAAAAAAAAAAAAACAGCTTTTGGTTTATAAATAAAGTTTAAGACATTATCTATATGATTACTCAACAAAAGTGTGCAAAGAGAAGGTCTGGTGTCAACAGGCCTGCAGTAAAAAGAGGTCAGAGGGTGTTGCTCAGCGCCGGCTGCCTTCTTATTACTGCGCTGGTGTGGTTCCTGTAAAGCGCCGCCGCCCGCGACTCGAAGGCGTTGACCATTTGTTTCACCACTTCATCAAAGAACATACTGGCCAGCTGAGAGTGCAAAAGAGACTTGAACTCAAAGGACACCTGCAAAAAACATGACAGCAGGGAAGAAAAATCTTGATTATTAACTAAAACTATCACATTTTTTTATTGAAATGTTTATTTTTGGCATTGAGATGTGATTTTCTTTGAATTCTAAAAGTGATTCCCATAAGCTGTTCTACTGAAACTCCAGCGCTTCCTGGCTGGTGGATGTAATCAGCTCAAACATTGAGGTTGAGAGCTCTCCTTCGCGTTACCTGTTGCTATTTCCAGCCTCAGAGGAGAACACCAGCATGCTAACCGCGGCTAAATTTAGAGCTCGATAAGACGGAAGTCAAAACTTCCTGCTGGCTGATGAGATCTCCTCAGCTTTGCAAACTGATCTGCAAAGTCCCGTCGATAAGTCTTTTATACTGCTAATTTTATCAGTCTGCCTAAGATTATTCATCCTAAAACTATCTGTAACATCTTATTGATTTTAGATATAAACAACAGCATATTTAAGATGAAAATATTAATTCCAAGTCCAAAACAAGGGGAAAAAAAATTGCAAATCCAATTTAAGGACAATAAAATGTCATAATTTTTGTATATTTTTGATGTGGCCCCTTTTGTTTATTTTTTAAAAAGTAATTGTTATAATATGATATCCAAAATTGTGTTTGGACACTGATGCTGAACAGTTCAATATTAATTGATGATAAATGAAAAATGTATGTTTTTAGTGTTTTACTGCAATAACACTATCAAAATTCAAATATTAATTCCCCAATTATACAATCTTTTACAGAACCCATAAAGAGACACTGAAGTTAAAAACAATTGAAGTAAAATAAAAAAAATAAAAAAAATTGAAGTTAAAAAGAAAAAGCTGGAGCTCACCAGAAAAAAAAAATTTCTACTTCAATTAAAAAGAAATAATAATAATTTCAATTTTCAGAAAAAAAATCAGATACCATGTGGTGCGCACCAGTTAGTTACCAGATTTCCTTTTTTTTTTTTTTAACTTTGACGTCCCTTTAGGGGCTCCGTAGAATCGAAAATTTTTTGAATAAATAAAACTAAGAAACTTACAAAGAAATCCACTTGGCAGGAGTTTGGCTGGTCTTTGGCTCCGGGGGCAAACCTCCATATTGTTTCAAGATGGTTGAACAGGGATCCTTCAGTGCAAATAGCCTATTTCGAAACAACAACAAAAGTGTTTTCATTTTTTCCCTGTTCTTTTTAAATACATTTTTGTTTATTAAAAAAAAAAACATAAGAATTACAAAAATCCAAAAGATGGGATAGTGTACTTTTCAGTCCAAACTTACTCTAACTTGATGATTTGGATCAAAGGTGACATCAGAAGTGTATCTCTCCGTGATGGGGGGAAATCCTATTTCAAGTTCTGCCTGGACGTTGCCGTTGCGCCCTTTGATCACCCGGGACTTTTTACACCAAGGAACAAAATGTTGGTACTTGTCCACATTGGCCACCACGCTGTACATCTCCTCTGGAGAGTACCTGGACATAGAGATGCACAAAAAAAATAATGAATTTTCTGTTTCGATCTTATTTTTTTGGTGGGTTTTTCGATATGGGACTCACTCCAGTATCCGGGACTCCGTGTATTCCACCCTCCGGGCGCTGATGGCTGCTGCCAGGTTGATGAAGCTACGGCTTGGTGCGTTCAGGGGGCTGACAGGAGGAAGCTGGAGACTGCTCCTCCTGGGAGTTAAGGAACTTAAATGTCTGAAGAGGGGAAAAAAAAAATCCTGTAAGCATTCAAACTTGTAAAGAAAAACAACTAATGAAGATTTAATGAAAATAAACCATTTTAGCAGCAGTTAGCCTGTTAAAGTGAGGTCTAAATAAAGAGTAACGGGCGTTCATTCACATTGTTCTTTGGAAATTAAAGTGGATGACACCTCCCTAGGGCATCTGTCAATGACATGGGACGCTCTACAGTCTGCCAAGTGTTGCATCACTGTCCAATAAAGGCAGCTCTTCAATAAAACAACTTTGAGCACATTTTAACTTAAAAAAGGAGAAACATTTCTTTAACGGCTGGGAAATCTAAAACCTAAACAAATAAGATTCTTTCTTACGACTCCACCCACTTTTGATGGGACTCACCTGAGCTGGGCTCTCCTGATCCCGCTCACAGCCCTGGTGTAGTGGACTTCATTCAGATCCAGCAGCGCTTTAGCGAGCAGAGACGTTTTTCTGTTCGCCATCAGGAATTCTCAGCACACGAGTTTTTCCTCTGAGGCCGCACAGCTTCTCACAGACCAGCAGCTTCTCTTATTATGACCCGACCAGACCTACTCCAGTTGCCTAATAAGGAAATCCTCTGATGTCACCAGACATGCCTGGGATTCTGGCCAATCAAATCATCGGTGGGGTGTGGCGATGGTGCCTCTTATAACAAAGACATTTAAGTTTAGACAAATATTTAAACAGTATTACTAATACAAATAGTTAGATTAGCCTTTAATTCTTTTTTTTTTCAAATTACTATTTTTCTGTAATTTTTTATTCCAATAATTTCTCTTTAAAAGTGTTTTTTAGTCTTTTTAGTGGTCTAAAACCTAATTTTCTTTTATTACATATATATTTTTTATTATATTGCTCAATATATTCTCAGTTAACCTGAATCTGTCCAAAAATCTCAATTTCAAGTGGGATATTTGGTCTTTTTTCACAGCAAAAATTACGAAATTTGAGACAAAGGCGCTTTTATACTTTAAAAAAAAAAAGATTAAACATGTAGGGAGAAAAAACATATGATTATTATTAAATTCCATAAAATAAAAAAAAAGACAGGGTCAAAATAATGAGAAAACTGTACAAAAATCCAAAGTAAAATTGCTCTATGTATCATAACTCGTGTTGATGTTTTAATTTGAAGCTAAAAACTTTTTTTTCCATGTTTTTTATTATATTGCTCAGTATTTTCTCAGTTAAATTGAAACTGTCCAAAAATTTCAATTTCAAGTGGGATATTTGTTCATTTTTAGAGCAAAAATTACAAAATTTGAGACAAAGGCGTTTTTATACTTTAAAAAAAAAAAGATTAAACATGTGGGGGAGAAAAAAAAAGTATAATTCCATAAAACAAAGCAAAGTCAGGGTCAAAACAATGAGAAAATTGTACAAAAATGCACAGTAAAATTGCTCGATTATGTATCATAACTCATGTTGATGTTTTAATTCGAAGCTAAAAACTTTTTTTTCCATGTTTTTTATTATATTGCTCAGTATTTTCTCAGTTAAATGGAAACTGTCCAAAAATCTTAATTTCAAGTGGAATATTTGTTCATTTTTTAGAGCAAAAATTACGAAATTTGAGATCAAAGTGTTTTTATACTTTATAAAAAAAGATTAAACATGAAGGGAGAAAAAAATATACAAATCCCTTAAAAAGAGGAAAGACAGGGTCAAAACGATGAGAAAATTGTACAAAAATCCAAAGTAAAATTGCTCTATGTATCATAACTCGTGTTGATGTTTTAATTCGAAGTTAAAAACTTTTTTTTTCCATATGTTTTTTATTATATTGTTCAGTATTTTCTCAGTTAACCTGAAACTGTCCAAAAATTTCAATTTCAAGTTGGATATTTGTTCATTTTTTAGAGCAAAAATTACGAAATTTGAGATCAAAGTGTTTTTATACTTTATAAAAAAAGATTAAACATGAAGGGAGAAAAAAATATATAAATCCCTTAAAAAAAAGGAAAGACAGGGTCAAAACGATGAGAAAATTGTACAAAAATCCAAAGTAAAATTTCTTAATTATATATCATAACTTGTGTTGATGTTTTAACCCTTCTTCACATTCAATTTTAAATAAAAATAATGTTTAAATCCTGCATCATTGTAAACATAAAATTTTCCTCTGAGTTCCAAAACAACTGCAGTCTAAACCTTTTTTTTTTTCCATTTACAAACTAATTCCAAGCATTTTTTTTCGACCACCTAAGCGTCTTTAACACACAAAGTAGCTTTAATCACAATTAGTCAGAGACAAAAGGTGGTTCTGGATCAGACGTGATCACTGAAGGTGTCAAATTTACAAATATTTTTAACTGATTTATAGAAATGTGCCTCCTTTTATTTAAAGAACTTTCCACAAGCGGGCTGTCATGTTACATAAGTCTGGAAAAACCGGCAGTGCACCCGGAAAAACTGTTAAAGCAGAAAACTACATTTCCAATAGAAATAAATATTTCCGTGATCAACACAATACTAGGAAAAAGGGTTGTGTGGTAACAAATCCGTGTGGGATTCAAACCCTCAAAGAATTAGGACACCTGATCAGAGGTAAATTTAAGAAGCTGTTACAGGCAGGTCAGAAGGGTAACACGTAATAGTAGAGACGGCTTAACCTGCCTGAGGCTAAAGAGAGGACAGCGAGTCCCAGACGGAGCCAGCTATTACACGGAGCGTGGATGCGTTCCAGCTCTGTCATCCAGCCTTTGATCCCTGAACTTTCTACACGGATTCCAAAAGTTTGGCTTCAATAAATTGATATTACCCCCGTAATCTCCCACTGTTCAGCTCACCCTTAAATTTTATTTGATTTTTTCTTTTTTTCCCTTTCTGGATTACATTAAAAAAAAAAAAGACAGCTGCGGGTCATCCTCTGTTTCTGTTATCTTTCCTCTCATATCTGCTGGATTCTTTGAGTGTTTGTTCTGATTGGCGGTCACAAGACTTTCACTGCATCCAATCGTCACGTCAATGATCCCAAACAGCATCACCTAATCGATTCTTCGCAGTTTATTCCAAGAATTTATTGTTGTTGGACACTCAAATATGTGAATCAGAAAAATACAAAGAGAAAATATCTTTAGAACCATGATCCACAATAAACAAAAGGTCATACTATAAAAGAATCAATGTAACATGTGAGTGAAGAGGAGCATGACGAAGAAAACAAAAAACCCACACAACTTTGGCCATCCGGATCACATATATCTACATAATTACATAAATGTTCTGTATTTAAAGATGATTTGTATATAAATTTTGCTAAATATGGCAGCAGTGATGGAGCCAGAATATTTTAAATGAGAGGGAAGAAAATTAAAATAGTAGAATGGAAAGTAATTGTAAACAAAACGATTAAAAAAATCGTATTTCTAACAGTTTTATTATTAATATTCCATTTGGCTGTGTTATTTGATTGTTTGAACTGATTGGCCCCCAAATTCTGACTGAATTCTTCTTTTAGCTTCTTTCATTCCGTTCCTTTCTGTATAGGGAAGAAAAAGATTATTAAAATCAATGTTGTTGTTTCTAACTTACACTGAATTAAATCACCTTATATGTTTTGTACTTTATCAATGTCAAGACACTCATAACTTTTACAAACTTCAAATGACTGTTTATGTTTGCCTTTAAAAAGCACTATATCTTTTGTTTTACCTCAACTTTAAGTTTTAAATTTTATACATTGTAAATATCCTAATGTTATTATTTTGTTTTACATTTTTTTATACTGTATTTTCATTTATTTGACGTGTGCTGCTGACCTCTTGGTCAGGCAACCCATGAAAAAGAGATATTCATCTCAATAGATTTCACCTTTAATTAAAAAAAAATAAAAATACTGAAATGATTGAATTTGGGAATTTTTTTTTGTTAAAAATTATGCTAATATTGATTTAAAATTTAAGCTTTTTGCTTGAGGGCAGCTGCCCCCCTTTCCCCCAGTAGCTCCACCCCTGCACCTAACAGTTTTTTTTAAACATTAAATATTTTTAAAAAAGTAAATGTAGGTTTAAAAAAAAAAAAATGCATGTATCTTTTCTGTTCTACAACTCTCAAACCGCTAAAAAAAAAAAAACTATGGTTATCTATTTACACAGGAACTGACTCCTCTTTAACTTCAATGGAAAAACCAGAAGCAACAATTCATCTACTGAAGCAGGAAAGCCTCCAAGTTTATTTCTAGAACGTTTCCGCTTTAGAAATGCAATGCAGATAAATCATGACGCGTAACATCAAGGTAAAGGGATGCAAATTTTGACAGGAACATTAATCAAACAGCTACTTTAAACCTGTGTCATCATTCACCCGAAACATACGATATAACCAGATTTTCTCCAGCTGTGTTAAGTGGTTTAGAAAAAGAACACGGAGCCTTGTCTAAAAACGTGGAAGCTGATCGCAGATGTACATAAAACTATTTCTCCTCGCCAGAGAAAACCATTTCGCTCATAGCCTTGATGTATTGTATTCCGTCTGGGTGTGCGGCCTTCAGTTTGGTGAGCGGCGGCTCCACCACGCTGTTGGTGAAGTATCTGAACGCGGGGCTGGGCGACTGGATGGCTGTTAGAAATATCTGTGGGACGAAAACAACGGAAAACGCACAAGGCTGCAAAATTAACACATACGTAGACTTACACTGGTATGGATTTTGAGTATCTAACTAAGCAATATTTTTGAGATTATCTGATGAAGTCCTGCTATTTTAGGTGAGAACATATCTAATAGGTTTGTTTACTTATAGATTAAAGTTACACCCTTCTGAAGTTTTCATCTTATCTAGCAAAAAAAAATACAAACTCATAGATTTGCTTTTACACAAAACAGAAGCATTTTGGATTTAACCAGCCCCACATATAGGGTGCAAGCAGGGGCGGACTTAGCAATTTTAGGGCCCTAGGCAAACCATAATAAGGGGCCCTCTGGAGCGGTTGTGTTAAGTATTTTTCTTTATCAAGGGTAAAACATCCAATAACTTCCTTACTGGTCCAACTTTTAGAAAGTATCATTTTTTTAAGAATCCCATATACGCATTTAAAATCTGAAATCACTTTTAAATGTTAAATAAATGTATTTTCCTACTATTTTAAGTTGGAAAAAACATTTAATTTATTGAATGTGCTTAGTTTATTAATCACTCACTTTGTAGTAGGAAGAAACGACGCAAAGTCTTGTGGGTATTGACTATAATAGAACTCTTGGGAGTCTCTCGACTTCACTGGAATATTCAATTTCTGCTTCTGGACGGGGGGGGGGGTTAGACACTTTCACACAATCAGCCATTTCAGTCTTTTTTTATTTTTACTTTTTATCATAGAGTTAAATATTAATAATAATATTTAAAATGTATTTTAAATACGTTTATAAGGTGTTCAACTCAGGGCCTCAGAGTGTTGGAGGCCCCAGGCGATCGCCCATCTTTGCCTAATGGCAAGTGCACCCCTGGGTGCAGGTAGAATAACGGGGGTGTCATATAGTTGCAAGTCCTTAAAATACTTAGAAAAATGGAGCATTTTGTGAAGCTTCATTTCCAGATAGGTTGAGAAAAAAAAAAAAAGAAATTCTGAACTGTTTGGTCGCTCAAAATCTTATTATGAGCATAAGAACATTGAAAAGAATATCTGGGACTCTTCAGATGGAAGAACAGACACTGCAGAGATCCTGCAGCCGCCAATCAATTTGAATTATTTAAATTTAAATCAATTAATAAGCTGTAAATCAAATAAGATCGTCATACATTTATGACTTTAACCTTGCAATAAATCTTTTTTTTTTTTTTTTTTTAGTGGCCCGAATACTCCAAAACTTTGCCCATCGTTATGTGTATCTTTACTATTTTTTAATTCTACTATTATTTTTTTGTGTGTTTTTTTGCATTTATTAATTGTGAATTTTTGTAGGCTGTTATGTTTGGGGAGGCATTCCTCCATATACATCCTTGATTCGCACCGGAATTTGGATCCACATAAACCCAACAAACATCATCAGAGCAGCAAATTCTGTCACAGTTGACTTGATGTTGTGGTACACCGCATACCTTTACAATGTCTTCTGTGTCCTGTGCTGCGTTTTGGAAAACAGAGTTGCAGTGCTGCAGGTATTTCTCATACAGGCTGAATGTTTTGGCATCAACCTGTTCGACACACAAGTCCTC
Organism: Oryzias javanicus; assembly: GCA_003999625.1. NCBI lineage: Eukaryota > Metazoa > Chordata > Actinopteri > Beloniformes > Adrianichthyidae > Oryzias > Oryzias javanicus. The sequence continues at coordinate 19,783,180 of CM012444.1, forward strand.
AAGCTCCGCCTTCTGCAGGTTAACCAGGAAGTCTGTGTTGACTGGACCACACTCAATGAGACTCACACTGCAAGGAGAACGTGAGGTCATCGGTTTGTGCTGTATTTTTCAGATTAAACATCAAATAAATTCTGTTTATTCGGCTAAACAGACAGAATACTCACTTGATGTTAAAGTGTTGAAGGAGGATAGCCAAACTCTCACATGCTCCCTCGATGGCAAATTTGCTCGCACAGTACAGTTCATTAAAAGGAAGACCTAAAAGATCAATCATGTTGACAAATTCAAAAAATCATTACATAAACGTTTAAAAAAGGAAGTTTAATTCTTGAACTGCCTTCTCAACCCAATGGTGGCTCATTTTTAGAATGCATGTTTTTAAAAATATTGATTGTGTGTATTACTCCCCAAGGTACGGAGGCCCTAAAGGGACATTAAAGAAAAAATAATTTGAGGTAAAGAAAACATTTTTTTTTCAAAAAATTGAGAATTTTTTAACAAGTTATTAACTGGATAGTAACCAGAAAAAAAGATACTTCAATTTTTAAAAAAATGTTTATTTTCATTTACTCACCAGAACATTTTTATTTCTAAAAAAATATTCTGGATTGTACCAGGTGAACACCAGAAAGTAACTTTGACAGAACCTCTATATATTTTTAGAAAAAGAAAAAAATAATTTCACTTAATTTATTTATTTTTTTTACCCTTGATGTCTCTTTAGGGCAAGGGTCCCCAAACTACGTCCCGCGGGCCAGATCCGGCCCTCATCACATTTGACCCAGACCCCAAACCGTTTTGGCTAAATTAAAAATTGTTCCCATTTTTTTAGGCTAATTTGGCAATTGGCTAATACTTCAGCAACAGGCTAGCTGTTTTGGCTAATTTAGTCTTTTTTCTAAGGCTATTTTGAAGTTTAGCTAATATTTCAGCAACATGCTACCGGTTTTGGCTAATTTAAAATTTTTTTTTGTTTTTCCGCCTAATTTGGCTTTTACCTAGCTATTAGCTAATTTAGGTTTTTGTCAGTTGTTTAGGCTAATTAGAGATTTAGCTAATATTTTAGCTTTATGCTAACTGCTTTAACTAAATCAGACATTTTTCCAGTTTGTAGACTAATTTGGCATTTACCTAATATTTCAGCTACATACTAACTGTTCTGGCTAATTTAGGCTTTTCCCTGTTTTTTTAGGCTAATTTGGTGTTTAGCTAACATTTCAGCTACACGCTAGCTGTTTTAGCTAGTTTAGAACTATTTGAGCTTTTTCGGCTAATTTCTAGAGTTACCCAGAGGTTTCTGACAGAGGGCTTGACAAAAGATGCAAGTGGACCAAGCCATTTGTCAAGTATTTGTCAGGAGCACAAACGAGGACCTCAGTTTTATCATCATTTAGTTGGAGAAAATTTTTGTTCATCCAACTCTTGACCGAATCTAGACACTGAGGTCTGAAAGACACATAAAGCTGAATGTCATCAGCATAAAAGTGATAAGAAATGTCATTAAAAGTGCTTAAAATATGCTGCAAAGGTAGCAGATATAAAATAAACAGTAAAGGTCCTAAAAAAGAGCCTTGTGGCACACCAGAAGAGAGGGATGCAGAGGAGGACTTAAACTTAGAGGATATCACAGAAAAGGATCTACCAGTGAGGTATGAGGTGAACCAGTTTAAAGCGGATCCGGATATTCCAGCCCAGTTTTTCAGCCTGTCCAGGAGGACGTGATGGTCGACAGTGTCGAAGGCTGCGGTTAAGTCCAGCAACAGAAGCACGGAACAGTTTCCTGCATCATTCTGCATCAGGATGTCATTTGTGACTCTGAGAAGAGCCGTTTCAGTGGAGTGAGCTCTGCGAAAACCTGACTGAAACTCACCCAGAATGGCGTGACTGTCTAAAGCAGTTGAAAGTTGTTTATGTTATTTAGCTATTAGCTTCAGCATTTTCAGCTATCAGCTTCTGTGTTTTTAGCTATTAATTTAAGCATCTTTAGCTATTTATCTATCACAGGTAATGCTATATATTTATAGTTTTTAAAATATTTTACCTTTTTTTTTTTTGGTAAAGATTATAGAAATTAATTATTTAAAATTTGGCTGTGTGGTTTTCTGGAAAACCATAAATGTTTACATTTAGGCTGTAATTGCTGGACTTTTTCTGTTACCCTATCGCGGCCTCCCATCAGAAGAATCAGTTATATGGCCCTCACAAGAAAAAGTTTGGAGGAGAATAAGCAGCAGGAAAAAAAAAACTTTTCTTTTTTGGGCAGTTAAAGGGTTAATCTCACCATGGAGACCTCCAGTGCTTCCAGTGACCAAAATATGACCTCGCCCTTGGGCTTTCATTCCAGCCAAGAAGGCCTGAATGGTCTGAATGGTGCCCAGGAGGTTGACCTCAAGAATATGCCTCATCGAGTCCAGAGACTGCACCTCCAGCGGCCCCATCAAACCCAAACCTGCGTTACACACTGAAAGAGGGACAATCAATCGCACATCTCAAATGAAGCGGTTTTAACTCTTGAGGACATACCCAGAATGTCCACTCTTTTCTCCACGACCTTTTCTTTTGCGTCCAGGATGGACTGTTGATCTGTTACATCCATTTGGAGTATTTCCAAAGTATCTCTGTGCAGCTCTTTCACGAACTCTAAAAGACGCTTCTTCTTAGCCAGATTCCTCATTGTTGCATAGACTAAACAGAAGACAGAAATGTCGATTTCATTTAAAAATGCTGCCAACTGACAAAAGAAAATACAGTGACAGACAGATATCCGTTACCTTTGAAGGTTTTGGCCGGATCGGAGGCCAACCGGACGGCCAGGCCGAGTCCAATCCCAGAGGAGCAGCCGGTGATCAGCACAACTTTCTTCTCCATGGAAATGTCGTCCTCCTTTCAGAAAAGGAAGCGGGAGAAAAACGCTCAAAGTGATTCAGAAAACAAGAAGGGATGTATGTGAAAAAAAGCTTCTCAGGTCATCATAGTACCACCAATCCTAAACATCGGCCTGTTATCGGCCACCTGGAGACCTTCAGGTTTTTTTCTCATGTCTGTTGTTAGGGTTTGTTTTGCATTTTTTCCAAGACATTTTGGAAACAGTTCCATGCTTGCTAGAGGCTTGATAACATTTCAGAAATAACAGTGAGTGTACACCATACAGACTGTAACTACTTCAGCTGTTTTTTTTAGTTAAAGTTTGTTCAAATGTGTAACTCATTGTGCAGTGCAGCTTTCGTACTTTGACCACTAGGGGGCAGCAGAATATCAGTGTCACTTCACATAATGCAGCCCTGCCTTTAGAGGGCCTCGTTGTCCTTTGATATTTGGAATAATACCTGAAATGATGGACCCTTCAGGGTCTTTTTGGTGCGATCTGAAAGAGAAAAAAAAACATTGTACTTTTATAGAATCTTCATCTCTCAAGAATGAGTTAAAATCAACTGCAACAGTCACAAAAAAGTTTTAACTAACTTTAAAACAATTGTCCAACAATTCATCAAAAACAAAAAAAAACAAAACCTTGTTTTAGTTAATTATGAATATTTATATTAGGAGCAAAACCAGAAAAAAACATTTGTAATAATCAATTATTTGAGTTTTTAACAGCAAAATAATGTGAATGTGGTATTTTACATATATATATATATATATATATATATATATATACACACACTGCTCACAAAAATTAAAGGAGCACTTTAAAGAAACACATTAGATCCATCAGATGTCAATTTGAAGTTGGATATCTATACAAATAACGACAGGGCAGTTTCTTAGGAACAAAAGGATGCCAAGTCTTTTAATGGAAATAAAAGTTTTCAGTCTACAGAGGCTCAATTGTGTAGACACCATCAAATCAGAGTGAAATGAAGATGTGGAAGGCTAGTCCATTTTCTCCAAAACTTCATTTCTGCAACTCAAAATGCTTTTCAGTATCTTGTGTGGCCCCCACGAGCTTGTATGCATGCTTGACAACGTCGCGGCATGCTCCTAATGAGACGACGAATGGTGTCTTGTGGCATTTCCTCCCAGATCTGTGTGAGGGCATCCCTGAGCTGTTGTACAGTCTGAGGAGAAACCTGGAAACATAATGTCCCAGAGATGTTCTATTGGGTTTAAGTCAGGGGATCGTAAAGGCCATTCAATTGTTTCAATTCCTTCATCCTCCAGGTACTGCCTGCAGACTCTTACCACGTGAGGCCGGGCATTGTGGTGCATTAGGAGGAAACTAGGACCTCCTGCACCAGCGTAGGGTCTGACAATGGGTTGAAGGATTTCATCTGGATACCTTATGGCAGTCAGAGCACCATTTCCTAGGCAGTAGAGGTCTGTGCGTCCCTCCATGGATATGCCTCCCCAGACCATCACTGACCCTGCTCTGGTCTGTGAAAAGTACAGGACGCCAGTGGCGGACTTAACAATTCTGGTGTTCTTGAGCAAATGCCAGTGGAGCTCCACGGTGCTGGGCAGTGAGTACAGGGCCCACTACAGGACGTGGGGCCTTCAGGCCACCTTCATGAAGTCTGTTCCTGATTGTTTGGGTAGAGACATTCACACCAGTGGCCCTCTGGAGATCATTCTGTAGGGCACGAGCAGTGCTCAGCCTGTTCCTCCTTGCACAAAGGAGCAGGTATCGGTCCTGCTGAGGGGTTGAGGACCTTCTACGGCCCTGTCCAGCTCTCCCAGAATAACCAGCAGTCTCCTGAAATCTCCTCCATGTTCTGGAGATTGTGCTGGGAGAAACCTTCTTGCTGCAGCACGTGTGAATGTTCCATCCTGGAGAAGTTGGACAACCTGTGCAACTTCTGTAGGGTTAAGGAATCTCCTCATACTGCCAGTAGAGAGAATTACACAAGACAAAATCAGCACGAGTGGAAAACCAGCCAAAAAAGATCAAGAGAGAGAGACTTGAAATGACCTCCACATGTAACACCAGTCCTGATTGAAGGGTTTTCTAATTGTTGCCACTGAAGTGCACCTGTTGTTAATTCCATCAACACCAATACAGATGAAATTGATTAACGAGAACCTCAGCTGATTAACCAACAAGAAAATTATCAGACAGGTTTCATTCAATTCATGCCAGGCCCAATAAAAAAAGTGTTCCTTTAATTTTAGTGAGCAGTGTGTACATTTTATTTTATTTTTTTTTTACAGATTAAATGCTAAAAAAAAACAAACTTTTCTGCATTTAGGACATTCAGAGACATTTTTAGTTACATAAAAATGTTTGGAAATATATGTTAGATCAGGGGTTTCAAACTCAATCAAACAAGGGGAGAGACACCCAGCTGCAGTCAAGAATGGCAGATGTAATGGTCGATGGACATCAACCTGAATACTGGAAGCGGAAGCCCCTCTCATTTTTTACTCTTTCAAAGCAATAACAGTCCACAGGTTTTTATTCAATGTTAAATTAAGAAAAATCCATGGTGCCCGCTCAATGTATTACCTTACAGTTTGACTGTTTTTGTTAATACAAATATTAAGTCGGCAGCAAAAAAAATAGAAGTTGGACTTCTGGTTGGACGTCCACTGGCCACATCTATCCGCCATATCTCATCTATTCGTCATACCAGTCCGCCATGACACCTGCAGCTGGGTACTCTAGCACAAGAAAATAAACCGAACAGGATAAAAAATGTATTGAAGCCACTAAAGAAAAATATTTAAAACTTTAAAAGGCAACTTTTTAACAATTATGAACTAGATATATAGCATTACTTGCAATAAGGCTAGTGTGAATGCTGTAAGCTGAATTTGGACGCAGAAGATGCTGAAATTGATAGCTAAAACGCTAAAGCTGATAGCCAGCTAAAATATTAGCAAATGCCAAATTAACCTTAATAAAAAACAGCCAGCATGCAGCTGAAAAAATAGCTAAACTTCAAAATAGCTTTAAAAAACTAGGAAAAAAAAGCCTGAATTAGCCACAAAAAAAAGCTAACATGTAGCTGAAATATTAGCTAAACTCCAAAGCAGCCTAAACAATTGTAGAAAATGCCAAAATAGTCCAAAAATCTAGCAGAATGACAATTTGAAAAACTTATAAATAATAAAAATGTAATACTGTAACTTCTTAACATAATTCTGAACAATAAAAAGGCAGAAATATTCCAGAATAAATCAACTTAAACCTGAAATAACTGTGATGGCCGCCTGAACTGCCACATTCACCTTTAGATATATTTCTTTCAATTACAAAACACACACATTTGTTTGTTTTAAAATACAAATGTATTAATTGTAATTTACTTTCATTAATTTAATGTTGTGTTTTTTCAGTTACCAGTGCTGCGGAGACCATTGTTGCTGCCATCTGTTGAGCACAGGCCTTGTATACAGCAGCAGGGAGCTAATTGGACTAAACCACTGCCCGGGGGAGGAGAAACTACTTCTGTGTTAAATATTGATTTAGTTTACGCTCTACTGGATATTTATCTGTTTCATTGCTTTTCTATCTTAGTTAACCATAGAATGGAGAGGTTCATTTTGTGTTGGCTGAATTTTTGTCGCTTGCCTTCGTCTGTTTCTGTTCCCCCTTTTGTGTCTAGTTGGTCTGATCAGTACGGTGGCCGGGAAGTGCAAAACAATAATACATTTCGACCAAAACACATTTACATTTCGACCGAAACACATTTACATTTCGACCGAAACACATTAACATTTCGACCGAAACACATTAACATTTCGACCGAAACACATTAACATTTCGACCGAAACACATTAACATTTCGACCGAAACACATTAACATTTCGACCGAAACACATTTACATTTCGACCGAAACACATTTACATTTCGACCGAAACACATTAACATTTCGACCGAAACACATTAACATTTCGACCGAAACACATTAACATTTAGACCGAAACACATTAACATTTAGACCGAAACACATTTACAAGTTTGCCCATTGTCTGTATATTTGATGGACAACCCCCGCTCCAGTATGCCATTCATTTCCTATGACGTCCAGTAGATAATATAGCGTCTATGAGGTTCACCTCCGATATGACCCGGAAGTGAGGGTGCAGAGGTGAATTCTGGGAGGAAAAGACCGCGGAAAGGGGGTCGTACAGCCAGTGTTGCCAGATTGGGCGGTTTTGGTTCTAAATCGCTTTGGGCGGGTGGGCATATTTTTGGCGGGTTTATGGTCGGTTTGGCATTTTTTATTTCCTTATTATAAAAAAGTAGCAGACTTAGTTAGGCTGGATGGCGATCGGACTTCCACTAATGTTTCCTTGTTCTCAGGCTCAGTGAACGCACCAGGAGGAGACGCTTTATGGTCCTGGGCAGTGTCATTTAAGCCCTTGTTGAGGGGATTGCCCCTCGCCTGCCAATAAATGTGTTCATAAGCTTGGGGCTCGGTGTGGGAGGGGCTTTCAATACATTTTTTTAGCTTGATGATCGCTTATATTGAGTGGTGTGTTTACAGTTCTCCTGTCTTGGCTGGTTTACGCCGGGTATGCGCTGTCTGTGCGCACGCGCTTGCAGGTGTGAGCGTGGATAAATTAATAAAACTGATTCCTGATTTCTGCCCAAAACCGTGCAGCCCGCTCAGAGTCTGCCCTCGTTGACTCGTCGTGTGCGTGGCTGCGTGCATGTCTGGTGTGTTTGTGCCTGTAATCGCACGCACACACGTGTGCGTGTTATGATTGTATGTTTATTTCCACAGTCTGTTTAGATACAAAAACATGATCACATTTGTCAATCATAGTGTTTTATTGTGAAAATTGGTTATATTTTGAAGATAAACAGGATTTTCTCGTGTATGTTGGTGCAACTTCCTGCTAGAATTGACGCGGAGCGCTCGCGGCTCGCGCACAAGATAGAGGAGACGCCGAAACGATCCACTGCACCGCGCGGGCCGTCGCATGTGTGCGTGCGACCACAGGCACACACCAATCAGACACGGACGCACACAGATCAACGTGGGCAGACTCCGGTGCAGGGACAGAGCTGGGTTTATGGGGTTAAAAAACGACAACAGAGAGGCAGACCTATTGTCCCTACAAATTTGCCAGAAAACCAAATAATGTCCACAATCACCACAAAATCTTCCTAAAACCGGGTAATAAACTCCACAAAACTGGCAAAACATCTTCGCTTGTTATCCTGTCGGCTATTTCGATTCCGAATCCGAAACTATTGTTTCCGCGGTCTTTTCCTCCCAGAATTCACCTCTGCACCCTTACTTCCGGGTGATATCGGAGGTGAACCTCATAGACGCTATATTATCCACTGGACGTCATAGGAAATGAATGGCATACTGGAGCGGGGGTTGTCCATCAAATATACAGACTATGGGCAAACTTGTTAATGTGTTTCGGTCGAAATGTTAATGTGTTTCGGTCGAAATGTTAATGTGTTTCGGTCGAAATGTTAATGTGTTTCGGTCGAAATGTTAATGTGTTTCGGTCTAAATGTTAATGTGTTTCGGTCGAAATGTAAATGTGTTTCCGTCGAAATGTTAATGTGTTTCGGTCGAAATGTTAATGTGTTTCCGTCGAAATGTTAATGTGTTTCGGTCGAAATGTTAATGTGTTTCGGTCGAAATGTAAATGTGTTTCGGTCGAAATGTAAATGTGTTTCGGTCTAAATGTTAATGTGTTTCGGTCTAAATGTTAATGTGTTTCGGTCTAAATGTTAATGTGTTTCGGTCGAAATGTTAATGTGTTTCGGTCGAAATGTTAATGTGTTTCGGTCGAAATGTAAATGTGTTTCGGTCGAAATGTTAATGTGTTTCGGTCGAAATGTTAATGTGTTTCGGTCGAAATGTAAATGTGTTTCGGTCGAAATGTTAATGTGTTTGGGTAAATGTATTATTGTTTTGCACTTCCCGGCCACCGTAGATCAGACACTGTGAGAACTAATACGTTTAATCTCCTGTAGGTGCTGTCAAATACCATTTTTATTTTAGTCATATTAAATGCTTTTAATTACATAGAGTCTATTTTTTTTCTTTTAGAACATGGTATATATTTATAAACCTCTTCAGCTGACTGCCTATTGTTAACTGTTTCTGGTAGAATTTCCTGCCATTTTGTGGCGTTCCTCTTCTTCAGATGGCATGGGCTTGGCAGCGGTCCCGGCGTTTGCAGCGCAGATAACAACAAGCCTTGACCCTCGTAAAAATGTAAACCACATTCATTGTTGAAGGACGTGAACCGGTTGACCTTCAGAGCAGCAAAGTCTGAGCTGAATGATGCAAAGTTCCAGCCTTAAAGGATCCCACCCACTATTCCGACGGCGTCTGCAGTCCGGCGTGTAATTTTTGTTGGGAAGCTTTGCTCCACATGTGACCTATGGTCTCCTTGTGGCCCAGTTATTATTAAAAGTGTGCAGAGGTCTGGAAAAGAATTCAGAATGCCTCTTTGGTGAATTCGCCGGCCCACATGACGAGAATAAACGAGGCTTTGAAGAGCCAGAAAAACACAAATATCATGCATTTAATAGACAGTGAGGTTATGTAATTCAACCAGGATTTATTTATACATTTCTTTAAAGGAAAGGCGTGATTTCATGTGCTCATCCAGGATGAGTTTTGTAATGAAGACATGATGCTGCAACACTTGTACAGTCATGACGCTGAATGGGAGCAGACAGAAATGAAACTATGAAGATCTAATGCGGCGAATGTGGTGAAACTGAGAAGACACGCTACACAGTACCTGCTAACAAACTTTTTTTTTTTAATTCCACAAGAGATAGTTCATCTTGAGTTGATCACCAGCTAAAAATAATAAACTTTCTTTGGCCTTTTACGTTTTTTTTAACCATCTGACAACGAAAGAAAGGTTAAATTCCGAGCATTCTTGCGAGATCCGTCTTGTCATCCTGGTATGAGGAAAATTAGATTACTTTTCCGCTGAAGGACAAGCTGGAAAATAATATTTTTTTTTTTCCTCTTGAAAAAGATACACCGTGTGTGATCTTATCTGGAATGACACGCTGATGCTGGTGAATTCAAAATGTCAAATGACTGTAAAACATTTCCCCGTGATAGTTGTGCAAACATTACAACTCAGAGAAAGTTACTGTGCTTCTCCTTCAACCGTGTGTTGCAGTTGGACATAATACTGAGAAAAAGGAAGTGGTAAAAATAGAAGGAATCTCTCCAGGTCTGGAAAACCCATCAGGATAGACGGATGGATCCAAAGAATTCCAGTTTTTGTGAATTTCAAAGATAACTTTATATGTTTCCTTTCAAAGCGCCAAATATGGAGGGATGTTTGATGAATTATTCTGCTCCGACTATACCATAATGATAGTTTATTAATAAAGGGGGTAGAAGGAGAAATGTCTGTCAAGACGCTCCTGGTAAAATCATCATGGCTAAAACACGAGGGGGACGTGTTAAAGTGTGAATGGATTTGATCCAATACACGGGACAAACCATTTTAACACTCAGATCTACAGCAGTGGATTTCATGTTCTGAAAACTGAATCTAAGTTGATGTTGAAAAAATGGGAGCAGTTTGTCTTTTTTTTATAAAGAATCCTCCAAGATCTTATTGAGTATTTTTTTTCGGTTTCTAGTTATTAAATCTGATATAAAACAAGATTCCTTATGTATGATTTTTCAGTTGTTTAATGACAGGGGTGTCAGGACAAAATTTGGTGGAGTGAAACTTCCTGAAGGCCAACCAATCAGCTGCATTCTTTGAACCTTTATGATAACACTAAATGCGAACAAACTATGATTTTTTTTTCTGCAGTTGGAGACTTTTCCTGTCTTTACATAGAACCATTGACTGTATAATAACTGGACACATCAACCCCTCCCCTCTTGTGTTCCAAACAGGAAGTACCTGCTGGTTCCAATATATATGTGTGATATATTATAAATAAACGTTTGAATATAAATTAAAGTAAAAGTAAAGTGGTCATCTCATTTAGAAATACAAAAAAAATTTGGTTTTGATCAGAAAATAAATATTTTTATATTTTGCTTGCAGTCGAAATTTTAGAAATGAGTTCTTAGAAAGCCCTGAGGGAAGCATGTTTTTGATTTTATAAAAGAAATCTGGGGAGCAGTAGAAATTTGAATAGCCAGACATTGGACACGCCCATTTTAAGACAATAAATCTTGAATTTCTTGATTCATTTAAGCTTGGAAACACATTGTATTTTAAGCAAAATTTCTATTGAAAATGTTTTGTTTAGAGAAATAGATTGACTTAATTTAGAAAAACTGGAAAGTTTTATTTGACTAATTTAAGATTAATCTTTAAAATCTTAAAATGGTCTTGACATGAGAATAGCTGGAGTGTGGTGGCGTGATGAAGCAGCGTCACAGGTTGCAGGACAGTACCTGAAGATTTCAATTGTTTTTTTGCATCCTGTCATTTCCATTCCATCAGTTTATGGTTTGCACCAGACACACAAATCATTCACATTCACCAGTTTAACTCTAAGGGTGCTTTTTAATAGAATGTTACTCACCATCCAGGCTTCCCACCACAAACATTCCAACCAGAGCATTGTACACATCATCAAACATATAGGAAACAGGAAGTGACATCACATGTCAGAATTGTACTTTTTTTTTTCTCTCTATCATAATGCTTTTGTTTCATGCTTAAGTATTTCTACTTTTTAAGTTATGTTTTCCGCAGGACTTTGATGTGAAAAAATGTTTGGTTAATTGGCCAATGGGAGGGGCTAAGCCTTTATGAGGGGAGAACTTGTCTCAGTTAGAGAGAGAAGTCATGTTTGCAGCGGTGGAAACAAGCTCTCACAGACAGTGATGGTCATTCTGTTTGTTTTTTTTGTTTTTGGCAACAATAAAATTTTCTTTTTTCTTTAAGGCTCGGTCATCTTACTTTTTAGTGCTTCCTCCTTCATTACAAGAAGAACTCCGTCACAGGTGACTCTAAAAATAGGACATTCTGGGAGGGAAAAAGTGCATACTAATTTATCTAAGCACCAGTAAAAGTTTTTAATATTTTTTTTTGACAAAATAGTTCAAAAAGCTGTTAGAACGCCAATTTTTAAAACTTTGAAAACATAAATTTTAAACACAATTATGAACTAGACATATAGCATTACCTGCAGTAATGCTAAAGTGAATGCTGTAAGCCGAATTTGGCCGCTGAAGATGCTAGTACGGATAGCTGAAAAATGCTGAAATTGATAGCTGAAAACGCTGAAGCTGATAATTGAAAATGTTGAAGCTGATGAGTGCTAAAATATTAGCGAAATACCAAATTAGCTTGAAAAACTAAAATAAAAAGGCTTAAGATAGCCAAAACAGCTAGCATGTATCTGAAGAAAATAGCTAACATTCAAAATAGCTATAAAAAAGCAAAAAAAAGCCTAAATTAGCCAAAACAGCTAGCATGTATCTGAAAAAATACTTAAAATTCAAAATAGCCATAAAAAAGCAAAAAAAAAAAAGCCTAAATTAGCCAAAACAGCTAGCATGTATCTGAAAAAATAGCTAGAATTCAAAATAGCCATAAAAAAGCAAAAAAAAAGCCTAAATTAGCCAAAACAGCTAGCATGTATCTGAAAAAATAGCTAACATTCAAAATAGCCATAAAAAAGCACAAAAAAAGCCTAAATTAGCCAAAACAGCTAGCATGTAGTCTTAATATTAGCTAATTTCCAAAACAGCCTAAAAAAGAGCCACAATTAGCCAAAAAAGCTATTAGCTAATTTCCAAAATAGCCACAAAAAAAATCTTAGCAAATGCCAGAATAGTCCAAAAAGCTCGGAGAATACTCACTTTTAAAACTTTAAAACCATAACTTTTTAACAATATTTTGAATATTAAAAAAGGAAGGAATATTAATCCAGAATAAATCAACTTAAACCTTAAATTAAATAACATTCAATGTTTCACTCTCCATACAAATATATATTTGTTTAAATTATAATCATTGTAATTAAGTTAAAAATCGCAATACAGCATCGGGCCACTTATAACAATAAAATAAAATGATCTGGAGGGCCGGATATAATTACCCAGAGGGCCAGATCTGGCCCCCGGGCCTTGACTTTGACATGTGCTATAGAGGCATTATATGACCTGTTGTGGACTCGATTGCATAACAAAACCCTTCAGGAAATGGTTGGGATTGTGTCATGGGAAATAGCTTCTGTGTTCTAAATCAGCTGGTGGAGACATTTTTTCATCGAGTACATCCTGTTCGCCAGCCGCCGTGCATTTAGGGCCGCGCCGTTTTTTTGCATATCTTCAACAGTCGCACTATTGTGGAAAGACCTTATCTTTTCAATCATTTTATTGAAATAAAAAAATGCTGTAAGGTCTGTGGCCCAGAAAAGAAAACCTGTTCTGTAACATGATCCAGCTTGTTGCATAACAGAGAAATTTGAAAATTCCAAACGGAGATATGATCGTTGGAAAACGCCGGCTCATTTTTCGAGTCTGGCAGAGAAAGTGAAAGACAGAAAATAGCTGGAAGTCTTGAGATGTGAAGACGTGTGAATAAATGCAGGTTCCAGTACTTGATGTTATTATAGCTTCAGGTGTAACAGTAAAGGTATTAAATATGGAGTGACTTTTATTTTCTCATTTCATGCATTTCCCAGAGTTCCCTGTTACCTGGACACCCTCTGTTTACAAAAACACCGTCGCTGGGTGTGCAGACTTAACATGGCTTGTGTTCTCCAGCGCATTAATAAGCAGAGCAGCCTTCCTCTGACAGACTAAATACAAGCATATCAGCTCGCGCTGCTTTTCTTATTTCAGCTGTTAACCTTCTCATTTGCATTTCGCACTCGCAGACGTCCTTGCCTCTGCTTCTCGGACGCTCTTTCCTCTTTCGTGCATGTAGAAACGCACTTCCCATAACTCTCTGGTGCGTGTGGCATAAACATTTGCATGTTTAGGATGTGAGGTTTTATTCAAATAAAAGACGCTGTTAAAGGAAGCTTCGGGGGCGCTCTTTAAATGACTCAGAATTTAATAAACTGGAGGAAATCCAAAGGTGTTGATGGTATTCCTGAAGCTTCAGTGCTTTGGGGGGTGAAGTTTTACACACCTGAGGCATGCAAACCTGGTACATATCTGTCATCGGAGGAATTCTTTTGGTCTCAAACTTCATATTCCTGAACCTTTTCGTTCCGCTCTTGTCCTGGGTTCAGATTCTTCCGTACTCTCGTAGTTCAGAAGAAATCCTCAACAGATACTGCTTTCCCATTACTGAGTAGAAAAACAATGCTGTCCGTCTTCATTTGTGACATTCCTGCTCTGTTTACTTAGCAGACTCTGGTATTCCCATTTGGCTGGCTTGTTTTGCAAATGCTATTTTTAGGAAAGGACAAATCACAACAGAAATAAGAAAAATAATTAGCGTAGCAGCTTGTTTTACACGAGTCAAACTAACTGCAGAAGCTAATTACTACACTGACAGTTCATTGTTCTGATTCCTGTTGTCATTCCTTTAAGTCTCAGTTGAGTTCCTGTGTCTTCTTCATTTAATTGTTGATTTATTTATGTTATCAGCAATTTATTTAACAAGGACATTGCAAAAAATGATCTCTAAAGATACTCCTGGACAAAAGGCAAGTTTGTCTCCTTATATAAAGAATGTGAAATGAACAACAAAAATACAAACACAAATGGGAAATCGAAATTTTCTTTTATATTGTTAAACGATAATACAACAATATAATATGAATAATTAATAGGTAAAAGCATCATGTAAAACACACAAAAAATCAGCCACTTTTATTCCAAGACACAACACAACTTCATAATTTCTGTTATTTTTTGTATTTTTATTATTTGTACTCATTAAAAGTACCCTGAGTGCTAAAACCAGAATTGTCTTACGTCACCTTTGTTATGGACAACAGTTAATTGTAACAAATTAGAATTGGGGGCTCGTCCGGGATGCGAGAAGTTCATAACCCGGACAAGCTATAAAGGTAAACTCAGACTGAACGCGATTCGCACGGTGGAGCTGTCCAGTTTCGATGTTAAGTCAATGGTACAGAGGTGAATTGAGGCGATCTGAAGACCCGCGGCATGATTTGACCGATTTAACCGATGGTCTTGCAGTAGCTCGATCCAATTCGCCACAATGTCAGTGTCAAATTGGGGGCTCGTCCGGGATGTGAGAGGCCCTGAGCCCCCGATTTGTCTGGCTGTCGCGGCAGAAGACCACAGCAAAGACGCTGAACCACACATTGCTCCTGGAGGTTTTAGGTTGGTGCAAATGAACCACCACCAGGTGACTGGGACTATAAAGTGCGTTCTAGTACATTATACAAATATACATCATTTACCTGTGATCCATGGCTGGATTGGAGAAGGTTGTGGGTATTATGCACGGTCACAAGTCTGACGAGTCATGATGAGCAGAGTTCACTTCCTTTGCAGCTTTTACAGAAAAAGCTTTTTGACCAAAGATTTGAATTTTTAGGGTAAAAAAAATATTTCTGAAGGACAGATCATGTTAAACAAATATTTTTTAAAAATACAGCATACGTATCTTACTTGGAATCAATTTTTAAAGCACATCAAATGAGATTTCTCTCTTAAAATGTGTCATGTTGAAAATTAAAAAGGTTTTAGCCAAAAAATTAATGTTGAAACAATCTAATATCCTGTAAAATACATTTTCCATCTTGAATTGATCGTTATCTCAAAGTAAGGGTATGTTTTCTAAGCTCTCCCTTTACATGCATAGACTTATACACAAATTCTCACTGATGTCAGTGAACTGTCCATTCTACATCCTGGCTCCTGACCAGTGGGGGCTGTGGTGGGCTCTTGAGCAGCGTCTGGGTCTTATTCTTAAAACTAGCAGCGGGGGGGTCCTGCCGTGCTCTTGTATTTACTGTAAACTGTCCTACGTGACTTTCAAAGTGGAAGAGGCTCCTCCCCTTTTTCTATACATGGATTACCATGTCATATGTCCTCTTTTGACTTAGTGATTAGAGGCGGGGTTAAAGGTTAAAGTACTTTCTGACAGTGAAACATGGTGTCATGGTGATTCTAGTAAACTTCCCATGATTCCTTGTGGTAGTTTTGCCCTTTAGATGACGAACAAGGGTCAAAATGAACCTCTGGGAAACGTGTTGGGCTGCATGATCCTCTGAGAACCGATCAACACATGAGTTGATTATTCCTCTTTATCTAGGGCAGTACATGACAGCAATTTATCACACTTTGTAATTATTACTAAGAATTTATGCGGCTGTAATTTTGGTTTCGATACGAAGCTCCTGCAGAAAAGTTCCTAATTGCATGATTATAGCCGCTGGTCATATGAGGAGGTTTTTCCAGGGGCTTTTCTCACCCAAGAAATTCAGTTTAAGCTGCAAAAGTGACTTGTCATTAAGATGGGCATGTCTGGAATGCCACAAGTTTATAACCTTATACAGGCATCACTCTCAGCTGATGGGCGAGTTCGCATTCCTCTCAGTTTCTGCTCATCAGGTTGTTGCAGCGTCACTCTCACATAACCTCCTCGTCGTCGTCTGCGCTGTTTGCATCCTTCCAGTAAACTGGATAAACTTCCTCCCTTATGAAACTAAGACTTATTTACATTAAAGCCCCAATCTGATGTTCTTGCACAATAAAACAAAGAAAATTAAGTTTAAATTTGTGTTTCTAAGTATTTCTTTATTCAAATCATTGTGAGTCGGAGGCAGACAGAGAATGAAAATCTTGTTTGCGACATAAAAAAATACGCCACCACCCTTGCTCTGCTCCGTTCTGAGGACAACTAGATCCATGAACGTCTTTGTTTTCCTCGTCTGTACGACACCATTTTTACACAGAGACTCACTGACAGCTGGATGGAGCAGTTAATATTATAAAGTTTACAGCTTTATTACTGTTCAATGAAATACAGTAGAATTTGTGATTATTGTATTTTATTTTACAGTCATAAAGCTGTAAAATGAATCCCAGTACACAGATACTCTACTGTATTTCATCTTGCAGTTGTATTACTGTAAAATGAAATCATTCATTCATTTTATTTATTTCATTTTCAAAGCACACAAAAGGAGTTTTACAGTAATCTTGGTTTTTATGAAAAAAATGAAAAAGGACAGAAAGAAGAAAACTTATTATCTCTGCCCCATTTAACCAAGTCAGTAAATGATTTCAGTCAACAACAAAATTATGCAACAGAATAAGCAAGTAGTAAGAGAAACAAACACCAAAAATAGTAGGGAAAAAAGTAGTAGTATTAGTAGTTTTCCTTCCTTTCCCATTAAGCCCGTTTTTAATGACTGTTTGATTCATATGATGTGAGCATTTGTTTTTTTAAAAGTAATAATTGATTGAGATACATTTTTCTAAGGTATTCCATAATCTAATACCCTGCACTGAAACACTTTTTTCCTTCATTTTGGTTCTAAATTTATTGGTTTTAAAAATGTCATGCCCTTTTAGGTTATAATTGCTCTTTCTTTTTTCAAACTTCTTTTGTAGTTACTATCGGTAGATACCATCGAAGTTCATAAAAGCAATTCTACTGCCCCTCCTTTTACGATGATGTCACTTCATTTTTCTTTCCAGTTTATTTAATGTAAACAAATATGGTAAATAATAACGTATTCTGGTTCGGTTTTGACATCTTCTCCAGCTGTTTTGAGTCCACTTGAGTAAAATGAAGATGAACAAACTCAACAAAGTTTCTGACTGGGACTTGACCGTCTGATGTAACAACCTGCGATGAAACTCCAAAGGTTCTCGTCACCTTGATAGACTGAAAACTTTACGAGAGGATAAAGAAACCTGGCAGACTTCCACTGCGTATAACGCTGAACGAGCACCAACAGGATGTTGTTTCAGTATAAAAATGAAAGCATCATGAAAATGCACCGCTAGGCTCTCAGGAGATTTATTATATTACATTGAAGATTATAGTAGTGACCACGAGCATTTTCAAATTCTTTGCTGTTTACAGACATAACAGAAAAAAACCTGCCAAGTTACTGAAATCTGTTGTAGAAATGTCCCACCATATTTTGATTTAATTAGATTTTATTGACAATCAAGACTTTACAAACAATGCGTCTTGCTAACTATTTTCTGCTTTATGACTTGTTGGACGTATTTGTAATTTCTGAACCAGAAAATATACTTATAAGCTAATTAAAACCAACCAACCTTGGAATAAAAAAAATTAAAAAACTAGCTCTAATAAGTTTAGGTCGGTTGATTAAGACTACCGTATACATTCAGAATGAATGGGAAATGGTCTCTAGAGTGTCTTAGCTAATAGGTCAACCTGTAGGAAATAGACAATTAGACAATTGTTCAATAGTTATTTTTATGGGGAAAAAATGAAAAGAAAAAAAAAAACCTTTTACCAATAATTAAATTGGATCTAAAACACAGTGATATAAGAAGGAAAAAAAAAATTAAGTAAGTGGGAGAAGGCGATACATTTGTACTGTAAGGTTGATTTTTGACAATAAGTGACGCGACATGTGAACAATGTTTGGAACTTGTTGTGATTGTTAGGGGCAGCAAGTTAAACTTAATCCATAATGACATACTTGTTTGTGATTGGCCATATTTTTGTGGATATTTTTATTTACTGTTTTCTGATTCAAAGTAAACTTAGAAAGTACAGTAGTTGCAAATGAAATTCCCACAATCCATTGCAACAGTTCATTGATTGACAGTACGACAAAGTTTTTGTACAGTATTTTACTGCTGGAATTCCAATAAAATACAGACAAGTTTCCCCAGAATCTGTTAGAATATTATGTTAGATTGAAGATGAGACTTTATAAACACGCCCCTACTTCCTGTTACCTTGTTACCTATAACTGATATCTCTCTTATAGGTGACAGGAAGTGGGGGCGTGCCTACGAGTCAATGGTCCCGCCCACAACTTACAGGCAAATTTCTAATTAACCAGAAACTATGTCCTGGAAAATGACAGTTTTTTTTAAAGTTTTGGCTAAAAACAACATAATGTTAATTAAAAGACATTAATTTAAAAGAGCTCAAAAGATGAAAATATTATTTTTTTATAGTTGTGTGATTTGTTAATGCCACATTTTTTTGGGATATTTAAGTTATACTTTTAGATACAACTTTGTAAACTCCAAACAAATAAAGGAATCTGATGATTGTGTGGGATAAATCAATGTTAAAACTGGATTAACAAAAAGATTCAAAATCAATTTTCATTTCTGGTAATTAAAGACATTAGGTTCTCTTTTTACTGCTTTCCTAATATTCATATTTGTGACAATTTTCCATAAAAAGGTACAAAATTGTATGTTCTCTTTTTAAAATAGACAGAAACTTCCAAGTGGAATACTGAGATGTTCAGGCGTAACAATCAACTATAAGAAAGGAGACAGTTTGCAAACCCTCCAAACAGACAATTTTTACTCCAAAATCATTCATTTCAAGAGAGACAAAGACCTGTGGTTGTTTAGTGGTAATCCATTGTTAAGGGGATTGAGTTTGCAGACATCTCATGTGTCTTCACTGCTGCCTCTCGTTTAGCTGGGATGCGGCGGCAGATTCCTCCTCCCTGACCTTGCGTCAGAAGTGGGATTCCTTAAGATCCACCATCTGCGTGCCGCATTCCTCGCTCCGTCAGTGCTTTTTTTGCCAAATTGCCATCACAACATTCACATGACACAACAATGCGACTCCCGCGGCCGCAGACAGTCGTTTCCTGTCTTCCAGCTGGAGTGAGGGGTGTGAGAAACTCGCCGCCCGGAGATCAGAGTTATGGCCGACGAGGCGAGTGGAAGCGCGGAACCAAAAATCCTCGTCCCACTGCGACAACCAGACGCTACGCCCAACAGAAGGAGGAGAAACAAAGAGACGATTCAGTGTCACTTAACACAAGAAGGCCTGTGTGTGACAAAAAGTAAATATAATAAAGAAAAATGCTGCTTGGATGAGATGAAACAGGTGGAAACATTATAAAGCAGAAGTAAACCTTTGGAATTGATTAGGCAGATTATGCTAAAACCCAACAGATGGCAGTAATCCTTGTCTTTACTTGTGGGGTTTCAGGCTTTTGAATTAGAGGAGGGCTTGTCAGAGGCAGGTGGCTCATCAAAGTATGCAGGAACGCCCCACGCATAGTCATAGATGTGGGGTTAAAGGGTCAAAACTATCTCCATTGACTCTTTCAATCTGGGGACTAAACACCAAATTCAGTTTTAACAAAACATTTAGCTTTATTTTTGTTTCATTTTTTGGCTTAAAGTAGAAAAAAAAAAAAAAATCCTAAAAATGGTTTGTTAAATTGATGTTGCCATCAGCTGAAATGAAAAGATAAAATCAGATTACAGCAGGGATAATTAGTCAAATCCGCAGGATGGTGAGCACTAAGCTGGTGGAAGCACAAAACATGAGTCCAGGTCTCTGCATGAAGCTGAACACTTGATTTAAATTCAATTCTGGGTGATTTGGATCCACAAATTTAGAAGAAAGAGATTTCCTCTGGTGCTGATATGCTTGTTTTTAAGGATTTATGCGTTTGGTAACTTTGCATGACAATGCTCCGCCTGACGGGGAGCCCCGTTGAGGGTCAAGCCTCTTACACAGACGGACGTCACAGAAGGGTGATGCGTGCTCCTGAGGGATGCACGACTGTTTGTCTACGGCAGGAGGAAGCCCGGAAAAAACAGCAGGAGAACCGGGGTTTCATACGTCAATGCAACACAGCTGACCGCTTTTTACTTGTTTTTTATTACAAGTTAAATCCAAATTGTATAATTTAATAGCACACTATCAAATTTAAAAAAACTAAGTTGCCTTCTTTAAGCAGGAACACAAAAAATTATTTCTATATTTGCTCACAATGATCACAAAGATTGAGAAATGTTAAAAGCTGCTAAAATTAAGTTAAGTTGTAAAGAAATCTGTCATTTTAAAGACCCACTCTGGCAAAATTTTTATTTTTTTTTGTTCTTGAGGCTTTTTTTACGTTTACCGTATTTTCTGGAGTATAAGTCGCACTTTTGGGGAAAAAAGTCGGAAGTTTCGGAACAAGTCCAGCGTAACTAAATACATCAATAAATTCAAGAATACTAATCGTTTGATCTCTATAAGAAAGATATCAAAGTTTCAGAGGAAAACTGTTTTGGACGACATTTATTTTTCTGCTGCTGTCAGTTGCAAATACTTATACTCCGATACAGCGCCTTCTATTGGTTGTTAGATTAAACAACAGTGAAAGGACAATTGACGTTTACTGGGAAAATGACAAATATATTATTGATGCCTAAAAACAACACACAAATAAGTCGCTCCTGAGTATAAGTCACACCCCCGGCTAAACTATAAAAAAAACTGCGACTTATACTCTGGAAAATGCGGTAAATTAAGCTTAAAATTGCATTTTTGAGTATTTCTTTATTCAAACTGTTTTATTTCAGGAGCAGATGGAAAAATTTGAAAAAAAAGTGTATTTGTTAGGTAAAAAATACACTGAGTGAACCACAAGCTCTGAGCTATCAGCAACGGGAAGGGGAAGAGGGGCGGGGTTGCTCTGCACAAAATGTCCCGCCCACAAGTCAGAAGCTAAAAACAACATAATCATTATGAAAATAGATCAAAAGATGATCAGAGTGAGATTTAATTTTATTAATCTGCCAAATTAGTGCAATATTTCATGTTTTTCACAGACAGTAAGAGGTACGAACAAGCTTTAAGATGATGTAGAAGTATCAAATATTTACTAAAAGCTGAGGTTTATTGGTCGTTGACAGTATGGAAGTTGTTGTCCGTATGTTTTTTTATTGTGATGATCCAGAGACCTTCTTCAGTTGTCCTTTGCCGGTCATCTCCCGACTCCACGTGACCCTGAACAGGATTAAACGGGTGTGGAAAAAGGGATGGGTTGCCTGACGAATTCATAAAAAGAGGCCATGAAGTGTGACATTTGCAGCATAAAAGAGGAAAGCATCTGACCATCGATCCTGGTCTCCTCCCCTTACGCCGCTACTAAGGGAAACGCAGCAACACAGATGGCTCCGTGTCACCAAATGGTTCAGCAAGCAGCGCCCACAACAGAATGAGTGACAGATGAGCAAAAAAAACCAAAACACACTTTGAAAATTGTAATTGTAATGTAAAATTTAAAATTTTTAATTTAATTACGAGTGCCAAAAATATTCGCTTAGTCTCAAAAACACAATTTTTATTTCTCTAACAAAGGGAGGCGGGGCGGTCGCCACGACAACACAAACAAACACTTAACCGAGGCAACACGCTTCACCAGGTAATCATTGGCAGCGAGCCGACCTTTGACCTCTGCCGTGGCTCGGATCACCTTCGGTCACGTCTGCCTGCTGTCGCTGCGTGATCCATTGTGACACTGCAAGGGCGCAGGTTTTCTGTAAGTGAAACAAAGGACGACTTTAGAGTAAACGACACACCTTTTCACTTTAAATCCATATCGAAACAAAAGGTGGAGGAGAGGTTGAGTGGTTAAACTTCAGATGTTAGAGAAATATTGTTTGATTTCACTTTTAATATATATTTAAGATATTCTCTCAGCAAACCCTTAGCAAAAAGTACTTAAAGTTTATTTATTCAAATATTCTTGAGCATAAATATAAGTATAGGAAAAACACTATAGAGCAGGGCTGCTCATTCCTGGTCCTCAAGATCTACCAACCTGCCTGTTTTCCAGCTCTCCATGTACTGCTTGCTGCTGATTACCTGGACCAGGTGTGTTCTTTCAATCAGATTGTGGAGACATCTGACTGAGCCAATCAACAGCTGGCAGGGCTTGGAGATCTGGAAAACAGTCAGGGTGGTAGATCTCGAGGACCAGGAATGAGCAGCCCTGCTATAGAGCATGTACTTGAAGTGTAGAAAGTATACTAACTGAATACTTTTTCAAACTAAATTTTAACATTTTAAGTGTACAATAGGGCTATAGTCCATAAAAATACATTTAAAGTATATTGAATCCCTTTTACTATAAGTACACTTGTATATAGTTAATAATATAGTAATAATTGAGTCACTTTTTTAATATTTATGTGGCACTTTATAACACAGTCAGGGAGCCAACAGTTAGAATTGAGCAGATTAAGACTAAAATGTTAAAAACAACAAGAAAAACACATAAAATACACAGAAAAATTCGATAAAATGAGTAAAAGCAAATAAGATTAACACTACAGAGTATTAAATCTGAAAAGATTCAATATGACTCAGTAACAGAAATTTTCCACAAGCAGACTGCAACGTTAGGTGTACCTGTGTGCTAATTTGATTTGATTTGATTTGATTTGTTGGCTTATTTCCACCATTGTTACAAGAAAATGACAAAAATTAAACTAATTATAGAAATAACCAAGAGAACTGATCAATAAAAGAAGTAAAAACAAAGAAAAATTCACGTAAATGTATAAAGAAAGTCTTTTTATCTCATAATCAGAAAAAAAAATGCAGTTAGGCAAACAATGAAATAAAAATTTATATATATGGTGATTATTAACTCAAGTTTGATTTTCTGTCTTCTCTCTTCGACTTTCTTCTTACTTTTCATCACAAGAATATTTCTCTGTTCTGCACGGACAAAACGAGATTTATTGATGTATTTTGAACTGAATTAAGACAAATATGGATGGATTTCTGTTTAGGTGAATTTGCAATAAATGTCTTTTGTCCATTCCAAATAAAAATATAAAATCAGCAAAAAAGAAAAGAAAAGGTTGCAGGAATAAGTAAACTTTTGTTACATTATTTCACCCCTACTGAGTTATTTTTTATATATTTTTTATAGTTTTCATACTCTGGTTCTTAGACTTAGATTTTCAGATTGATCTTTTATTTTCTGACATGATTATTTGTGATTTGCATGAAAACCTAACGAGATCATAGTTTTAAATTGAACTCTGCTACCAAAAAAATCAGTTTCTCGTAATTTCTTCTGGAGATCAGATATTTAATTCCCTCGTCATGTTTTTATCTCTTCAAAATTCTCCGAGTTAAAATTTTCCGACTTTCTCCGAAGGACTTTATCGAATCTCGCGGAAGATCGACGTGTTTACGACTTTCAGCCACATTCTTATGGCGTGTCATTGTGATCCAGCTGATAAAACGGTTTGTATCTAACCCAATTAGATAAGCGTCTGATTGATAATCACAAGTGAGGCACAATGTGGGCCATTCATCTGAAAAAGCTTAAAAGTTCCCCCTTTTCTGTGACATTCAGGATATTGTTTTTTTCTTGAATAATTCGATCTAGATAGGCCGATGAATAAAAGGGTTTGAGAAAATCCTTTCAGTTTCTGAGCTGCTCATGATTGAGTTTGATGGTTTCTGTTGAAACTGCCCCACACCCTCAACGATCTTTAGGGTGATGCACCGTTTCCTCTGCATGCATCTCTATGCCAACCTGGTAACACATTTCCTCGGTGTTGAGTCACACATTCAGCCAGCTGAGATACAGTTTTAGCCAAAAGTATTAAATAATCTGACGCTTTTGTCTGCAAAAATACCCGAATTGCTTGGAAAATCATATTGCATTTGCAGACGTGAGAAACGTATGCATTCCTCTGAACTCAAAGGTCACATTGCCAGGAAGACGGGCAGGATGTGGCTAACGTTTCATCGTCTGCACATACCTGAGAACAGCGTTTGCGTTCTATTTTTTTTTTAATCCTGCTCACTTTTTCATTCTGTTTTCATGCTTTGCACCAACCCACGCAGCTTGCAGAGCAAAAACAGTTGCAGCTTCGAATGGAAAAAAAGAATCTTATTTCATATTTGTGGGGAGAAAATGCCTCTGCGGGTGTAAACGGCGAGATCCCTCCAAATGCCCCCGTCCGTCTCCCTCTGGGATGCGCTTATTTGGAAAACTTGCGACTGATTCATCAAAACTTATTTCCTTGTGGTGGAAATGTGAAGCTTAAAGAAAACACCGGCCTGCGCAGGATCACGAGCATCTAAGACTGTTTATGTGAAAAACATGTGAGGAGGAATTAGAGGGGGTCCTTTTCTAAACATGGACTGTATCGTAGAAACCAAATAAAGTACTGATGGAGCTCAGGGTAGTAATTAAAAAACAAGAAAAAACACTTCTCCTCCTCCAACTTTGTTTACTTCTTATATAGAGCACATGTGTCAAAGTCAAGGCCCGGGGGCCGGATCCGGCCCACCAGGTAATTCTATCCGGCCCTCCAGATTATTTTATTTTACTGTTAATGGCCCGATGTTATCTTGCACTAATTTCTAACTTGTATAATTTTGACAAAACATATTTTTATAAAGAGTAAAATATTGAAAGTTATTTAAGGTTTAAACTGATTAATTCTGGAATAAAATTCCTGCCTTTTTATTATTCAGAGTCATGTTAAAAAGTTACGAATTAGCATTCTGCTAGCTTTTGGACTGTTACAAATATTTTTTAGTCTGTTTTGGAGTTAGGCTAATATTTAAGCGACATGCTAGCTGTTTTGGCTAATTCAGACTTTTTTCATTTTTTTTTGGTGGCTATTTTAGAGCTTAGCTAATATTTTAGCGATATGCTAGTTATTTTGGCCAGTTTAAGCTTTTTTTTTAGTTTTTTAGTCCGTTTTGGAGTTTAGTTATTTCAGCTAAATGCTAGCTGTTTTGACTAATTTAGGCTTTTTAAAACGTTTTTTTAGGGATTTTTTGGAGTTAAGCTAATACTTACACATTAGTTGTTTAGGCTAATTTAGGCTTTTTCCATTTTAGGCTATTTTTAAGTTTAGCTATTTTTTTCAGCTACATGCTAGCTGTTATGACCAATTTGGGCTTTTTTTAAAAATAGTTTTTCAGGCTGTTTTAGAGTTAGGCTAATATTTACATGTTTGTTGTTTTTGGTTAATTTTGGCTTTTTTCATATTTTCAGGCTATTTTGAAGTTTAGTTATTTTTTTCAGCTAAATACTAGCTGTTTTGGGTAATTTAGGCTTTTAAAAATTTTTTTTAGGGTTTTTTGGAGTTAAGCTAATACTTACACACTAGTTGTTTAGGCTAATTTAGGCTTTTTCCGTTTTAGGCTATTTTTAAGTTTAGCTATTTTTTCGGCTACATGCAAGCTGTTATGACCAATTTGGGCTTTTTTTTAAATAGTTTTTCAGGCTGTTTTAGAGTTAGGCCAATATTTACGTGTTTGTTGTTTTTGGTTAATTTTGACTTTTTTCATATTTTCAGGCTATTTTGAAGTTTAGTTATTTTTTTCAGCTACATATTAACTGTTTTGGGTAATTT
Organism: Oryzias javanicus; assembly: GCA_003999625.1. Classification (NCBI taxonomy): domain Eukaryota; kingdom Metazoa; phylum Chordata; class Actinopteri; order Beloniformes; family Adrianichthyidae; genus Oryzias; species Oryzias javanicus. The sequence continues at coordinate 19,809,346 of CM012444.1, forward strand.
AGGCTTTTAAAAAAGTTTTTTTAGGGTTTTTTGGAGTTAAGCTAATACTTACACACTAGTTGTTTAGGCTAATTTAGGCTTTTTACGTTTTAGGCTATTTTTAAGTTTAGCTATTTTTTTCAGCTACTTGCAAGCTGTTTTGACCAATTTGGGCTTTTTTTTTTAAATAGTTTTTCAGGCTGTTTTAGAGTTAGGCTAATATTTACATGTTTTGTTGTTTTTGGTTAATTTAGGCTTTTTTCATATTTTCAGGCTATTTTGAAGTTTAGTTATTTTTTTCAGCTACATATTAACTGTTTTGGGTAATTTAGGCTTTTAAAAAAGTTTTTTTTAGGGTTTTTTGGAGTTAAGCTAATACTTACACACTAGTTGTTTAGGCTAATTTAGGCTTTTTACGTTTTAGGCTATTTTTAAGTTTAGCTATTTTTTCAGCTACTTGCAAGCTGTTTTGACCAATTTGGGCTTTTTTTTTAAAATAGTTTTTCAGGCTGTTTTAGAGTTAGGCTAATATTTACATGTTTGTTGTTTTTGGTTAATTTAGGCTTTTTTCATATTTTCAGGCTATTTTGAAGTTTAGTTATTTTTTTCAGCTACATGTTAGCTGTTTTGGCTAATTTAGGCTTTTTAAAAAGTTTTTTAGGGTTTTTTGGAGTTAAGCTAATACTTACACACTAGTTGTTTAGGCTAATTCAGGCTTTTTCCGTTTTAGACTATTTTTAAGTTTAGCTATTTTTTCAGCTACTTGCAAGCTGTTTTGGTTAATTTTGGTTTTTTTTTAAAAAGTTTTTCAGGCTGTTTTAGAGTTAGGCTAATATTTACATGTTTTTGGTTAATTTAGGCTTTTTTCATATTTTCAGGCTATTTTGAAGTTTAGTTATTTTTTTCAGCTACATGTTAGCTGTTTTGGTTAACCTTTTTTTTAGCATTTAACTAATATTTCAGCTTCAGTGTTTTCAGCTATTAGCTTCTGTGATATGTCTAGTTCATAATTATGTTAAAAAGTTTTGAAGTTTTAAAAATTTACATCTAGAGTGTTCAATATGTCCACCCTGTTTGACCTACGATCTATAGTTGTGTTATGGATTTTGGCCCTCACGTGCGATTGAGTTTGACACCTCCAGGGCTATTCTAATGACCTATTTTTATCTTTGCTTCAGCGTATTATTCTGTTGCCAAAAGGATTAGGAACTTGTCTTTTAATGCCTCACAAGCGTCAGCTCAGCTCCTACTCTCCTGAGGTGAAGGACTTTTGTGTGCCAGTATTCGGTCAACCACTTCTCCCTGCCACGACCGCGGCGGTCATTTATTTTTTTTTCCTCGGCAGGTAATCCGGCCTAAAAACGGACTAGAAGTCACAAGGACATTTGATTGTTTCATGCGTTTAATGCTTCTCTGCTGCAAACAGTTGAGATGCCCCGCCATCACATCCTTTGCTGCACTTGTGTTCTAACCTCGTGAGTCGTAAAACACAGGCTCTCCAAGCGTGCAAATTAGCATCTGCCGTTGTAAAAGCACGAAACTGTCAGGTAAAGACATCAGCTGCATGTCAAATTACAAATTGCACAACACACAACCGTGATGACAATCTGTGCATGCAAACAAAGAAGAACGGGGATCACTTCTAGATTGAGCTGAGATTACCAAGTAGCTTTTCTCAGTCTAAAGCCATTCATTAAATGAGATCCTCCCTCTGCGTAAACAGTGATTTCCTACAGAGATCCATAAACAGAGAATTTACACAACTAGCAATCATTCTTTATGTGCAAATTTATAGGATGGGGGTTTTATTAGCATCTTTCACAAAATAAAGTATCTTGAATTTTACAAGAAACACCTTTGTATTTTGTTCCATTTGCATTTATTTTTTTCCAAAAGAAGACTTTTTTTTTTTTTGCTGTGCAATTTTTTTCCCCCCAGTCAATGTTTATAGTAAAAGATAAGAGTGAACGCATTTCATAAAGAAACAGAAGGAAGCATTTAAAAACACTTTCATAACTTTTTGCATAGCAAAGGTCAAAAAGAGCTTAGGGTAAAAAATAAAAATGCAAATAATAGACTCTCTGTGTTTGATTCATTTACTTTATGGAGTTTTATGTGCAAATAAATTCTGGGGAGTTTTTTTGTCCTGATGTCCACAGATGACCCTATCTAGATCTTTAAACTTGTTTTATAGACAGTTTTTTTTTGTTTATTTATCCCATTGATAGAGGCATAATGTTGTGTTTTATATTATAGTTTATGTACTGAAACACAATTTGTTTATTGACGTTTATTAAAAAATAGCTATAGAGATGTGAGCCCCTTCCAAACAAAGTGAACCTCATATTTCACGTCATAAAACCATACAAAAAGTTTCTGTTTTTTTTAAGGTAACACTCCAATTTATAGTCCAGGTCTTGTCAACTACAATGAGCTATTTTCTGACCCCAACAAGGCATATTTTGTTCCAGGAAAGTTTTGCGTTCCCCAAATCGTTGCTGAACTTCTCCTATTTACATTAGCTTAACTGCAGGCTGGCAGGTTAATTCACTGGTATGCATTTTCATTAGGTCTCTGGGGCCAGGTAGAGCTCCTTCACTAATGTGGTTCCCCTGAACTGTGACCTTGGCTTTAATGGGATGTCTGGCAGAGAGGGATGGTCAGGGGTTTAGAGCGGGCTCGCTCAAACCCAACGAAGAGGTCTTAAGGGATGGAACAGATTATGTAACTTTGCTGAAACACACGACTGATTGGTGAAAGTCAACTTTGTCACTCTTGTGTTCTCTGATTTCTGCAGCGACTCAGTCAATTAAAAAAAAAATTGAATCAATTTTGCATATATTTTTATTTTATTTATATAAGAACATGTGATCAACCCTTGCTTAGGCTATAAAACTTACTACACAACGTCTTTATTTTGTTCTGTATTCCCCGTATCCAGACTGCACAAACATAACTCTAAATGTTCAGGATCATAAGGCACTTTTACGATGGGAAAAGAACCAAGAATATATCTCATGTGTTCTGTTGCATCATACATGAGACACTATTAATGTTTATGCTGTTAAAAATACAGGGAATAAAGTTAAACCATAACTCTACAAAGCTACACTGACATTCTGTGTTACGTTGGATTTATAAGAAAAAAAAGAATTAAAAAATAAATAAAATGAAAACAAAATTAAAAAATAAAATCTAAAAATGTAAAAAGAATAAAAATTTATATGGTTTTAAAGTGAATTAATTTTCAAAGGTTACTCTGATGTAAAAAAAAAGGAGAATTTTGATCATTCTTTCTGTCCTAAATTGTCCATCCATCATCCAACCATCCATCCATTTTTTTCCGCTCATCCAGGAACGGGCATCAAATACGTCAAAGCAAATCAAATCAAACTTTTTTTTAAAAAGTACTTTTCATACCTTGTGCAGCTCAAAACACTTAACAATTAAAAACATAAACACTAATTGAACATAGTGTCTCTTGGTACCAAATAATTTAAGAATTTAGATTATTTAGAGTCGCCACCCGCCCTCTCCCTCGCCACCCGCACTTACACACCATTGCCGCCCTCGAGCCCACCTTTGACAAATGCTTACTTGTTAAGCAGCCACCATGCACCCCTAAATCCCCCCCTCCTCTTACTGTATGGTAGGTCTGAGATGTGAGAAATTGATTGAAAAGCACTTTTTTTTCAAAATGGCGGGTTTTCTGTTTGTTTCATCTCCATAGCAACCATTTTATGTTTTGTTCGCCTGAGGTCACTGAACAGATTGGCGTTAGTTTCATAACAATCGGCAAAAGTAATTTTTGGATTACCTTAGCAACGGAGGTTATTTGGTAACCACGCCCACCTTCCTTATATGTTAATATTCTATGTTATTATATTTGGAAGAGCTTTAACCTGGGATTAACATATTACCTTTTCACAGTAATCCATTGACATATGTGCCTGTATTAAGAGTGCGCCACTTTTGCAAGCTCGCCACGCGTGCGCTGTTCGAGATACTAAAATTGTAATGACAGATTTTCTTCCCCTGTTGCTTCCTGATGATACTCAAGAAGTATGGAAATGATCAGGGAAAAAAATCCTTGGGTTGATTTTTTTTTACTTTAGTATGTAGTAAAAATGTTTTTGTGAAAATTCAAGATCGCAGCCACTTCTCAAGGTCAAAGGTCAACATAACTTTAGGGGTCGTTGTAGACCTGGGCTAGCAACTTGTGAGTCAAAATTGTGCAAACAGAAGATTAGTTTTTACAAACGTGAAAAACGCCAAAGCTCCGATTTTGAAACAAAATGGCCACCAACCCAAAGGTCGTGTGCCCATCCCATAATAATTTCAAAACTTCCTTTGGATCTCCCCGACACAGCTACATTGGTTTCGTCTTTGGATTCCAACGTTTGTTTGTTTTTTTTTCGCAAAAAAAGTTTTTTGCAGAGTCAGCAGGTTTTTTGCTGCGTTCTTTTTTAAATGTCATTATTTCGTATATCGTTTTGTTCAGCTTGGGCTGTTTGTGTCTTTGTGTGTATTTTGTGTTCTGCTACACACTGGTCATGTCTGTTTGGGCTCAGGCCTGCCCTTGGGGGTCTTTTTTGCCTGTGCAGTTCTATACATTTTTTGCTAAAACAATATGGTCCTTGCAGTCAGTAGACCATAATTACAAATAGTCGACACTCAAATGGGTGACAATCATTTCAGCTTCCTTCAGCCTCAACCCGTGGCTTATTTTCCACCGTTAGCACTACTGTGACACCGGGACAATTTTTAATGTGAATTTACCATTTTCTCCTCAAAAATGCTTTAAAAATGAATCAACAATCCCCTCACTCACAAAAAAAAAAAAAAAAAAAAAAAAAAAATCAGATTATCAGTGTTCCTATCTTCAAACTGCCCTTCCTGTAATTCCTTTTCCCCATTTACAGCCGTGACCTCAGATAACCAAATGTCTTCGTTCTTTGTCTTATGTAAGCAGGGAGAACCTGTAGAACATCTTTCCTCCGAATCACAGAACATTCCAGTCTGGATCAGTAAGTTGAGCTGTTATGATGATGATGATGAGTTGTTTTGTGAACTGTTTTTGGCCCTCTGACTCTCCCACCGATATGAGGACCCGGACAAGGCCGGGTGGGAACATTTTCTGCCCCCAGGACGCTTCTCAGTCATGGGCGAGATTTGTGGGAGCGAAGCTGAAGCTTCACCTGCAATGCTGCAAAGTTCTGGGCGAGCAGCCAAGAAAACATGCCAACAATTATGCCTCGTGCGCCAGAATATGTTGGGATCAGGTGCGTAAATGTAACCAAATTTAGTTTAAATGAATGTTTACGCATGACATATTGATGGTACTTTAAAAAAAACTCATAAATAAAGATAAATATTACTTTATTTTATGTTTGGAGAAGCTGTTTTTGCCAACTCTCCTTGGTCCCTCCTTCTCAGGAAGTTCATTGGCTTGTGGCGCGGCGCGTCAGGCGCAGGGGGTTGGCCACGCTTTGGAGTGTATTGTCAGAATGTGTAGTAGCCTTCAGACTGATCCGGCGCACAGACTGTGCCGCGCGTTTACGCACCGTCCTGGACGATCTCCCGGACAGACAGACAGACAGATTCCTCCTGACGCACACCGACACACTTCGTATTTGTTATCATGCGACAGTTTCCTGAAGCGGAGCAGTGAAATATCCCCAGAAGTGTTGACATCGTTTTGATTTCACGGTTGGACTTTGATGCGCAAACCCATCCAAGGATGAATAAAAACGGGAAGGTGACAGAAATCCACTCCAGGATAAGGAAGGAGCCGTTCACCGCGAATTACGAGCTGGTGGGCAAAGAACTGGGCAGGTGAGTTTGCTGAATGGAGCTTAAAAACGCGCAGAGGTTTTGCAGCAATATCCAGATAATCTCATAATCATATTAGATCTACTCTGCACGTGTTTGGGAACAGTGTTCATTGAAGATTTTCTTTGATTTGGATGATTGTGGCGCGCTTGGCGCACGGAACGGTAATGCGCTTTTGTGAGGTTCCGGCTGAAAGTGGGTAGAAAAGAGCTTTTAGTTTTTCTCAACTTCCTCCCTCTGGATATTTGTAGCTCCATGTGTGGAGGAACCCCTCGGAGCAAAGTCTAGGGCTGTGCAGACTCTCCAAAACATTGGGAAACTCCTCAGCCCCCCATTATCTCTTGTGTTCTTGCTTGCCCACGTGTGTGGTCTGTGTATTCTAGGAGTTTTTCTGTCACCAGGAAGTGTTAGGACTCAAGATTGAGAGATTTGTAGCATTGTGCATCCTAATATTTTGATGTCATTAAGCAAATTGTAGCTCTAAGTTCTGTAAAAATGTTCCAAATGGCTTCTTACATTTGTTTTTCCATTTGTTCTTAATGCAGTTTAACAGTGAATGTGGAAATGCCACACACTGGAGATCAGATGACTGAGTTAAGGAGCTGCATTTTCCTTTGGTTCCGCTGATAAAAAAAAAAAAAAAAAAAGATTTCTTATTGTCTGCATCTGTCTGAGATGGCAACTCCAAAACTGACCGAATCCTTCCTTCTTCCAAAGCTTCCTGACCTCTTTATGTTTATTGATCATGTTGGAGCTTGGATGTAAAGCTCCTCATCGCATCAGCTGGGGCCCCTTCAGCAGACTCGAAAGAAAGCAGGAAGAGGAACTCCTGTTGTGCGTCTGTGAAGCAGGCAAATGAGGACTGTCATTTCTCGTTGCGCATCAGATATGAGTCAGTGCACCGAGGAACACAAAGCACAGACTCCACAGGAAATGACTTTCTCAACCAAATTATCACCATCTCAAGCCCACGGGGAGGTCTGAGTCCTGGTTGTTGAAGCTCCTGCTGAGAAAATCTCAGTAGAGAGTAGATCAGCCTCAATTAATCGACTATTGAAATAGTCGGTGACTAATTTAATAGTCGATCAGTCGTTAATTTATATTATATGGAGTCAGAGTGGAGTAAAGTTGAAAGTTGTGATGGCATTTTGTAGCTTTTTGGACTATTTTGGCATTTGTTTATGTTTTTAAGCCGTTTTGGAGTTCAGCTAATATTTCAGCTACTGCTGTTTTGACTAATTTAGATTTTTTTTCAGTTTTTGGGGCTATTTTAGAGTTTAGTTATTATTTCAGCTGCATGATAGCTGTTTTTAATAGTTTTTTAGGCTATTTTATGGTATTTTGGAGTTAGCTAATAATCAGCTATCAGCTTCAGCATTTTTAGCTATCAGCTTCAGCTATTTCAGCTATCAGCTTCAGCCTTTTCAGCTATCAGCTTCAGCCTTTTTAACTATTAGCTTCAGTGTTTTTAGCTATCAGATTCAGCATTTTCAGCTATCAGCTTCAGCTATTTCAGCTATCAGCTTCAGCCTTTTCAGCTATCAGCTTCAGCCTTTTTAACTATTAGCTTCAGTGTTTTTAGCTATTAGCTTCAGCATATTCAGCCATCAACTTCAGCTTTTTTAGCTATTAGCTTTGGCGTTTTCAGCTATCAACTTCAGCATTTTTAGCCATCAGCTTCAGGCTTTTTAACTATTAGCTTCAGTGTTTTTAGCTATTAGCGTCAGCGTTTTTATCTATCAGCTTCAGCATAGTCAGCCATCAACTTCGGCATTTTTAGCTATTAGCTTCAGCGTTTTAGCTTCAGCGTTTTTAGATATCAGCTTCAGTGTTTTCAGCTATAATCTTCAGCATTTTTAGCTATCAATTTCCGCATCTTCAACTATCAACACTAGCATCTTCAGCGGTCAAATTCAGCTCACAGCATTCACACGAGCATTATTGCAGGTAATTCTATATTTGTAGTTTTTAGTTCGTTTAAAGCTAATGATGGTTATGATGTGTTCTTTTGCATCCAGTTTGCACATGACCCAATTAGTCAAGTAATCGGAAAAAACAATCAATCAACTAATAAAATAATCGCTTGTGGCAGTCCTAGTTTAGAGGTTCTGGTAGTTCAACACATGCATGGATTGGTAACTTTTGACCCATTTTCTATTTAAAAAATCGATCTCTTGTTCATTCACGCCTAAGACCCCAGTCAGAATAGGAGCCAAAATAAAACCCAACTGCAGCCAGAACAGTTGCTGTTTTTGGTCGGCAGTGCTGCGTTTCTCAAATAACACTCTGGGAAAGTGACTGGCACCGTGCTGACTGGACCTCTTTATTGTGACTCTGCCCAGTTTGGTCATCTTTTCGCTTCTGTAGTTTCCCAAAGCGTGCATGACTTGTGAGGCCCAGAGATGTGTTTTTTTTGCACACTGACCCCCATGCTGCCAGGCAGAACAAGCTCCGGTCGGGTCGGGTGGGTGGTCCTGGTGTGAAGGCGTCCGACTGGTCAGCTTTTGTACGAATGTCAGTGAAGAATCAGCCTCTTGCTTAGGGGTCCCGGTGGAAACAACAACATAACTTTATTTGTCCCCCCTCTGCTGTCAGTCGGGAAGAAAGGGAAGTCATTATCAGGGTGGGAGGGACAGCTGGCGATTGTGTTGGTTTGACAGAGGGAGGCAATTCTACACACATTGGACATCCTGCCCACACCCACGGATGACCCCTAACGCCTCTTTTGAATCCATCAATGCGGACGCACAGAAATGAATAGAAGGGGGCTTATTGGGAACGGCGGAAGCTGTTTTCCTAGATCTGGCAACCGAGCGGCGTCATCTCTTTGGTTGCACTTTTAGCAGCTCTTTCCATCCTTCTGTATTTTCAAATGAACCCTCTTCTGTCAGTGTTTCACCCCTCAGACTGGAGTTTTGAGGACAGCCCAGTGGGTTTGGACTGCAATTGGAGGATGAATGGATATGGAACAGATCCGTCTTAAAGAATGCGGTTGTAATGTTTCTGTCTCCTCCCTTTCTTTCCTTTTTTTTTTTTTCCCAGGGGAAAGTTTGCGGTGGTGAAGAAGTGCACCGAGAAGGCCACAGGGAAGCAATACGCTGCCAAGTTCCTGCGAAAGCGGAGGAAGGGAGAGGACTGCCGCATGGACATCATGAACGAGATTGCCGTGCTGGAGTCCGCCAAGGCGAACCCTTATGTGGTGGCGCTGCACGAGGTCTACGAAACCACCTCTGAAATCATCCTCATCTTGGAGTGGTGAGACTTTTTTCCCACAATAATGATTTTCCTGCTCCTTTCCGTTTATTTTTCAGCACGTAAAGACTCAATTACACCCACAGCGATTTCCGCAACGTTCAGCTTGTTCAGGATGTTACTGGTTGTATTTTTGATATTTATAAACTTTAAAGTTTTTGAAAGATTGAGCAAAAACTGCCCAATTGGAAAAGAATGAGAAAGTCTTCAGATTTCAAAATTTTAAGTAGATTAGCAAAAAGCCTTTAAATATATATATATATGAGCTATGTTTTCATCTTTTACAGTAATTTTTAAAAGATTTTGGAGTTTAGCACATATTTTAGCAACATGCTAACACTTAAGACAAATTTGTTACCTACTTGTAATTATCTACTGGGGTTTTTTTAGATTAATTTAGAGCTTACTTTCAAATTAGCAACAGGCTAACATTTTTGACTAATTTGGTTTACCTGGGAAGTTTAGACTATTTTGGCGTTTATCTAGTATTTAAGCAACGAGCTAGCTTTTTTGGCTAATTTGGCTTCAACTGAGGGTTCTTTTATGTTAATTTGGGGTTTAGGTAATGTTTTAGCAATCATTTACTGGGTTTTTTTAGGCTAACTTAGTGTTTAGCTTCTAATTAGGAACAGGCATAACTGTTTTGACTAATTTAGTTTACTGATTAATTTTAAGCTATTTTGGTGTTTATCTGGTATTTAAGCAATGTGCTAGCTTTTATTGCTAATTTGACATGGACTGAGGTTAATATTATTTGATAATTTGGCGTTTATTTAAGCAACATGCTAAAGTTTTTGACAATTTTTTTTATCTAATGAGGCTTTTTAGGCTAAATTAGAGTTTAGCTTCAAATTAGTGACTAGCTAACAATTTTGACTAATTTGGTTTACTGAGGGATTTTCCGCTATTGTGGAGTTTAGCTAGTATTTAAGCAATGTGCTAGCTTTTTTGGCCAATTTGGCATCTACTGAGGTTTTTTTTTAATGCTAATTTGATGTTTAGCTAATATTTTAGCAATATTTTTGGCAAATTTGTCATCTACTGAGGTTTTTATAGGCTAATTTAGAGTTTAGCTTCTATTTTAGCAACAGGCTAATATTTTTGACTAATTTAGTTTACTGAAGAATTTTCTTCTATCTTGGAGTTTAGCTAGTATTTAAGCAACGATCTAGCTTTTTTGACTGATCTGGCATCTGCTAAGGGTTTGTTTTGGGCTAATTTGGAGTTTAGCTCATTTTTGAGCAACATACTAAATATTTTTTTCATACAATTGGCACGCATTAGAGATTTTTGAGCCAAGTAACTACAACATTTTCTGAATTTTAGGTCAACTTTAGCACTTTTTCATAGTTCTTATGTGAAATTTCCAGTCTTAAACAAAATTAACAGCAATGAACTAACTAATTAACTTTCAGCAATGAAAGTTAATGGCGTCACCAGTTTCAACAAAAAACTCTAGCATCTTCAGCGACTACTTTCAGCAAAAAAGCATTCACGATAGTATTATTGCAGGTAATGCAACTTTTCTGGTCTAAAATTGTCGGTGGTGGAATAGATTTGACTCACAAAGTTTGAGTCATTTTTATTAGGTAAAAAAAAAAAAATCATTCAGTCAGTCGGGGTTTCCCTGATTCAAGACAAGAAATCTTGTCAGCAAAGATCAGAAATGCATCGTCTTTTGCAGGATGGACAACTTCGTGTGAATTTGCACTCGTGCATCCGTATGACATGAATTCTCACTCGCTGTGGTTGTTTGCTCATAGCGCCTCAGTTTAATGATGGACGGGAACTTGACACTCTAAATGCTAATGCGGCTGAAACTGCATGCAGCCGAGTATGAGAACAGCAGCTGAGTCATTTCGATTTTACTGTTGGACCTTCGATGCTTTAGGCAGTGTGCCGTGAGCTGAAGCATCATTTTTGCTGTCAGGTCTGCTGTGATTAATCATTGTGTGATGACTGTGTTCTCTGACAAATTTACTTTAGAATCAGAAAACCCACTTGACCATCATTTAAATGACCTCACTTACCTCATTACACTTCGACTTCGCCCCTGTTCCAGTCAGAGTCGCCGGTCGGAGGGCCTCCTCTGGTCCTCAGCAGTCATTTTCATCCCAGACAGGGAATTCCTGCTCAGAACAAAAGCTGCACTGTGGGGAGGGCCGCATCTGACCCCTGAATGGAGTGTGAAAGGGGAAGTAGCGCCATATCTCACCCCTGCATGCCTGCAGAGAAAAGCAGGAGGTCAGCCGGCACAGGCCCTTGAGATTTATCCCTCACCTCTAAATTTCTATCATGTCACAGATTCTTAAAAAAAAAAAAAAAAAAAACTGCAGCTGGTCTATCGGTGAGACCTGCAGAGCAGAAAAAAAAGCTGCAAACTATTTTCCATTTCCTGTGGGTTTAAAGGTAAGCAGGCGAGCTCAGTGCACACCATGCAGCTGATGTGTGCATGCACACGGCTCACAGCCGCAACCACATCCTCACCCATGTCAGAGAAATGACAAAAGTTCAGCTCTAATCTTTCAACCTGCAGCTCCGGTGTGTGTCAGGACCACAGAAATTCCCGCAAAGTTTTGAGATTAAAACTCGACTATTTAAACATCATCTTAAAATTTTTATTGTTTTTCTTTGGAAAAATATGACCCCCTTGGGGCTTTTATATAAGATTAAATCAAATATGGTAATTTCTGCTCTATATTAGCTGTTTGCATTCTATTTTTTTCAAATAATAACATTTTCATGGTACTTTTAATTGATTCTAGCTTATTTTAATGTTCAATCCTATGGTTGTAGTCTCTTTATTTATTTATTTTATTGCAGAGAAAAGTGTGTGTGTTAGTGCAGCTTCTTATAAAAGGGGAAGATTGCAGAGAAAGAGTTCAAAAAGTCACACTCTACAAATTATTCTCTTAACGGAGTAACCTCCCCTTAAGGACATCCTAATGAAATCATGAAACCTGCTTCCGAAAATGTTCGGTGGACCAATAAAAGCTGTGTGGAAAAATAAATGGAATCCAAGGCTAAAAACAGATTATTTCTTATTGAAAGTTTATTTTGTCAAAAAAAGAAAAAGAATAGGTGGTGCACACCATCTGTGGAAAGGTGGAAAACCCATTTTTCAAAGTTGGGATTTGAGGAGGAGACAGGAACGTTCAGGTTATGTAACTTTTTTTTTTTTTGCCGGCGGCCTGGTCACAACGTTTTTCTCCGAGGATAAAAAGCATGTGTACCTTCCTAAATCCCTCACACATGCTTGTACTTTTTTTTTTTTTTTGGTGAACTGTCGGCTCCAGGCATTCATCAGACTGTTGAGGCATTCGACATAAATCCACCATGCTTTTTTTTTTATCAGGTTACACAAGACCATTCAGGGAAAAATCAAAACATTTTACGACCTTGTCTGTCGAAATGACAAAAATTGAGTTGTAATTGAACCTGTGGAGTTTTAAGTAGAGTAGAGCTGCCACAAATGATTATCTTAATAGTCGACTAATCACCGATTATTTTTTCAGATTAGTCGACTAATCAGATCATGCGGAATCTGAATGTAAAGCACACATTTTAACCATCATAGCTTTAGACTAACTAAAAACTGGATATATAGTATTACCTGACATAATGTTAGTGAGAATGCTGCAAGCTGAGTTTGGCCGCTGAAAACGCTGAAGTTGAGAGCTGAAAGCGCTGAAGCTAATAGTTGAAAACGCTGAAGCTAAAATATTAGCTAAACTCCAATTAGCCTAAAAAAACTGAAAAAAATCCTAAATTATCCAAAATAGCTAGCATCCAGGTGAAATATTTGTTAAAAACCAAATTAGTCAAAAACTGAAAAAATCCTAAATTATCCAAAATTACAAGCATGCGGCTGAAATATTAGCTAAACTCCAAATTAGCCTAAAAAACTGGGAAAAAAAATCCAAAATTGGCCAAAATTTCTAGCATGTGGCTGAAATATTAGCTAAACTCAAAATTAGCCTAAAAAACTAAAAATAAAATCCTAGATTAGCCCAAATTTCTAGCATGTGGCTGAAATATTAGCTAAACTCAAAATTAGCCTAAAAAACTGAAAAATAAAATCCAAAATTAGCCAAAATTTCTAGCATGTGGCTGAAATATTAGCTAAACAGAAAATTAGCCTAAAAAACTAAAAATAAAATCCCAGATTAGCCAAAATTTCTAGCATGCGGCTGAAATATTATCTTAACTCAAAATTAGCCTAAAAGACTAAAAAAAAAAATCCAAAATTAGCCAAAATTTCTAGCATGTGGCTGAAATATTAGCTAAACTCCAAATTAGCCTAAAAAAACGAAAAAAAATCCTAAATTAGCCAAAATTTCTAGCATGCGGCTGAAATATTAGCTAAATTCAAAATAAGCCTAAAAAAATTTTAAAAAATCCTATATTATCCAAATTTGCTAGCATGCAGCTTAAAAATTAGCTAAACTCCAAATTAGCCTAAAAATTTTTAAAAAATCCTAAATTAGCCAAAATAGCTAGCATGTAGCTGAAACATTAGCTAAGCTCTGAAATAGCCTAAAAAACCTTAATAAATGCCAAATTTGTCCAAAAAGCTAGCAAAAAGCCGTTATAACTTTCAACTTTACTACACTCTGACTCCATATAATATAAAGTAACAACTAATCGACTATTAAATTAGTCGTCGATTATTTTAATAGTCGATAAGTCGACTCATCGCGGCAGCCCGAGAGTATAGCATCATTTTCACAGCTTCCCGGTTTTCATTCAGCTTAATTGATTTATATTGGGTCTTTTATCTAAACGTATTGGTAATTTTCCTTTCAGCTTCCATTGATTTAAGTGGATAAACTTTGTACCTCGTGTCAAAGTACAATCTGTGATAATGTTGAAAGAGAATTTAAGGGTTCGCTAAGTAGTTCATTTGAATGTAGCTGCAATATAAAATATCAAAAATTAACACAGACGAAGCCTCCCTGGATTGTGTCCAAACACGATCGAATTCTTTCCGTTCTTTTATTTTTTGTTCCTCACTTTTTTCCTTCCTGTTCTTTCAACTGCAGCGCTGCTGGCGGTGAAATCTTCAACCAATGCGTGGCCGATAACGACGAGGCCTTCACGGAGAAAGACGTGATCCGGCTGGCGAAGCAGATCCTGACGGGCGTGGCTTTCCTTCATCGAAACAATGTGGTGCATCTGGATCTAAAAGTAAGGACACGGAGGGATTATGTGACAATAGGCAACAGGTTTTCTGGCCTGGAGCGCTCCACTGAGATAACAGTCGTGTTACGCAACCGCAGCCTGTTTTGTACATTTTGGCCCTTTTTTCCGTGGAGATTCAATCAACAAATAAATCAAACTTTTCAAATATTTGCAGAAATTAACTTTTTAAATGATTTAATAGGAAATATTTGAAGGATTTTTTGTTGTTTCTTTAGGTTGTGGCGATTTGCCAGTTTCTACTTGTTGTTTCTACTCTAGTGTGAGTAAAAAAAGAGCCAGCTAAGTGTTTGGCAGAGATTCCTCACTGCTTTTCAGTGCCAGGCGATAAGTTAAGTGGATGATCTGGGCTCTAAAGCTCCTACGCTGACAACCTAACAGACCCCCTAATACTCTCAAAGTCTGTCATCCATAGACGATCAATGACGCAAACCTTGATGTTCACAGACTGTTTTCATTGAAGTCATCTATTATGTAACACACCTTTTTCTAATCTGGGCTGTGCGTCTTCTCCAGCCCCAGAATATCTTGCTGACCAGCGCCAGACCTCTGGGTGACATCCGTATTGTTGACTTTGGCTTGTCCAGACGTATGGACAACGTCAGGGAGGTCCGGGAGATCTTAGGTACCCCAGAGTACGTGGGTAAGTGTTGTTTACATTCACAGATGCACCGGTCTTCTCTTATTTTGTTTGATGTCGTAACTTATTGAATCATCTATCCTGCAGCACCAGAAGTTCTGAGCTATGAACCCATCAGCACAGCTACAGACATGTGGTAGGTACTTTTCTTGACCTGTACTCTAACTTATTTGCATGCAAATTCTGCCACACTTCGTGTTCCACAAAATGCACATCTGGACCTGTAACCACTAAATAATTTCTTGATCAGTCCAACTTTCTCACTCTCAACTCGTCACATATTGTTGTTTGGTTAAGGACCCCTCCACAATACTTTGTGATGTTTTGGGTGTCCCCAACTCGTCGCTGTTCCTGTTAAATCACGGGTCCCCAACCTCCGAGCCACTAACCGCATCTGGTACCGCATCTGGTATCGCATCCGGGTTAGGGGTTAGGGTACGAGTACCGAGTTAAGACACCAGTACTGGCTGCATCCCAAGAACCAGTCTGTGTGGTACCGCGTCCGGTACCGCGCACCAAGGGTTGTGGACCGCTGATTCTTACACTTACCCAGTACATGCGAACAGGAACCGGTCCAGTACCAGGACCCAGAGGGAAGTAGTAAATTGACCCAGTACCAGTACCCTAACCTCGTATCAGTTTGTGTCTGGCACCAGCTCAGGTCCTGTCCCGCGTCCGGTGCCAGGTTAGGGTTGGGGTACCAGTACTGGGTTGGGGTACAGGTACCGGCTGCGTCTTGAGGACCAGTCCTTGTGCGGTACCACATCCAGTACATCGTACCGAGGGTTACAGACCCTTATTTTTCACACTGAACCAGCACCGTCGAATCGTGTTCGGTTTGTACCGATACTGGGTCAGTACACTGACTCAGTATTGGTTTGCGACCAGTACTACTTCTGGTACTGCTTCGGGTCTGATACTATGTCTGGTACCGTGTATTGTGCAGGGTTAGAGTACTGGTACCAGCTGCATCTCGAGGATGTCCATGTGCTGTATCGCGTATTGCGGACCTTAAATTTTTACACTGACCCAGTACTGGACAAACCAGAACTGGTCCAGTACTGGGACACAGAGTGAACCGGTACTGTCTGCATCCCGAGGACCAGACCCGTGATGTACTGCATCCAATACTGCATCCCAAGGATTGCGGACCCTTGATTTTACTAGAAGGCAGCATGTCAAAAACAACGAGTTGGGGACACCGAAAGCATCGTAGAGGGGTCCTTAACCAACCGTCGATATGTGACCAGTTGGGAGTGGTGCGTCTCTCTGAAACTCAATTTTAACCTTCTTGTTTCGTCTGTGACTTGCAGGAGCATCGGGGTTCTGACTTACGTCATGTTGACGGGCGAGTCTCCCTTTCTGGGGGACGAAAAGCAGCAGACGTTCCTGAACATTTCCCAGGTCAACGTAGACTACTCGCAGGACACGTTCGAGGGGATCTCCTCCCTGGCAGTTGACTTTATCAAGTCCTTGTTGGTAAAAAACCCCAGGTGAGTCAGTTTGTAGATTCCATCTGCGTTACTTTGATCCAAAGTACACATAGCAAGGATATGAGTCAGGCTTACGACTAACGGAAGTCTAATTTACGCACTTGTTTCAACAGAAGTCGTTTCCTTTTCACTCTTTGTGACTGTAATCGTTCCTCATTTTTAAAAGAAATGTAGCCCACTGTCTTTATATGGATATTGGAGCACATTATTATGCAAGTGTCACCTTGTTAATAGAAACTAGGAGCTGCATTGCTATGATTAGCTTCAGTCTTGGCCTATTTCTTCTTCATGATTGAGGGATTCATATTTTAAATCAGGCAACAGCCTCCCAGAGTCACAATCTCCAGGCAGTTTATGTAACTGGAGCAGAGTATTAGGAGAACTACACGAAAGTTTAGATTCCACAGTGTTTTGGAAATGATGAAGAACTAAAAAGACTATTTTGGGTGAAAGGAACCTTATTAAAGTCCCACTCCAACCATCTTTTGATCTATTTGAAAAGCGTTTTAAGTGGTCTTTTAGTTATGATTATGCAGTTTTTAGCCAAAATCTGCAGAGTGCCAGTAGTTAGTTAGAAATTCTCTATGAGTTGTGGGCGGGAACCCCGCGCTCTTTCCTCTCCCCATTGCTAAGACTACAGTAACATATCCTAAAATGCCACCAGTTTTTAGCTAATTTTGCTGGTTCCCACACCCCAGCGTTTGTGCATTTTTTTACAATTTGCCTGTTGGCCATTGAGGTTTTAAAAAAAAGTAAAAGTCCCATTAGCTGTCATTCACATAGGTGTGTCAAATTTGTTCTCCTCATTTGACCCATCCCCTATAGGGGAGCGGTGAACTGCAGACACAGTCATGCTCAGGGAACCATTTGGTGGTTTAACCCTTCCAATCCAACCCCTTAATGCTTAATTCTCATGACCTTCCAGACTCAGGGTGGACACTCTACCATATGGCCACTCATCTGGTATAATTTTGGTTCAAATTTTATGGTGACCAAACCTTTTTTTGACATTGTCAGTGTTAACGCGGGTCCATTTGGAGGTCGCACGGTGGCAGTCCAGTGACAGGTGGGTGGCAGGAAGGCGGCAGCACAGTAATTGACTGATACGAGGGTCTCGAAGGTCCCCAAAATCAGCTCATGATTATCCAATTTTAGACTGCCACCTTCCTGCTACTCTTTTGCCACTTTTCTGCTACCCTCCAGCTGCCGTCCTGCCAACTCCCAACAACCACCCTTCTGGAACCCTCTTGCCAACCTTTTGCCACCCTTCTGCTACCCTCCAGCCACCCTCCTGCCAACTCCCAACAACCACTCTTCTGCCACCCTCCTGACATCCTCCTGCCACCCTCCTGCCACCCTTCTGCTACCCTTCTGCCACCCTCCAGCCACCCTCCTGCCACTCTCTTCCAACCTTTTGCCACCTTCTTACCATCCTCTTGCCACCTTCCTGCCACCCTTCTACAATCCTCCAGCCACCCTCCTGCCACTCTCTTCCAACCTTTTACCATCTTCTTGCCATCCTCCTACCACCTTCCTGCCACACTCCAGCCACCCATCTGCCACCCTCGTACCACCCTCTAGCCACCCTTCTGCCACCCTCCAGCCACTCTCTTCCAACCTTTTGCCACCTTCCTGCCACCTTCCTGCCATCTTCCTGCCACCTTCCTGCCACCCTCCAGCCACCCTCCAGCCACCCTCCTGCTACTCTCTTCCAACCTTTTACCACCTTCTTGCCATCCTCTTACCACCCTCCTGCCACCCTTCTGCCATCTTCCTGCCACTCTCCTGCCACCCTCGTGCCACCCTTCTGCTACCCTTTTACCAACCCCCTGCCCCTGTGCTGCCGTCGGACTGCCACCGTTTGATTTGTAACAATCAGATAGAGGTCACTAGCCTGGCGACGCGCAGACCCCAATCTGGCAATCCTGGCCACTGTGGATCCTAATGGGAAGACAAAACTCAGAGACCTGCGTGATGACTAATTATGGTTGATGCTGAGAAGAACACAAAGAAGACAGAATGTTGCGCTTTCTTGGGAGGCATCTTGTGACAGAATGGCCTACTTTTTATTTACTCCCAGGGCACCGGTTAGACCACCGCCGTCTACATTCATAACCACGCCAACAATTTAAGATTCTCTAAGCTCTTTTTCAAACACCTTTTTACGTGTGTGCTCCAAAATGTAATTTTGAGTTTAATTTTCTTTCTTTTTTTCCTCCATCGTGAGAAAAATGGCAAAAGAACATATGAAAAACTTGATTTTTATCAGAGTAGGTCTGAAAAGATTGATAGAATTGGAGGATCTAAGCCTCGGGTTATACAAACTCTTCCACTCATCCTCAGTGTTATTGTGTTTGTGTTTGTAGGAAGAGAGCCACTGCAGAAGACTGCCTCCGTCACCCCTGGTTGAACTCGCACCAGCACCTCCACATGAGACCCGCCTCCTCCTTGGACGAGCCGGAGATGAGCCAGTCCGAGTCGGAGCCCGAAAGCCCCGCCCTGTCCCCGGAGCTGGACCTGATCGAGTCGTATCTCATGTGCCCGGGGCAGGGGGAGCTGAAGGCGGGCCGCGACGCCTTCTGCTTCAACGAGACCCAATTCCCCACGAGACCCGACCTGAAGCAGGAGCTGATCTGCTGACCAACGCTTCGCGAGCGAGGACTGGACGCAAAACTCAGAGGAAGCGACGCTGAGAAGCCAGCGAGCCTGGCTGTACTGCTGTGATGCCTGTGACCTGAGCTGGGCGTGGCTTCATACAGGTGCATGTAACTGTATTCTCGTTTCTGTGCTCATTTAAATAATTGCACAAGAAGAAAATGGAAGAGGAAGTCGTGGGAGAGGACTCGCCGAGGTTTCTGATGTCCAACTGCACTGCTGCATTGAAAGTAACAGAACTGTACTGTACTGGGCTCCGCTTCACGCTGCAGCTGTCACTCCTGCACTGGTGTCTTCTCATACCTGGGTGCTTTCTGCGAGGAAATGACTTCACTTCTCTAAACAAATTACGCTTCAGCCGACCCATGCATACTTTCTATGAGGATTGTCATCCAAGGCGGTGGAGGTTCTTCCGTTCAAAAAAGGAAATGCGACGGCGTCTATGCAGAAAGATGTTTAATTATTCACTGTTTTATGTTTATTTATGTCGTTTCACCTCAACCCCTTAAATATTATAAAGCCACGTTCAAAGAGAAAGATTTGATGTAGTAGCATTCTTTTTAAAGAAAATCTTCAGCACTTTTTTTTACTTTGTTGTTTGACTTGTGTGTCATTAAAAAAAAAAAATCTCGTTTAACAAAGTCGGCCATGTCATGTTTATAACACCTGATGTTTTTCTCATACGTGCCACCTATTTTGTGCCACTTCGTCAACCTCACTTTTATATATCTTTAAGTTTTTTTTCACTTTTTATTTTTTTGGTTTGTTATTGCACAAGTTGCACAATTTGTTTTGTACTTAACTGCTAGGTTGCCTCTGGGTTTATTTTTCTTTAAATGCCACAACATTTTTTAGAGAAGAAACCTGCGCGGATTATTTTTTTTGTGGATTTGTTGTAAAAAAAAAAAAAAAATCTTAAGACACGGTTGACTGATGGCTCAGATTTGTGCAAATATGTGAAAGAATTTCCTCGATGATTTTTGAGAGCAGAGAAATGGTGTTTCTGAAATCTATTTAGTGCATTAGTGTAAGAATTTAGCCTAAATTTTTATTCTGTGAGATTATTCTTTGGACAAATATATGTCAACATCATTATATCATTTTGTACGGCAACTTTGACCTATTTCAGTTGTATTCTGCTCTTGAATTTCTGGAAGGTTTGCACTTGTCCTTGTGGACTTTGATGAAATAAATGTTGATGGCATGCAAAATGTAAGAGAAAAAATACATGTGCTTTTGTATTGAACTCCACCGTGTTTGTGTTATTGATGACATAATCAAGTCTGAACTAGTCTTTAGTTTATTATTATTTATCTCTGAGATCCACAGTAGACATTTAGAAAAGTCAATTTTTTCTACTTTTTTAAAGATGTGATTAAAGTAACCAAAACAAGACTTAAAAAAAAAAAAAAAACGCTGATTCATCATTAAAGAGGTGTCTCTGCTGGACAGTCGCCACTACCCTTTAACTAAGTTATCTTGTATTATAGATTATCTTTTACTCTAGAGGTTTTTAAATGAACTTTAATGTTAAATTTACTAGTATTTTAGCTAAATAATGTCCTCCAAGAGTGACGGTAAAATCTGGTTATTTTACTGAAAATATTACACATATTCTTTTAAAAGTTCATTTTGCAGTAGGTAATGTAGCAAAAAAAAAAAAAAAAATCTTGGAACAACAAGTGTATATTTTATGTTTTTTATAAATAAAACAAATTTTAAGAGTTAATGCCGACTAAAATTATCGACAGTTTAGTCTGATTCAGGGTTCTGCCGCCTGAGGCTTCGGGGCCACATGTGACTCTTTTACCCCCCCACAGTGGCTCTCTGGTTAAAGAAAGATAATATAATAGTAATTCTAAAAAGTTGCACAGATTTAATTTATTTTAGTTAAGGTTATAAGTTTACGGCTGACGTGAACCAAGAATATAAACCGTAATGGTTTTTGTATCTCTGCTGACATCACTCCAGTTAACAGCAGTAGTAAATGGGGGAAAGGATGACGGCTCAGTCACCAAAGTAAACCTAAAATATTACAAGAGAAAAGAAATACATTTTGCTTCGCTTGAATGCTCCTGTTTGAGACAGGAAGTCTTTTATTTTGAAAGAAAGGCGTGAGCTTCTATTAAAAGTAAAAAACTTCCACTTTGTCTTAATATTTATGTATTTATTTGCGCCCAAAAATAAACAAAATTCATATTTATTAAAAACACTGATGCAAAGAAGTAAAAAAAAAAAATCCTAAAAGGGTGTAAGAAAAAAAAAAAAAAGAACTTACAGTAAAAGCTAACTTGTTTAGCTAGTAATCCTTTAGCCATATTTACGACCTTTCACCTCTGCACTAAAAATACATTCTCCAATCTTTTTATTTGATTGAACTACAGTTTAGAGGTAAATTTTATTTTTTTTCTCTTAAAAGTTTGTGTGCATTCACACTGTTACCGAACCACATCAGGGTTCACTTGCAAACAAGCAGGAACTCTTTTTTTTTTTTTTTTTTGTAGGTTGTTGAAAGATCAATGGCAGAATTCTTTCACAAAATTTTAACCTTTATTTTACCAAGAAATCCCTTTAACATTATATCTCTTTTTAAAGGGAGACCTGCCTATTAAAGACATGTACCAGTCTTGTGGTCACATGACCCATTGGTTTAAAATGAGCTTATTTAAAGCCAATAATTAAGCACAGTTTTTTTTTTGTTTTTTTTTTACATTATCAAACCCCTTCTCTTTAAAATCACCTGAGAAAACCCAGTATGACCAGTTTTGACCTTTTATTTCCTCAAAGTTTACCTGTATGTATGAAAAAGAGGATCACCAACCAGAACGGGAAGACAAGCACCTACTTTTAAAGCATCTGCTTTTCATCTCAGCATGTCTATTTACAGAAAGTGAGTATTATAAAAGAAAAAAAAGGTCTCTCTTTGGCCTTTCCTCCATAAATCTCAATCTCTCTGAACAGGAAATGCTTCCATTCTGTAAAAAGAAACCCAGAGTAATGCTTTCCAGAGTGAGCTTTCTTTGTCCGTCCTTTCCTCTCGTGCACACACTCCTGTGCTTGTTTACTCGTATCAGGTTAAACAACATCCTCGCCCGCCAATGTCCCGAATTCTTGCTTTAATGTGGTCTTCCTCTTGTCTTCGGCACCGAGCCACTTCAGCTATGCAGGGGCCAGTAATGAGAAAGCAGGGCTTCCTGCCGGGTCCTGGTCCGGTGGCTCTTAGCTGGAAGGACTTCTAACCCTAAAGAAAATCTCTGCAGCTTGGAGCTGAGGAATGCCAGAAATGTTCATAAATGTTCCTTTTTTTTAAATCTTTGTCCTTAATGTCTCCCTACTGTCTTAGTTTTGAGCTGAAGTACACATTCATTCACTTTCATGACTACACAGTCTCCAGTCTTTGATTAAATGGCTTTTAAGAGTGATTCTTGAGATCATTCTGTCTGACTCTCATATTTATGGTTTGTTTAGGAATAGTTTGTGCGGTCTCTGAACTGATAAAAGTGTTTCCGAGCTTCATCTTGCAGTATTTGTTTTTTTTACATTTCAGATAAAATATAAAAGCTTTGTAACTGTTTAGATAAAAACCTTTTTTGGGGTAAAACAAGAGAAATAATGCCGTTCAGTTAAACATCCGCGTCACCTTTTACCTTTAAATTCCACTAGTCTCTTCAGAGTTCAAAAAAGAAAAACAGAAATGAAGATTACATTAAGATAACAAAGGCTGTTCCTCCCCACATTACACAGGAATCTTGGAGGAAGGATGTTTTTGCTGCAGGCACTCGGCAGGGGTTTCGTGTCGAGCAAATCAGCTTCATACCCGAACAGAAGTGTGTCAGAAACTCCAGGAATACTTTGATCCCCTGAGGTCTGGGAAAATCTGGACCAGAGATTTTAAAAAATGAAAACCTCTTTGGTCTGTTAAAGTCAAAACAATCAGCTGTAAAAAGTCAGAGAGTTCCTAGAAGGCTGAAGTCCTTTTCTTACAGCTGCCATGTGAAAGTCTATTATGTAAAGTAAACATTTATTTAAATCCATTTTACCGTCTCTTGTAAAAAAGTTAAATCTTAATGGGATGGAATTATAAAAGTCTGCTTTTTCTCACCTTCTTCTATTTTCAAGCAATTCATCAAACTGTAGCTGAGAATCATTTTCAATTAAAATTGCATGTATTGTATGAAGAAGTTAAAGTATGTCTGAGCAATTATAATTAAAAAAATATTTCATTATTTTTATTTTATTTCTTTAATTTTCCAATCTATTTATAAAATAATTTGTAAAAAAAAGTGAAATTTTTGCATTTTTATTGTATATTTTCTTTTGTTTTTTTAAAAATAGGTTATTATCAACCACTAAATCATAAATTAGAAGATTATGCCAGCTACATTCATTAACTAATTAACATTTACTAACATTTACATGTATAAGTTTTGAAATAATTTGGATTCTACACTAATATTGTCATATTTTTATTCACTAGTAAAGTAGAAAAAGGATGAGGGGACACAAAAATCATAACAAAATCTCCTTTTATTGCATTTTAATTATAGTCAATCTGCTGCAGCTGAAGGATCTGATAAAACACAGGATGTGTTTTATTTTGAAAGGAACTCAAATGTACTATTGTCAAAAATGAAATAAGATGAATTTATTATGTATAGAAAAACTCAACAATAGAGAACATTTCATAAATGAATGGCTTAATGGCCACAAAAACATAAATATAGTTTATTTTTTTAACTTTGAGGTGAAACTGTGCGGCTCTCTCTGAGTTTTAGTACATAAGAACCTGGACCAAACGATTAGTGTTTGTTATGCCTTTGGTGGATGATCATAACAAATAAGATAGCTTTCTAAAAGCATTTAAATAGTAGTTTTTTAGGTGAAATATGAACAAAAAAAAATGAGTTTAACCAAAAATGTGTCAAAGCAATACTTTAAAATATATTTTATGTTCATAATTTAAACCAGCTTGGGTTTATGATTCTCTGATTTGGGACTGTTTGTTGGCCAGATTATTCTAAAAAAAACTGAAAAAAAAAATCCAAATTAGCCAAAACAGCTAACATGTCGCTGAAATATTAGGTAAATGTCAAATTTTAGCCAAAAAAAAAAAAAAACTGAGAAAATACTAAATTTAGGCTAAACAGTTAGAATGTAAGTGAAATGTTAGCTCAGCTCCAAAAAGCTTAAAAAAAAGTTAATTTAGACTAAAAAAAACTTGAATGAAGCTGAAATAATAAATACCAAAATGGACACAAAAAAAAATCCCCACTTAGCCAAAACAGCTAGCATGCAGTTAAAATATTTGCACTAGGAGCTAAATGCCAAATTAGCCAAAACAGCTAGCATGTCGCTGAAATATTAAGTAAATGTCAAATTTTAGCCAAATAAATAAATTAATAAACTGAGAAAATGCTAAATTTAGCCAAAACAGTTAGCATGTAACTGAAATGTTAGCTGTACTCCAAAAAGCTTAAAAAAGGTTAATTTAGACTAAAAAAAAACTTAAATGAAGCTGAAATTATAAATACCAAAATGGACACAAAAAAAATCCCCAATTAGCCAAAACAGCTAGCATGTAGTTAAAATATTTGTACTAGGAGCTAAATGCCAAATTAGCCAAAAAAAAAACAAAAAAAAAACAGGAAAATGAGTAATTTAGCCAAAACAGCTAGCATGTAGCTTACATATGAGCTAAACTCCAAAATAGACGAGAAATCCTTGGTATCTGCTAAAACAGTCAAATAAAAGCTAGCATTAAAATAGCTGAATATTACAATAACTGAATGAGCTGTGAGCTAAGGCTATCCTCTTGCAACATAGTTCAGACTGCAGAAGGATGTAATAAAAAGTGACGTTCCATTTGGGTTTCAATCGGTGTTGGTGTGTGGCCAGGCCTAATGCGGAGGTGGGCCTGATCTGGCCCGTGGGCCGTAGTTTGAGGACCCCTGCTTTAATATTTTTTTTCTGACTTTCAAAAAATGCTTTCTAATATAATCTACTTTTTTTTAATAATGTGTCGCTTTTCCAAACCGGTTTTATTTCCTCATACTTCCATCGACTGCTCTGTTCCTTCAGCTTAACTTGCTGTTGCTCTCTGTCTCCACTCATCCAACCATCTTAAGATCAGGTTTAGGCCTCCGCTCCTCTCCGGTTTCCCTTGCACCTTACATAATCAGACATTCCTTTACGCTTATGTTCCTGATTAACTGCCATCACGTTGATGCGGAAGCATTTAGAAGGTGTGCTGATGTGTAAAAAAATGCAAAATCCCCAACAGCACACTTTTCACATTATCGTCTCTGATCGTTTTGAACTCCCGTTTCCTCGTCTTCCTCCTAAACTATGAAGCAAAAGGACAATTATTACAATTTTTAAAGGAAAAACTTTCTTAAATTGGCCAGACGACTCCCTTTTTACCGCATCTGTTCTTAGGGAGGTGACCCCAAGCTCTTTCGGTGCATACAGATGCAGTTTTGCAGGCGGTTGTCTCGGTTCCATGGGGTTTTCCGACAAAGTTCAGTTTGCTGGAGGGGGTTTGTCATTTATTTCAACATTTAACAGCCTGAATTATAAAACCTGATACAAATCATAAAACATTTTTCCGTTCATCTATCCATCATCCTCCGCTGGACTGAGGCTTGGACCTCCTTCTCCCGGCCATCTCTGCATTCTCGGGCTGGCTGAGATGGGATTTCTCCAGCAGGTCTTGGGTTGGTGGGTGTTTTCCTGGTTGGACGTACCCATACGGTTTCACTAGAAACGCGTCCGGGTGGTATTCCTGTCTTGCTGCTGATGTACGTTCAAGAGTTCTTGACTTTTGTTACGATGTTCACATGCAATGAGCTAAATAGTCTAGAGATGCTACGCTAGCCTGTTGCCATTGTCCAATATGTGTATTGGACTCGTCTGTTAACAATAACATATGGCTTATAAGTAAAATCACCTTAAAATGTTTCATTGTGTGAATGGATTGAATGCATTCACACTATTGTTTTTCACCTATTTACGTTTTCTTCCGTACATTTTTTGACACGTAAAAACTCAAGCACACTTTATGCAATTTCAGCAATCTTGATATCAAAACGTTCGGCTCCTTAAGGACATTACTGCTTGTATTTTTGGTTTTCGCAAATTTTACGCGATTTCGCGCAATTTTTAGCCCATGTTAAGTCAATGGGGAAATTTTTCAAATCGTTATTTGTGCACTTTTGCAACTTATGCAATATTGGTGTCAAAATGTTCCGCAAATTTAGTACATTCATGCCTGTATTTTTGGTATTCTCAAAAATTCCGTTTTTTAAGCAAATTAAGATAATTACTACCCTCATTGGAAATTAATGGGAATTTTTCAAATCCTTTAGAAACTTTATGGACTTTTACAACTTATGCAACAGTGGTATCAATACGTTCAGCTTGTTCAGGACATTCATGCTTGTACTTTTGAAGTTCGTACACTTAACGATTTTAACGCAATCTATGCTAGTTTACTAGCCTCATTGAAAATTAATGGACATTTTTGAAATCGTCATAAAACCTTGTGCACTTTTTACACTTGTGCAATTTTGGTATCAAAACGTTCAGCTCGTTGAGGACATTACTGCTTGTATTTTTGGTTTTCGCAAATTTTACGGTTTTTGCGATTTTGCGCAATTTATGCTAATTTTTAGCCCTATGTTAAGTCAATGGGAACATTTTTCAAATCGTCATAAAACTTTCTGCACTCATGCTTTTTTGGCTAATTTGGCACCTTTTGAGGTTTTTTTGGGCTAATTTGGAGGTAAGCTAACATATTAGCAACGTGTTAGCTTTTTTGGCTAATTTGGCAACTTTTTAGGTTTTTTGTGCTGATTTTAAGCAAAAATCTTCAGCATTTTCCGCAATCACATTCCGCAAAATGCATTCACACATGCATTATCGGAGGTAATGCACTTTTCTAGTTTTGGTCTGATTTTAGAAGGAAAAACTGAAAAACAAACGAGTCAGGTGGGTAGTCGACATCGCCACAGACCGCTTGAGCCCGTTGTATGTGGGCCGGTGTTATACCAAGGTAAGTTCCCCCTGTCAGAATGTATGTCCCCGTCTCAGACATCGTTAATTATTTTTCTTATTGGATATTTTGCTCCAAAAAGCATAAAAAAAAAAGGTGGATGATTACGACAGACTTTATTCTGAGGCATTTGTGAGTTTATTGTCATGTTTGAATTTTTTCTACCAAATATTCTACGTAAAACGAGAGGGGTCACAGATGCTGATCCAGCCAATCAGAATCTGTGCCCCCTATAATTTGCAGTAAAAACAACAAATATTTAATAATTATCTGTTATTACATGATTCCATCACAAAGTAACTTCCATAAATCATGTTTTTTATCCTAAATTACTAAAACAAAAGTAGTTTTCTTTTCCTTTTTTAACAGAAGAAACTATCATTGTTTTACTTAGAATATATGGGGGAAAAGGCAAATATGAAACCTCAGAATAAAGTGTATTCTAATCATCCACCTTCTTCGTACGACAACATATGTTACAAAATAAATCAACGATATCTGGGGCACGTACCTCTGGAACAACAGAGGTCCTGCCAGAAAACATAGAAATAGTGTGAAGTGTAAAGTTACCATCAAGATCAGTCTAAACATTCACTATTAAGAGTAGACTCACTCAGATTTTCCTAAAATGTTTTCTGTAAGTTCTCCTTTATTAGCTGACAGTAATAATTTACTTGTGAAAAGTCACTCTCTAGTTTTTCCAGCTCTATATGTGCAATGTTAGCGCAGCGGTAAACGGGCATCTTGGCATATCCAATACGGCGTCCAACTTTCTTGCTTTTTAGTTCGCAGCTCTATTCCGATATTCCAAAGACTTAGTGTCATAGAAATTCAGATAGACACAAACTGCATTTATTTCTCCACCATCATCAATTTTGGCACTTCCGTGACTTAAAAAGACGCCATCCGTACGTCACTACTAAAGCAAAGTCTCTGATTGGTCAATGTTCAACCGATCATGCGTTTTGCCCATCGAGCCTCAAAAACAGACCTAAATGCAGCAGTTTTAACTGCAGAAGCCTGAAACAGGCATATGTGTAGACTTTTCATTGGAAGAGGCCCAGTATGAAGGCAGCATCAAATATCCAAACCTCTGCAACTGGCTCCTCTTCATAAGCAGTAGCTCATCTCTGGAAACATTCTCCTTCAAACTCCTCGGATTCTCTCCTCCACCAGGTCTGCATTACTGCAGACGAAGCGCCGATCCGGTCGTTAATCTAAAGCTCCATCTTTCCCTCACTTGAGGACAGAATGCCCAGATGCTTCAACTCCTCCACCTGGAGAAGTCATTCCGTCTTTACCAGGCGAGGGTATTCCAATTTTTTCCAGCTGAACCTCAAACTGATTCTCATCCCAGACGCTTCACTGGAGGTCATGGCACTAGAAAGGGACCACATGGTCAGCGAACAGCAGAGATTCCAGGACTCATGAAGCCAAACACTTCTGGCTGCAGTGAGAAAATTCTGTCCATAAAAGTTATGAACGCAGCAAAGACATTGCAAAGTTCCAAAGTTCACAGTGTTTGGACTGTTTTTCTGAAAGTTATAGTTTTTACAATCGAAAAAAATGGGTTGACTGGATCCCACTTGCTAATATTTTTACAATCGACCACAAAATTTATGCAATTTGGACTGAGTGACTGGCTCCAAGAAGCCAAAATCCCATGTTTTTCTTGCTAATCCTTGTATTTATTTCATGATTTTTTTTTCTGTCGTGAAAGAGACTGAAGTTGTAAACTGGCTAATCATGGTCTTCAAAAAAATCTTGCGGTCCAACGGATTCTACCGCGCCCGCTTTCAAGAGGTAAGGGTGTACCTTCCAACAAGCTCACTCTTGATTGGCAAGAGTGGTTCCCATAGAAACGATGACTCAGAGCACCTCGGACAAATCACTGTTTGCTGAGGATTTCTGGTTCCGACATGGCGACGTCCGTTTCTCAAAAAAAACAAAAACGAATTGACTTCATTTTGTTGGCGCCACAAATACGCCATTTTCTATGGGTTACTAGTCCAGTTCTCAAATACAGCCATAGTTTTTATGGGATAAATGCAATTATTAATCAAGGTGAGATATGCCTTTAAGATTTTTTCATTTGAACTATTTTATTTATCTTTAACATATTTTATTCTTTATCATGTCTTGGGTGTGTGTAATTTTTGTCTCTTTACCAGGACTCCCTTGAAAACAAGTTAGGTGGATCTCAGTTGGATAAATAATGGTTAAAATAAAATAAATTAATAAATGAGGCTTTTAGATCAGCTCATTTTATTTCTATTAAAACTATTGTCTGTACCTCCAACTTACAACAGAAGGGCTCAGGATCTGGGTATACTGTAGTTTGTACAGATGTAGTCAAGTAACCAACTTCCTGATCTGGAGTCCCTCCAATTGTATCAAACGATGTCAGGAAACTTGATTTTCTCGTGTTTATTTATCAGAGAGTGTGGTATGCTCAAGCAGCTTGGAGAGGAAGAAAAGGGATAAACATTCAGTGCTGGTCCTCTTGCATGGACTACTTTTATTTTGAAAAAATCTCCCTCTAGTTCACATGTGTCAAAGTCTGGCCCTCTAGATGGTTTTATTTTATTGTTATTAATGGTTATTAATGTTATATTCTTGAGCTTATTTCTAACTTGTATAATTTGAAAATATATATTTTTATGCAGAGTAAAATATTGAAAGTTATTTAAGGTTTAAATTGATTTATTATGGAATAATGTTCCTGCCTTTTTATTGTTCATAATTATGTTAAAAAGTTACGATTTTAAAGTTTTACAATTTGTTATTATGCCGTCCTTTTGGGCTATTTTGGCATTTACAAAGAACTTCAGCTACATGCTAATTTATTTTTGGCTAATTTAAGCTTTTTTTTTGTTTTTTCTAGATTGTTGTGGAGTTTGGATAATATTTACATACTAACTGTATTAGCTAATTTTGGCTATTGTCAGTTTTTTTTTCCAAGATACTTTTAAGTTTAGCTATTTTTTCAGCTACATGCTAGTTATTTTGGCTAAACTAGATTTTTTTGGTATTGTCTTTTAGGCTAATTTGGCATTTCCAGAGATTAGAGCATGACATAGGGATCAAAGGATCTGCCCTCCAGTGGTTTGAATCCTATCTATCTGATAGACACCAGTTTGTTCACGTAAATGGACAGTCCTCTCATTGTACTCGAGTTAGCTACGGAGTCCCACAGGGCTCAGTTTTAGGGCCCATCCTATTCATGCTTTACATGCTGCCCTTAGGAGACATAATCAGGAAACACAGCATTAATTTCCACTGTTATGCAGATGATACACAGCTGTATTTATCCATTAAACCAGATCAGAATGACCACCTAGAAAAACTGAATTCCTGCATCAGAGACATTAAGTCCTGGATGACAATTAATTACCTCCTTCTGAACCCAGAGAAAACTGAGGTCATGATACTGGGTCCTAAACACCTGAGAGATGCTCTCTCAGATAAGATAGTCTCCTTGGATGGTGTAAATATTGCTCCCAATTCTTCAGTCAGAAACTTAGGGGTCTTATTTGACCAGGATTTATCATTTAATGCTCACATATCTCAAGCTTGTAAAACTGCATTTTTTCACCTACGCAATATCGCTAAGATTAAAAATATGTTATCTAAAAGTGATGCTGAAAAACTCATCCATGCATTTGTTACGTCGAGACTGGATTACTGTAACTCTTTACTGATAGCATGCCCTAAAAGTTCTTTAAAAGGTCTTCAGCTTGTCCAGAATGCAGCAGCAAGATTGTTAGCAGGAACTAGCAGAAGAGAACACATCACTCCTGTGTTGGCTTCTCTCCACTGGCTCCCAGTTGAATTTAGAGTAAAGTTCAAAATCCTCCTGTTAACATATAAGGCTCTGAATGGTGTGGCCCCATCCTATATTAGAGATCTCATAGTTCCTTACCAGCCAATCAGAACGCTCCGCTCACAGAATGCAGGACTGCTTGTAGTTCCTAGAATTTTTAAAAATACAGTCGGAGGTAGAACCTTCAGTTATCAAGCTCCTGTTCTATGGAATAAGCTCCCAGCCCATGTCAGAGAGGCAGGTACAGTTTCTACCTTCAAAACTAGCCTTAAAACATTCCTATTTGGACAGGCGTTCTGCCAGACTAGCCAGTAATCATAGAATAATTAACATAATGCTCCCATACTGTTCTGAAGTTTGGGGAAATAATTATTATAATCACATACTTCTCCAATATATGCTTGAAATATAAATGATGAAATATGTATATTCTCTACATAATAACATAGAAGGCTGCTAGAAGTTAGAAGCTGGGAAAAGTATGGTGCACTGGGGCTCTGTCCTCTTTTCCATCTACCTCTCCTCTCCTCTACTTTTTATTTACTTCTAACTGTATGCCTGTGTTGGTGGTGCAGTATAATTCACATGTTTTTCCTTCTCTCCGACTCCCCTGTGGGAGACCGGGAGAGACTGCAGTTTCCGGGAGACTTGTTGGTGATCCTGACGAAGCCCCGCCCATCTGGATGAAGCCCCGTCACCATCCGTCACCATCCTGCATCTCTGAGTGGGAGTGATTCCTGGTGGGTCGTCTGTCCTCCTGCTCCTGGTCGTGGTCTGCAGTTCTGCCTCATCTGGACTATGGACTTAATCATCACTCGTCCCTCAGCTCTATATGAATGAACTCAGCTCTATATGAATGAACTCTACTCATATATGCAGTTTTAGCAGCTAACTTTTCTTTAACCGTTTTGGTATCGCCTGTCCGTCCTGGGATGGGATCTCTCCCTCATGTGGGAATCCCTAAGGTTTCTTCTTTTTTTTCCTGACTCAGGTTTTTTTTAGGAGTTTTTCCTTACCGCGAGGGAGGGTCTAAGGACAGGGATGACCTGTTCTTTATAGTCTGTTTAGTTTTTACCTATTGTGCATATTTTATGACTCCATCTGTGCATCTGTAAAAACTGCAGGCATGAAGCCCAATGAGGCAAATTGAATTTGTGATATTGGGCTATATAAATAAAATTGAATTGAATTGAATTGAATTGAATTTAGCTAATATTTTAGCTAGCTATCAGCTTCAGCATTTTCAGCCATTAGTTTAAATGATTTCAGCTATCAATTTCAGCATTTTCAGCTTAAGCGTTTTCAGCTATCAATTTCAGCATTTTCAGCTTCAGCGTTTTCAGCTATCAGTTTCAGCATTTTTAGCTTCAGCATTTTCAGCTATCAATTTCAGCTTCAGCGTATTCAGCTGTCATTTTCAGCATTTTCAGCTTCAGCGTTTTCAGCTATCAATTTCAGCGTTTTCAGCTTCAGCGTTTTCAGCTATCAATTTCAGCATTTTCAGCTTCAGCATTTTCAGCCATCAATTTCAGCATTTTCAGCTATCAATTTCAGCTTCAGCGTTTTCAGATTTAAATTTCAGGATCTTCAGCTATCAGCACTAGCATCTTCAGCAGCCAAATTAAGCTCACAGCACACTAGAATTAATGCTACGCTGTATATCTAGTTCACAATTGTGTTAAAATGTTACAGTTTTAAATTTTGAAAAATGTAGTATTAGAGTGTTCAATAAACGTTTTACCAGTTTGGCCCCCGAGCTAAGTTGTGTTTTGGATTTTCTCCAGTGTTAATGCAGATCTGAAGATATTAACTGATCAATAGACAATCATAAGGTTGTGGCAACTTTATGGAGTAGAACTCTGTTTAATACTTCGCAGACAATTTTTAAGATGTAAACCGCTTGATTTTCTGTTTGTTGGTGAAATGAGTTAAAAGTGCTAAAACACTGAGCAGGGCCTGAGAATCTGATCCAAAGTAATCCCAAACAAATAAACAGCTTTTTCCATTCTTCAAGAAAAAAAAAAGCACGTTTGCTGATAATCAGTCAGTTCGGGTCCTGCCTGCTGCATTTAAGAGCTGACTTAATGCTCTTGGTGCAAAAATGTTAAGTATCTCTGTGATCCACATTAAGCCAACAGTAAATCCAAAGTCTGCGTGCTGTTATGGCTGATGAATGTCAACTACTTAGGACAAAAACAAGAGAAAAAAAAAAAAAAACACACTCTGAAAGTCATCTGACGCTGAGTCTCAAACCCAAATTCCTGGAGAATTTCACAGCAATTAGGCCAGTGTGACAATTAGGAGCTTGATTTATGCTTTCCACTTTCTGGATGTTGAGAGTGAAAAATGGTGGGTAGTGCTTCTTTCAAGTGGCCCAGAAGATCCAGCAACAGAAAAACAGAAAGAGAGACTTTCCAGAGGGGAGACAACACTTGTAACCACCAGTAATATGTTTCTCATGGTGGTGCATTCATGGCAGTGAGGGAGGCGAATGCCTTTGGTTAGGCTGAGCTATTTATTCTGCCCATGGAAACGGACGAGGAACAACAAAAGCATTCTCAGCAATCAGAACCACAACCTGATGCTGCAGCCTGTTTTCCTCTCGTCTGTGGTGACCGTTGCTCCTCCGTATGGGGGCACAGAATATTCAGGAGACCACACAGTTGGCACGCTCAGCTCCGGGAGAACTTTTCAACTCCAAAAGCTGGAGAAGCCCAACCATAACAAGGGATACGGCTAAGCTAATCCGCCGAAAGGTTCAGTTTCAGTGCGAGTAAGTTCATGGAAACAACAAAACCACGACCGGTTCTGTTGTTTGGATTTGCGGGACGCGGCGCACATGAACGCCCGCTCACATGTACTAAAACTGCAGTTGCACTCAGATAAACAGCGGAGTACCTACAGTGAACCCTGTCTGCTGACTTGTTGCAAGCCTGGGGGGGGGGGGGGGGGGGGGGGGAGTTCTGGTTTCGGTCTAACAGAGAACAATTTCTGGCGGTCTGGATCTTCTTGAGTTTTCGCTTCCCAGCTCGAACCACTTCTGTTTTTGCTGCATTAAGCGGTACACACACACACACAAACTCAAGTACCCTCTTTAGGGAGGATGATCCCTGCTGTCACAACACATGAAGCTCAAAACAGACACAGACTCATCTTGAAGAGTGACTCGCCTCAAAGCTTCTTCTTAAAAGGCCTACTAACTTTTTGAGCTTTTAAGTGCAAAATAATGTTCATTTCTCACATTAAACAACCCGAAAGGCAGTGATTTGATCAATTCAAGCATTTCTGAGTATTCTTTTAAAAACCTGCGATCTGAGCACCAGCCCCTTCCAACCCATGAAAACGAATGGCTCTTTATTTGTTTCCTTTCATGAAGCATCAGGAACATGAAAACACAAAATCAAATACAGAATACAACACAGTCCTAAAACTTCCAAGAATGAAAGGGAGCAGATGGAAGAACAATGTTCTTATTTTGTGTCTGCCCCTGCTAAATCAAAAATACTCATATGTATAAACAAATATACAGTTTTCGATGGCCCCACCATTGGCCATTAACAAGCCAAACAATATAATAATACAAAAAGAAAATTAAATCAGAAGATGAAATCAACTACTTTTGAGATAACTTTCCAATTTCATTCTCCTAAACATATTCTTAAACTGAAGAATATTTGTACAACTTTTCAAATCAATTTTTTGTAAGTTCCAAAGTTTAACACCAATAAAAGAAAAACACATTTGTTTTAAAGTGGTGCGAACAACTGGGTACTTGAAATCAAATCTCCTTCTATGATTTAAATCTTCAGAACTAAAAACAAACAACCTAAGCAAACTCTCTGGCAGTTCTCTGTTTTTAACTTTAAACATTCCTAACAGAATTTGTTGTTCTATTATGTCTTCAAATTTTAAAAGACCAGACTTGATAAATAATATATGTGTGCTTTCCCTATAGCCAACTTTGTTTATTATTCTAATAATTCTTTTCTGCATTAAACATAATGGCATTAAATTGGTTTTATATGTATTACCCCACACTGCTACACAATAAATTAAATAAGGCAGAATAAGTGAACAATATAACATTCTCAGTGTTCTACAAGATAAAATAAACTTAACATTTTTCAAAACAAATATAGTTTTTGACATTTTAGCTTTAACATATGATAAATGAGGTTTCCATGTTAGATTTTCATCAACTATTACCCCAAGGAATCTCAACTCAGGTACCTTTTCAATTTTTACACCACCGCTGCTAGCTGTCCCGCTCAGCTAGCGGTGCTCTGCTGCTAACTTTGCCACTGTACCGGCTGTGCTCAGCCGCTAGCTTCACTGCTCACCTAGCAGTGCTCAGCCATCAATTTTGCTTCTCTACTAACAGTGTTCAGCTGCTAACTTCACTGCTCAGCTAACAGTGCTCAACCGTTCGCTGCACAGCTCAGCTAGCAGTGTTCAGCCACTAGTTTCGCCGCTCCATTAGTGGTGCTCAACAGCTAGCTTCACCGTTCTACTAGTAAATCAGGAGCAGACCAAAAAAATGCCGATAGAAAAAGCCTGAAGCTACGAAGATGCTGCAGTCAGGAGTCTTCACTCCCTTCTAATGTATAAATAAAGTGATGATGGGAAGTCAAGGCAGGCTCACTTTACGTTAACAGCTCCGCCCACAACTACGAGGCAAATTTCAGAAGAAAATATGTCCTGAAAAACTTCAAAAGCATTTTTATTTTGGCAGAAAACAGTATAATCATAATTAAAAGACCACTGGGAACATTTTTAACAGATGAGTGGAGAGGGGCTTTCAATAAAAAATATTCTTAGTTTGAGAAAATGTGACTAGAATATTTTTTCTTAAAATAAAAATTCTTCATAGAACTATTTTCTTAACCTAAATGTCTTTTTTTTTTTTTTGCTTATTTAAAAAAAATCTAGGACTCCTGTTTTTGCAGTGTACCAATTTAAGCCTGAATATGTTTCTGCCACAGCAGTGATGGAGAAGAGGAATCTGAAAAAACTCTGATCTCCATCCTGTAACCGGACGGTCCGCAAAGTGCCTTTTCCTAGAGGTTAAGGTCGCCATAGGAGACCATTCCCGCCTCACGACTACATAATTCTTCCTTATTGTGTCATAGATAAGCCGCATCACTGATTTTTGAGTAATTTTTATTGTTTTATTTTATAAATTCCTACCACAAACTAAAGGCTGAGCACTGCAGCTGCAGAGGTCAAATTTCCCAGATTGACCTCAATAATCTCTTATAAAATAATAAAGCTACTTTGATTCTATGTGTCATTCAAAAATGTAAAAGTTTAAGGATTCGTATATAAAACATTTACTAAAACAACAAGGAAACTTCTTGTCAACATAAGCATTTCCTGAAGTCAGGAGTTCAATTGTCAGCTGTCACTTCTTTTAATATAAATTCAATATTTCCCTTTATTTTCTTCTGTAGAGTTATGCAACTCTTTCACATAATTATGATACATGCTTGTGTCATTGCTGTCAAGTTTTGGGACAGATTCAACTTTTGAGTGGAAAACAAGGAGGTTTGGAAACGACAGTTTGGGGTCATTCAGGTCGAGGAGAGACGATGTTATTTGGAGGTTTTGTGCCTCAGAGGTTTGAGAAGATGCAAACATTTCAAAAAAAGTGTCTTTTGAAGCCTCAAACTCACTGCAAAGATCTCAATGATTAAAAAAAAAAAGTTATCTTAAGCTCAGTTAAGTTAAAGTAAAAACAAATCAATATTCAGAGGCGGAGCTAGTTTTTTTTTTTTTTTTTAAATGGGGCAAATGCAAAAAACACAGTGGAGGGTGGATTACAACTAGAAGAATCAAAACTAGTTATTTTAAACAGTTATATTGTTCATGAGATTTCCTAAAAGGAGAATTTCCTCTTTCATGGCAAGGAAACACGCTAAGGCCGTGAGGCTGTCGGTCCAGATACACGCTACAGGGGCGTCGCAAATAACACGAGGAGCTGAAGTTTTTATTAAAAAATGTTGCTTTTGTTATTATGATTTCTTAAAGTCCTCATATGCCTTTTTTAATTTAAAAAATCCAATGATGTTTTAAGTAATAATTTAAAGACAGAGCATCTTTGGAACAGTTTGAAATACTCAGAAATCCAAAACAAAATTATTTCTTATTACATTTGTTCTTTTTTTTATAAGAAAAATGCCACACAAACATAAAAAAAGCATGATTCTCATAGGAGGGGTTCATTAATCTATTTCAATAATGAATATTTACTCAAATAATAAATATTTACTCAAAAAAATGTTTTTTTTTCCTTGTAGCTCCGCCCCTTTCAATACCCCAAAAGGCAACAGGAACACCCATAGTGAGCACACAAAGAACCAAATCCAGAGGGTTTGGAAGTCTTGATTTTAGTCGTGCTCAGCACGCCGCATCAAATTCTCCTTGAAATGTGCTCAAATATAATTTAATCAGTTTGGATGTTTAGCCACATATTAGAATCCAAAGATTTCATTCAATTCTTCACACTTAAGCATTTTGGCTCCTTTATTTATGGACGAAAACAATTCTTTAAAAAAAAAAGTGTCGTAGGAGTTCCTCCAGACTCCTAACAGCGGACACAAAGGAGATCGCAAATGGAAACCAAAGGAATATTTTTCCACGGCTTCGATGCAGAAAGAAAACAAAACCCTTCCTATGAGTCTGAAAGACGTTTGCAGGAGTTCATCCAACCCAAAATTCATGAGATATTCTGTTGTTTGGGTTCTTGGGGAGGCAAACGTTCAACATGCCGACTTGTGTTTTCCTCCAAAAGGACACGGCGTCAGGACAGCTGCAAAAGCATTTCTTATCCCAACAAAACTAAATCTACTACAACCTGACCAAAAACATTCTTAGAGACAGTTTTCTGCCAAGCTAAAGTGCACCTCGTGTTTGCTTTAGATAAAGGAAGACAATAATAAGCCTGCTCTCATTGGGATTTTTGCTTTGAAACCATAGAGTTAAAGTCCCTGCGAGTGTAAACACACACAGATTTCTGGGGCTCTTATGCAAGCTCGCTCTTACCCCTGGTTATACACGGCACGCTGGGAAATATCAAATTAAATGAGCTTTTCCAAGAAAAAAACTCAAAGATAAATACAGAGCTCTATTATTACCTTGGGCTGTTGTAAAGCAGAAGCCCCCCCCTTGAAAAAAAAAAGTATGTAGTTAGAGAACATGATGTTCTTCATCCAAGAGTGGCTTAAGACTTTATAGTTAGGCCTCCCAAGTTGGGATGAAGACGCTCCTTCATACCTTGTGTTGCATGAGGAGCTGCGTTTGCTCCACTTTTTTTTTTTCTGGACCGCACCAGGACAAAGACCACCTTTCAACAGGAAAACCTCCAACACCAGCATTGTTTTTAAACTCTTATTAGTTAAAAAAAAAAACAGACAAAATGATAAAAAATCCGACACAGAAGAACTAGAGTTGAACAACGTAGTTCTGGAATAAATTCAAAGGGATTCAAATCGGTTTATTCTCTTTTAATCTTAAATTGACTATTAAAGGTGTTTTTTTTCAGTCTGAACATAATGTAAATTGGGATTTACCAATAAAACTGTACTTGCTTGTCATCTGAGTTTAACAGAAATTTACCTAAAAATTTTAATAACATTTTAGAGCATTTAATTTATTCTTGGGATGAATACAGATTTGAAACGGTTGTGATGCTAAATGTTGCGATCATTAAATAAAATGAATTTTACTATTTTATTACAATTAGAGATTTAAAGTCTTAAATCTAAGTCACATTCTTTAAAAAAAAAAAGTGAGAACTTGTTCTGGTACAGTGGGATATCTCGCTTTGGATATTGCGATACGTATCGTATTGTGAAGTGTATTGTATTGCCAGGCTCTTGCCAATACACACCCCTAGTAAAAAGTATTTTGACTAATCTATAGAAAAATGAGAGCTGAAATTATCATAAGGAAGTTCAGATTTTCAGTTTGGTTTAAATATTAGAGGAACACATAAAAAAACAGCAGATTTTTACAGCTAAATGAATAAGTGGACCAAAATTCTATCACACTTAGTTGCTTCCAACATCACAATGAAATGACATACTATATATAAAACTTTTTGATATATTTTGCTAGTTTAAGAATCTGAAATTTTGAAACATTTCATATCTACTCATTTTTCATAAAAAAACATCGATATTCTGTTCAAAAAAGAAACAATTGTGATTGGATTAAATTACACTAAAGGCACAAAGAGGTAGATTATTTCTATAAGTGTCAACACTTATAGAATCACTCATTTTTGTGTCAGATAAAGTTGAATTGAATGTGTCAATCTATACTTTTAAAGACTTTTTTCTAAGGGGTGAAACCACAACGTAGTACAACAGCACCACCAAGAGGATTGATGACACAGTGACCATGTACTGATACAGGAAGGTTCTTCTGCTGTGAAAACAGGAATTTACATTATTTTTATATGTATAAATAAAAATGAAACTAAAGATTTAACCCAAATTCTCGCTAAAGATCAATTTTCTTTATTATGTGTGAGGATTTTTTGACTTTTAGTTATATTAAAAAAGAAAATTGTGATGCTTCACAAACTATTTTTTTTTTTAGATATATGTGGCAAAATAAAGAAAAAAGAAAATGTTTACCAGCTTTTCCCATTTAATTCATGAACAGATGCTTGATTGATGTGAAGGGTAAACTCTCTCTCCCTTTTAAATGAAAAAGTTACATTTGACGTGTTACAAATGCAGGAAGATGAACGGAAACAAACATGAGTGCGTGCTTATCGAAGATCCACATACAGATTCCCCTTATTATAGAAACATCCACAGAAAACACAAACTAAGAGGTTTCTATGACAACAAACATAACGGAGCTTTAATACCTTTAAGCTTAATAGTGCTGCGTTTAAGGTCAAAGTGTGTGTGTAATTTAGACTAAACACACGATTTCACAAATATTAATGACATTTAAAGGACAAGAAGGATGCAGTAACATCATGAAGTTCACTAAATGAATCTGCCCTTATTTTTATTATAATGGAAGCAAAATCATTTTTTGCCCGACGTAAACCGATATCCTGTTTTGACAAAATATATTACTTAAATAAAGAAAACCCGTCAGAAATCCTTCATTTTCTTCTGGACAAACAACAAACAGACTGAATTATGGGAGTCACACCGCCTCTCGCAGGAAATGGTGAAGTCATTTATAGAGTTGCTATGGCAACAGCGGGACAGGTGGAAACATTGATGCACAAACACAAAAAGAAACCACAAACAATTCCGACTACGAAACAGAATTTGAAGGATAAAGACACGGATTTCATTCCTCAAATCTTCCGTCCAGGATGCTTTCAAATGTGAACGGCAGGAACTTGAAGCCTTGACCGGAATAAAACTTGTTTTGAAATTCCACCCTGCAGACAGAATGGATCAAAGAAGAGTCAATGAATCAGCTGTTTGGTTTGGAACTTCTACTCCACACTAAATAAAGAAGGAAAAATGTTTTGTTGGTACTTTGACAGATATAAGATTTCATTTTTTTAAACAATTTTATAAAATTCCACAAACACAAAAAGGAAAATTTCAGAAAAAAAAGGTGCAAAACAAAAAAAAAACTGAATTCTAGAGAAAATGTCAAATTGATGGGAGTGCTTTTGGGGGAGAAAATTTGTATTTTATAAAAATTCTATATAAAAATGTCACATTATGTATTGTACGTATGTATTTTCATTCAAATACATGTTAAGTTTGTCGACACATTTTTTTTCTTGTCGTTTTTATGAAATTACAGATAAAATGTTGATTCTATGTTGTAAAAACAAATTGTGAAACATTTTTGGAGTTTTCACAGCAAAATAAATACATTTTTTTCTGACTTAAAGTCCGACTCTTGCAGGATTTTATGTCTAGTGTGTGAATCCACCACAGAAAAATGAAAAAAAAAAGGTAGTGTCACATAGATGAGGTTGTAAAAATGATACCAAATAAGCAAGCAGTTATTCTTTTAACTTGAAACCACAAAGGGAAAATTAAAAAGTCTATTAATATTTAACAGTTTATAAAAAAGCATCAGTACTTTAGCAAGTTAACAAAATAACAAATACAGACTATATTTGAATTCCTTCATTAGCTCTTAATATACTATAAAGTCAGACACATGCTCACTACTTTTTTTTTTTTTTTTTTTTTTAATGGTGAATAAAAAAAAAAAAAATAAAAAAAAAATCAAAGAAATAAACATTTTAAGAAGACTGCCATTGTGCTCCGATAATTAAAACCTGGTATAATTTGTAAAATCTAAATTTAAATAAATTTTATAATCTATATTTACCAATCTAGTGAGTCTTGATGCACACTCGTTTTTCACATAAACCTCTGAGAAATCTTAAAATTAGACAATTATTGATCATTCTTTGGTCATTTGGACACCCTGGAAAAATACCAGAAACCCCTATATAGTTCTACGTAGTGAGTAACAATTATAAACACTCAAAATTATTCACTGAGATAATGAATTGTTTGGATGGAATTTCTGCACTGGATAAAAAACTGTAAAATAAAATAAGCCACCAGCAGGTGGCGTTGCACATCTAAACGTTCTGTTCTCAGAAATGAGAACTTTGATGTTTAAAATTGAACGATTCAGGTGGAAGCTAGACGGACGTCGTAGCTTTAATAATGCGCACACGTCGTCTTAAGTAAATGCAAACAGAAACCTTAAATTACATTCTTGAGTAAATATGAAAAAAAAAGTTCTATTGCGTGTTTGTGATTAATAACTGAGCACCGCATTAGAGCATCCTGGAATGAAAAACTCACCAGTGCAATCGGAGTGCGTGCAGGAAGGCGGACAGACCCTCCATGATGAGAAGAATGGCCACAGTGAGAACGGCGAAGAAAAAAAAGATGACGATCAGAAAGACGAAGCCTCCGAAGCTCCTGGAAGAAAGGCCGAGGCGCATCACCATGGACCACAGCACCTCCGACAGCTCTGTGGGGGAGACGGACACGGTTTACAGCGCCACGTCGACCGCTCGGCGCCGCTTCCTCTGCGGTCGGGGTTCCTTACGTGCGTGGGCCAAACTGAGCGCCCACAGCCTCAGATAGGAGGCCGTGTTGGAGATGCAGCCCAGGCAGTACTCGATGGTGTGGATGGCCTGATGCACCGCCACGTCCGTGAAGTTGAACTGCCGGCACACAGAACCGCACGTCACCACGGGCGCCGTGAGCGGGAAGTACTCCGGTTTACGGTTTCCATTCCAGTGATTAGCGGAGAAAATCATCAAGCACCAACCTCACCAGAATTAACATTTTCAACCCTTCAACCAGTAAAATCAGCCTCTCCGCGGAGGCACCGTGCGTGCAACACCCCCGGCCTTCAGACCCGCCTGAACGCACGCCCTCGTCAAAAAGGAAACCCCGGGAACACACCGACTACATCGACACGGACGCGCCCACGCACGGCTAACAGCACCGGGTGACAGCCGACAGGGGGAAGGGGCAGGAAAAGATAACTACACATGCAATTCTTTTTTTTTTTGACAGTGTGAGCTCCTGTCCTACCTCTTCCTCCTCACGCGCCTTGAAAGCAGGTGACAAAAGGCAAGTCTTGATTATTGGCACACACGGACAAACATTAATAAAACAGGACAGTAAGAGGAGAAAACGGTTACACATTTACAGGAAAAAACAGAGTTAGGGGACAGTCTAAGAGAAATCCCCATTCATACAGAGAGCAAAAAACAAAAAAATACATCTACATCTACTCATTTAAGTCTCCATCTATTTTTAATGTTGCCATGGC
Organism: Oryzias javanicus; assembly: GCA_003999625.1. Classification (NCBI taxonomy): domain Eukaryota; kingdom Metazoa; phylum Chordata; class Actinopteri; order Beloniformes; family Adrianichthyidae; genus Oryzias; species Oryzias javanicus. Next base: position 19,852,071 of record CM012444.1, read on the forward strand.
GACAGTGCAAACGCTACAGTTTCCGATCATGACTTATTCAGAGCTGTAAGCTGATCCTTGCAGCTCCTGTTACTAACTGAGAAGTTCCTGCGGGCTGTGTTGGTGACGGTGGTCAATGTTACCTCAGGTTCGTCCTCCGTCTGCTGGGCCAGCTGGTCGTGCTCGATGATTCCCGCCTCGTCCTCCGTGGGGCCGTTGCCCACCCTGATTCCCCCAAAGTTCTGCGTACCCTGAAAAACAGGAAAGCAAGCAATTTGAAGAGAGAACTGGACTGAGTGACCCCTCCCCCTCGCCGTTCCAAAGAGGAAGTATCATAAACTAGCCAAGCAGATAAATCAATAAAAGTATGTGGTCTCAGGTTGAATCTTCAAGTGGTACTTCCAATACGCTCACTCCTGATTGGTTAGAACTTGCGATAATGCTAGTGTGAATGCTGTTAGCTGAAATTGATAGCTAAATACACTGAAGCTGATACCCGAAAACGCTAAAGTTAACAGAAAACGCTGAAACCAAAAGCAAGCTAAAATATTAGCAAAATGCTAAATTAGCCTATAAAGCTGGTGCAATTTCTAATCTAGCTAAAAAAGCTAACATAAAGCTAAGATATTAGCTAAACTCTAAATTATACTAACAATGCCTAATTTAGCCAAAACAGCTAACATATAGCTGAAATATTAGCTAAACTCAAAGTAGCCTAAAAATATTTTTTAAAAGGCCTAAATTAGCCAAATCGGCTAGCATGAGTTCAAAAAACTAGCATGATGCCGATATAACACTGAAGATTTTTAATGGAGTTTAAAAAAAAAAAAAAGCGGTGGTAGATTGAATAGTTTAAAAAGTTGAAGAGTTATGAAGTTGACATTTTTCCTAAAAGAGCTGAATATTTTGGATAGCTGAATGAGCTGAAGAGGTTAAAGAGCTACGGAAGGACAAAAAACAGACGAAAAATGGATCTCTTTAGTGTGAATTCCCCACGGCATTCATGCTATTACTTGGGTGGCGATCAGATTCACAAATCAAGATAAACGATTCACAGATCGAATCGTGATTCTTAAATTTAAATGGTTGTTATATGTATGTATTTTTACTGGGTAAATAAAAAAATCTATTTACTTCTAACAGGAACATATTTGAGTTGTTTAGTTCATATACGTAAAATTCAACATTATTCTGCATCTTAATTAAACCTTTATTGACAATAACAACCTGGACAAGAGAGAATTAAAATATCTGAAGTGGATTTCTAACTACACACTTTTAGATTTATAAAAATCACGAATCAGAAATCTCGTACTTTGGAAACAAAGATACTCATTAAAGACCCGTTGCTTGCAACAAAAAATCTAAAAATAATAAAAATTAAAAATAATAATAAAAATTAAAAACCTCAAGAAAAAAAATATCATTGGAGCTGGAAGTAAACAATTGTCTATGGGTGATGTCACGCTCGCTCACGTCCAGTTCTCTTATGCAGTCAATGGACACGATTCATTAGTTTTACAGAGTTTAGGATTTCAACATCGTCTTACCAAATGTTTCTGCCACAAATACTGTCTCCTCAGAACCAGAGTTTTTACTATTAACATAACGGGAACACAAGCCAAGGCGATGAGCACCAGAAATATTTGCAGACCCATCTGCAGAGAAAACAAAGACACAGTTATTTTCATACCTTCACTGAAGCAGAACGTTTAAGTCTTTAAGGAATCTGGGTGTATCTGACCTGTCCTCTGTACAGAGGTTTGTTGCCGGGGTCACTGTACTGGAAGAGGAACATGTTTATGAAGGCAATCAGGAGGCTTGGAGCTTCCCTGGAGGTGCGGGCGTCGTAAGAAACCCACTTGAAGAAGATGAGAATGACCAAGTAACCAAACAGACAGGACATGAAGACTATCTCTGGGATGAAGCCCAAATAGATATTCAGCGGCTTTTTGAAATACCTGCAGTGGACAACAAGCAGTCATGTGGTTACGGTCATAAAATGAAGCAATGAAAGGATTTGGTAGAACAGAAAACCTACAGGTGGTTGAAGAGGCTGAGAGAGACTCCAAACAGCATGTGGATGACGCCCAAGATTACAGACATCTTCATCTTGAAGGAATTCAAGAATGTCAGCTTGTTGATGGAAATACTCCAAATCTAAGAAAAAAATAAATACAGTTCTTCTGTTTCTCCCAAGAGCTGCATTCTAAAAATAGCCCACAATCTGCTTAATCATCATAGATTTTTTTTAATGATGTTTTTATGAACATTTTTACACTTTTCTCTCTTGTTTTAACTCTCAACGTTTAAACCTTTGGAGAAAAATAACTCAGTATTATAGAATGAAATCTGACCACGATTGAGGATTTTTTGTGCTGTAATTTCTTTTATTAGTGAAGATTTCAAACTTTTTAGACACTTTTTACAGCAGGTTTGGTACCGCGGAGGAATCCTGCTTGACGTTACTGGGGACGCCACGGCTACAGGTACATATGCTCATAAATGTTTGTGGAATAGATTGAATTGATGTGGATCACGTTAAAAATTGTTAAAAATCCGACCACATTTTAATGAGCTTTTCGTGTCTCATCGTTGTGGTGCTATGGCATTGTTTTTAAATTGGCCCTACCGTGAAAATTCTACTTTTTAAGGTTTTAAGTGCATTTTACTGTTAATTCCTCGCTTTAACCCCAAACCCCAAAGTGGTATTTTGATCCGTTCATGAATTTAAGAGTTCTCCTCTAAAAACCTACACAGTCTACAGCAGCCCCTCCCATACCCACGAAAACGAGCGGGTGGAAACGTGCTGACGTAAGATCGATGCCAACAGCTCCCTCCAGGAAGAGTCTGTGCTGCAAGCTCCGCCCCCAGACTAACACCAACCCTCAATTTATCCCCTTATTCATTGACGATCAGCAAAAAACTTTCATTTTAGATGCAGAATACCGTATATCTTCCACTTGTATCCTGTCTTCAATAAATTCCAGCTCAAACAGGTGTTTGTTACTTAAGACACGCTGCTCCTTTAAGACTCCACCCCAAAAAAAGCCCTCGTCTGGATACCCGTGAAGGAGCTGTGTGTGTGTTTTGGAGCAGTGTAGGAATGGCCAGGCCAACTAAAGGAAAAAATATGGTATGTGCTTCCATCTTTGAAGAAGTTTGGATTACTTTCGTGGGAGAAATACAGACGTGGTGCCACAAACTCTGGGATGATGTCATGAAATGGACTGCAGGCACACGCAGCGGCAGGCGGAGCTTCAGGAATCGAGCCGTTTTACTTCCTGGTATGAACAAACTCACGAAATATAACTAATATTTCATTGAAAAAATTATTTTTTAGTGGTCCAAAGGTAATATATGATCTTATATATAGATATAGCTCAATTCTGAAAGGCTTAAGAAAAACATGTTAGGGCCCCTTTAAGAGAACTGCTGGAACTACAACGAGCTTTTAGGATGACGCGCCGCGTAACGAGACACAGAAAAGAGACACAGAAAAGAGAGTTATACGTTTTTTGGTGGTGTTAAGATAAACGTAACAAGTAAACAGTTATTTCTTTTTTGGCTGAAAAGACAATCACTGCTCTACATTTGTCCGTGGCTCACCGATCACCTCATTTCTACCATGTTTACATCACGTGACTGCCGGCTACGGTGGCCGTTTTGGTTCAGTTGTTCCGCTCCCGGTTTGTTTCATATTCAGACTGAGGAATCTCAGAGCGAACCGAAGTTCGGTTTGAATGGAAACGAACCGAGACCATCTTGAAAGATGGGTCTGAGAGCGGTTCCTGGTACAGGAAGTTAGTTGTCCCCTGCCACAGCTCCGCTGGTGGGTGTGTTTTCGTTGTAGTCTGGGGGCGGAGCTTGCAGCACAGACTCTTCCTGGAGGGAGTTGTTTGCGACGATCTTACGTCAGCACGTTTCCAACCGCTCGTTTTCGTGGGTGTGGGAGGGGCTGCTGCAGACTGTGCAGGTTTTTACAGGATAACTCTTAAATGCATGAACGGATAAAAATACCGCTTTGGGGTTAAAGCGAGGAATTAACAGTAAAATGCATTTAAAACCTCAAAAAGTAGAATTTCCACGTTATTATTTTTAGGCTGGGAGGGACTTCCGGCTACTAACTTTCAAGCGCCATATTTCTTCTTTGCTTTTGCATCCCAGATACGTTTTTCGTGCGCACAAGAAACCAGCTCTATTATTTTCTACTTCTTTAGGAGACAATGTGTTGTAAAAACAGACAACCAAAAAACAGTAAGACTACGAAAGCTACAATATAGCAAATCAGTAGTTTGCACTTTTAACTAGGGGTGTAACGGATCACAGAAGATCCGTGATCCGTACGGATCAGACGCCACGGTTCGGGCCAGGTCTGACCCGCGGATCGCGGCCCCCCCCCAAAGAAAAAAAAAAAAACACGCACACACACGTGCGCACCTCACGCTATCATAATTTATACCAATTGTCCGTTCACATGGAATTAAATTGTCGTCATATTCCTGAAAATCCTCTTTGTTTTGACGAGCCCTGAAGCAGCTGCTTCCCGGTTTTCCTAAAGTCTGTTTACCTGAAGCTCCCGCTGCGTGTGGGAGGAGCTTCTGTCAAAAACTTTTCTCAGATTCATAATGAAGGACGAAGATCGATAGATATCAGGTTTATTTAATCTTAAGAGCTGAATAAAAGCATCGGTACACATTTTTATTACTGGGTTCAAAGAATCTTTCAGTTTAAAGCAGCAACTGTCCCGCACAGGAGAAAGCTGCAGCTCCGTAACGGACTCGCCGGTACCGTCACCGAACCAAGTATGGAAGGCGAAATGTGTCAAAATTCATCAGGAAAAGCGAGCGCGGAAGTGCCACGTTTTACAGATAATTATTATTTAAAACATTTAAATGTTTCCACAGGTAGTTTTAATAAAGCAGTTAATACCAAAATTAATTTTAACTGTTTTATTTATAATTTAACTTTTAAGGAATTATCTAGATTGATCTGGTATTTTCAACACTATTTTTAAACATTCTTTTATCTCAGTTTTTGTAGATTTGGTCTAAAGACATGAAAATGTCATCAGAAACTTCATGTTTTAGCATTTTGTCTGTGTTCAAAGTTTAAAAATGTTTTGTTTTAATAAATAGGCTTCAATGACCAAATGTTTTGATGTTAAATATGTAAATATTGTGTGTCTGAAGTACTTTAAATGCTTATTGAATTTATGATTTGAAGGATTTCCAAAAATGAATTTAGCTTTTATATTGGTTTTTTTTTGTTTGTTTTTTTTTTTTTACTTTTCACTGATCCGAAAAACGATCCGAACCATGACCCTAAAACCGTGACACGATCCGAACCGTGAGTTTTGTGATCCGTTACACCCCTACTTTTAACAAATGTATCTATTATTCTGTAAAAACAATGTATTAACTCCTAAAGAGAAAGAATCTGGTAATAAGGAGAGCATTTACTGGATCGATGCCGATGGGGTACGGTCCTTTAAATACTCCATCTACTGCCGGGTCCAACTGCAATGCGTTGTTTTCAGACAGAGTAGTAAACCTGAAGAAGACGAGAGAGAACTGGTGAATGTCTGACCTTCATTACGGACACAGGCAGCACTGGTCTATTACTGTAAACAGTAGATAATGATAAAAAAAAAAAAACTCACGACCAGTTGGCGCCTCTTTCACCAAACATGGGTCTGACGCTCCAACCGGAGCCGAAGATGTTTAGGGCCTTCGAGAAGCAGTCATTGTAAATAATGCCAGTGTACATGGAGAAGACTCCCATGAGGAGAATGATGTAGCGCCCGGCGAACACCATGTTGAAAATCTGCAGAGGGATAAAAGCTGAAGTTACAGAAGTCTAAAAAACATATTTTATGAAGCTGATCCAACTGAACTGGGAGAAGTTTCCATTTCTCTTCGATCCATACCTCATTATCATTCTTCTGCGCCATGAGCCTGCTCTCTCTCAACACGAGGTACAGAGCAGCGCAGGTCATGAGAGTCCCATGGCCCAGGTCCCCAAACATGACAGCGAATAGGAAGGGGAAGGTGATGATGGTATATGGCGCTGGAGACGGATGATCGATGATGGAGACAAACGTGGAAAAATGAGAGAAACTCGACCGACGGGAGGAGCGATGAGGCGGCTCGGGGGAAAATGCCCTTTCAGAGGGTAATCCCTCGTTAAACAAAAACGGCGTGTTCCAGAAGGCTTCTGTTTACTGAGAGCGATGTAATGACAGACAACAACCGAAGCAAGGACTGAACAAAAGGGGGTGACGCACTCACCTGGGTTGATCTCACGATAGCTGCCGATTCCGTAGGCGTCGACGATGTTTTGGAAGCCTGAAGTGAATTTGTTGGTTTTGTTGTAGGTGGGCGGGGTCTGTTTGGTCTGCATTCTGTTGAGGATGGAAGGCACCGTGGAGCCGCTTTTCTCCTAAAGCGAAGAGTAAAGAAGACCTACATTTAATAGAAGAATCTCATGATTTTATAAAAACAAGGCTTAATAAACAGACTAAAAATGTACAATATAAACATCAAAAAGTTGAATTATTCATTCAGATTTTTGACAATTCTGCTAATCCAGCTAAAAAAAAAGGAGCCATGCAGATCAGAAACATTAAAGCTGTTTACCAATTTATAAATTAAAGGACTTTATGAAAGTTTTTTTCCAATCATAATTTAAAAGGGCCTAAATTACACGTGTCAAAGTCAAGGCCCGGGGGCCAGATCCGGCCCTCCGTGTAATTATATCTGGCCCTCCAGATCATTTCACTTTATTGTCATAATAGCCCAATGTTTTCTTGCGTTTATTTTTAACATCTATAATTTTGCCTAAATTTATTTTTTCTGGAGAGTAAAATATTGAAACGTGTTTAAGGTTTAAATTGATTTATTCATGGAATCTGGAATATTCCTTTTTATTATCAGAATAATGTTTAAAAAGTTAGAGTTAACAGTTAAAAAAAAAAATGACATTCTGCTAGCTTTTTGGACTAATTTGGCATTTACTGAGATTTATCTTAGGCTATTTTGGAGTGCAGTGAATATTCAGCTACAATCTCGCTGTTTTGGATAATTTAGGCTTTTTTCTGTTTTTCAGGCCGTTTTGAAGTTTACCTAACTTTTCAGCTACATGCTAGCTGTTTGGCAAATTTTGACCTTTTAAAAAACATTTCTTAGGCTGTTTTGGAGTTAGGCAAATATTCACAAGCTAGCTGTTTGGGCTACTTTAGGCTTATTTTCAGTATTTTAGGCTATTCTTTCAGCTACATGCTAGCTGCTTTGGCTAACCTAAGTTTTTTTTTGTTTGTTTTTTAGGCTAATATGCATTAAGCTAATATTTTTAGCTGGCTATCAGATTCAGCATTTTCAGCTATCAGCTTCAGCATTTTTAACAATCAATTTCAGCATCTTCAGTTATTAGCACTAGCATCTTTAGCGGCCACATCCACTTACAGCATTCACACAAGCAGGTAAAGCTATATATGTATCTGTAATGCTGTATCTAGCTCATAATTATGTTACATTTTAAAGTTTTATAAATGTAGTTTTAGATTATTCAATAAATGTTTATTCTGTTCAGTTTGCAACCGAAGGTGTGTTTTGGATTTTGGCCCCTTGTGCGATTGAGTTCGAAACCCCTGGCCTATATCATTCAAAATCCACCTTTTTAATCTTTCAAGTGTATTTTAATATTAATTTGTCACGTAAAACAATCCTCAGAATGGTATTTTGCTCCATTCACCATCTCTGAGTATTCCTCTGCATTCTGAGCACCAGCTCCTCCCAATCCGTGAAAGCAACTGGGTCCTCAAATTGTGACATCACAAAGTGGGGAACAGCCCCTTTCCAGGAAGAGTCTGTGGTGCAAGCACCGCCCCCAAGCTAACATAAATACCCACTTTCTCTGTGGAGCCAGCAGTGATCAGCAAAACAGCTTTATTTTCTAAGCACATCGGAATTTACAACGGCCCTTCAAACATGTCCGGATGTTTGTTTTCATTAGCGAATGAGAAGCTGCCGAAGCCGGCTCGAGGATGACATCAGGAAATAGTCGGTACCCACAAGGAGCCAAAAGGAGAGGGAGCTGGGGGCAGACAAGATGGCGGCTGAAAATCATTGGTTGGAGGGAAGTCCAGAGCTGAAACATCAACAACGGCTAATGATTTTCAGCCGCCATCTTGCCTGCCACCTGGTGCCCCGCTTGGCAAAAGGCGGTTCCTCAGATCGAGCCGTCTTACTTACGGATAGGAAAAAAGTTCACAAAAAATAACTCCTATTTCATAAGAAACATGTTCTATAGTGTGCTAAAGGTAATATTTTATCATATATATGGATGAAGTTTACTCTGAAAAGCTTAAGAATAGTGTGGTGGTTGAGCCACAAACAACCACCACATAGGTGTTAGTATTTTCTTTTTCTTTATCACATTTACTTTGTTTACTTAAAATAAATGATATGGGTGCACACATTTGATTTATTTTAAGTGAAAATACAATTAATTTACTTTTTGTTTTTCTGAGTTCAAATCAGGTGCTCCACATCCACCATAATCAGCAGAGGAGGTTGGGATCGGCCAGACTGCAGGGATTCCCAACACTCCTCCTGGACTTTATTTTTTCTTTCTTTGAATGTAAAATATTTAGTTTATTCTTTGAAGACAATTTTGATTATTTAGATGTTTGTTTAGTTTGCATTTTCTGTTTTGCTGTTGTTTCATTTGTTAGAGTTTGTGGTTAGTCTGTTTCTCCCCTCCCTCATGTGTCCATATGGTTTGCCCCAGTCTATATAAGTTTCCCCATTGTGTCAGTATGGAGAGTCTGGTCAGGCCTGTTCCGTTTTGTCTGTTTGTTCAATTTAGTTATATTATTTTTTTTCAGTTGAGCCTTAAGTTATTTATTGTTTGAAGGTTAACCAACTTTTACCAAAAAAAAAAGGAAATAAAAAAAACATCTTGCAAGAACAAGCTCCCATTGTCCGCTGACTAATTGTGAACCTTCACAAATAGCATTATATAGGCCATTTAAATGTAATATTCAATTTCCAATAAAAAATTTAATTTGCAATGTTATCATAGAGTCTGAAAATGCATTTTTCAATTCATGATTCAATATTAAAAATTACATTGTCATCTTCTTAAAGCAGCATTTTCAATAAAAGCAAAATAAACTGCATTTTAAATAGTCGTGGGTTTTTGGTACTATCATTCAAATTGAAATCCATTTTCAAATTTACAATTTAATATTAAAAAAAATGACATTTTGATTGCTAGGTTTTTTTTTTTAAAGTAACTTAAAACTTATTGCAGTGTAATTTTCTGTGGCGCTTTTGAGTTAAATTTCAAAAGAAATTGCAAAAAAGTAGTTTATTTATACTGGATAAAAGTCTCTTGAAGATTAAACTAAATGTGAAAGTCACATGAATGTTACTGTAAATTCTTTTTTTGGTAATTCAGTACCTTTCTATGTCTGGGCTTTTAAAAAAACAAAAAAGTCAAACATTCTGAACGTGTGACAGAAAACACGGCCGCTGCTTTACTCACGGTCCCCCTGCGCAGGGCGAACTGGATGGCGTCCATGTCCGACACCGGACACCAGACCTCGGCGATCAGACATTTCTGAGTGACGTCTATGTTGCAGAGGTTGAGGGTGTGGTAGATGGCCTTCATCTTCCTCACTTTGACGAACCAAACTCTCACGGTTTTAGCTGCAGCCTGCAGGACTCTCTGCCGGTGATCCTCAGTCTGGTTTAACACCTTAGGAAGCAAAAGAAATCTTTGTAGAATGCACATTTGGTGTAACGGAAACTATGAAAGAGGCTTTGGTTTTGCTTATTTAGTATAAAAATACCCAATTAAGCATTAGAAAAATAAATATAAATATAAATATTATTGAAGTTTGGGTTTTTTGTGCGTTTTTGTTGTAGAAGGATTAATAACTAAAACCTAAGAGAGTAACCTAAACTATAATTTGATTATTCATGAAGTAATTTCTCATGTCTGGTGTCATTCGACAGCTCTCCATGGTGGAGAGATTTCAGTCTGACAGATTAAAGGTGTGGACAGACGTCTTTCATACAGATAACCAGCTCAAACAGGAGATCCAGGACATAAATGGTGGACAGAAAAATTACCTAAAGCAGAAGCAGAAATAGGTCTGTGATGGACTGATTTATTTATTTCTAAATTATTTTCTGCTCCATTAAACATCAAACCATGTTTTTGGCAGTATTCTTTTTTTTTTATCCTTTTTTCTCCTACAGTTGAAGTGTATTAATAATGAACATTACAGACCTGTCATCGTTTTAAGTAAATCAACTTGCAGAATTTGTTGGATACTTTTTTGCTCTGGTGTCTTAAATAAAGTTGTAAACATTAGCGCCGTGAGAAAATATCAGTTCAGTGAAATATCGCGATCCTTCATTTGCCGATATTTGAATCAATTTGAACTCCTGCTAAGAGGATTTTTGATTACTGTATTTTCATGACCATAAGGCGCACCTAAAAGTCTAAAATCTTCTCCAAAATGTGTGGCACGCCTTATAGAGCGATGCGTGTACTGTATTGTTTTTTTGGGGGTTTTTTTGGTCCGCTGTCCGTCTGTCGGCTGAGCGCGTGCTCCAGCAGCGAGCACCAATTCGTTGGTTTTCGGCAGTTCCAACCACCGTAATATAACAGAAATAGGAAAACATTAATTGGGCTTTTTTTCACCAGGAGGCGCTGAGTTTGCGTCTTTTCTGCCGCGCGCAGCGGCCTGTCCCGCTCGTTCCTTTAACCACTATGGCTTTCTCCCCATTCATACTCGCTAATCATTCGTCTGGCCGGGAGAGGGGGGGTTTCAGCTGTTTCTGTGACTGTCCCGCGAGAGGAGAAACATAAGCAGCGTTTTTAAAAAAAAAATTTTTTATAATAAAATAAATCAAACATCACAGATCAGGAGAGCTAAGCAGGTTGCCCGCGCTGCAGCACCTCTCTCTCCCCCGGCGAGTGAAGCGAGCAAACACGGCTGAAGGGAGGCTGTCTGTAGACAGAGCCGCCGCGCACCAATAGGACAAAGAAAGTCGGAATGGATTGTATTGTACTTCTTTAATTCTGATCGGGTCACTGAAAACAGCCATGCTGAAGGTCGAGTTCCAGATTGGCTTTTATACGAGCCCACCCATTATGGCAGGACAAGTAAAGGAATTGGCTAAAACTTCACAGTACATAAGAAAGTAGAAATGATTGACATGTCCAAAGACCAATAGGCCTTTAATGAACTGCTGCTCCGTTTGCAGCAGCTTCTTTTGGTTTCGAGAGAGCCACGCAAATAAGAACCGTTTCTGCCTGGAATCAAACTTCAGTGACCAACCCTAGTTTTACCATGCCCACACCTTATAGTCGAGTGCGCCTTATGTATTTGTTAAATACAGAAAAAGCACCAATAACTCAAACTGCGTCCTATCACCCAGTGCGCCCTACGGTCATGAAAATACGGTAATAGTTTCTTAGCAAACGTGCAGATCGGCGTCTTACTTTGGTGTTTCAGCTAAACTCTCGACCGCTATTTGGCAGCGAACCACAGCAGCCCTCTCTCAGCAGCTCGACTATGCACCAAAACAACTACTAGATCTATCTTGTGTTAGATGTGAACTCATGAGCTTCATGGTTGTTGTTCAGTAACAGCAAAATGAGACACAAACAACTTACTTTTAACTAAGGATGAGTATCAAACTGAAAATATGGGCCAGATTCGTCCTGGTGCTAAATAAAAATGTGAATTTCTTAGCTTCTTGGCTCATTTAAGAACGAGTGAGGTGTATCGAGTCATCCAGGTGTATTAATATTTAAATAGAGTTTTATTTTATAGTCAGAATCTTTAAAAATAGTGAAATATTGTCTCTGGTACTGAATATATCGAGATAGGCATCGCATCACCAGACCAGCCTCTTTCTTTTTTAAGATATTTCACAGAGACGTGGTAGGAGGCCTCTTTTCAACACATGCTGTGGCTTGTTGTTCTAATTACAGTCAATCATCAGAAGGTTTTAGCTTGAAGTGAAATAAACCAGCTTGTGCTTCGGTCCAGAGCTCAACTGTCAAGGCTAAGAATACAACTGCAGACTCAGCAGTTTCCTGAAAACGGTTGAGCTACAACCAACTTCAAACTAAAGCTGGTGATTCTGTCAATGCAAGTGACACTTTTAAATCAGACGCATTGATGAAACATCAATACTATTGTATAATTGTGGAATTTCATAACTTTACTGAAACAAAACACTGCTGTAATGTGCTTTATGATGCATAGTTAAAGGGAAGTCACATGATCCGCTTTATGCTACCCACCCAAAAACTTTATACACCTTCACATAAAAGCTCCTGTCAGTCAGGTCAGGACCTAGACTCACAAAACCAACAAATCTGCATTCATCAAAAGTTAGTTTCCTTCAAATGTGAGAGTTTTCTTTAAAGTTGAGCTTTTTAGCTGATGAAAATTGACAAATGTCTACAAAGTCTGAGGTTATGCATTTAATAAAGACAATTTTAAATTATGTAGGAAAAAAAATGTGTTTTGCACCCCAAACTAGGGCCCGCGGGCCAGATCCGGCCCTCTACATATTTGGCCCACCCCCCAAACCGTTTTAGCTTAATCAGACATTTTTCAAATTTTTTTAATTTGGCATTTAGCTAATATTTCAGAGAGCTGTTTCAGCTAAATTCTGCTTTTTTTTTCGGTTTATCAGACTAATATTTTAGCTTTGTGCTAGCTGTTTTAGCTAAATTAGACATTTTTTCTTGTTTTTTTAGGCTAATTTGGCATTTAGCTAATATTTCAGCTACATGCTAGCTACATGGCTATTTTAGGCTTTTTTCAGTTTTTATGCTATTTTGAAGTTTAGCTATTTTTCCAGCTACATGCTAGTTGTTTTGGCTAAATTAGTTGAGTTTTTTTCAACTAATTGGCACTTTGCTAGTTTTTCAGCTAACTTTCAGCTTCAGCGTTTTCAGCTGTTTCAGTGTTTTTAGCATCTTCAGCTATTAATATATAACAGCTAATCCCATCTAAATTTTAAAAATGTTTTACATTTTTTTTTTCCGTGAAGTTACATAAATGAATTCTTTAAAATTTGGTTGTGTGTGACTTTCTGGAACATTTACGTTTAGGTTCTGATTGTTAAGCTTTTCCTGTTAGCCTTAGTCTTACACTGTGTAACAAACAGCACTTTAATTACCATTTGTTATAAGAAAAAAACTTAGGGCTCCAAACAATGACCCGTATGATTTAAGACCTAAAAAAGAAGACACAACTCAACCACAGTTTAAATTATATTGATCAATTATTGTGGGGGAAAAAAAAAAAAAAACATTATCTTAATGTACTTAATCACTTTTTTTAATAGCAAAACTAAAACTAATGCGGATTTAGCAAAAAAAAAAAACGAATTCAACAAAAATCAGTATTTCAAATCAGTGTTTCATAGTACATGTCAATGCTTTGTTGAAAAAAAAATTCCAGTTTTTCACTGTTTTCAGTTAAAAAATAAATGAATTAAAAAAATGAAAATGCATTTACCATCTGCAGGTCATCAATACGAGCGTTCACCCCGGCGAGCATCTCCTTCCTCTCCTGGGGGGTTTCTGGACACGGGTAGAGTGTTGCTCTAAATCTGCGGACAGATTAAAACTTTTCATATTTAAAAGAATCTTTTAAATTGCGCATTTTAACAAACAATAGAGTCGCTTACCCTTCACAGATTTTCTTGACTCGGTTCTTCAGCTGGTCTCCCTGGAAAAATATGATGAAGACCGACTTGTGGACCTGGTCTCCCTGTAAAAAAAAAAAAAAAAAAAAAAAAAAAATTACATTTAGATGGAATGTGATGTAATGTGTAAATATCATCATAAACACAGTTCTGGATGCAGTCAGAACTGACAGAGGTCGGGTCCTCCAGAGGGTCTTCGATGTCTGCCTGCCGTAGAAACACATTTCCTCTACAAACTCTCCACAGCATCCTCTCAAATGTGGGGATCCGTTCCCTTCCGATCACTCCAGCTACGAACCTTTAAAAGGAAAAATCACCACCATTATATTTGTTCAATATGAGATGGAAGTCTCTGATCAAGTGGGGCTTACCCTAATCTTTGTGGAGCCGCTCTGGCAGGCTCGTTGGGATCCAGAAGAGTGGAGGACTCTTCAAGCAAACTGGGATCCTCCATCTGGATAAAGAATAAATCATCCTTTATGTGAACATTATTGTTGCTGAAGCTGAATAACAACTCATCCACATGTAAAATGTACACAGAACTATTTTATTTTCTGAAGTGACAGGATCCTGGCAGCACTTCTGTCTTCAGGGAACGGCTGAACAGTAACTCGTTTGGCTAAATCATTTCCCTCAATCAAAGCTCATAACATCTTGTAAAAAAATGACCCAACATAAAGAGCTGAGCAGGGTTCGTCTGTGAATGCAGTAAGGTGCGACTGATACCGGGCAAAGGTGGACACGGGAGTTAAACGGGAGCCTGAAGACGGAGTTTTAAAGAAAAAATCATGCTTTTTGAGTTTTTTTTAACATGTATGGGTGACATTAAGAGAACAAATGTAATAGGAAATAATTTCATTTTTGCATTTCATCTTTTAAATCTCTGTCAATCAAACTGTCACCGAGACTCTGTTTGAATGGATGGTCTTCTTTCCATCCCAACAGCTCTGCTGCAAGTTCAGGTTCAGGAGAAGAGAAGATGGTATCTTCACATTGACTGCAGTCAAATGAGCCGCCGTTCACATTTCTGTGGTCAAATCAGCCGTCACCGGATTTTTTGTGTGAGTTTCAATCTCCAGGAGCTTCTTGATGTGACCACGGAAATGTGAACGGCGGCTCATTTGACCGCAGTTGGAAAGGATTGTAAATCAATGAAAGAGCATTTGGATGTTAGCTTTCAGTATTTTCTGCTCTGAGAAACCAACGGATTGAATGTATTGATCAAAGCGACGTCAATAAACATTGAAAAATGAGCTAAAAGAGTCTTTGGTGAACTGGAAGGAGAAAGAATCAGGATTTTGGAGGAAGTTTGGTCCATGAAAATCTTCACTTCCTCGTCCGAGCCGACATCTGGATCAGAACCGTACAGCTGGACATTACAGATATTGCTTGACGTTTCTATGTAGCAGGAGTGAAGATTTACGCGAGCGAGACATAGAGCTATCATAATCAGACAGGAGGGGATGGGGGCGGAGCTGCTCGGCTCAGCTTCAAAAGCCACGCCCCCTCAGAGGAGATTTTGGAAACAAAGGCTTCAGATCAACATGAAAACTGTCTTTAAGAGATTTAGGACGTGGGATTTTGATTAAAAACTTCATAATCAGAATAAAAACACTACTGGGAGTGTTTGGTTTTTTTTTATTTAAAGATTAACTCCTAAGAAAAATTTTTTTTTTGTGTTTTTAATATGTTCTTTGGGTATTAATTGAGTTATATTTCTGAGTTTTTCCTTTATTCAAATTGTTGTAAAATCGGTACCAGATGAAAAAAAAAACGTCTGAAAAAAAGCGTATCTGTGACACCGAAAATACGCGAAAATGTTTGCTTTTTTATTTTACCTAAAAAACCGCATAATGCTACTCAAAAGAGCAGTCGGAACGATTTTACAATAAATGATCAGAGTGGGTCTTTCAAGAAAACCAAAGAGGACCAAACCATGCAGCTGGCAAATATGAATGACAGTGACCATAATGCATCATGAGTAAGAACCCCTTCAGTCAAATCAGGCAGGAAGAAGCCGGTTTGAGACAGCAGAGAATTTTAAAAGGAAATGACAAACACGAGAAATGAGGAAATGCAGGAAAAGTCATCTATTTACATCCATCTGGTGGCATACATGGATTTATTGAATATTAAAGACCGACTCCAATCATCTTTTGATCTATTCCAGCTCAGACGAGGAAAACAAAGACGTACGTGGTTTCAGTCAACTTGATCAGAATGAAGCGGAGCAGGAAGATGGTGGCCTGCCGAAGCTCTTTTTCAAGCAACATTTTTCCATCTGCTTCTGATTTACAATGATTAGAGTGAAGAAATATGTAAAAATATCATTTTGATCTTAATTTTTTTTATATATGTCCAATATTGTGTTAAAAACACAAAATAAAAACGCATTTCTCATCAGAGAGGGTCTTTCACAAACATGCATGAAAGAAACAAACTAGATTCTAAAGTCATGCATTATAAAACCATATGAATGTGAATTTTATCAGCTCACAGCTCTTGGAAAAAAATGTTTGAGGTCTGAGAGAAAAAAAAAAAAAAAGCCAACCTCTTCAAAAAACTGCTGAGTGCGGCGCAAAATGTGCTTCAGCTCAGTCAGTTCCAGGAAGTTCTTCTTTAGCGCCTCTTGGTTTGTGTTGATTTCTTTCAGCTCGTTTTCCAGCTTCTCAAAAGTGGCCTACGAGGATTCAACAAGGGAAAAATAAAAATCAGGAGGGGTTCAGAAGAAGGTTAGAGTTAAAAGAAAAAAGGAGTCACCTCGAGGTCGATCATGTCTCTGGGAAAAGGGACTTCAGGGTTCTCTCCTGTGTCCAGAATGGCGATGTTCGCCTTCTTAATTTCTTTTTCGACAAATCCTGTAAAGAGGAAGCGTAAATTTCAAAGATCATCACTGCAAAATAAAAAAAAAGTGCTGACTTTTATTGTGTTTACACTGCGCCGTTTTTCTGCAAAGACTCACTCAGTTTACGGTCCATCTCCTCACATCGCCGCACTTCGTTCACAAACTTGCGTTGGAACACGTTTACGTCAGGATTTAACTGCAAAGAAAAGATTAAAAAAATACAAACATCACACTATTAAATATTTAATGAGTAAGGGATGAAGCAGCATCACATAATCACATGAATAAGCCATCCCAGCTGAAGAACTTGACTTTTTCATGTTCGGGAGGACAAAGCTCGCCTTAGGACAAGTCAGGAGTGAGCTTTCTCATGCTAGGAATGTTCTGCTGGGAGCACATGATGCACGAGGGCATGCACCGTCTCAGCGGCGTGGCTGATGCTGCTGATTTCTTTCCAGAAGACTTTCCTAACGGACGCATTTAAGAACTCACATCACGGAACTGCACCATCCCGATCTCTCCCAGCTCACTGACGCAACAGTAGGCAGCCTCTGACTGGAGGAAGAGCTGGGCCAGCGTCATCTCTTCACTCCTGAAGAGCTCTCCCATGTTGCTGATGGTTGTGGGGGCTCTGCACCCTGAAACCAGCGGGAAGCTGCAAATATTAGACATGAATTCTGTTAGGGACAGGGCTGGCGCAATTAGTCAATCAACGACTATTTTAATAGTCGATTAGTCATTAATTTACATTATATGGAGTCAGAGTGTAGTAAGGTTGAAAGTTATGATGGTATTATGCTAGCTTTTTGGACTATTTTGGCATTTATTAAAGGTATTTTATGCTATTTTGGAGTTTAGCTAATATTTCACCTACATGCTAGCTATTTGGCTAATTTAAAACTTCTGCTTTTTTAGGCCGTCTTTTGGAGTTCAGCTAATATTTTAGCCACATGCTAGCTATTTTGGCTAATTTAGGATTTTTTTTTTTGTTTAAGGCTATGTTTGAGTTTACCAAATATTTCAGCTGCATGCTGGCCATTTCGGCAAATTTAATATTTTTTTTTTTCAGTGTTTTAGGCTTTTTTGGAGTTCAGCTAATATTTCAGCTACATGCTAGCTATTTTGATTAATTTGGGATTTTTTCTTTTAGGCTATTTTGAGTTTACCTAATATTTCAGCTGCATGTTAGCTAATTTAGGATTTGTTTTAGTGTTTCAGGTTATTTGTGGAGTTTAGCTAATATTTCAGCTACATGCTAGCTATTTTGGCTAATTTAAAACTTCTGCTTTTTTTAGGCCATCTTTTGGAGTTCAGCTAATATATCAGCTACATGCTAGCTATTTTGGCTAATTAAGGATTTTTTTAGGCTATTTTGAGTTTACCTAATATTTCAGCTGCATGCTAGCTATTTTAGCTCACTGAGGATTTGTTTTAGTGTTTCAGGTTATTTGTGGAGTTTAGCTAATATTTCAGCTACATGCTAGCCATTTTGGCTAATTTAGGATTTTTATGAGTGTTTTAGGCTTTTTTTGAGTTTAGCTAATATTTCAGCTACATGTTAGCTATTTTGGCTAGTTATGGGAATTTTTTTTGTTTTTAGTTTATTTTAGAGTTTATCTATTAATCTACGTGCTATCTTTTGAGGCAAATTTAGGTTTTTTTCTGTTTTTTAGGCTATTTTGGCTTTTAACTAATATTTTAGCTAACTATCAGGTTCAGCGTTTCCAATTATCAGTCAGCTTCAGCATTTTTAGCTATCAATTTTCAGCATCTTCAGCTATCAGCACTACCATTTTCAGCCGCCAAATTCTGCTTTCATACTAGAATTATCGCAAGTAATGCTATAAATCTAGTTTTAAGTTTATGGTTAGGATTTGTGCTTTGCATCCAGTTTGCGCATGACCCGATTAATCAAAAAAAAAAAAAAATCTGTGATTAGTCGACTATTAAAATAATTGTTTATGGCAGCACTAGTTCGGGAAAGGTCCAACTGTGCATGATCCACACGCACCAACATGAGAAAAGCCTTACAGCTATGTGATAGTTTTGCATTGGGGTGAAAAGTGGTCATGAGATGTTTCTTTTTTTTTTTTTTTAAGTTGAATCTTTATGCTCTACTGTTACAATAATCCTCAAGTTTTCAGCTTTATTTTAGCTCTTTTGATGCAGTCTCTTGGCTTCAAATGTTCAGATTTTCTGAATACCAAAAGAGCTAAGCAGCAGAACCTCCAACTGTGAAATCACCACACAGACTTAATCTAAGGATTACAAACCAGCATGTGACCTGCCTCTATAGTAAGCCCTAACAACGGAAGAACAGCTCGATTATCGCCGTGGGCAAGTGTTACCAGTCAGTGACAGCACTTTTTATAGTTTCATTCACCGCATAACTATTTAAAAAGAGCCTCCATAAGCCGCTCAGGACCTCCCCTGAAGCTGTGCAGCGGAGGAGAGTGGCAAAGTTCTCCGGACGGGAGGATCGGTGACGTCCGGGAATCGATCCTCGGGCTCGCGCGCTCATTTACAACCGCTTTTTAACATCTGAGAAACCGCACAACAACATAGTTCACAATCACCTACTATTCTTCAACTTATAAAAATAATAAATTCAAATAAATAGAAATGTTGCTAGAAAAAAATTAAAGGGCTAATACACGTTTAGCACACCTGTTGAACGTATTCACGTAGACTAGCTCTCAATAATTGATGGCGTTTACGGTCAAATTAAACCGACTTCCTTCGGGTCTGAAGTCCTTACCGTTCCGATAACCCCTTAAACCCGCTCGTTTGTGCGTCACCAAACGTTTTCCCCTCAGAAAAGTTGGATGTTGAGGTCGGTGCTTTACGGGATTCAGCCTGGCAGCGACATTTCAAAGCGGAAGTATCCAAGTAGCCTTCCACGGGTCACGTGACTGCAAAGGCTACTTTCTATTGGCTAAGAGCATCCCTCCCCGACCTGTTGCGTTGTTCGGCCTCAATTGGGATGTCTTATTTTGAAACTCTCAACCGGAACTGGTGTCAGCCCACCGTCGATAACTCTCTGAAGCTAACGCTGAAGGTACGACAACAATCAATTTATAAAAATTTATAACTTTACTGTTTTTCCAAAACATTTTTTTAATTAATTTGAAATACCGCATACAATAAATATACAAGTTTACGTATCTTGTCTACCCTCTTGTGGTTAATTCATATACTAAATTTAATAGTTTTACAGTTTTTTAGGCGACAACACGGCGGGCTTTACATTTTTTTTACATTATAATTTTATTCAAAGATAGCTAACCACTGTGTTTTTGATAGACTTAAATAACTTAAATGCTATCCATTATAAACTCCCTTCATATCTTTTGAAGAGAGTATAAAGCTATACCACCCTCTAGTGGTAACAAAGAGCTACTATATTATAATTGTCCTTAAACTTAATGTATTTATTTTACTTACAACAACGTAAATTGGCACAGCTCTTTGGGTTGTTTATAATCACAAATTAAATATTGGCTTAACAAGGTTTCATGGCATATTTGAATAACTTAAAAACTACATTGGAAAATGTTGGAAGCTGCCAAAACAATATTTTTTTAGCTATGTTTTATTTATCAATATCATGATTGTTATTTTACAATAGTTCAATGTACTCCGACCTTAATCTAATATGCAATTATATTCGTTTATTTTTTATTTATAATTTATTTTAATGTAAATTGAGATATTTAATTAAACATTTTGTGTCGTCCGAGTACTTTATTTTGAAGGTACAGACAGGAAATTTAAAATACTGCATAAAAAACTAAAAACTTGATAGACTTTTTTTCCATTTCACCACAAGGTGGCAACAAATACTAATTCTAAATTTCATAATGTTGGAACAAAAATTAAAAATTGGCCTTATTTGTTAACTTTAATATCAATTTTCTTTATATTTCTGTGGGAAAAAAAATCATGATGGATGCAAGTAAACTCTTTTGGATGGAAGTAAGGCAATCTAATACCTAACAAACCTTAAAGACTTTTTCCAATCATCTTTTGATCTATTCAAAGAGTTTCCAGTTGTCTTTTAAATATGAAATTGACATTTTTAGCCCAAAAACTGTTGCGATAGAGCAAATCCATGGAGCGGAGCAGGGAGTTTGTGGCCCGCAGTGATCACAAATATGCTCTTTTCCAAACTGCATTTTTTCATCTGCTCCTCATTCACAACAATTTAAATATAGGATTTAAATGAGGGAATACTCTTAACTGCATTTGAGCTTGATTGTAGTAATACATGTCTTTCATCATCGAAAAAATGCCGCGAGAAGATGTTAAAAGCCCAATTTTCATCCGAGTGGATCTCGGAAGCTAGCCTTAAACAGTTACAGTTTACTTAAATGTTACAAAGACAATAATGAAACAATATAATCAAATTAAGAATATTATATAAAAATGATAAATTTATCTAGTACAGTAAATCTTCATGAACTAAATAAACATAGTTGAACATAAACTTTTAACCTTTTTGCATCTATGTTGACAAAAGCGGAACAGATTGATACCATGCTACAATGTTTTGCGCCCTCTAGCGGTCATAATAGGAACAACATTTGAACAGTAACTCATGAGAACATTTAGCTGTGATCAATCTATTCTCAATTTACCTTTTTTTCATCTTCTGATACATTATTTAAAACATTCTTACATTATTTTTGTCTTATATTCCATTTTAATGCACAATTTGTAGTGTCAGTTTTTTAAAATATTTACTAAAATTTTAAGAAAATACTTTTCCTCGGAAAGTTACTGAATAAAATTTGATTTAAATATTATTTTTAACCCCTCAAATATAAAATATTTTTTTATTTTAGTCTTTAAAGTTAGATTTTTTAGTAGATCAATCCATCAATCTGAGGCCTAGACGAAAAACAGAGAAATGCAAAATATTTGGAATTTATAAAAAAAAAAAAAAAAAAAAACACAATCTGTTCCATTTATTTTTACGTCTTTTTCCATTTGGACTCGTCACTTTTTCATGTCAGGCAGGAGTTTCCCGAGGTGGGACGGAATGGGGTGGAGCAGCAGCATCGGTGGAGGTGGTGGGTGGAGGCCGGGTGCACGAGGGCAAAACTCTGGGTGGGTACTTTGCCTGCGAGCAGAGGCATTTGAGTCAGGGTACGCATGCTTCAGCTGTGAGAGGCTCAACTCCCCTTGGCTGGCTGGCATCCCAGAGCAGAGGCAGACAGAGACAGAGGAGACCGCGGGTAAAAACACTCAGACGTAGATTAGAGGTTTGAGAAAGTTGTAGAAAGTAGTCAAACTGATTTTGTAGAGCAGAGTTGATTTGAAGTGTTTGATTGGAGTTTCTGTTTTGGCAGTTATGGCAGATAGAGGTATGAAAACAGATCAAGCCGTCCACGCACAAGTGCCCTACGATGACGAAGAGGTGGCTCTGGTAGGTGAATCGCCCTCAGACGATGTTTCCGAAGAGGCAGACCTGGTGCTGGCCGCGGGCTCCGGAGGCGCCAGCGAAGCTCAGAGGAACGGCGTCATGGTTCTGGCTCTGCTGGACAAAATAATCGGGGTGGTGGACAACATCCAGCAGACTCAGAACGGGCTGGAGGCGCGACAGGAGGCCATGGAGAAGTCGGTGTCGACGATCCAAGGGGAGCTGACCAAGCTGTCCAAGAACCACGTCGACACGGCCAACACAGTCAACAAAATGCTGGACAAAGTGCGCAAGGTCAGCGTCAACATCAAGACGGTGCGCAGCAACCTGGAGAAGCAGGCGGGCCAGATCAAGAAGCTGGAGAACAACGAGAACGAGCTGCTGAAGAGGCGCCACTTCAAAGTCCTGATCTACCAGGTGACTGCTCGTGTTTTGGATTGATTTGAACCCAACAGAGAGTAGGGCCGCCACGATTAATCGACTAATCAACCAGTCGATTAGTCGTTACTTTATATTATATGGAGTCAGATTGTAGTAAAGTTAAACAAAGCTAGGAGCGCTCGGCTTAAGAAAATTCACTTTTTTATTTTTGAGTCAGTGAGAGCAAAAGTTCCTCGTTTCAGATGCTAACATCATTTAATCGTGCAAATGCTTATTAAGCAATCAGTGATCCTCCTGCTCCTTTCCGTACGTTTTTCGGAACCTTAAATCTCAATCACACTTTAAAACGTTCAGCTTGTTCAGGACATTTCTGCTTCTATTTTTTGTTATTTATAAACTTTATAGTTTTTGAAATAATGAGCAAAATATGTCCCATAGGAAATAAATGAGAACGTCCTTTAAATTAAAAATCTTTAAATAGATTAGCAACAAGCTTTTAAATATATTCAACGTCTATGTTTTAATCTTTTATTGTAATTTTCTTTTATTGGGATTTTTAAGGCTCATTTAGAGTTATGCTTCTATTTTGGGAACGTTTTTGACTAATTTAGTTTTCTTTTTAGGCTATCTTAGAGTTTAGCTACGCGTTAGCTTTTTGGCTACTTTGGCATCTACTGAGGTTTTTATGCTAATTTACAGTTTAGCTAATATTTTAGCAACATGCTAATGTTTTTGGTCAATTTTTCATCTACTGAGGTTTTTATACTAATTTAGAGTTTAACTTCTATTTTAACAACATTCTAACATTTTTGACTAATTTAGTTTTCTTTTTAGGCTATCTTAGAGTTTAGCTACGCGTTAGCTTTTTGGCTACTTTGGCATCTACTGAGGTTTTTATGCTAATTTGCAGTCTAGCTAATATTTTAGCAACATGCTAATGTTTTTGGTCAATTTTTCATCTACTGAGGTTTTTATACTAATTTAGAGTTTAACTTCTATTTTAACAACATTCTAACGTTTTTGACTAATTTAGTTTTCTTTTTAGGCTATCTTAGAGTTTAGCTACGCGTTAGCTTTTTGGCTACTTTGGCATCTACTGAGGTTTTTATGCTAATTTGCAGTCTAGCTAATATTTTAGCAACATGCTAATGTTTTTGGTCAATTTTTCATCTACTGAGGTTTTTATCCACCTTATTCCTGGGGCCTCTGATGTAAAACGGGTTATGGGGGCAACTTCCGGTATAGCAACCGGAAGTCACACAGCGCTATTTGTTTCCATTGAAAGTTGGCGATTTTGTTAGCTTTAGCGGTGCATAGAAACTTTAGAAGCGTGTTTTACTTAATCCCTCAAAAGTTTCAAAAATAGCTTTACGCAGCTCGTGGTTGTTCTAAAACCCAAACTAAATAAAATTTGTGGCTTAAAGGAGCGTTGTGTGGAACATGGGCCGCTGACGAAGAGGGAGTGCAGCTGCCCTCCTCGGTACAGATTTTACCGTCCATCGGGCGAGGATGAAGTCAGAAGGATTTGGCTCCAAATGTAAATCTTAAGAAGCCACTTAAGACTTTACATGTATGTTCGTTTCATTTTGTGGATAAAGTACCCCGGAGGAAAATCCGTATCCGACGTTCTGGTTGTGTTACTCCAGACCACCAGAGAAGAAGAGACGCCGGGTACTACAGAGACCTGACAGCGCGGTGAATTTGCTGCAGCGTCACAAGAACAGGGACGATATTTTCTGTGTAATTGCTGCATCTCCTGGTATTAACTATTAAAAAATTACTGATGTTTAAACCACAGCTGACTTTGTCAAAACATGAAACGGGCTAAAGCTACACCGCGCGATGCAACCCTCATTGGCTCTCGCATCATGTAAACACAAGCACGTAAAACGATACACGATAGTTACAATTGATCAGCACTGTGTGCTAACTCCAGCAGAAATAATCATGTATGAAGGTATTGATATGTCTCGGAGCTTTAAGATTGTTCAGAGCTTCAACATCTGCCGCAACCGAACTGAGAAAGTAGCTAAAAATGCTACTATATGTTATATTTGGACATTTTTTAAGCTCATCCTTCAATTTTAACAGGCACCGGAATTGTTACGTCGCCTCTTTAAAGACATGACAGCTGCTGTTTCCACATTTATATGTAGTTATAGATCCAAAACAAGGGGGATTGCGCTGTCGGCTCTACAGTTGTAATGTAAATAAATGCTACTTCCGGCGTCTACAGGAAGTATCACACATAATTCACGCAAAGGCTCATGGGGCATAGGAATAAGGTGGATACTAATTTAGAGTTTAACTTCTATTTTAACAACATTCTAACATTTTTGACTAATTTAGTTTACTGATGCATTTTAGGCTAATTTGGAGTTTAGCTAGTATTTTCGAAACACACTAGATATTTTTGCAAAACTGGCATGTATTAGGGATTTTTAAGTAATTTTACAACAAAATTTTTTAAAATTTAGGTCAACTTCAGCGCTCTTTAATGACATTTGCAGTCTTTTTTCTTTTGCAAATCCCTATCAGCAACTGTTTTCAGCATTCACACGAGCATTATCGCAGAGAATGCAACTTTTCTAGTTTAATCTTGTTTTAATAACAGAAACTAATGAAGGACAGAGGCTTCGTGATTCATTAGAAGTTTAATAAACTATTATCTTCATCCACTTCGCCCCTGAGGCGATTAGTCGACTAATCGAAAAAAATAATCGGTGATGAGTCGACTATCGAAATAATCGTTTGCGACGCTCACAGTCCACGTCCGTCCGGAATGGGGTGTGCTGCATTCCCCACATCTTAAAGGAACTTTGCCAGGAAGTGTGAAATTCACTCAAAAGAATGTCGGAACAACCTTTTAGCTCAGAGCGAGGTCAAGTTACGCCGCCGTGTGAGCCGATCCTTGTTTATTGAAAACGCTTCGATCTGAATCAGTCCTTCCTCAAGCTTAAATGACGTGTTGACAAAGCGTCAACTGCTTCCCTCCACTTTTTTGCAGCGTCTCTTTGTAGGAAAACTCACGTCTGACGGTGACCTTTCCTCCTCATCAGACCTTCCGAATTACCCTATGAAACTATATAAAGACTTGAGAGTGCAAATTCAAATATAAGGCCTATAAAGACTGGCATGTGGGGTTCTTGAGACAGAGTGCTATGATTACCGATGGCTATCAGGCTGTTGCCATGTAAAGAAAATATAATAATCATCATTACGTTTGAAAGTGGTGGTGCACAAAGTTGCGCCAAATATCACATTTTTATTTCTAATCCTTAGAATTGGCCCAAAAACCCCCCAACATATGTGCAAGTGAGTTTAAAAAAATGATAAATTTTACATTTTTGTTCAAAAATAGCTCAAAAACATGCATGAATTAAAAAAACGGAAATATTAGCCGTTCTAAAAACACCAGGAAAAAAATGGGAGTGTCTTTGGTTGAGGAGCCTCGCGTGAGTCCGGCTCAGCTCGAGGGTCTATATTAGCCGGCACACATTTTTCACATCACCCTTCTGGGATGCGCACAGTGGGAGTGGGTTACACTGCTGGCATTCAGCAGAAATCCAATCATAGAGACCAGACCTCAATAAATTACTTTGTAAAGCAGGTGTCGCTTGGTGTTAGCAGGACTCCAGCACGCCGTTTTGTTTTTTTTTACAGAAATCTAATTAAAAACTTTTGCAAGTCTTAACTTTTTACTTCCTGCAATGTCGGTTCCCTGCTTCACTTTTAGGAGCTCCCATGTTTCCGTTTTTGGATCCTGCAGTCTATTTTCTGCAGCCCGGTCGTCCGGTTTAACTGATTAACGCACAGATGTCGACAGCAGAGCTGATAAACAATGGCTGCCGCTCGAATCGGATCTTTCTCACCGTCTGATTGCGTTAATTTGTGAAAAGCGGGAGCAGGTTTAGAACCAGGGCTGGAATTTTTGGGGTGGAGGTGAAGGCATACATCTGTGGAGTTAGATTACCGGTGCGGCCCCATTTCTGTTCCTGCCTACAATGTCAGTGTTGGTGAGGCTAGAGTTTCAGGACTCCACACTCTCCTTTGTTCAGGTGGAACCGTAATTGAGAAACAACGCTGAAATTAGCCGTTCATCTGTTAGCGTGTGAAGCCTCATTACCCCCCGACTGTGCTTCAGCTCAGGGTTTTCCCTCTTCGTGCAGCACAGGAGGGTGGTGCAGGCGGTAAATAACTTGTGAGTCAGACACCCGCAGGTCTCACACCCTCCCCACTCGCCTGTCTGCTTGACTGTCAATCATCTTTGTAATCTATTTTTTTTTTAGGAGAGAACGTCACTGAAATGACTTTATCTCTGTTAAAAACTGCTGACATTGATTTTAATTTAGTAAATAAAAATAAAGGCAAAACAGTTTGAGTTAAAGTGGGACTTTAGCAAGCAAGTTTATTTATAAAGTTACACCCAATGCAATTCAAAGCGCTGTGCAGAAATGTTTCAAATTACACAAGAAAATAAAAATCAATTTATAAAACATAAGTAAAATAATAAAACCCAGCCATCAAAGCAGAGTAGTCCCCATATGGTTTTAAATTTGGTTTGTTTGTTTCTGTGGTGGCCCCACCTGTGTTTGCCTTTTATTACCTTCGGAACACTAAAAAACAAACGATTTATGAAATATGAGTCATTTTTGTGAACCGTTTTAATACCCGGAAGTAGTGCTGGGCGATATGGGAAAAAATGTAAATCACGATATAAACTGTTTAATATCACGATACGATAAATATCACGATATACAGCAATAAAGTATATTTTCAGCTATTTTCTGAAAAAAATGCCTGATGCTGCGGCAGCTTTTGTGAAAAGTTGCACCAAAAGTTGCAATGTTTTATTTTATTTATGTTTTATTGTGACAGATGCTCTGGGAAATCCGCCCCCCGCCTCCTCAGGGTGACCAAACTTTGTAAACAAAACCACGTGACTAAAGATCTTTTGGGTGACATGACAGTCAATGATCGCATCACCGATTGCCTCATTTCTAACGTGTTTCCATCCCGTGACTGTCGGGTACGGTGGTTCAGTTTTGGTTCAGTTGTTCCGCTTCTCGGTTCATTTCATATTTACTCTGAGGACTCTCAGAGCGAACATCAGTTCAGTCCGATTGAAAAACAACCATCTTGAAAGATGGGAGAGCGGTTCTGGCACACCTGTGGTGCCGAGGTAGTTCTCGTGTTTCTTTCATTCTGTCTTCAAAGCACCGTCAGTTTGGCCACATCCGCTATGAACACTCGAGCACTCCAAAACACTAGGGGGCGCTGTTGATGGACTTTTTTCTTCGGCCAGAGCGTGCCTTTGGGACATCTTTATTTAAGCTTAAATGGAATTCAACTTCATTTCTATCAGGTTTATTTTTGGTTTATGACACTCTCAGAACCCTCAGGTGCAGATCTGCTGGTGGTCCCAAAAGTCAGACCTAAAATCTCTTTAGAAACTTTGAATAGTACAACTTTTATTTAGTTTTTACATGTCCACATGTTTTAGTGATTTTATAAATCGTTTTAATAATTGGTACAATTTATTATGATTGTATGTGTGGAATATGTGTGTGTTGAGCTTGTATTTGTTTCTATTTATTTTATATGTTTGATATTTTAACTACTATTTTTATCTTTCTATTATTTATTTATTTATTATGGAAAGCACTTTAAGGTACTCTGTAGCAGGATTGTCCCTATAGGTGTGACTGTGTGTGTGGACAGGTGCGTGGTTGTGCGGTTCCCAGGATGGACCGGCGATCGGGCTGTTACCCCGGCACCTCGCCCAACAGTAGTCAGGTTAGGCTTTGGTGGCCTGTTGACCCCAAAATTGATAAAGTGGGTCAAGAAAATGGATGGATTTTTATTTTTAGGTCATCTTACAGTAGTTTTATGACCTCCTTGATAACAGGAGCAAAGATGACTTTTTATGAAGGTGGATTGAACTTCTTGCTCAGACGTTATCTTATCAGCTCAAACCAAAGCTGTTGCCGAGGACAAAGTCTGACGAATAAACAATAGCAGAACTGCTCTAAAAATGGGACTGTTTATATCTTAGAGCACTGAAAGCCTTTGACAGGCGGAGCAGAGGCGATCAAAAGAGAGAAGCGTTTTTAAAATGCTAACATTAAATGTAAAGTTTCTCAAATGCGCTCATTTATAGACAGTAACTAAAAGACATATTTTCAAAGATGTAAAAGTTGACATTTTAAATGTCTAAAAATAATTTAACTGAACATCTAGAGATGTTAGTCTTTCATAAAGCACTTTATGCAATTTTGTGTGGTATTAGTTCCTGCAGTGTGAGTGTAGATGTCCGTCGGTATCGCTGTGTGTCTGGAACCTGAGTTTGTTTGGCTGCAGGAGGAGTCAAAGTTATGTTTAACTCAGTCTGGGACTTCTCAGTTACAGATTACTTAGACTCAGCTAACATTACAAACTATTGTAGGTGAATAGTACTAAGTTACTCAGTTGCATTTCAGAAAAAAGTATTCTAAAAGATATTTTTTGTGCATTAAACTGGGGGATTTGTGCAAAAAAAACAAATCAGCCCCTCTAGAACATTTATTTATACCAAAATTATTCAAAACATTTTCTCATTTTTTGTAGATGTTAAAGCTAATATTGAGTACTGAGTAATTGCTTTGAACTTTTACTTGAGTCATAGTTTGGATGAATACTTGGAAAAATATGTGAGTCAATCTCAACTTTCCTCCATCACCACTCAGAGTTGGACAAACAGCCAACAAGTCCCTCTCTGTCTGACGGTTTTTCTTTAAAAGCTAACACAGAGATTCCATTGACTCAATGGGGGTTCCAGCCACAAAATGCTAAAAGCTTGGACCAATGTTCAACGTCACAGAACTTTAAAGACTGTCACATGCAAAAATAGGCCCCTCCATTAGGAAGCATCAACTGCTGACGTTTTCTCTCCTTTTTTCCTTCCTTCTCCGTCAATCTGAGCTGTTTAACTTTTACGCCTTTTTGTCATCAGTTGTACCAAAGTGTGAGGAAATACAACACAGAGCGAACACTTAGCTGTTACACGCTGAGTACGAAAAGTGTGGAAGAAGAGAAAGTCCTGCTAAGGTCATTTTCTTAGAGAAAAATTGCAGTTCATCAGAGAAACAGCAGGATTGCCACTAACTGATCGACGTTAGTCTCTAGTTTTTTGGTCAGAAACAACTTTCAAATCAAGCATTTTGATTGGCAACATTCACTGATCTCGCATGAAAATCTAATTTTCTCCACTTAATAAGCTGTAAATGTATTCCATTGTCTTGGAAAAAGAGTTAAGCATTATAAAAAAAAATAGTGTCTCCAAATTCGGAGGTCACTTCCATTCGATGACATCACCAATAGCTGCCGGTCAGCTAGCGTTAGCATTGAGCTTCCTGTCCTCAAATATACATTACAACATTGGTTTTATAACTTTAAAAAGGTCATACTAAAACAAGAAGTCATAACTTGCATTTAATGAAAAACCTGTGTGCTTCAGAGTGCACCAACGTGAAGAAAAGAACTTCACAGTGCGACGCGGAACTCCCTCACGACAGGGGGCTCCGTATCCCTCCGCTTGGGGGGTTGGCCCTTAAAAACCTATTACGGACACCCCTACAGATGAAGGGGTAGGGAGAAGGCAAGAATTCAAATTTCGCTTTAAATTGTGGTCATCTACAAGAGTGTTGTAGCGATGGTCACTACACATCGGGGCTGCTGTTAGAGCAAGGAATTATGGGATATAATTCCCTTTGCCTATCTGGGCGGATTGGGGTTTGGGTGTTGGTTTTTGTCTATGTGTTTTGTTGTCTCGCTGTTTTGCCACCATAAATGAGAGGGAAGGAGAGGATGATTACGCCTCTTGTGTTGTAGACCATTGCAGTTCCAAAATATAACGCCAGAGTTTCTCATAACTGATCTGTAAGCCTCTTTCGGTACAGTATATTAAAAAGGAAAAAGGAAAAATCAACACGGGTTCTTCCTTCATTTTACTAAATGGAGCAATGAGTTTTAGGACATAAATGAACCCTTTAATGCCAGAGCTCAAATGTTTATGTTCTTTGATTTACCATTACGGTTCAACTGTTAATGCGATCAGTGTAATTCCAGCAGATTCTGAAGGAGAAACTCTGACCACTCTGATGAAAATTGGTGTTTTTTAACATGTTCTTGTAACATATTCTCACGATGTATAACATATAAAGTATAAAACATATAATGTATGACATATAAAGAAAATTACCTTCAAAATTGCGTTTTTGTTTATTTCTTTCTTTAAGTTGTTGTGAATCGGTAGCAGATTTTAAAATGTCAGTTAAAACTAGCGTATTTGTGACGTAGAAAATACCCTGGGTGGGTCTTAAGCTCCGCCTCCTCTTTTTGTGAACGACGTCTTCGTTGTCTGAGCTGACATCTGACTCAAAACTCCGCAGATGAGCAATATTACTCGCCAGTTTTGTCAAGACGGGGACCTGGTGGCAGACAAGATGGCGGCTAAAAATCATTAGCAGGAAACCAAAGATTTCAGAGATGTAGCCACTTTTATAAAAACTTTTTTTTGTGTTCAGCATTATTTTAAAATGTGTCAAAACATGGTAAACGCTTTATTAAAGGATATCAACCAAAGTGTTCAGATTTATGAAGCTGTTAAGACTTTTATATTGGAGCTTTAGCTCGAGACTCGTGTTTTTACGTTTGACCGCAGTTAGCTTTAACATGAATCAGCGTTTTCTGTCACAGAGAAAAGCAGCTTCGCACTGATATGTAATAATATATTAGTAATGTGTTACACATCGGTGAAAGCCGTTTTAAAGTGTTTCTAAACCGCTTTACCCTGCAAATTAGCTAATTCACATAGATTGTGTAAGGAGTTATGGTATGTCATTTGTGTGTGTCCATTAACAGACACAGACCCCACAAACAATGAATACTTAGAAGTAAATTAATTTTTAAAAGGGGGGCCGATTGAGGGCTGTTAGCGCAAATATAGAGCTCTCAACAACAGGGTGGAGAATGAGTTTGGGGGTGGGGTTTGCTCTGCTCCAACGGTCCCGCCCACATTTCAGAGGGAAATTTGTAATAAACTCCTGCCGCTCTGCAGAATTTTTTTTTTTTTTTTGGGGGGAAAAATGGCATGATTGTGTTAGCATTCTGTTTTCCTCCATGGTGTTAACGGATCACTTTTGTCTGGTGTCTAAACGTAGAATGTTTAGTAAGAACTGTACGTAACAAGCGTTGAAGAAATGCATTGCCTCCGGCGGTAGCGAAATCAGGCCTGAAGCTTTACCGTCACTTCCTGGTATGTCTACCATGATTGTAACCCATCAACAGCGATTAGTCCGAGTCTGTGAGTCACGTTTTTAAGAGGAAGTACTGTCAACCAATCATGAATGAGCTTGTTCGAAGCCCACTCCCCTCCCACTGAAAGGCAGGGATTCCCTCGGCTCACAGGAATCTGTCATTCAGATTCAGGGGCCAGCGGGAGCCACAGGCTTTTACTGAGGCATCTGATTGGTCAGTTTATAACTTGAATAAATTTCGATAAAGAAAAAATATCTATTAAATAAAATGTGAAAGAACGTGTTAAAAAGGAAGCAATAAAGCAAAAATGAATATTCTGACAAATAAAATGATATTTTTTTTCTCTGGAAGTCTCAGGGACTTTGGCCTTCTTGCAACCCGCAGGTACTTCCTATTTGGAACACACATATGATGATAAATATTGATATTCATGTAAATGGTCTTAAACCAGCTTTAAAATACACTAAAAACAATAACCTACCACGACCTTTACACCAAAAAGGACATCATTTCAACCAGAGCATTTATGATTTAAAAAAGAAGAGCGAATTTTGTTGAAAGTCAAAAACCCTTAATGGAATCAAATAATTAATTAATCATTAAACTGGAAACGCTTTTACAATAGATCAGAAGATGGTTGGAGTGGGTCTTTACGACCATTATTGAAATGCTCCGTCTGTACGTGTCCTCTGAAGGAATTCCCTGTATTTATATCTCCGTAAAAATCTTCATCAGGAACGGTTTTATGTGAGTCCCCCATCCTCATCCTCACATCTCCATCCCAGAGCAGTTAACAGGATTCAGCATCTGTCATCATTTTGAACAGCTGGAGCTGTCATCCGGTCTCATGTAACCTACGTGTCTCAACTGGTTGATTAGCGGGAAACTGTTGATGGAAACATATAAGAAGCGTCGGGGAGCGTTCATGCTCCGCATAAATAAAACCGCGGTGTAACAAGCTGCGTGCGACAGTCGAGTTTCCACCTGTACAAATCATCAGCCGGAGCTCCTCTGGTAGTAAATTTCACTGCAGCTGTGACAGCTCGCTGTTCTTCATGCTGGCATGTGAATTATTGGCTGTTACGGAGAGCGTGCCAGGACACTGCGGGTTTAAGCAACCCTTGGCATTAGATAGATGGATATTTTGGCTGATCAAACTATAAATAGAATTGGTGGCAAAGAGCATTCCGTCCAAACATAAGACAACATCTATGGGGTAAGATAGCTGTCAAAAAGAAACGTATTCATAAATAATATTTTGTATTCATAAAAATAAATTTGTATTCATAAATACAAAGTTGTGCATACATTTATATTTTGTGTACAACTTTAAAGAAAAAATATGAATACAACATTTAGTTTTACATTTAAAATGTCTCTTTTGAATACGACTTTTCTTCGTTTAGAATACGACTTTCCTTTGTCTTGAATACGAATTTCTCCTGTTAGGAGACTAAAATAAAATATACGTATCAAAAATACGTCACGGGGTCACAGGCTTATCCATCGAGTGCCGGAACATCGATTGATCCAGCTTTGCGTGTCTATTCATTTGCAATGAAACATGAATTTTTATATATATATATATATATATATTGTTGTCAAAATAAATAAAATATAAGCTGCAGAACTTGACTGTTAACTTCTATTTTCCCCGCCAGAGCTAGAATATTACGATCATTTTCATGTCATCGTAGTTTAATGAATGAGTCGCAACGCGCATGCGCATCGATGTTTCAGCACTCGATGGATAAGCCTGTGACCCCGTGACGTATTTGTGAGAGTTTCTTAACTGGAGAAATTCGTATTCAAGACAAAGGAAAGTCGTATTCTAAACGAAGAAAAGTCGTATTCAAAAGAGACATGTTAAATGTAAAACTAAATGTTGTAGTCATATTTTTTCTGTAAAGTTGTACACAAAACATAAATGTATGCACAACTTTGTTTTTATGAATACAAATTTATTTATATGAATATAAAATATTATTTATGAATACGTTTCTTTTTGACAGCTATCTTACCCCATAAACATCATTCAACAGAATAAATCGCACACAATCGAGCTGTCGAATTGCAAAGAATTGTTGGATGTTGCCTCTGAAATTGGTTTCAGTTTTTGATTCAATGCAGCTTTCATGTCAGGATTCAAGTCACAGAAAGCTGGAAAACACTCGTGATGAAATGTGGAAAGTTTTGCTGTTCAAAAGTTGGATGTGGGGGAATGGAAACTGCGCTCAACATGGTCAGGTTAATTATGAGGTGTGGAGGAGCCCTGTCTTTGAATGAATGTGTACATTAACAGAGCAGGTTTCCACTGCAAACACCTCGCTAAATATAGTCAGGAGAGGGTTTCTTTGGAGAGCAGAATTTGCCTTTGCCCCTTGTCATATGACTCACCCCCAAAATGCCCGTGGTAGTGGGCGGCGGCGAGTCCTCTGTGAATTGTTTCAGCTTTATTTAGACAAGTGTGGGAGACATTATGGGCCAGCAAACTTATTTTAGCCCTCAGGAACTCGTTGTAGATCAAAGCGTCCCGACGGAGGCGCTCAAACCTCCGTCAATCTCTCACGCCGCCTTCTCCCGCGGAGCGGTGCACGGGTCAGGGGTGTTCGCTCATTGTGAAGGCGAAGTGCACAGCTGCAAGGCCTGGACGGGACCAGACAGCTGCTCCGGTGACTCACCGGAGAGAGAGGGCGATCATCACGCTGCCTCAAAAGGAATGGTGCGGCTCTGTTTATCTGCACGCAGATTTGCATACGTGTGGGCGGGCTCGGGAGCAATTACAAACCTTGATTTAATTTTTAAATCCTTGCAGCGTCAGATTGATTGAAACACAATTATCAGTGGGAATTATAGAGCAAAGATAAGACGTTCTAATGTCGGGGTTATGAAGATGAAGATTTTCTAACACTTGATGGGGAAAAGCTCTGATTTTATTGAAGCGCTTGTATGTCTACAGCATTTGCATTGAACATCTGCTTTGCATATAAATATTTCATAATTAAAGTAAACAAACAGCTCCAACAGGAGAGCTTGTTTTATTTTTAGACACCATTTCCATTAGTCACATTCATGCTGCCTTTGTAGGGAAGAAGCTTTAATAAAGAAAATATTCTGTCCCCGCACAGAGCGCCTTGTGTCACCATTATCCTGGCATGTGTCTGTAAATAAATACACGCCGCCAGCTAACTTTTCCACTGCTGGTAAGTGGGGATGGAGGAACAGATAACAGCGCCGCTAATGAGCCTAAACATATTCATCTCTGAGCTCGCCTGCTTGTGTTTTGCAATCAGGGCAGAACCCAAACAAGGCTTGATGATCTTATCACGATTTCCAGAGACGGTAAACAGGAACATGTCCCCCCCAAAAAACATAATTATATCTTTATAGCGCGCTTAAAATATTTTTTATAATTTTAGCAAATTACTGGGTTAAAAAAACATTTTTCTATAGTTAATGATGCATTTTTTATGCCAAGAATAACTCACTAACTCCCAAAAATGGGTGTATATTGCTAAAAAAAAAAACACAAAAAGTAACAAATATCCACCTTTTTTGTACACATGTGTTCTGGTGAGTTTTAGCCTAATATAAAAAAAGGCAATTCCATCAGCGCAAGTGTGTGACTTTAACTGAGGTATAAATGAAAGAAAATTCATGTGAAAATTGAATTTTTTAATGGGTGACAAATGTTTACAGCTCAAAAATCTTTCAAAACTCTTTCATATCAATTTTGGAACTTGATCTGGTTACAAAAACCCTTTT
The DNA here is from genome assembly GCA_003999625.1 of Oryzias javanicus. NCBI lineage: Eukaryota > Metazoa > Chordata > Actinopteri > Beloniformes > Adrianichthyidae > Oryzias > Oryzias javanicus. The sequence continues at coordinate 19,887,508 of CM012444.1, forward strand.
TTTAGGGTTTTCTTTTGTGAAAGGTTGTATATTGTCATACTAAAGATTTTGTTTTTGCAAATAAATTATGAACTGGAATCCTTATGAAAATGCTCTTAAATATATATATATATATAATATATATATATATATATATATATATATATATATATATATATATAGCCATTTGTCTTATTATATTTCACTTTATTTTATTATAAATATTAAAATATTTACGACATATCAGCATATTTTAAATACATATAAGAAGATATGTTGTAATATATGGACAGAAGACCTACAGTATTTCTTTGTATTTATTTGCTTTTATTTAAAATCCATTGGCTACAAACGAACTTCTATTGTTTTTGTTTGTTTGGCAGGAAATCCAGATCAGATTTTGCAACCTACATCTTTTATTATAAATATAAATAAACCACATAAGTGATCATTTATATAACTTACCGGTAAATGATGATCTACTTCACTAAAAAAAGAAGAAAACAAATATTTGAGTTATAGTTATAGCTACATATTTGTCTGGTAATATTATGTAAAGGTATATTTTATAATATCTATAAATATATTATTACTTATACACAGTAGATCACTCATTATATTGTGAGATATTTCATTATAAATCACAATATATTGCATAGTATATTTGAAAACTGCAATAATTGCAGTATTTTAAAATACTATTGTTTAAAAAATAAATGCACTCCCCTTTAAAAATGTTCTAGACATGTGACGCTTTTCCAGGCACATGAGTCACTAAAAAATAAGGTTCAGTTTGTGACATAAATGAAATGTGTGTTAGTAAGTAGATCATCGTTGGCAGCGACGCTCAGCCCCCAGAATTAGTCTGCTAAGCCTGTTTACCACAACTACGGCTGCATAACTCTTCTGCTTAGCAGAAATAGCCATTGATAAAATAATCCACCAATAAATCTATAAATACTTTTGCTCTATGAGACCTTTGAATAAAGAGCTATATAAATACCAGTTCTTGTATTTTAATTTTTTGGGTTTTTTTTGTCTCTGATAGACTTCAAATCTGTTGAATTGGATTTTGTTAAAAAATGTTAAAAACAGAATTTGTATTTTATGTAATATTTCCTTAAATATTTAAAGGAAAAGTAAAAAAATAAATGAAATGGTGAAATAATTCCCACCAAATCACGTAATTCTAACATTTTTAATGCTTAATTTGATGCCTATTAATCCAAAATTTGCATCAAATATGATTTACTTTTAAAAATATATCAGTTATCATAACTGTTAACTGAGTTATCAGTTTCATTATCATAAAAATAGACTTATATGCAAAATAAGTAAAGTAGTTACATCCGTTTTTAAACATCAAAAAAGTCGATTTTTTTTTTGTTTTTTTCTCGTCGCTTCCTGAGAACACAGCAGGTGTAGCATCTATTTTTATTTAACCGTGATGCATCATGTATTGTCATAGAGATGTCAGCTGTCCGTCCAGCTAAACTTCAGCAAACGCCGGGGACAGCTGAGGAGGTGGTTGCCCTGGCAACGGGGAGCTGTGTTTATATCTGTTGTTGTACAGCAGGGGACGGGATGGAGGGGGGGGTCTGTAGATCCAAGCGGAGCCGTGGCCGGGAGCCAGAATGTGGAAAAAGGAATTCAGAGACAGGGAATGGCCAGCTCAAAATAAACCCATACACAGCAGGGTCGGGTGGGTCCGCCATACACAGAACTAGATATGGAGGCAATATACGTTTATGGGATGGCAGCATTTGAACCGCTCAGGGTAATGTGCTACCTATGTAATCTGACAGTCAGACTTATTTCAGATGGTGGATGAAAATGAGATATTTTTAAATAACTTTGAATACAGAACAAGAACAGTATTTTGCTGTTTGACTTTTAAAAAGTTTTTTCTAATCAATTTTTTAAGTTTAATTTTAACTTTTTTTTTTCTTCTTTTGAGAACTAAAAGTTTAGAATTGGTCCTTGAAGGAAAAAAAATCAAATTAGGCTGGTCTGGTTTTGTATCTTTTCAAAGTTTGATTTCACTTTATCTCGACTTTCTTTTCAATGCTCCAGATCTGCATTTGCACACGATTACAAGTGAATGAATAAGCCAAAACTGCAGACTCTTGTATTATTCTGATTCACCAATAGGAATTTGGCCATGACAAACACAAAAAACCCACTTTCAAATGTTAGTGTCCATTTTTTTTATGTTGTAATGTTGTTATTAACAGCAAAAGTGTTCAGAAGGTCGCTCTTTAGACCAGAAGATAGTTTTTCGGTTCACCATCTGAAGCCGTTATACCTCAGAAATAGAATTTATTCTATGTGTGAATGATATTAAGAAGGAAAAAGTGTCTTTATGGTCTCTAGAAGCCCTCATAATTTATTCTTTTTTTATTTTAGGCAACAAAATAAATAAGAAATTAGGAGATTAATGTGTAAGTTTAAACTGCTTTAAGAAAACACGCCTCCTAACATCAAAAGTTTGGATTAAAACATTTTTTATTTGTTTGTTTGTTAAACAGGATTGCAATTTCACAGAATCTCTAACTTTAATTTCCAGAAAAATATATATTTTCTCACATATTTTTTAAAATATTATTTAATTATTCATAGATTTGTATGATTTTTTTTTCTTCCTGATTTCTTTTTTTTTTATTTACAACTTTATTTACAACTGAGTTACATTACATAGAATGGCAATTTCATCAACAACAATGTTACATATAACAACGACCACAATTACCCAACATAACATATAAAACATATGTAAAAAAAACATACAAGAGACTTGATATACTAGTAAACATAAAAAATCAATAAAAAAAATGACAACTTTTGTTTGGAGTTCTCATTAAGTTTATATTTCTTAACAAAACGAAATAATTTGAAGCCATTTTTCTTTTTCACATAATTGAGTGAAAATAAAAATAGAGCTCTTTGTGAAAAATATTTAAAAAGTGGTTTGGTTTCAAAAATGTATTTTTGTGAATAAAAATATTTCTTTGTCGTAGCAGGACATTGAGAACTATAATTTCTGCTCTATTAGAAATCAGCGCCTCAAATAAAACATTTTTCAGAAGCTGCAATTTTAAAAGAATACCAAAAATAAAAATATATCTATTACTCCACAGTAAAAGAATAAATGATCCACTGTGTTAAAGTAATTTAAACAAAAGCTACAGCCGTTCTCTTCAAAAACAAATGTCTTGAAATGGTAAATATCATAATCAAAATATAAAATTTAAGGAATTTAGATCTCAATTCAATCACCTCTTCTGCAGAGTGCTTCTGTGGTCTCAATGATTTTTGACTGTTTATCCTTTCTGCCACTAGGTGGCACTCTGTATCAGCTGAAGCTGAGCTCTGGGCATTGAGAGGATGTGATTCCAGCTGAGAACATATTACAAAAATATGTTATTTACTCTTTTCTAAGCAGATAACTTTCTTTCCTTATTGTATAAAAGTCATTCTGAGTCAATGATTCACTATTTAAAGAACATTATCCGAGAAGGTTGTTTGGATAATGCCAGCATTGAAAATATTTTTAAATGTTAAGTTTTCTTTTGCAGTTTAATATTTTGTCCTTATTTCCTCCCTCAGGACCAAGTAAAGATGTCAAAAGAGTCCAAGCAGAAGACGGCTGAGGGGGAGGCAGTGGAAAACCTGGAGCAGATCCCCGAGGAGGACCAGGAGGGGGTTAAAGCCAGTGTCAATTCAGACGAAGAGGTGGAGATCGAGGAGATCATCGAAGAGTCCCGTACGAAGCGCCTCCAGCGCACCACCAAACAGCAGGTGGAGAACATAAAGAAGGCCTTCTCGAAAGAGAAGATGGAGAAGACGAAGCAAAAGACGAAAGAAAACCTGGAGAGGACCAAGAAGAGGACCCGCGAGAACCTGGAGAAGACGAGGCAGAGAACCCGCGACAACCTGGAGAAGACCAAGCACAGCCTGGAGATGAAGATCGACAAGCTCGGGACGCGCATGACCCCCAACCAGGAGCGCCGAGCCAAGATGAAAACCTACAAGGAGAAGGTGAAGAAGTCGCTGACCCCTGATCACACAGTCGACGCTCGCTCCAAAACAACAGTGTACCGAGTCCCGCCGTTCACCTTCCACGTGAAGAAGGTCAGAGAAGGGGAGGAGGAAGAGGTGGCGCCCAATACAGAGATGGTGGAAGTGACAGAAGGAGAAGCTCAGCTGGGTGAAGAGGAGATAGAAGAAGGGAAATTAGTGGATATAGACAACCCCGAGACTCTTTTGGAGGTGACCGAGGACTCTCAGCTGGTCAGCGTGGAGCCGAAACATCTAAAGAAAGCCCAAAGCAAATAGAGGCGTCGCTTCAACCCGACGGGAAGGAAGTTGAGAAAGTCTAACCTGAAAGACGTGATTGTGTTTTGACATCTTCTCTACTGGGAAAGGAGGACTTTTATGTTTTCTCACTTGTAAAAAAAAGCAGCCGAGCAGCAAAACAAATCTAGATTTTAGAGAAGGGTTGAATCCTTTCTGTCCACATTTTTTTTTTCGGACAGAAGAAAAATGTATAAAGAATTGTAGTTTTTATGAATTATAGTGACGCTTAAATACGAAATCTCTAACATACTGTAACTTTTTAACACGATCAACGTCATTCCAGTAGATTTTGAAGGAGAAAAGCGGCTCGAGCCGCTTTTCTCCTTCAAAATCTACTGGAATGACGTTAATCAGGTTAACAACTAAAACGTTACAGTAAATCAAGGAACATAAACACTGGAGCTGCGATGTTAAAGGGTTAAACTGCTTAAAGACAAGCAAGAAAACTGACCCAGTGTGTTGAAACCACAACTATTAAATCATTTTTAATCATAGAAAAAGAAACCTTTGCTTATAAACTAATATAATTACATCAAAGTAAATCTGTCCATTTTATTTCACAATTTACAACTTTTGCTTAATTTGTAGTACTGATTAATGGGTTCTGGAGGCTAATCACAAATAGTTTGTAAAACTGTTTAAATTTCAAAGTTTGTACAAGTTCGGTAGAGGTAAAAAGGTGCCGTCAAGAGTTTGACGTTTGAGTCAACTTTTTACACATCTATGTCATTTGGAGCTCATCGCTCCTTAACAATTATCCTACTGTTGCGTCACGAAGGTAAAGTAAGATTTAAAGACCCACTCGGATCAACTTTTGAGCTATTTGAAAAGCGTTCTCACACTTTTTTTGATTGTCGTTAGCTCAAACCCCAAAAATGTATCGTTTTCTAGGACGTAAAGTAGTTTCTGCAGTAGTAATTAGCAATTCGCCTTTAAGTGGGCGGTACTATTTGAGGTACCCACTCACTTTCCGGTTGCTGAGAGCTCTCTGTTTACATCCTCTGCCACTAGCTCACAACCCCAAACAGGTGAAAAGTCGGATATAAAAGTTGGCACGGGGGTGTGCCGGCCTGCGAAAATCCACAATTAATCCAGAGGGTACTTATAAGACATAGATCTATGAATAAATGAACAGGTATTAGGGTAGAATGTTTTTTTAAGGGAATTTTTTGGGGGTTTGCACCCTGTAATGGCTAAATTTGGGCAAAAGATCTGTCTAGTTGTACAGATTTGAGCCAGATACCAGATTGGACGAAATAAACGAAGGATCTAGTTGTCTAGAAATGGATACATTAGAATGAAACAGAGCAAGGAGCTGATACCTCATCTAGTGTATTTTCTATGTCACAAATACGTTCTTTTGAGGTGAGGAGAAATAAGTATTATTATTATTATTTGACTAAAGAAATATCCAGAAATGTAACTTTTAGCTTAATTTTCTTTATACATGTCCTCCATCATAAAGAAAAATACATCAAGAACATGTTAAAAACACCAAAAATATGATAAAAAAAAGAAAAAGGAAGGAGAAACACAACTTTTTTATGTTTTTCCCACCAATCATGGCAAAGGGAAGTAATCCGCACAAACGCGATAAATGATGATTTACTGTCAAGTACAAATGAGGCACGAAGAATTGAAACAATTTGCAGATACTCATCAGTTTAGCAGTCATGGTTTTTATTTTACAGGAATAACCGCGTCCATTGTGAGATTAAAACACTGAAAATTAAAGCAGAGTTGTGAAATACTCTATTATCCGTACAATAAAACGCTTTAATAATTTATTAATATTTTACTTTTATTGTCGTTTTAATACCTGGCTGATATTTTAACAGGATATTTGTCAAGAAAAATAATTTATTTTCATGAGTTTAATGAGTCACATCTCATAATTATCAACAAAAAAATTTTATTTTTATTTTTAAATTAGAAATACAACTATCTCTACTTTAGCGTGTCTGATTACCGTGCTTGAATCCTCACTGTTTTCCCATCATTGCGATGTTTTGATGTATATCAACCATGTTGTGCTTGTGACCGTTTATTTACTCACTTTTGTATGAAAGACAGGAAAACAGAAATGAGTCACCCTGTTCGACATTCGTTTTTTAGTGCTTCTGTTTCCCCATAGACACAACTCTCCCTGCGTTGTGCTGGGAGCAGAAGTGCAGTCTAAGAAGTTGGACCGACCATGTGAAGGAGCTGATATCCACTCATAGGATTTGGTCCTACTTTCATGTGTTTTTTTTCTTTTTTCATAAAAATCAAGTGAATTTGTGTGTCTATTTCTGAATAATAAAATGTGTGTGCACTGCTAAAAAATAAAACAAGACTCCATTCATTAATCATGGGGTAAAAATGTGATTTAACTTGGAGAAAAAGGCCGAACAAAACAAGAAAATGTCTATTCTGCAGTGGATGCACAATAGAAACGTTCAGTCTTTGACACCTCGGTAAGGACACAGGGCTCCAGACAGGAGCAGGGTAAGCGTGTGGCTCCTAGTTTGTCTCCTTACAGAATTGTGCGACCTTGATGTGATGGAGACGCACAGACACTCGCTGTGTGAGTGCATTAAAATAATCAATGGGTGGGAAAATGCAATTATTGAGAGTGCAATCTCTCCGAGCGGGATGGAGAGCGGCGTAAAAGAGAAATAAAAAGCATGCACGGGGGTGGAATGATGTTGTGGTAGAAAATAAGAATGTGTTTATTTATGAGCACATCATTTACAATGTTCTAGGGTGGTAGAAACTATAAAATAAGACATTTTTTGGAACATTAGTTATTAAGAATCATGTATGTACAGTGTAACAACACTGTAAAACCTGTTTTGGTAACTTTTGACAATTTCGCATTTTATATTCTTTCTTATTTTCTTCTAAAATTAAAAATAAAATAAAATACTCAAAATTATCATTTGTTTATATTGTTTTATTTAAGTCAAAGAAGTATTATTTTAGTTTGTCAATTCTTTTTTTAGTCCTCCACTGTGTAAAAGCTCCGAATTAATCCGTCAATAAATTGTGACCGGCTATTATGAAGCAGTATCATTATCAAATTTGATGACGTCAACATTGCCGGTAACTCAGATGACTTCCAGGCCGGCTGTTCTCTCGAAACACCAACCCTCCCTCTGAAATAAACGAAGCGCACAGGCTTCCGTATGGTCCCACGGGAGGGAGGATTTGCTCCGCGGAACAGCTTTGTTGAGACAGCGGTAAACAGAGAGCGCTCAATCAAACGTGCTGCTACGTCCCGCCTCCTATCCATATAAACCTGCTTCTGGTTGGCACAAAGAAAACTAGTGACTCTAATTGGTGGAATGAACTGTCAATCAAGTAGTTTTGGGAGTTTGTATGGCTGGAAAGACTGCAGTGTAGTTGAGGGGCTGGGCGAGGCGGTGCTTGTGTCTGAAAGTGTTTCTCGTGGTGCGAAGATTACAGTTTGCGTTTCTCTCCGTTTGGGAGCACTTTCCGTCGTTTATGACGCGCAATTTCTACTTTTTCTTTTCCCTTTCTTCTTTATAAAGTTGTCACTGAGCGCTCTGGGAGTTGGTGGTTTTGGGGGAGAGACCGAACTGCTCTGCAAAGGAACCAAGTACGGTTAAGGTAAGTGGCAGTTAACAGCATAATTTACGTTTTGTAAGAAAAAAAAGAGAAGAGAAGAAAATGTCATGTTGTCATTACTTTTCTCCATGGATGCCGTGCTAAAGCGAAGCTAGTGCTAACAGCCACAATGTAGCTACGGTAAAAATCAATACATCATTGTGGCTTGGGATCATAACTTATTTAGGTGACAGACAGTGTGTGCCAGGGGTCTTACGTAAGTTTTTTTTTTTTTTTTTTTTTTTTTTCTTTTAAAGCGACCGCTCATTTTAACATCAGCTTCTGAGTAAAGTTAGTGAGAATATTACAATTGGGCTAAAAAGTGATATAATTGTGGTGTTCTTTTTCATGCTAGTTTATGCTTTAATGACTTACTTGGTTTTGGATGTCGTTGTTTATTGTTTTTTTCCCCCTTAGTTGTCCCGCCCATCATATGTATAAAGGCCAGTACTGTTCATTCATAGCATAAATAGGAACTTCAAATATTTAAGCTCCCACTAGGATTAATATATATATACATTAAAGTAGTTTTAAATAAGAAAAAAAAATAGCATCTGTCATGAAATATGATGTATTGTAGTCCCTGAGCTTCCTCACACTTCCAGTCTTTGTAAAAGGGAAACTTGGCATGATGACTGTTCTCTGATGTTTCATTAAGGAAGTACTTTCCTGGAATATCACTGACCTTATGTAAGAATTGTTCATTACCAGTAAGTAAAAAACAAAAAACATTTTTCCTTCTGTTGTCTTCTCGAAAGCATGGAGAAATGATGAGATGGGGAAGAAAAGGATTTGTCACTATGACTAGATTGACCCATTTTTTTAGCATTATGTTGGATTTTAAATACATAGGATTCTCAGCATGTGTCAATGTCTATTTCATGTTCTGCTGAAAGAGGAACAAATATCAAACAGAAACTTTTAACCCAGTAAAACTGTGTTTTTACTGTTTGGTATAAACTGGTTTGATGAGCAAAATAAGTTTCTTTGATAGACTTTAGTGAAATTGAATTTGATGTTGGTTTTTCTATTATATGAAATTGTGTGCAAAATAACAGTAAAATTGTTACTCCAATTTCTGTTAGAATAAATACAGTTATACATGTTTTGTTTGTCCAAATTATATTTATTTCAATGATGGATATTATTACAGCTTTTATCAATATGTTGACAACTGAGAAGCTCAAATTTAGTGCTTTATCTTGTTCACATTTGTAAAATCAGCAACACAAAGCACTGTTGGGAGAAAGATTGTATAACAAAAGTTGAGGCATTGTGTGAAAAAAACCCAAACTTAAGGTTGTAACTTAATATGGGTGGTACAGGAGGTGTCTTTCTGTTCAAATGATTGAATGGGAGCTCAGTTTGCAAACAAGGAAGCAGCAGCCATCAGCTGAGTCAGCCAGCAGGATGTGTTGAATAAATTAGAAAAAAAAAAAGTCTCAGATCAGCAGGTGGTTAATGTTCAAAACACACGTAAAAAATTCTCGTCTTGCTCAGAAATGAAGGGAAATCCAAATCCGATAGTCGTCTATCGCTTCAGAGGAAATGGCTTGTCTGGGCTTTGATCCATGCCGCCGTTTCGCAAAGGAAGAAGTTTGGTTTGTCTGTTTCTTGCAAGTGTCGTCAGGACAATTCTTTGACCAGAGATAAGCTTTTCTCCACAGCTATTCACTCTGACCTATATTATTTTAGGGGGGAGGCGCAGTTTCAGAGAACAGGAAATGACTTTAGTGAGCGCGAGGCCCCGGCATTGGCCTGCCGCTATCGTTTTCAGAGAAATCTGATGTTAAGCCGTTTCCCATTCTGTTGAAAAACACTAAACAGGATAACTTGATATTCTGCTTTTTTTGTGTTGTTGAAGCAGTTTCTTATCTTGTAGATTCGAGGCGGTGCTTGTCAGGATGGCTCAGTGGAACCAGTTGCAGCAGCTGGAGACCAGGTATCTGGAGCAGCTCTACCACTTGTACAGTGACAGCTTTCCAATGGAGCTACGCCAGTTTCTTGCACCTTGGATTGAAAGTCAAGACTGGTAAGAAATGACTTAAAAAGTATGTTTTTATTTGTTATATCAGGGGTGTCAAACTCAATCGCACAAGATCCAAAACACATCTTATGTCGCGGGCCAAACTGGATAAACATTTATTGAACACTCTAAAGGAAATTTTTTAAAACTTTAAAACCGTAACTATGAACTCGATATATAGCATTAGCTGCTATGATGCTAGTGTGAATGCTGTAAGATGAATTTGGCCGCTAAAGATCCTAGAGCTGATAATTGAAAAAAGATAGCTGAAATTGAATAAAAGCTTTTAAGCCTAAATAGGTGGCTAAAATATTAGCTAAATTCCAAATTAGCCTAAAAAACTTAGGTTATGAAAAACAGCTAGCATGTAGCTGAAAAAATAGCTAAACTTCAAAATATCCTAAAAAAAACGAAAAAAGCCTAAATAAGCCAAAACAGTTAGTTTGTAAATATCAGCCGAACTCCTAAACAGCCCAAAAAAAAACTTTTAAAAATCCCTAAATTAGCCAAAACAGCTAGCATGTAGCTGAAATATTAGCTAATCTCCAAAATAGCCTAGAAAATCTTAGTAAATTCAAAAATAGTCCAAAAAGCTAAACAGAATACCAATTTTTATAAATTTAAAACCGTAACTTTTAAAAATAATTATAAATAATAGGCACGAATATTATTCCAGAATAAATTAACTTAAACCTTAAATAACTTCCATTTTTTTACTCTCCAAAAACATATATTCTGTCAAAATTATACAAGTTAGCTATAAGCACAAGATAACATTAATAACAATAAAATAAAATGATCTGAAGGGCTAGATAGCATGACTTGGAGGGCCGGATCCGTCCGCTGGTCTCGACTTTTACACGTGATGTAAAGGATCATATGTTACCTTTGGAACTCTAAACATCGAAGTATTTATTAAATATGAGTTATTTTTGTGAACTATTTTTATACCCGGAAGTAAGACGACTCTGAGGTGCACCACCTTTCGCTCCCTGATGGTAACCCACGACAAAAATGAGGGGTAATTTTGTATTATTATTATTATTATTATTATTTTTAATATTGATGTAGGCCCACATGCGGTGCAGCTCGGGCGTTTATCCCCAAAATTTGGCACATACAGAAGGATGATGGCTAATGGGTTCATTTTGCGGTAAAATTCGGTTAAAAAAATGCTGACAACAACACCACCAGATGAACGTTTCAGGATTTATTGAAATGATGACGTATAATCTCCGTATCAATCTCCTCTTCGCTTTCATGCGGATCCATCTGCTGTTGCTCGATAATCCACATTTAAACCAGTTCTCTCAATTCGTCGCTCGGAAATAGTTTGCTAAATTTCTCCTGTCGTCTTCCCAAAATCCTCCCTCTGCTTGCGCATTTCTCAAATACATTTTAGATTAATCTCAACATGTTGTGCAGATTCCTCGCCAGATGATGAACTCCTATGCCCCCGCACGAAGTTTGAACGCTAAAGATTGAGCGTTTCTTGGCCGTCTGCACAAACTCGCAACACAGACAGGCGACATCTGCTGTGCACGAGCCGGAGGGGTGAACACCGCTAGCTCAAGCTGCTAGCTTAAAGTGTTTGTTAGCCTGGGGGAGGAGCAGACGCTTCCTGAAAGGGGATGTCTCACTCTGTGATGTCAGCACGTGAGAACCTGCTCGTTTTCGTGGGTATGGGAGGGGCTGCTGTTGAGAGCGAGGTTTTTAGAGGATTACTCAGAAATACGTGAACGGATAAAAATACCGCTTAGGAGTTGTTTATAGTGAGTAGAATACTCTTGAAAGCTCAAAAAGTTGTTTTTTTAAACTGTATTATGTGTGGAATTTTTTCAAGAAGACTAACTTGGAAAAAAAAGGGAATTTTGTGTTGATAGAAACTGGAAATTGATATGTTTCTTTCTTCTCTTTCTATTTTCTAAGGGCCTATGCAGCCAACAAAGAATCCCACGCCACTCTGGTGTTCCACAACCTCCTGGGAGAAATCGATCAGCAGTATAGCCGTTTCCTCCAGGAGAACAATGTGCTCTACCAGCACAACCTGCGCAGGATAAAGCAGCATCTGCAGAGCAAGTATCTGGAGAAGCCCATGGAAATCGCCCGCATTGTCGCCCGCTGTTTGTGGGAGGAGCAGCGGCTGCTGCAGACGGCCACGTCTACTTCACAGGTGCGTAAACTCTCCCAAGCTTTATCACCTGATTCACATGGATACGCTTTAACGAGGTGAGCTGCTTTGTCTCTTGCAGGACGGTTCAGCAGCTCATCCCACCGGAACGGTCGTGACAGAGAAGCAGCAAATTCTGGAGCACAACCTTCAAGACATCAGAAAGCGCGTTCAGGTTCATTTTGTTCCAAACTCACCTGCTGATTATTTAAAGGGGCCCTACCATGATTTTCTTAAGCCTTTCTGAGTGATCTATATCCATACATATGATCACATATTACCTTAGGAACACTAAAAAACGAATTATTTATGAAATAGGAGTTGTTTTTCGTGAGTTTTTTTCCTACCCGGAAGTTAAACGACTCGATTCTTCAGGCTCCACCTGCCGCCCATTTCATGACATCATTCTAGAGACATTCTTACTTCATTTCTCCCATGAAAATAAAACAGTATCCACATTTCTTCAAAGCTGGATGCACATACCATATATCTAACTTTAACTGCCTGCTCAACCAAATGGTGGGGAACATTTAGAAAATGTGTTTTTAAAAGTATTGTGTGTATTAATCCCCTTGGCACAGAGCCCCAAAAAGGACATAGAATAAAAAAAAAACCCTTTTTCCTAAAAATAAGTAAAAAAAAAAAAACAATTTACTGACCGACTGCAACAGATATTAACTGATGCCCACCCGTTAGTATTTTTATTTATGTATTTATTTTAATTTATGTATTTATTTTACTTCAATTTTCAGGAAAAAAAAATCAGTTACTATCTTATTAACCAGAATTTTTTTTCTAAAAATTGTATTAAAAAAAATGTGGATAACTTTGTGCTTTTAGGCTTTTTTTTTTTGGCTTTAATTTTTATTTAGCTATTTTCAATAACCCTTTAGGGGCTCCGCACCAAGACAATAATCAGCAAAAAATAGTCCTTTTTTGAGCTGGAATTTATTGAAGACAGGAACAATTAGAGAATATACAGTATTCTGCATTTAAAATGAAAGTTTTTCGCTGATCACCGTTAGCTCTCTGGAGAAATTGAGTGTTGTTGTTAGACAGGGGACGGTGCTGGAAGAGCAGACTCTTCCTGGAGGGGGCGGTTCACATCGTGCTGACGTCAGCACGATTCGACCCACTCGTTTTCGTGGGTATGGGAGGGGCTGCTGCAGACGGCACAGGTTTTTAGAGGATTACTCTAAAATGCATGAATGGATCAAAATACCGCTTTGGGGTGGAATGAAAAATATTAAAACCTCAAAAAGTCGAATTTTCATGGTAGGGACACTTTAAGCACTAAAAAAAATTATAAATATTTCTTTTTCTCTTGCAGGACATGGAACAGAAGATGAAGATGCTTGAAAACCTGCAAGACGACTTTGACTTTAATTACAAAACCCTGAAAAGCCAAGGAGGTATAATTTTCACATTTTGTAGTTTATTTCACCCAGGATTGTGAAGATGAACATTCCTGTTGCTCCGACTCTAGAGCTGAACCAAGACTTGAACGGAAACAGCCAGGCTGCTGCCACGCGACAGAAGATGGCCCAGCTGGAGCAGATGTTGAGCGCTCTGGATCAACTCAGGAGGGTCCGTGGGTTTTATTCTGATGCAGGTTATTTTATTGGCTTCTGGTGGGAACGGACGGTTAACCGTTTTTGTTTGTCCCGTAGCAAATCGTGACAGAAATGGGAGGCCTGCTGACCGCCATGGACTACGTACAGAAGAACCTAACGGACGAAGAACTGGCGGATTGGAAGAGAAGACAGCAGATCGCCTGCATTGGAGGGCCACCAAACATCTGCCTTGATCGCCTTGAAACATGGTAACTGATGGAAATGAATGTATTTGCAGCATGTCAAATCACCTTCAGATGATCAAAAGCTGCTTTTATTTCAATCAACTGGCTCCAAAATGTGTTTCTAATCTGTAAATATTGTTTAATCAGGATCACATCCTTGGCCGAGTCCCAGCTCCAGATCCGTCAGCAGATCAAGAAGCTGGAGGAGCTCCAGCAGAAGGTGTCCTACAAAGGAGACCCGATCATTCAGCACCGGCCGGCCCTGGAAGAGAAGATTGTGGATCTGTTCCGAAACCTCATGAAAAGGTAACTGGAACTCTGACAAAAAAAAAAAAGTCAATTTAATTTTCCAAAATAAGCTAAAGTTTACCTGTTTTATTTTTTGTTCAAGCGCCTTTGTGGTGGAGAGACAGCCTTGTATGCCCATGCATCCAGACAGACCTTTGGTCATTAAAACAGGAGTACAGTTCACAAACAAAGTCAGGTAAATTCCAAGTGACGTTTGTTTTTTTTGGGTGTGATTTTAAAAAAAAAAAAAAAAAACAACACCACAAATGTAACTTTCCTTTTATTTCTTCTGTCAAGGTTGCTGGTAAAGTTTCCTGAACTCAATTACCAACTGAAGATTAAAGTTTGTATCGACAAGTAAGTAGGACATTTCCTATTTACTATAACAGAAATATTCATCTTTGATTTGTAAAATAAAATCTTATTCAAACTGCTTCATTTTTTAGGGAGTCTGGAGATGTTGCTGCCATCCGAGGGTAAGGGCTTTAGGCACAACATTTAAAGGGATTTTTTATTTTTATTTCTTAGGGTTTATGACGAATAGAGTCTTCTTTTTTTAATTTTAGGTCGCGGAAGTTTAACATCCTCGGCACCAACACAAAAGTCATGAACATGGAGGAATCCAACAATGGCAGCCTGTCTGCAGAGTTCAAGCATTTGGTAAGATTGAAAGATGAATGTTTTGGCTCCTGAAATGAGGACATTTGAGAAAAGAGTTCACTCTGAAGCACTTCCTCTCTTTTTTGCAGACCTTAAGAGAACAGAGGTGTGGGAACGGAGGAAGGACCAACAGTGATGTAAGACTTTGATGTGATGATGTTTTATTTCTGTCATGTACTTTAAAGGAAAAATAGGGCAAAAGAAAAACTAAAAATATGTAAAATGGAGAGAGCAGAAGTAAAAACTAGGGTTGTGAATGTTGATGCACACAATTAATCAAAAAAAATTAATGTATTAATATTTATTTAGGTAAATTAATTACTTTGCATTGGACGGGTCAAACTTCCACAGTGTGTGTTAAAACGCTGTGTCGGCATTATCCCACTCATCCCGTGGTCACCTACAAAAGAAAGAAATATTCAGTCGGTTTTTAACATTTTATTTTTGCTATTTTCTCATTTTGGATCACTTTTTCACAAAAAGCGGACCATTTAATCCGTGGTCCGGTGCGTTGTCACGGTAACACAACAACGAGCCTAGTAATATATAAATGCTGATCGTCACAATATGTTAAATAGAGCATCAGTTCAGAGAGAAAGTACACCTCATACTGCTTGATTTTGTCCAGAAGATGAAGAAACTTTTTTTTTTTTGGCGAGTAATCTTACAGTTGATGTGCTCACAAATTACACTTCGAGGTTAACACTTAATACATTTAAAATTTTCTGACAAAAATGTTCTCTCAAGCCTGTTTTTTATAAAAAAGTCGCATATTCTCCTGTGACATTAACCTAATAAAACATTGTAATTACTTTATGATTGATCACAACCCAAAAGTGTGACTAATCTGATTCTTTTTTTAATCAATTGGCATTAATTAAAAATAAACATTTTAAATGTACGGTTTTGTGTGTGATTTCTATATTTCCCAACTATATTGGGATTTTTTTTGCAGATTAGTTGTCCATAAATACTGTAACAAAAAAATGAATAATCCAGATTAATCACTATTCATTTTTTTCTAATTCAATTTTTTTTGTGATTGATTAATACAAAATTTTAATTGATTCCTGGCTCGCTTTAGTAAAAACCTTATAAAATCTCAATCCCTTTACCAGACCAAACTTCTTACCACACCCAGAGCTCCCACTATCATTGCAGCCCTGCTTCCTCTCTAACGGTACATGTTCAGATACCCAGATATAATAATCACATGGAGGTCATGTATAAAGGCTCAGTTAGTACAATTGAAATCCTAAAATTGTACATATTTATCAATAATAAGAATATTTCTATATTTTTTCTGAAACTATAGAGGCATTATTAGGGTTTTATAATTTGTTAATTACTCATTAAAGTTTACAACTAACTACTCTTTAAAACTGATCAAATTTAATGGATTCATAGACTATACGTATAGGTACAAATGTTTATTTATGATTATGACCAATTATAATGTCAAGACAATGCCATCATTTACTGTTGTTTATTTTCTTATTAATATATGTATGAATATAGATTCAATATGTTTTTATTCTTGTCTTTTTCCTCTGTCTATATCACTGAAAATAGCTTGAATGATTCAAATCAATCAAATTAACTTCCTTAATTATTGTATTATAGATTCTTACTCTTTGTCTTTTATTTTTTCAAGGCCTCGTTGATCGTTACTGAGGAACTCCATCTGATCACGTTTGAGACAGAAGTCTATCATCAGGGATTAAAGATCGATTTGGAAGTGAGTATCTCCAGTTACAAAAGACTTTTCTGTTTGTGCAGCGTTATTATAAAACTATTTCATTATAACAGATCTAAAAACTGTTAATTTTTTTTTTTAATCTATTAAAACATATTTTTTTGTGTAATCTGTCTTGAAATCATAAAGTTCAGGTTCATTCCAGTCGTGCATTACATGGTTTTCTACTTGGCTGGACTATGACATTATGTAAATTGATGATGGTGTAAA
Organism: Oryzias javanicus; assembly: GCA_003999625.1. Classification (NCBI taxonomy): domain Eukaryota; kingdom Metazoa; phylum Chordata; class Actinopteri; order Beloniformes; family Adrianichthyidae; genus Oryzias; species Oryzias javanicus. The sequence continues at coordinate 19,904,360 of CM012444.1, forward strand.
TTGATGTTTTTAAAAGCCAACTCAAAATCCCATTTTATAACTAAGCTTTTCACTGTATTTGATAGTTTTGTGTATTTTTAACTGCTGTGAAGCACTTTGTGACTCCTGTTTTTGAAATGTGCAATATGAATAAATATCAATTACTTTAATTGACAAAAAAAATGTCAAAGTTTAACATTTTATAGTATTAGTATTTGACCTCCTCCGTTAATTCAACATATTATCAGTTACTTTTACCGTTCAAGTCTGCATTTTTGTCTTTTCAAAGCTTATTACAGCATTTCTAAATGTCTAAGTCGGGTTCCTTTGGAAACCAGAGGAATGAACCAAAGACTCACTCACTAATTGTTTTTGGTTTGTTCCGTGTCATGTCCAGACTCACTCTCTGCCTGTTGTCGTCATTTCCAACATCTGCCAAATGCCCAACGCCTGGGCGTCTATCCTGTGGTACAACATGCTCACCAACCACCCAAAGGTAGGACGGCCCCCCCTGCTGGAAAGTGTCCGAACTCCTGCCCGAGAAGAACGCCAACCTTTTTTACGTAATCTTTCTCTCTGCGCAGAACGTGAACTTCTTCACCAAACCTCCCGTGGGGACTTGGGACCAGGTGGCGGAGGTGTTGAGCTGGCAGTTCTCCTCCACCACCAAGAGAGGCCTGACCATTGAGCAGCTCACCACGCTGGCTGAGAAATTACTCGGTTAGGAAGTGAGCCCCACAGTCTTCAGGAAAAACGCGCTTTCATACTAACGTTGTTCTCCAAATAGGGCCATGTGTCAACTATTCTGGGTGTCAGATCACGTGGGCCAAGTTCTGTAAGGTACTGACTGCTCTTGATGGCTGTAAACTTTTACTTCAGCATTCAGGACTTTGTTTGACGGTTTAATTATTTTTTTTTCCCCTTTGTTCTTCGCAGGAAAACATGGCTGGCAAAGGCTTTTCCTTCTGGGTGTGGCTGGACAACATTATTGACCTGGTGAAGAAGTACATCCTTGCTCTGTGGAACGAAGGGTGAGAGGTTGCAACAGTTCCCACGCGCTGACCGCCACTGCCAGTTTACTTCCTGTTGTGTTCTGGAAGCCGTGCAACGGTCAACAGCCTTAAAATAATCCTGCTGTTCCAGAGCCGAGCGAGTCGTAACGTGCGTCCTCGTTGCTTGTTATCAGATACATCATGGGCTTCATCAGCAAGGAGAGGGAGAGAGCCATTCTGAGCCCCAAACCTCCCGGAACCTTCCTGCTGCGCTTCAGCGAAAGCAGCAAAGAGGGCGGTATCACATTTACATGGGTAGAGAAAGACATCAGTGGTGAGTAACTGGAGAATTCCTTTTTATTTATGATTAGGAATAGTTACCAATGGATACTCGAACAGATGCTTCAAAAATATAAATTTTTTTTTCTTCCAAAACCTCCAAGTGTGACTAAGAATCGTCACAGGGAGAACGCTTGAACGCTGCCTAAGATTAGGGATGCAACGGATCACAAAACTCACAGTTCGGATCAGTGAAAAAGAAAAAACCTTCTATTTATTTCTCATAAGAGGCTTCAAAACATATATTTAATAAAGCGCATATAACATGGAAAATCTGCTGTATGTTTGTGTGCCGAACAGTGGATGGTGATCTGTACGGATCAGCCATGATCTTGATGATGATTCTTTAGTATTTCCTTGTTATGTTAAAAAAAAATAACCAGCAATAAATTAAATTTGCAAAGTAGATTATAGGTGGTTTAAGGCTGTGAAATCTCTCGCTGCACTTCTCAGACAGACATAAACATTGTCACACTTTTGTTTTTGGTTTAACCTCTCAATGTTAAACACTTTGTTAAATAAAAATTGGTCCAGATTGGTTAAAGCTCTGCTTGTGATCTAAGATTTAATGTCGATTTGGAAAATTGAATTCTGTACATGAAGGAAATTGATTGATTGATATAGTCTACAGCCAATCCATTGAATCAAAAACATGCAACATTGCACTAAAAATCCACAAAGGAGCAAGACTGCAAAAGGGTAACTGTGACTTTAGCAAAGGGGGGTCGCTGTATTTACATTTTTTTGACAGACTTAACTGTCTTTTCACCCACACTGAATGAAAAGCATATTTCACCATTGATAATATAAGATAAGATCGTCCTTTATTCGTCCCACCTTGGGGAAATTCCAGTGTTAATTAGAAATAGAAATAGTAGTACGAAGTACAAAGGTCAGGAAAAAATTAAACAATTCACATATTTACAATAAATCTCAGTTATAGTGTGGAGACAAAAAGAAAAGGAAGAAGTAATTGCCATGATGTCAGCTTTTTTCTGGAGCGGAGTGTACCTCACTCTTATGCCACATTCAAATATCTCAATTATCATCGCATTAACCAATCAGAGGCTCAGCTTTGGACATGTGACTAATTTTGTTTTTTAATTTCGCCCTCTCGGGTGAATGCAGGACAGAAACCCTTCAAACTGGGTCACAGAGACACAGAAACACTCGAAAGCGGCTGTCATACAGATTCAGACAAAATCTTAATCACATGAGATTAAATAAACCTGATCTCTCAACCTCATCCGTGTCTTCCACGCTTTGTAATTGAGATATACACAGACACCGCTCCATGTAGCGATCAGGCTAAAAACACTAGCTGGTTGCTCCTCCCACATGTCGCCACGCCGTCGAGCACGTGGTGAGAGAGGGGCGGGCCGTGCAAATTCTTCACTAAATCGCATTCAGTGTGAACGCAGTATTAGCAACCAGATCCCTGAATTAGAATCTTTTGCTCTAAAGTACAAAATTTCTCTCACTTCGCTTTCTGCTTATGTGACTCCACCCACAATGGCTGGAAAGTTGAAATGATTGGCCAGCAAAAACAAATTGAACATGAATGATTGACATGTCCGATACGAAGCACAGAAATCCCTATTTTTATGTGTTACCAGTAGTATCATATATGTTGGTACCAGTACCTGCTTTCCGTATATCTTTAAGTTCAACCGAACATCTTCTTGTGTCAATAGGAAAGACTCAGATCCAGTCGGTGGAGCCGTACACCAAGCAGCAGCTCAACAGCATGTCCTTCGCTGACATCATCATGGGTTACAAGATCATGGATGCCACCAATATCCTGGTTTCACCTCTTGTTTACCTCTACCCCGATATCCCCAAAGAGGAAGCTTTCGGGAAATACTGCAGACCCGAAGCAGCTCATGAACCCGAGGCGGGAGGAGATTCAACAAGCAGTGAGTGGTTTTTGGATCGTTTTAGCGTCAGCGTTGAACTCAGAATTTGAGGATTTTTGTTCATTTTCTTTTCTCTTTCAACAGTGACCCAGCCATACTTGAAGACAAAGTTCATCTGTGTTACCCCGTAAGTATCCACCAATCCGCTCTAACCTGCCTTCAAAATAAAAGCACGCCACCCAATTACTATAACTCCACCTGTCTTAGTCTTCCTGCTGCTGACATTTCCTGGGAAGATATTTTCCGCTTTTATCCAGCTGCTGTTTACAGAGCTCCGTTCCTGAACCCAAATCGTTTTTCTTAATTAAATCATTCAAGGACAAACTTTTGAACCGTCTGGCTAAGTTTTTCTTTAGTGCACGAATAGAAAATCTCTACGTTCAGCGTTCAGATAGAGGGCCGCAAGATAATTACGTCTTTTCTTCTGATGTAAAAAGAAAAATCTGGAAGAAAAAGCATTAAATAAGCTGAAGAAAAACATATAAAGTAATGAATATTCATAAGTATTACTAGTAATCAGGCGTGAGTCATGCTCTCGTTGGTCAGGTGTGGCTTTTTGATAGTGTGCTGGTGGGTTTTCAGGTTTGCTTAGTGAGATCCTGACCTGTCTCCGTAGGTGTCCCTCCGTGTTCATGGACTTGCCGGACAGTGAGCTGCTTGGGAACGGATTCCCAGGGTAGGCGGCTCGTTGGGGTGGTGGCATGTAGAGAGCATTGTGTGCATCCTGTCACTTAGTATGACTGGTGGACGGCTTTCACCACTGTTAACGCAGTCGACGCCTCCACATTGTTTCTGTTGTGTCCAAACTCACAGCGAATGCACCTCGCTTCAGTTCTCTCCTTTTATGCTCGGATCCCCCCCCCAGATTGTTTTATCACAACCCTCCATCCACCACCACCCGTAGAACAAATGAGTTTGGCTTTGAATTGATTAGGGGAAAGATTTCAGTTAATTGTCAGACAATCCAGCATCAAACTGACGAGAAGGTAAGGACAAAAAAAAAAAAAAAAGGCCACATTTGGTGACCATTTGTTGTGACGGATTAAAGCAGAGCCCTCATGAAGGTCCATTTGATGTGCCTTTTGTCTCTGTGCTCATCACTGTTTGGTAAAATCAAGAACGCTTAATAGCACATTAACATTTTCTCATGTTTCATTTAGAACGTGTAATTAAATCAAATGTCTAAATCGACATTTCACCTCATTTCACCCCCATGGTGTCTGTCAGGACACCGCATTGCAAACTAACATAGTCACTAAATTGCTCTGTTACATTAAGTCGATTTATTTACCTATTATTAAACTCATGACAACCTTTTCATATGTGATTCCCTCCTACTCACTTTTTGGGAAAAAGACGACAGATTTCATCCTGTCGCTCAACTAACACACTACTACACGAGCATCGTTCAACGTGTGACATTAATCAGCTTCTCTTATGTATGTTCTGTTTGTTCACAGCACAAACTCTGGAAACACCAGTGACCTGTTTCCTGTGATGTCACCTCGCACCCTTGACTCCCTGATGCACAACGACCCCGAAGCTAACTCTGGACATTTGGGTGAGTCTGCTCTGCTCAGCCACTCGCTGACATTAAGGTCTAAAGGTTTGTCCTTCAAATATGGTTCAAGGCTTGACACCTCAAACCTCCAAAAAGATTGGAAGCTGGAACCCACTATGACTCAAGCATTTTTTATGAACACTAGTCTTAGTTCTTCTTTCTCAAAAATGTTGCCCCGACTATGTACTCAAACTCTCCAAAATGTTCTCACACTTAGTACCAGTGTAAATAAACATCACAGGTGATGAAATAGTCCAAAAAGACTCCAAAAGAAGTTCTAAATAAGCCTAAAAAATGAGTCAAAATTTGAGTTTACACATTTATACGCATTTGCTTAGAAGTACATTTATTATCTACTGGGTGTTTTGAACATATTTATATTAATCAGATACAGTTCACATTTTGTAAAGTGAATTGATGAGATTAATAGCATCCAGTGTTATATGGACTCTCAAAAGGAGAAGTTCTAACAGAAGTATTTAGATCATTAACATTGTAAACATTGTTCTGCCTCTCCTGAAGGGTGTTTTGGTTTGGCCGCTAGGTGGCGATCGAGCTATAGCGGTACTCTTTTTTCAAAAGAAAGAACAAAAAAACAGAAATTTAGAGCACAAATGGTCACTATTTCCTTAAAATATTTTGTAAAATTCATCCCTGTGAGTAAATAAAGATGTGAGTCAACAATGTATGTGTACGTCACAAAGCGTTAGAATTAGCCGTCCTACGGTAAATTTCATTAAACGTTAGCATCAAGCTAGCGGACTTCAGTTTTATTTGCTAAATTGATCTATATTTTTTATGATTCGATTATTGATCTTTTGATCTTAAATTGATTCAAATCGATTTTATCGACCCAGCCTTAATTTTAACGTTGTTATGGGCATGACCACAGGACCTTGGTGGACATTTTGTTTTCACACAAATTTTCACACTTTTTTTTCTTCATAAAATTTCACACACATGCTACCAGGTTACGTCTACACCCACAACACAAATTTTGTTTACCTCAGAAAGAGGCTGCCATCTTGAACTTCCAAAAACAAAAAAAAAAAACTGTAGAAACTCCTAGAACTTTTGGTCTGTTGCCTCCTTGAGTTTCATGGAGAAGCTACTTGTAGAAGTTTTCACATTTTGAGTGGCGTTAACATGGCGAACTGGCAAAAGAGGCACTTTTGCTCACTTAAGTAAATTTAATACATGAATCGCTGGCTCACACTGATATAACATACAGTATGAGCATATTAGGAAAGTGGGCAAAAAAGACCTTTGTTGCTACGGAAATCCAAAAATTGATTTTTGCTGATTCTTCTAAAAATTGATAGAACCGTTCGTCACCCACAGGTGACTAAAAAATAAAATGGTTGCTATGGAAATAAAAGCAAAAGAAAGTTTTTATTTTTTTATTTTTATAATTTAACTCTGACCAATGCAAGAGGGGGAGAGTGGAGGGCCTGAAGCAGCCGCTAAGCCAGTGAGGGCGGGTCAAAAGGGGACGGCGGGGGTGGGTAGCACCTCCGGGCCATTCAACTCCGCTCGCGGATTTAATCTTTTTTTGTTGCATTTTCTCTTGTAGATTCCATCACTTTGGACATGGATGTGGCTTCCCCCATGTGAAATTAACCGTCCGCCTTTTCTTTTCCTGTGTTTTGGGATCTTTCACCGTTTAAAGACTTTGAAAAGATGCCTCTTCACCTCGTGTATGCATCATCTGCCTGTACAGTTTATCTCTCGTTCTTATGTATAATTCATTTTCTTGAAGTACGGGGGGAAAAAAAACACATTTTAAAGGATATATATTCAAATTGACTGTAGTTTTGTGTGTGAGACTGTTTGTTGACTTTGTGTTGAATGCAACATCTGGCAATCACTTTTAAGTTTTACGTACTTTAAAACCGTAGAGCATCAAAAACTGTATTTTTAAGAATTATATATTTGTTGGTTATGAATTTTTAAATGAATATAAAATATTTTCTTTTCGTTAAAAGGAATATGTAATAATTTGAGTTGTTATATAAGCTGTTTCTTTATAATTGTAGCAGTTTTAATACATTTTACTGTATGTTTTATAAAATCCCTCCATCACATTTTAAACAATTTACAGTTTAGTTAGCAAGAAATTGCTATTTGAAGGGTTGTAATGGACAATTGGGAAAGGTCAAATGTTTTTAATTTTCATGTCTTTTTGGGGCACTTAAGGAGTTTTTCCACCTTTTTTGTTTTTGTGTGAAATCTAAAGTTGTGAGATATGAATGTGGTGCAGGTTTTCCTCCATCCCATAGTGTTTTTGATCATATATGTAGAATATTTTTTTTAAATGCAATTTAATACTTTTGGTTGCTTCTGATTTAACTTTTTATGATCAAACATGAAATGTAAATTGACTGTATTATTGTTCTAATATGGATACGTTTTAGAATGCACATAGGGAACTGCAGTATTTTTCTTTAATCTTTCACACCAACAAGTAAAATCTGTCAGAAATGAAAACCATTTACTGTATTTATTTATTTATTTTGTACTATTTTGAAGCGTGTGTTTTGGTATGTAGATTCCGCAGCTCTCAGATGGAGGTGGTTGTAGCTGTTGTTGGAATTTTGGCCGATTTAGAAGGGGAACATTTTTTTCCAACATCTGTTTTTAATATATCTTTAAGCAGTAGCACATTAAATACCTTCTCGAAAAAAATTATAGTTCTTAGATTGTAAATAAAGCATATATATCTATAACATTTGATATATTCCTGGGTTGAAAAACAACGTTTAAAAGAGCTTAAATTTCTCAATTTTTAGTCTTGAATTTATTAAGAGGAAATTAATGGTAAAATAAAGAGTGCCATTTGAATAACTGTTCTTTATTTTTAATCTTTTAATATTCTTTTTCTAGTTTTGTTGCATTTTTTGAATGTCATACTGTAACTTTACTACACATATAAAGACACTACGGGAAGGTATTTTGTCTATTAGCGGACTTACAAAAATATACATTTTCTTTGGCATGAATATCTGAAAAGAAACTTCTTACATCTGTATTTGGCAATGTCTTCAAGGACTCACAATTAGAAATGGCCAGGCATTTAAAGAAAAGTGTCTAAAGGAGGAAATTATAGTTTTTTTTTAGGCGGATATAATTTAATAAGGTTCACTTAACTGAAGAAAGTAAAAACTATTTGAAGTGTACTGACTTTTTTTCTTTTTGGATACACAGTGTTGTCGCACTGAAGGTTTCTAGACAGAATGTTAAAATCCTTAAAAAAGGAGCATATTATAATATATAATAAACCAGGAGGTTATAAAAAAAAAAAAAACCTTGAAAAGTCACAAACACACGTGGACAAGCACATCACTTCCCTTTCTGTTAAAAAGACTCTTTGATCAGATAAATAATAGGAAACCTACAATAGTGAGTAGGAGTTTGGCATCAACTGATAAAAATCCAAAAGTTGAGAGAATAATGAAGGCACCTTGTTGTTGTATAACTAAAACCATTTCTGTGACTTACTGAGACAGACTTCTGTGCCGGTTTTGTTCCATTCTCTGTCTCAGGTTTAAAGTTTTTCTCTTTTTTATGTTTTTTTTTAAGCTCTTTCCACAGATGTTCAATAAAGTTCCAGCATATGTGGATCTTTTGCTTTTAGTCATCGTTAGGTGGTTTAACCTTTGTTTTGGGATAGAAAACAAGCGTTTGGGTTGATTTATTCTAGTTATTGGATGAAATTTGTTTTTTTACAGTTTTTCTCAGTCGCTTTGGTGCGTTTCTCAGAACACTATTAACATTTGCACAACAGTTAGTGCATTTCTCTAAACAATTAGTGCAAACTGCAAAACCTGGTGGATAACCTGCAAAAGCACGTCACATGCTCAAAACTGATAATCCATTCCTCAAAAGCAAGTATTCATGTCAATGAAACTGTCAGTGCCATCAAAATGAAAAGTCTTGACTCCATCTTTATGAACAAGATAGTCAAATGACTTTGTCATGTTTTCACTATGACAGTTTTTAATTTCAGTGTTTTCCATTGCAAAAATATTTGGAAACACCTGAAAATGCTCAAGACAGCACTATGGCCTACTTATACAGCCATCTGAAATGTGCAGTAAAGTCACTGTAGATGTTAAACATAAAATCTCCCTTTTGGTAGAGCTGTGAACAATATACAGCACATGTAACAGTACAGTAAATTACTGTTTGCATACCTGTTTTCCCTACGGAATGTTTGAATTATTGAACTGACAGTAGTTCTTCCAACATTGGGTTGCACCCTTCGACCAGCCTCCTCCATGGTGAGGCCGTGATTGACAACATGGTCAACAATTGTAGCCCTTATTTCATTAGGAATCCACCTATATCTGCCTCTTCTCCCTCTTCCCCTTCCCTTTCCTCCCCACATCCTCACCCCTCTTCCATTGACAATGCATAGGATTCATCCATAATTGACAGTGAACAAGTTGTTTGTCGTTTGTTACAACTACTGTAAAATTGCACACACCTCCTCATGAGTGACAGCTGAAATTCACCTGAGATCAAATGTTCAATTTAGGAGACATTTCCAGGAAAAAATGATAAAGAAAGGTACAGAATTTTCTTGACAGATGGCTAATATTTGACATTTGATAACTTGTTCAACAATTTGAGAGTGTATGACTCAAGCAATGAAAGTAAGACTATTAGTTTACTGAGAACGACTATTCAGCATCCATAAGTAGAATTAATTTTGACTGACATGACAAAAGCAAATGAAAATGTCAAAAAACAGCAGAGAATGTATGAAAGCAACTGATTCATGTCCAAAATCATTTGCAGTTTGTTCAGAGAGAGGAGATCTTGCTACTATGATGCGCACAAATGACTAAGTGTTGTGGAGGTTGAACTAATAGTTATGAGAATTTCAATTCTGATCTGAGAAACGCATCAAAGCGATTGAGAAAAACTGTAATTGCTTTACTCCCTCCCCAGTTTAAAAATGGATTTACTACTCGTTACTTTACTTTTTTTTTTTTTTCACTCGCATACAAATTCTCAAGGAAGTAAAGAAGTACACACAAGAGACACTTGTAAAATCCTCAAGATAAAAGCATAGCGGCGACACAAGGGAAATCAGGTTTTTTAGCACCACCTCATTAATTTCACCACATGAACATGACAACATGTTTATTGTGTACACAGTGTATAGACAGGTTGTTCAATGACACACAATTTATCTCCAGGAACTGTAATGTTTTTTTCCTTTTTTTTAAACAAATTGATTGTACGAAATCATCCATGTCCATATTTACTAGGGCTGTGTACTGGCAAGAATTTGGCGATACGATACGTATCACAATACACGTCTCAAGATATGATACATATAGATATATAGACTGTATCAGAACAAATTTTCTCTTTTTTTTTTTTAAAGAGTATGACTTGGGGAAAAAAACGAATTCATACTAAGTAGTACATGTCTTAAAACAAAAACAAAGAAAAACACGAAGTTGACTGAACCAACGAGACTAAATATTTAACACAAGCTGGTTCTCGCGATATCTTGTTCTGGTGAAGTGTAGAGTTGCTCAAAGTGTGCTGTGCTGCCAACTAGTGGTCGGGAGTTTAGGTGGAGGGGCAGTGCAGTTAATAATCACATCAAACTTTTGAGTTGTTTTATTTACATTTTTAAATTTTCTTTTTTTATTTTTATATGAAACAAGTGGTGCGTCAAAAAAAAAAGAATCCCTGACATTTGGTGCCCCCTCCACCAGATGTCGTCCTAGGCAGCCGCCTAGGTTGCCTATGCCCAGGGCCAGCCCTGAGTTAGCTTTGTGGTTTATGTTATTATGAGACATTTGTTTCTTTTCTAAGTCATACCTTGGGGAAAAAAAAAAAAGACAAGAAAAATTGTCCTTGTACAAACTTGGGATATTTTGCGATATTTAGTGTATTATGAAACGTGAACCTCAATGCGTTTTGTGTCGCCAGATTCTTGCCAATACACACTCCTGGTTATTACTATTGAAGCAGAATGTAGGTTAGCATTATATGCATTCAAAAGCAGGTTTGTTGTGTATTGTATGTGGTATTTTATAGAGAAATATCGTGAAATACATACACATCTGACTAAGACTGGGTTTTTGCATGACTGAGACTGTTTTTTAATACTCTGCACCATATTTTCCTACATGAGGTAACTTCACTGTTTTTTCTCAGTAATTTTTATTTTTGCAACTATAAACGTAGACTTGTTGTGCATTGCCTTAAAGCCTCTGTTTATCTAATTTGTCCAAAGGACATGGTTGTCTTAAAAGGAAATAACCTCAACTCGAACTGTATTCCATTTTTACAGGTTGTTCGGGGCTCTTTGGCTACTATTCTTATGATCTTGTTTCTTTTTGTCCTCACCTCTCCTCTTTCTCTCATGTTCAAGGAGGTTATAGTCCTGTGGACCTTAACCTTTTGAATACGTGCAGCTGTTGTCATAGGAACACGAAAGCGCTTGGAGGTGGTCTAACAGCCGTTTATTTTACCATGCTGGTTTGTAATTTTCTATTTCATCGCCTGAGATAACATTCTCCTTCTCTTTCTGCGATTTAATTAAGCCAACATCATCAAAACTATCCTCAAAATCAGAACTTGAATTTTAAAGATGTCCGAATTAAACATATGTTTCACATGCGAAGTGGGTTGTATGTTGACGTTCAATAGACCACATGAGGCCTGGAGACTAGTAATAATGTAAAATGACATACGAGCACAGGAATGCAGGCTATTTAGAGGTGAGCTGTATTTGTGGTTCCCTATTTTAATGTTTCTGTTTCTCTCTTTGATGAGCAATCTCTCAACATTTGTTGGACTTCCCTGAATGGAAATTCCTCAGCATGCGTGTGTGTGTTTCTTCTTCTTCTTCTTCTTGTGCTGATGTGATCTGCAGCTGTGTAACTGCCGGGAATCCCACGAGTCCCGTTAAGAATATGTGACGCCTGAGATAAAACGGCCAAACAAACCGAGGAAGAAGCCAGTTTCTGCATCGCTAAACCTCTTCCCCGCCCCGTCGAGCTCGCACGCTTTGCCTTGTGTGTAGCAGATACAGGAAATAAACACAGACTGGTTGAGATGAAGGGGGTGCAGAGATGCAGAGCTATTACCGTCAGCAGCTGCTGACTCAGCTGTCTAAGAAAGCAACTGTCACCCTTCAGATTTGGCTTGAAGCCAATCAAACCATAGAATCTGTGAAACTAAGACAGGAAGCTCCTCAACCAGAACTGACTTTTTAAAAACAATTTTACTTTCTCTGAAATTACATTTTATCTAGAGGATCACTAACTATTTTATAATAGAATGTTTATGTTGTGTTTTGACATACTTTAAACATTCCGCAGCTACACTGGTGGTTGTAGCTGTTGTTGGAATTTTGGCCGATTTAGAAGGGGAACATTTTTTTCCAACATCTGTTTTTAATATATCTTTAAGCAGTAGCACATTAAATACCTTCTCAAAAAAAATTATAGTTCTTAGATTGTAAATAAAGCATATATATCTATAACATTTGATATATTCCTGGGTTGAAAAACAACTTTTAAAAGAGCTTAAATTTCTCAATTTTTAGTCTTAGTTAACCATGAATTTATTAAGAGGAAATTAATGGTAAAATAAAGAGTGCCATTTGAATAACTGTTCTTTATTTTTAATCTTTTAATATTCTTTTTCTAGTTTTGTTGCATTTTTTGAATGTCATACTGTAACTTTACTACACATATAAAGACACTATGGGAAGGTATTTTGTCTATTAGCGGACTTACAAAAATATACATTTTCTTTGGCATGAATATCTGAAAAGAAACTTCTAACATCTGTATTTGGCAATGTCTTCAAGGACTCACAATTAGAAATGGCCAGGCATTTAAAGAAAAGTGTCTAAAGGAGGAAATTATAGTTTTTTTTTAGGCGGATATAATTTAATAAGGTTCACTTAACTGAAGAAAGTAAAAACTATTTGAAGTGTACTGACTTTTTTTCTTTTTGGATACACAGTGTTGTCGCACTGAAGGTTTCTAGACAGAATGTTAAAATCCTTAAAAAAGGAGCATATTATAATGTATAATAAACCAGGAGGTTATAAAAAAAAAAAAACCTTGAATAGTCACAAACACACGTGGACAAGCACATCACTTCCCTTTCTGTTAAAAAGACTTTGATCAGATAAATAATAGGAAACCTACAATAGTGAGTAGGAGTTTGGCATCAACTGATAAAAATCCAAAAGTTGAGAGAATAATGAAGGCACCTTGTTGTTGTATAACTAAAACCATTTCTGTGACGCTATTACAGAAAAAATAACATGTTAGGAGCTTGGGGGCCTACATAATTACATTACACCTTTTTTAATTTCAAAATAAATTGGAAGCAGAAATAAACTGTTAATTTTTTTGCATGACATTTTCCACATGCATTTCTGTCATCATTAAGAACAAAAAATTCGATAACACAATTAGTCAACCTGAAGCCCACATTTACTCATTTCAGTTTATGTCACTGTTTCTGACGTATCTATTATTGCTCCACAAAATAATTATTTCAATATGGCGTGGGCCAAGATTCAACAAAGCAATTAATATGAGCTGAACATGCGTTTGCAGGTAATTGTGAGCACTTTCAGAGTCTGCAGCTGCCTGACAGAGCTGGCGTGCCGCAGGATTTATTTTAGGTTTTGTCTGACTTTCCAACCACAGACTGGTAGTTCTACAAAAAAAAAGGGAAACAAAAAAGAAATGCAACTTAATTAATCCACAAGGTATTAAAAAATATCAATTTGGTAGAAATAATTGATATGTTAAAAAAAACATGCTAACAAATGTGAAATAAAATCATGACAAGGATTTGCTGTTGACCATTTTATATTTTTTATTGAACGGTTCAACTTGTCAGAACATGTCTTAAGATTCAGTATTTGTCAGGGGGGTAGCAATTTGTTTAAATGATTCGACTCATAAGATAATTTATTGTTCTTCATATGAATTTTTAGTCGATAGTGGTTCATTTTGAAAACTCTGACTCACTTAATTAAAATTGAACCAGAACATATTTAGCCAAAACTTCATGCAGTGAGACTGAGAGAAAAATACTGAACAGTGCAGGTGAAATTTCCCAGATTCCATGTATTTCTTAAAATGTAATTAAATTAACTATTTGTAAAAATAAAGGAATTAAACAAGAAAATAATGGTAAATTCATTCGCATTTTAGTTTCGTTCAGCCCCGTGTTGTTTTTCCACATCAAAATAACACAAACGGAACATTGTACCACACTGTATGGTCACATGTCTTTGTAAAATTCAGTTTCCACACATCAGACTGTGATGATGGCTTAATCACTTTTTGCTGCCATCATGTCTGCTGTTCACTGTGATGGCACTTGGGCCTTTTTACGTTATGGTGAGGTAAACCTAAATGACATTTTTCAACATCAATTATTGATTTATATCATTTTTAAACCATTTTATAATAGTAAGAGTTGATTTGATTCTGCCTCGGACAGAAATCGATTAATCACTACAGCCATGCAAACAAAAATGAAATAACAAATAGTGTTAAGAGGAAATAATCACAAATGTGGCAGTGCAAGGCTTATTTTTCAAGTTTTTTTCTGATTATCAGAAAAATACACTTTTTTTTCAAGCTGTTAAAGAATTAAATGGAAATGAATAAAACTAAAATTTAAAAAAAAGCAAAACACATTTTTTTTTAATAAGTCTACATCTTTTGGATATTCTGTCTACATTTTGTTTTCTGTGGAATTTTTTTAAAAATTGTAAATCAAAGTAAAATACGACATTTTATTTTTAACATTGACCTGTTGATATTCATTTTTTTAAAATATTGAATTGCGAAATGCATGATGGCATTAAAAATTGAATTTTCAATAGAATTATGAATTTATGAATTATGCCTTAAATAAAAAAGAAAAAAAAAAAAAACTTCAATTATTTTTTTGTTGAACCTGCAGAGGGGAAAATAGCACCAGAGGGCGCCGCCATTATTCTTCTGGAGGAGGGTGCACCTGAGTTTATAGCTTTACTGTTTTTAGACTGTTCAGTATTTGGGCTTTAATTGACGTTTTTTTTTATTTATAATAACAGAAATGACAATTACAGTAAATTAAGTATTAGTGTCGTAAAAATAAAGTTTTACGGTTCTTTTGGAACTCTATCCTCGTAAAGATTTTTTATCAAATGAAAACTTAAAAATTACATAATAGATCATATTTATAAATAGATAAAAAAAAAAATCTCCGTTAGGCTTGAAATGAATAGTCAGAGTGCCAGAAATACGAAGTGGCTGTTACTCCTGACAGACAACAGAGGAACCGCCGGAAGTGGGCGGTCCCTCGCGCAGAGACACACAGAGACAGAGCCGTGAACTGTGCAGAGAACTGTTAGAACTGACTGACGGACGAATTCGCCTCGTCGGTCGCTCACGCTGGTGGAGACCCATCACTCATTTTATGTAAAACAAAACAAAAAGAGAAGGAGGACAGCACGTTGAATCGCTCCAGAGAGGTGAGTGCCACTGTTGGGAAGCGTTTGGCGTGAAGAGGGGGGGGGCGACGACATAAACGTCCTCGCTTCGTCCCTCTGACGCTCCTCTTGCGAAATAATATTCACTGACAGGGCTTTGTAAACAAACTGCGAGTGCGCCGGCGCCGCTTCCCCGCGAGACGCGGCCGCGGAACGGGGTCGGCGTTCGGCTGCGCGCGCGCGACTTTTCCATGTTTTTGTCGTTGACCGCTGAATCAACAGGCAGGTTCCTCTGAGAGGCGAAGCAGGCTCCCCGGTCTGTCCTCACTGCGTCTGCGCTGCTCAGGACTTTACTATCACTGTCTTTATATGCGCATTTTTGCGCTAAGCCCCCTCAAAAACTCGAATTCATTTACATTATTATTAATTTTCAATGTTTAAATTAAGTTTAGTCTGAGCCCCCATCCTAAATATCTTCAACATGAGCCAAAAAAAAGGGTATAAAGACACCCGCTGTCCAGCAGATTGACACGTTAAAGCCCACAAATGCGCCCTGTGAGGTCAGTGCAGTCATGGACAAATCACCTTAACTGCCCCACCCCTGAAAGCTGACATTTTGTGCAGTTTGGGTTTTTTTTTCTTTTATTTGTGAAATAAGATATTGATTTAGGGGAAGGTGATAAGATGCCATACCAGACAGACAACCTTCATCAGTGTTTACATATCAACAACTGAACCTTTTTTAGACTATGAAGCACTTTCATTTTTTTTTTCTTTTCTTTTTGTAACTGCAGCTATTTTTACACTTTTTTCAAGTATAAAAACAATATTTAAGTTTACTGCTAGGGTATTTAATATAAACTAAGAATTAGGCAGTGTACTTTTTATATATTATCTATATTTATAAACTTAAAATAGACAAATTTAGGCTAAATGAGTATTTAGTTAGCATATTCACAGTCTATATACTTCTACTCTAGTATATTTACTGACCCCATTCTTTTTAAAATGTGTTTTTTGTGGTATTTTTCTCATATAAATGTTAGAAAAATAGTAAAATCATTGGGAATAGGAAAAGTTAGTTAGAAGTGACGTAGAAACTACAATCTGCAATTCTTCACTGCATTTTGATGCATCCAGCTCTAAACTGTACGCATGGATGGCTCTGAAATTTTTCCTAATTTTTGTTGCACTGCTGGGGTTAATCGGAGAGTATTTAAACAGATGGATGATGGGAAACGGGGGCGGGCTTGCTCTGTGCCAACAGCTCCGCCCACAATTCAGAGGTTATGAACTCCTGCAAAAACAAAAAAGAAATAAATGACATAATCATTAATTAAAAGATAAGTGGAAACGCTTAAAAAGTAGATCAAAACATATACTTTAGTGAAATAAACTGCAAGAGTACTCCTTTTTGCTACTTTTTTAACTGTAGCAAAAAGTTAGCCTAAATTAGGTCATCTTCTGTCTGTTACTATAGCGATACAGTGAAATGTGGTTTTAAAAAAAGCATGAAACGGGTGTTCATTAAGACCAAAACAAAGCAGAAAAGCAGAATCCATGAATGAGAATCATGGTGGCAAACGGCATCAAACTGTCATCTTTATGTTAATTCCAAGAAAGCAAAAAAGGACAAAACATTTATCTCTTGTTTTATGAATAAATTTGTTTTTAATCTATAAATCATTTTTCAGATTTTGACTGACAGATACGAAGAGGCGGTTAGTCTAAGATAACTTTTAATGATCGGTCCCACAGAAATGTGTCATTAATTATCTTATTGACCTTTAAGATTGTTTGATTTATCTGTTTTAGAAGTTAATTTGAGAAAAATGTTCATTTAATATTAAATTATTAATTTCTTGGTAAAGTCGATCATAAATCTTTGCTTTTTGACTTTTTTTTTTTATCACTGTTCAGCTTATCTTTTGTGTTTTTTTTAAGTCAAACGTTTTAGTCGAGCTGTAATCTCTACAAAATAATGTTCCAATCTTTCCTGGCATTCAGCTTCATTGCCATGCTTGTGCAGAGCATGGTGCAAAATAAAGTTTTTTTCATTGCTTGTTTATTTCATATCTAATAGAAAGAGAAAGCAGAAATGAAGAAGCCCTTTATTTAACCTTTTGATTTTCTGTGTAACTTCTGCATGCCTTGCATCTATAAATATGACCTAATCAATACATTTTAACCCCATGTATTGCGTTTTAAATGAATAATAAGCAAACTTGCCAAACTTACTTTGTCTTAACATCATTAGCAGCATGAAGTTGGCAGATTAAAGCAACGGTTTTGATCTGATTGAGCTATGAGTCAAAAGCGAGGTGTCAGAAACAGTAATGCACTAATGACTGTACTTAGTATGGGGCTTTTTGACACTCTTGAACTGCTTAGTCAAAGAGGAATTGATGATTGAGACCAAGAGTTTCCTTTTTCCCGCGATCCAAATCTACGCTGGTGCTTTTTAGAGAATGGAAGTTATGTAAATGATGGAGCGAAACCTCTTGTGGACAAACGGGGATCAAAAAATCTACACAGAGCGAAAGAGAAAGGGAAACAGATTCGAAGGGAAGTGATCAGGAAGCATGTGGTGTAATGCACGCTAACCTCCTCCCCCTTTCGGTTGGGCAAACGCTAATCCACCAGTCACGTGAACTTGAGCTTTTAGCCCGGTCTGGGCCAGCAGTGCTCTGATCCATCTGTCAAATAAGGTTTGCTGATTGTTGGCGTCCGGCGCGTTCGCCGCTATCCCATGACTGCTGCTCGCTCTGCACGCTTCTCAAATGTGGATCCCGTCAGCTAATTTTTCCTGCTGCGACATTTTCCCACCCTTCTTGGTTGTCGCTCGTGTATTTTAAGTGAATTTCCTTCGACTAGGTGGGAGTATCTCTCTCGTTCAGACCCTGAGAGGCCTGATAAGGGTTCTAGCTATTATCTCAGCGACACAATTGATCACAGACTCTGAGTCTTGTGAAAGAATTGGGGCATTAGGGAAAGACTGTACATACATTAACTCCGCTGAATGCTTTCAGAAGATGTTGGGCAAAGTCTGCTCATGGCAGACATAAGATGGATAAATAGCGCTCGCTTTCCAGTTCACACAATATTTGCACTCTACTATTTTGCACATCCACACCTAGAGGCAAAATGCAGCTGCATCTCTCTGCTTCAGTACCAATAGGAAGTGTCACAAGGGTTTCCAGAACTACTTTTAGTCATAAAATCACATACAATGTTTGTCTTCAGTGAAACACATATTGCAGGTCTTTCAGTAGGTAAGTTACTCAAAGCCAGATTGTGAGTAATTTGCTCATTTCCCTTTTAAATCCCTCGAGAAGTTGAAAAATATTATGAATAGTAGTTTTGCCTGTCCATCAAAACCTGGTCTTGTGGACAGCCTCATAATGTCTCTTTAAACACATTTCATTGAGAACCTTAGATTGTTTTTTTATCCTTAAAAGCTGATTTCACACTTTTGGGTGATCGCGTTGTGTCAGGGTACACCGGACAAGTTGTTGCATCTTTTATTAACGCCAAAGGCCCCGAGTCATGCTTCATCTCTCATGCATGACTTCTGTGAACAAATGACGTCGCCGGTGCCTTGAAGGAAATCGTGTCATGTGAGGACTGACTGCGACATAGAAGAACGCACAGACACCCGACTATTTAGGAGAGGCCATGTGCTGCAAATATCCCGGCTGATTGGATCATGCAATCATAAAGGGATTACTTGTATTTGTTAGTGCATTCAGCTATCTATTTAAGATAATAGATTTGATTTGTGGTTGGATTTCACGAAGGCAGAACAACACACACTCCATAGATGAAAAGGAACATATGAAGGTGGTATGCTCCATACAGGAACAATTTAATACTTGTGTTGACAAGTGTGGTTAATAACCATATTATGCTTTAAGCTTTCCTGAAACATTTTTGGACAGAATTAGCAGTTTAAGCTTTATTTCCGCATAAACAAAAGCTATTAAGTGGCAGTTATATACATTAAAATAGACCACGGGTCAGCAACCTTTAACAGTAATCATAGTCATATTTTACTTATCGAAACCTAGAAACTTTATATTTGGATTTGCATTCATGACCTTCTTTTTTAATAATAAATATGAGTTTTTATTATTTGGCAAAAGCAAAAATATAAAAAGAATCTAGCATGTCTCAAAATTTGATTTTTTTTTTTTTTTTTAAGGTTTGACATAATATCCATGCAGCATAGATTATGCAGCATAATATAATATGTGCTTTTAACTAATAAAAGATCAAACTTTTTACCAAAGTTTTGCTTTGCATTTTAAATCTGTTCATTCTGGAGGTAACGTTGAACAAACAAGACGTCAGGGATATTAAAACCTACATAGTTTATCATCAATGTGAACCTCAGCCTTCAATTTATAAAGTTAACTAAACTAAATTAGAGAAATGCTAATTAAGTCATCCTTACTTTAAAAAAATGCTATTTTATTTGTTTTTTTCTTTTTTTTATTAGTTTTTTTCCCCTCTTTGTCCTCAGCAATCTTATACTACTAGGTTTTATTATTTTGGTTTGGTAGTCTTTGTTAGCGGGCTTTGTTTGTTTGTTTGCTTTCTTCAGGTAGTTCTGGTTAGGCAGCGCTCGACTCAGACGGTCGACACGGCTGGGTCAGCGGTCTCCCTGACTTATTTCATGTTTGGCGAGGAGCCACCGTAGAGAGATAAAAGAGCCTCATGTGGATCTGGAGCCGCAGGTTGCAGACTCCTGTAATAGAATAACGGATGCTGGCATCACTCAGCAGAAGCGTTTTGGATTATAATAACGAATAGAAGTTACAGTGTTTTAAGCAGAGATTAAGCTAATTGTCTCGTGGGACTAACTGGAGGCTGAGTGTTGGTGCTTCTGGGTCTGTGCGTGTATACATGTCCCCTCCGATGGGCACCGAGGTGTGTGTTTTCATCCGACTCTCCTCATCCCCGTTTGCTCGTCTTCACACCTTGACGCTTGTCCCTCTCGGGATATCAATTCCTCATACGCAATGTAACCTGAGGCCGGGGGATCAAAAAGTCCCAGCCTGCCAGCCTGGTGTGAATGCGAATCAATTCTTAACTTTAGAGTAATCCGGCTGCATTAAACAATATTAAATGCTCGTGCAGGTTCAGGTTTCGATGTCTGAGTTGCTTCTGTATTTTCATGAAGTTATTCTGACTCATCAGGTGCGCAGACGTCGGGTTCATCTTGTGAATGAGTTCGAGCTGTTTTGAAGCTTTGATGCTCTACTTTGCACCAGTCAATCTTTTTAACACCCCGTACACTTCCTTCTTTAAAGGTTTTTGTTGTTGTTGATGATGTGTAGTGTAACTTGCCAGTGTGTTGGTGCTTCCGCCTTCACATGCGAAGAAGACGAGCCAGACGGCAGACAGGAAAGAAACCCACAAAATACTAGAGTGCCACTTAGGCACTTTTTTTTTTTGTTTTTTTGCTTATCTCTATTTGTGATAGTATACTTCTGCTGTGTTGAGCCTTGGTTTATCAGTTTATCTCTTTATCACTTCATCAGTCAAGCTGGCAAGTCTTCAAACTCTGTCTTACATCGTCAGTGTCTCCACAACAGCTATTGTTTTTATCTGCCGGTATAATCAAGTGAAAAAAGCCAAATGCACATTTGAATATCAGGGGATTGTTCACGTTTGCATTTAAAGTTTCACTCCCATCATCTTTGGATCCCTGTGGTCTTTTAATTTTGCTTATGCAGTTTTTAGCTTAAAAAAGAAAAAAAAATGTAATTTTCTAACGCCTGGTTCACAGCAGATGCAGAACGGAGGCCGCCGCTTCCATTCGGCGCCGTTGTTCACCTATGGCGTAGTTCACGCCAGACGCGAAGCGCCACGGTCATCCGCGGCCGGCTCGTGCCACGCAGCGATTGTTTGTGTGAGCGATGCGAGTGATCCGCGTCAATTCTGGCGGAAAGTTTCATCAAGACACATTTATTAAATAAATATATAAATAAGAGATATCACCTATGGTGAGACTTATTTCACGTCTCAGAGATTCGTCCGCGAGTGATGCGTTTAAATACTGCTAGATTGCTGGGTCATCAGAGTTTTCTTATTGGCCGTTTTGAACTTAGATTGTGAATAATATCTGGTAAAGCTTGGCATTTTCCCACTTTCTTATTAAGATATTGCGAATTGGTGAGACATGAAATAAGTGTCGTGACAGATTTGTGCGTAACTTAGGTTTTGTGTGCTCGATTTTTAAAGATTTACACGTGTAATTAGTTTCAAGCTGTTTTTTTGATTTGTGGATATGTAATTTTTTTTAAATTTTGCAACTTTTTCACGTATCCACGAAACGTATATGAGTTAAAATAAAAAATTTCGCACACACAAATCCAAATTTATACACAAATCCTAAATTACGCACAAATCAAGAATAACGCAGCTACAAATCTAGCCTAATGTCTCTCCATAATATACCTCCATAGGAACGTCTCACTAAACGATGACGAGTATAACATTTTATGACCTCTTCAAACAAAATTAAAAGATCGAAACTTGGTGAGAACCAATAAAAAAAAAAACGCAGAACTAAATATATATCGCAATATGGATAATTTGGCCACACCCCTAACACAAACACAGATCTGCATAGTGGACCGACTACAGAGGTGAAAAAAAAGCTCTAAATAGCCACAGCTGAGCAGAAGCGCCTGTTGACCGTTGCGGAAAAATAAGTGTTTGGTGTGAACGGCAGGTTAAGCGGATACCGCGCACACTCCGCCCGCACGCCGCTTTGCAGCGTAAGACATAGTTTCTGCAGAACAGGATTAGAAACTCGCCTCTAAGTTGTGGGCGGGACTGTCGGCGCAAAGCAAGGCCGCCCCCATTCCTGTTACCTGTTTGTTTACACGCTATCCACACCAAAAACACCTGAAACCTAACAATAGCAGGAGAGGAATACTAGAACTACCCAGCTATACAAAGACTGATCTAGTCTTATTTTCTATGTAACAAATTAGATCTTTCTCAAACTGTATTTTTTTCATCTGCTTCTGACTCACAACATTTTAATAAAAAATATTCAAAAATGCAATTTTAGGCTTAATTTCCTTTTATATTTGTCCTCCATCATGAGAAAAATGTCATAAAAATATGTTAAAAATACATTTTTTTATAAGTGGGTCAACTTTTTTTTTTTTTTTTTTAGTTCGTGCAACACGACTAAAAACCCATCATCCTGAAAAGTCTATCTCGAATTTTAGTGTTTTAATTGAGCAGGATGGACTGGTGCCTGCTTGGCTCAATCCCATAACAGGCTTACAGCAAATGAGATAGAACCAATGGAAAGCTTGCAAACAAACGTCCCCTTTTTAAAGCAAAGTTGCTTAAAAACATGTAAAAAAAAAAAATCACATTTTAAAATACTGAAACAGAAATGTGTAGCTTTGTGGTACAATCACAAAACGAACAGCTTCTAAATGACTTTACTGTAGCTTTCTGTGCAGCCAAAGGTCGTGACCTTGTGTGAGTGTCTGTGTTCTTTTGTGTTTCCCTTTTAGGTGGAAAATAATGGACATCTCAAAAAAGAAATAGCATTTGTGTAAGAACGCTAAAAAACAAGAGGATAAAACTGAATAAAACGAAACAATAAAGAAGATGAGGCTTGGCAGAAAATCAATAAACTGAATGCTACAGTAAAAACATTTATTTTTTTGTTCGTTCCATGATTTACAGACGAGCTGCTGCGTTCTTTTGCTTCTATACTTCTTCGCTAACAAATTTGACAAGTACATGTTCTTTGTGCTTTTCTATGTGTTTGTTCAGGCCGTTGCACAATACATTACAAAGTCAGTGTTTGGATTTGTGCTGCCGTTATGCCATATTGATCTTTAAAGCTCATCCCTGCCCACTGCAGCGCCGATCAGCAGGGTTTTCAGATGAACTATCTGCAAAATCAACAATCAGTCAGAAAACGCACACAGACTTTTTTGATGCTCGGTCATTCGTTGTTGAAGTAAGTTCATTTGAATGCGTTTTAAATGAAAATGAAAGAATTCAGGCTGTTTAGCACTTCACAGCACTAAGTTTCTTGTGTGGAGATTGAATGTTCTTCCGAGGCATGCGTGGGTTTTTTTTTTTCACTTTTTTCTGGCTTCTTCCTGCTGTTAAAAGACATTTTGCCAAAATGGGGACCGTGTATTCCCCCCCAGTGTGTGACTGTCAATCTGTGTGGTCCGGTAATGGACTGGTGACCGGTTTAGGTTCCTTTCTGATTGATGCTAGCTTTGTTGATCTTCAGCAGACGCTTTAACCTTCAACAGATGACGCTTTTAAAGACACTTCTGGAGGGAACGGGAACGTGAATTACTTTTGTGAAATAGCAGAGAAAAAAAAAGTTGAGTGCTAACTGTAAAATATGTTAACCTTAACTTGGTAATGTGATGGGGAAGTGCAACTACAGTACAAAGCACTCCCTCTTTCCATTCCAATAGTTTACATAACCACAAAGTGGTGGCCGGTGCTGAAAGCAGAGCGTGAAGCATACAATTATGAACCAGTTTCCTAAAGTTCAGCTGTGTCATGCCCCCCCCAGGCTAACATTTTCTAAGAGAAAAGTCATGAAGTGAGTTTTTGGAACTTATTCGAAAGCAAAATCACATTGTGCTTTGTTTTTTTTTTTGTGTGTTTTTTTTACTCAATTGTTACATAAACAGAGTTATTATGTTTTTATTTATATTTTATTTTACGATTTAGCATGCAAATATTTGGGAACTATTTCTAATGGATTCAGGTGTGGAGATATTGTAGATTTTATTCAGTTATTTTAATCTCTGACAAACTCTGAAACAACAACGCAGATATTAAATGGAGAAAATATGTATTTTTTTTTTTTGGTATACCATTGTGATTACTTTTAGTGTGAATTTCTGAAAGTCTTATGGCTTCTGTTTCAACTCTATTTCTTTCCCATCTATCGCCTTTTTGAAACACAGGAAGTTTGAATCTGTGGGACATTTATGTCTGTAAAATCCTCTCCGTTGTGACCTTCACAGTCCTTGGCAACCCATGGAATAAATATTGGACAACCAACTTGTAATAGATGTTTTAAATATGAATTGATTTAAATCAGTTTAAGTAGGCATACTTACTCTGGTATTGTCCCATTTACAAATTTATTGTCACTCATTGGTATTAATAGGACTTAAACTCAACTGAATAAGACCATGTAACCCAAATAAACTAAAGTTTAAGACCCACTCCAATCAAAATTGTGTTTTAACGTGTTTTTGTGCCTTTTTTTTCATGATGTTGGACGTTTATTTAAACAAATTAAGACACCGAGTGTTTCTTTATACGGAAAAAAAAGCTTGTAGTTATGACATAAACAATCCACCAGTCATATAACCTCCATCCACATCCGGCTCAAAACTGTACGGCTGGATTGCTCCGATATTGCCCGCCATTTTTGTTGTAGCTGTAATGTTGTGTTGGAGGTGTGAGGAGCTGTAAGCTAGCAGAAGAGTGTGTGAACAGATGGGTGATGGGAAGTGGAGGCGGGCTTGCTCTGTGCCCACAATTCAGAGGCAAATTTCTAATGAACTCTCTCCAGAAATTGAAAACGACACAGGTTTATGAATTTTTTTGCTTCTAAATTTTCTATTGTTTTTCAAACAAAAGTAGATAAATTAGTAAAAACTTCAAATAAATATATATATATGCAATGAAATTGCTGTGTATTTTTAATTACCTTAACTGTTTTCTCAGATTAGAAATCAAGTTTGACCAAGCGGGTAATCTAATCAAGAATGAAGAAAGAAGTGTTTTAATTGCTCTGCAAACTGGACTCTTGTTTTCTTGAGTTCATTGTTGATTGATCAAGCTGCTTAAAGACTTCTAATGTGGGAAACGTTTGTTTTTTCAGTTAATGAGGAGAATGATTTTTAAAAAAATATCTTGGTTTTAGCAAACTTGTTGTGCTGGACTTTTTAAATCCACAGCCACAAAAAAGTGGATTTTTTCTTTTTTTTTTAGCTCAAAATGCAATGAATTTGAAACAAAAGAGGGTGAAGAGGTAGCCGTGGCTCTCAGCGCTCGGCTTATCCAGATTATCCTTGTGCCACTGCCCTAATCACTCACAAATATGGCAGAGATGAGAGCTCTGTCGCATGTTTCTGTTTGTAAAGGATAGTCACTGTGCTGGAAAAGCTCATGTGAAACAGTTTAAGCCTCAACAAGTGATATGATAGAATCCAGTAACTCCCCAGAACAGATGAGGTAAACTAAAAACACCAAGGAAAGTGGCCTCTTCTCAAAAGGAAAGAGCTTTTAGTTTATTTTTTTCTAAATTATTTTGCTTTTTTTTGTGTAAAAGTGAAGCAAAAGATTTCCACTTTGTTTTTAAAGATGAGCTATGACCGCTGAAAGAACTAACATTTACCCAATCGCTAGTTCAGAGGGACAGCTACACGTCGGTATCAGATGGAGTCCGAGATCAATTTCAAAATATTTTTTTGGAGAAACACCAAGGAGATAAGTCACCCATGACACCCAGAGGTTCAGTTCCAACTGGACTGCCAGAAGCCAAAGGCTAGTGCGTTTCAGGAGCTGTTTACATTGGAAAAGTACTTATTGAATTAGCACTTTCAGTTTGTAGCTTTTTGTAACTTCTCATATTTTTTTTACTTTTTGACATGCAGAGAAAAAAAAAAAGGAGTATTTTTATGGTCACCGCAAAGATGGGGCGCTAACCCTGTGGTTATGTCTCTCTTATCAATAGGTGCACTAAGTGTGTCAATTTCACTGCAATCAAAAGTCAGTTGTTCTGGCGCTGAGAGCTGTGATTATTTTCCGGTGTGCATCATGAGACACTCAGACGCGGTGTGGACACCGCTTGGTAACAGACAAGCCTCTGGCTGTGATTACAAACTAATGTTTGTAAATCCTCCTTATATGAAATAACTTTTTTTTTTTTTTCTCGTAGATTGAACTTTTAAATCTATTTGGATGTAGGCAAGGTCACCTCAGCTTATACAGTGTTCCTCTCACATCCAGTATGCGTCTCCAGAGTCCAAGCAAGGTTTTTCATAGATGCCTGGTTGTGGATTCTATTGCAGAAGAACAATTTCTGCTTCGGGCTCTTTCCACATCCAAGCAATGTGACTTTTAGAGCTATTCAGGCTTTTGAATATTTCGCTCTCTGCAAATCCAGCTTTTATTTGAACAAAGTTTTAAATTCAGGTTTGAGCAGAATGAAGATCATCCATTCAATAAGTGTAACTATTTGACCTTTAATGGAACCTTTTCTGAATAATCTCAGGATAACCGTCTTCTCTGTCTCGGCTTTGATCAAAGAGAACTAACAACCTGTAAGAAACACAATGGCACTCACTCAGTAAGTTAATGTGTTGGAGCCAATCAATGACCCATATGTTTGTCCTTCAGCGCCTTTCAGTCTTAAAAAATGTACGTTTTTAATCTGAAGCATTAGTTGTGTAGTATTTTTTTCACAAGAAGGCAATATTTCTTTTTTTAACCATTTAATTGTTAAGGAAAAATTTGAGCTGATTTGAGGATTTTTTTTTTCTGTTTTTCAAAGACCTACTTTGATCATCTTTTGATCTAGTTTAAAAATCAATCCGAGTGGTTTTATAGTTATGATTTTGCTGTTTTTAGCCAAAAAAAAGAAAAATTGTCGGTTTCCAGGACATAGGTCCAATCTGAATTCTTTTCCTTCCCCCTTCCGTAACTCCAAACGGAGAGTTATGGATAGTGTCTCAGATTTTGAACATCACTTTCGCTTGACGACATCACCAACAGACGCCGGTTAGCTAGCTTTAGCGCGGAGCTTCCAGCGCTCTAATATACACAATAACAGCGGTTGTATAACTTTAAAAAGGTTATGCTACACCAAAAAATCATTACTTACATGTAAATGTAAACTTCTGTGCTTCAGAGCGCACCCACGTGAAGAAACCCCCACGCAAGGGAGGGGAGGATATTAAAAAAATATATTTCAGACACCAGTTGCACCTCACAAGCCTCTTCAAATGGAGGAGTAGGGAAATTGAGTCTTAGGAGTTTATTAGAAAGTGTTGTGAGCGAGACCGTATGCCCGCCCCTACTTCCCGACATCTATCTGTTTACACACTGTTCTGCTAGCTTACAGACCCTACACTCTCTACCTAAATCCTCGTTTCCACTGAGCGGTAGATAGGAGATAGGAGTGGTACAGTATGGTCCATAGTCGACTAATCACCGATTAATTTTTCAGATTAGTCGACTAATCGGGTCATGCACAAACTGGATGTAAAGCGCACATCTTAACAATGATTAGCTTTAAAACTGAAAAAAATCCTAAATTAGCCAAACTAGCTAGCATGTAGCTGAACTATTAGCTAAACTCCAAATTAGCCTAAAAAACTGAAAAAATACTAAATTAGCCTAAATAGATAGAATGTAGCTGAAATATTAGCTTAACTCAAATTTAGCTTAAAAAACTGAAAAAAATCCTCAATTAGCCAAAATAATTAGGATGTAGCTAAAATATTACTTAATAGCTAAACTCCAAAATATTCCAAAAAACCTCAATAAATGCCAAAATAGTCCAAAAAGGCTAGCATAATACAATTATAACTTTTAACAAATTATTGACTATTAAATTAGTCGTCGATTAATCATGGCAGCCCTAGTGTTGTGTAGACCGCTAGAGTGTCATAGCGTCATTAAAGAGCGAAAACTAGAAAATAAACAACAATGGACGTCATCTAAAGCTCATCTCTCGAATGCTTAACTTCTAGTACATTGTGTATAACAGAATGTAAAATGGTTTGAAAAAATGTTGCAGGCAGGATTAAAACCGCAAAAACCCAAATGCTTACAAATGGAAACGTTAGCTTAAATGAGCCTCATATTAGCGCTTTCTAATGTCGTTATTAGGGCTTCCACAAACAATTGTTTTAATATTCGACTAATCGGATTATGCGTTAACTTGACGTAAAAACACACAAACACAAGTTTGTTCTCTGTTTGCGCTAATGTTAGCTTAGCTTACCTAGACAATAATCGCTCTTCATTGTTTTCACAACATACTTCTTCTTCAGGTGCTCATGCATTGCCGCAGTGTTGCATTGGACACTTTTCTCTTATTTATTTTTTTGTTTTTTACTTTCAAACTCCATTGGCTGTTATGGTCTTTCTAGAACTTCCTGTGACATCACTACTGACACGGATTAGCACTAGAGTGCATGTGTTCCAGAAACAATGGCAGAAGCGGCATTAGAAAGTGCGCTCCATAGGTTTTGGGTTTTTTTTTCTGACTAATAAATTAGTTGTCGGCTATTTTAATCGTCAACATAGTCTCAACTAATCGACTAGTCGTGGTAGCTCGAGTGGTTATCACTTTCTATCACTTGCTATCACTCTTCAATTTCCAATAATCTTTTTCATTAGGAATTTTTTTGCACTGATTTGAACAAAGAAATACTCAGAACTGCAATTTTAAGCCTAATATTCTGCATGTCCTCTATCATGAGTAAAATGCCTCCAGTCATTGGAGTGAACAAGCAAAAGAAAAAAAAAAAAAAAGTCAAAAAACAGCCTCCAAAAAAACAGCCCAAAAAAACAGCCTCCAATGTAATAGTTTGCAGCTTGTGGGTCTTTCAACTCTTGAAAACTTCTCAGTCGTGGTCCTGCGGGGTAAACGGCGTCTGTCGGGTGAAGGTGGGGTTGACCTTTACTGACAGCACCGAGCTTGGCATGAAAGGGACGTGGGGGTGGGGGTTAACATGCTAGGGGTAACAGCAGTGAGGCGGAGGAGGGGGTCTGGGGGCTCTGGTGACAGGCGAGATACCATGTTTGAGAAACTACAGCCACCTGACCTCTGACACTTGAAAAGAGAGGGAGATCAAAGGGCAGAACTGGCAAAAAGCCTTACCTGCCGTTCATACTAAAAAAAAAAATCAACTCAATTTCTACACAAATAGCTGCAAAACGAGCAAAAATAAGACATTGAGTGAAAATGTCAAATTGATTAATTCGTTTATTCAGGTGTTGCCTCCAACTCGTGTCGTTAAACTGGTTTAAAAGTGTTGAAACAGCACATAACCCATATTTGTCTTACCACCCACCCCGTCCCTGCCAGACACAAACAGACTGCACACAAATCCTTTAGGGGAGTCTAGCATGATGCGGCCTGCAGCAAGATCAGAGGACTAAAGCACTGAGTCGCTGCGACAGAAGGTGGATAACCGCACGCTCTCGGGCTGCGTGTAATTACCTTCGAATACCATCCTGATTTGCTTTAATAGAAATTGAAAGTGACTGGCTTTTAACTCCACTTTTCTTTGTAATTCTGAAAATAATTGACTTGACTACCTGAATCCAATTGTTCCCCTTTCGGTACCGAGCTCATGCTGTGCATGTACGTCTCCTCCTATCTCACCACGCAGCGGGAAGGCAAAGTCCACGCCAGTCAGGGGTATGCGGCGAGATCCTCTTACATATGCATGGCGGTGACGAGCTACGCTTACAGTTTAGCAACTTTAAACTCCTCAACAAAACTGCTGTTCAGAAGGGAGCCGGTTTGTTGACACAGCTGACATTTTAAAGGAAACCAGCTTAGTATAAGGAAATATATTTATTTTATTTATATTATTAGGCTTTATTGATAAATGTTTGTGTGCTTAAAGACAGCAGTTTGCATGACATGTTTGAAAATTGTATTTTTATTATGTATTTATGGCATTTTTCTCACAATTGAGGAATTTATAAAGAAAAAATGAAATTTCTGATTAATTTTTAATTCAAATTGAATTCAAAATGGAAAAAAAATCATATTTGTGACGTCGAAAATATGTTAGGTCCATTCTGATGCATTCACATGACTGCTGTAGATCCATGACGGTCTGATGAGCTGATATGTGGATCAAAACTGAACTGTTGGAGAAGTTGATTACGCTCAGTATTTTATTGTACCGGTAATGTTAGATTTGTGGTGTTATGTCGGCAATCTTGAAGAGTAAAAGAGCTATTTGGGCTTAATTTCTACTGATCAAAACCTAGAAGGAGCCATATAGTCTTACTTTAGCCTTTAAGAAATTTGGATTTGCATTCATGACCTTTTTTTTTAAAAATAACTAATATGAATTATATCTATTTTTTGGCATGAACAATAGCAAAAATATGAGAAGAATCTTGAATCTCTCAAAATGTATTTTTTTTATATAACCAATGTTGTGCAGCACAAGATAATATTTGCTTTTAACTTATAAAAGATCAAACTTTTACCAAAGTTTTGTTTTGCATATAAAATCTGGTCATTTTGAAGGCAGCGTTAAGCAAACATAACATCTTCAGGTCAACAAGGATGTAAAAACCTACATAGTTTATCATCTACGTGCACCTCAGCCATCAATTTATACATTTAACTAACCTAAAATTAATTTAAGTAATCCTTTAAGTTTTGCGCAAATGTGTAACAGAAACGCAGCTAATGTAATGTATGACAGATTGAGTTTAAATAAAGTTTTTTTTGTAGTAAAAACACTCGATTAAAACACATTGAATGGTCATTTGCTGAAAAAGTGCACATGTTGAAAGGAGCTTTGAAAGGTTCCAAAGTGTTTTTTTTTTAATTTAATGAAGCAATTTTTTAAATATTTATTAGGTTATAAGTTTTGGACAAACAACTACAAGTTTCAATTAACATTTGAAACACTTGATCAATTAGTGAATTTTAAAGAATTCCACTTTCAAATGCTTGTCACTCATTGGCCAAGCTTAATTTTATTCAACTGAACATTTTCCAAAGTCTAGAATAACCTAAAAATAACTCAATAATTCTTGATATTTACTGTGAAAGAGCGCGTTTTCCACCCTGATGATATTCTGAAGATCCAGCCTCAGCATTCTTTAAGCTTGAGGTGTTTATGGTTGGGCCTCCTTCTTTGCCTTTCTACAGGGAAATGTAAACACCTAGACGGGGGAAATCTTCCCACTGCCTGGTCCTTTCATCCAAACACGTTTTACTCACAAAACGTCTTTTAAAATAAAAATTTCTCATTATCTGTTCATTAATAATTTGAAGTTGAATTTAAATTTTTATTTGATAATATGTAATAAATATGTAAATTGTATTCGTCATTATTCAGTTAATATGTAATAATGGTAAAAAAATAAACAAAAAGTTGATATTTTCAAGATGTGGGAAATATATTTATATATTTTTTGCAAATGAAATTCCTTAAACGTTCTTTTAAGAACTGTCAGGTTTTTAACAGAGGTCAAACAAAGAGGCTGCATTTCACATGTGGTGGGAGAAAAAGTTGCTGGATCCCCAACCGCCAATTACGGAGAACGAGGGCTTTCAGCTCATAAACTTAACAATCTCTAATTGCAAAAATTGCAGAGGCTTTCTTGGAATTTTTGAGATGTCCGTATGCATTTTGGAAGGAAGAAAAAAAAAAATCTCAGTCGATTCAGTGCCAGAAGAATCCCTAAAGGCGAGTTTGTCTTAATACTTTCAAAGGAACATACTATACTGTGAAGAATTTTTAAAAGATGTGGTTGTTTGAATGGGTTTGTGTATTGTAAATCTTTGAAGTTCTGCACGCTATGCAACAAAGAACAAACAAAACGCTGCTAGCGTAATGATTTCAGATTCTAGTGATTTACTCAAAGAGGGTTATTGATCTGAAGACGTTTGGAATTTGATGACAGCAGACTGTAATCTAATCTGAAAGAATTTGGATTTTGTAATGATTTTTTTAGACCCCTGGTTAGTTGTTTAGGAACTTTGTGTGATGACCGAGGTGCTGCAATGTTATTATTCAGATTGATTTAGACATTTTTTATATTTTATTAAAGGGGATAGTTGATGTATTTAAAGCTAAATGTTCATTCTGGTTCTTCTATGCATTACGCTCACGCACTTGCGATACATGATCATGAAGCAAAACAACTAATATATAATTTTCATTTTACTCCATCAGTTTTATTTAAATAAATTCAACAATGTAAACATTTAAGAGAACCATTTATTGCAATTTACGATATGTATTAATATTGCGATAACGATACATTTGCGATGTATTGTGCAGGCCTTCTTTCTTCATATATATTTGACACAAAACAATCACCTCAAATGGCCTCACACATCCAAATGACTGAGACTTTGAGCTGTGCAGCCTTTCTCTTTGTTTCTAAATCAAGTTCATTGAGGTTAAGCTTCTTCCAAAGTGATTATTCTGGATTTTTTTTCCCCCTCTAAAGAATACCATATGAAGTATCCATCTTTCAGAAGTCATTTTTCCTGTTATCAGTTCAAAAATATAGATAACAACAGAAGTTCTCTGCTTTTTAATCTTCTGCAGCTCAATCACCTTTTGAAGGACTCGCATTTAAAGCAGATTTTTAATAGAATTTAGAAAATTACTACCAATTGTGTGGCTTTCAGTCATGCTGCTTTGGTTAAATGAAGTTAGAAATTTGTCTTTGTGTTTTTGTCAAGCTTTAATTGAAGTAAATCATCATTGTAATTGTTATTAAAAATCATTTCTGGAATGAAAGACATTTTTTGGTGAGTGTAAAATATGAAACTTATTAAGCAAAATACATAGTTTTGTAATATAGTTTTCATATGAATTTTTTCAAGATAGTTTTGTTCAAAGCAACTCAGAGGTACCAAAACAGTCATTAGTATTTTTATGCCAGACTAATTAATTCAGGCTAAATGCTAATAAAGAGGTTTGATTTAAAAATAAGTGAAATATTCAATCGTAAGATGACAGGCTGGACTTATTGAGCTCAAATATGTCGGACCACAAGGCCCCTGCTTGTCCTCTGTTGCAGCTCAGTGCTTCTTTCAGGATGTGGAGTTCTGTTTCTTAAGAGGCTCCACTTCAAAAAGAGCTTCCCTTGAACTCCCACTGCTCCTTTTTTTTTTTTTTCACTCTCGAGTTAGAGCTGTGTCCACGATGTCGAACTCTTTCTCCTCCCACCAGGCAGGATTTCATCCAATGTCATCCACTTTAGCAGCGTCACAGCAGATGACTCTTTGCTGGGCTCTGCTCTGGAGTGATTCTGCGGAGAAGTGTGCTATGTAAATACCAAAACCAACATGGAAAACCTTGAGCATCCTTTTCATAACGCAACTCAACAACAGAGTTAGTTTACTCAGAGACTTCTTTAGACCAGCCACTGCAGGAGATCCTTTCTGCTCAGTTACAATCACCAACAATATCTCTGTTAACAATTATTTGCTACAAATCCTAGTTTTCACTTGGAGAATAATTGAATGAATGAAATTGAATGAACTCGGGTAAATGTTGGAGTTAATCGATTAATATTCCTACAATCCAACTAACTGATCCGTCTCTGGCAAGTTGTTAATCAAATCAAATATGCTATCATGAAATAATTTCAAAATGATATAAATCAATTCTAAAATACAATTTCGGTATGGTTTGTTTTTTACTAGTTGATAAAAACGACAAAGCGGCATCACCGCGGACACGATGACACCAAAAAATGATCAGTTATTAGGGTGGGTATCGTTAAGAATTTCCAGAATTCAGTTTGATTCAGATTTTTTCAACTGTTTCGATCCTCTCAATTTAATTCAATTTTGTGTTTACGCATTTATACTACGGCCGGGAATTGATTTTTAAAAACTAACTAATTAATCGCAAATCTGGAAAAAATTAATTGAGATTAATTGCTATTAATTGAATCTTTTCTTTTTTTTAGTTGCAGTATTTGCCAGCCACTTATTATCTGCAAATAATCATAATGTGAAAACACACATAAAATTGTAAATTAAGAACCCTTTTTTTTTTTACTTTTTTTTTTTTTTATTTACCTCTGTATTTTCAATTTGAATGACTACCTGGTTGGTTATTTGGTATCATTTTAATCAGCAGAACTACATAACACTACCTTTATTTAGTAATTTTTCCATGTCAATTACTGAGCCGTTAAGTTTAAATCGATTTAATCGATTTTATCAACCCAGCCCTACCAGTTACAGCTCAATGCTTGAAAAAGATGTTCAAAAACATGTGACACATTTAATTTACACTTATTTATCTTGCTAGAAATTCCACTGGTTGAGTTTTTAGTTCAAGAGGTCCTGGATCATTTTTAGATCTGTGTATCGAATCGTTCAAAATGAAACAATATAAACTACAAATCGTATCATCAACCACAAATGAACCAAATAATTCTAATAAAGAATAAAAATAAGTCTTCTATGATTAATCCAGTCAAGTTTCTCCATGTAAAAGCGATGAAGAGAGCAGGAAGATTTTTATTTTCAACATAAAAAATTTACATCTCTACACATTATAAAAGCAAACCTGAGTATTTACACATCTTTATATATTTTTTTCCCTTTGAAAAACCTAACATTTGCATTAGTATGGAAATCTCCCAACAGTAATAGAGTGCAAGAAAATGTGTCAAATATTTATCTTTAGCAAACTGGAAGAACAATTGGTATGTAAACATATCGATGTTAGCTTGATTGAAGACTTTAACAACACAAACACTGTTGCTACGAGTAAAAGGCTGACAGTTGGGAATTCTTTTGTAGCCAAACAATGTCTTTCCAGTTATTTATTTAACTATTGAATCGTACTTTGAAGTTTTTTTTTCAAAAGTTATACATCCCACATTGGAGAGCTGAGTAGAAAACTGGAATGTTTAAAAGAAAAAGTAGGGCTCAGTAACTGACCGACTCACACTGACTTAATTTCTGTGACAAAAAGTTATAAAAGCTAAAGAAATCGAAACAACACATTTTAGCAATTACACTGTTTCCATTAAATCATGATTATGCAAATAAACACGATCGAACTCACATGATAAGTCATTAAAAAACATGGTGATGGATGGAAAAAATACTTTGACTTACAACAGATATATTCAAATTTCTGCCACGACACTGGTGCTCATCAACCTCTATCAAAGGAGACGTCGGCGTCTAGTTCAGGCCATGGAGCGGCAAGCCATGGATGAAACAATTTTGGGAAATCATGGTTGGTGATTTCACAGAGAAGCTGCAGATCCAACAACTCCGCAGGACACACTCAAATATTGATAAAGTGTGTGATCCTGTGGGACCACTTGTTACGCCCAAGGATTGCATCTGGTTTTCAGTCCAAAAAAAGTGTTTCCATTGCAGTTTTGCGAAATGCGTCGATTTCGATACACCTCAAAAACCACCTCCTCTAAATGCAAAAACTTTTTATTTTTTGATAAATTGTTGTGTTTCCATTAGGCAAATTTATAATCGTAAATCCAATTTGCGTAATTTCATAATCAGTGGAGAAGCGCAGCTGGTGACTGCGTTTTAAGGCGTAGTCATATACATATGCTGCAGGGTTTTGGGTTGTTCGGGTTCATGGAGGCTTTTAGACATGACTTAAGGGGAGCACAGGCGTGTCTTGCAGTTTCCTTGAAGCTTGTGTGGATTCCTTAAGGGACGTAGTAAAAATGGAATGTACCATTGTCGTGTATGTCAGACCTGAAGTAGTTGTGAAGCTAATGCAAGTTGCACACATGTATGAAGTCTGGATGATGCGGTCGTACTTCTTTTAACCGTTAATTTCAAAAGCAGTGTTTTCTAATGTTCCTGCATTTTGCTGTGTTTTTATTATGACACAAACATCAGTAAAACAACAAAACAGTTGTTCTTAATTTAAGTTGGCTGCTGCCAGAATTTGAATAAAGCTGTGATTTACAAAACTGTGAAACACTTTTGTTTTACTTTTCCATTAAAGACTCTTTTGTTTCTTTCTTTTACACTCAAGTGTTAATGCTGCCGATTACAAATAAGAGCATCGATCATTCGGAATTCAAGTATTTTTTTTCATTAGACATTAGGTGCAAATTTATTAGTAATTTTGAAAATTGTGCTAACATTTGAAACATAATGTACTTAAAATCTCAATGTTGCACTTCAGCTTTACAGTTTGAAATAACTGGAAATAATTTTACTTGAACTTAAGGATTTTAGCTATTTTAGTCCTTTACATTAAGAAGATATTGATTTTCAAAAGAACAAGTTCCTAAACGGGACTATTAGGTCTTAGAGTATTCGCTAGTAGGAGTACATTTTTATATTTAGGAGCATTTTAAACGTTTAAAATCCAGTCAAGCATTCCCACTGGTCTTTTATTTATGATAATTCAGTTTTTGGGTCATTTTCTTTGACATAGTTTCCCTAAAGAGGCAGTAGTTTATTAAAAAGTCGTTGGCACGGAGTAAGCCTGCCCTCGTTTCCCATCATCCCTTTGTTCATATTCTCCCCTAGGAGGTTTTTTTTAATAGAATTTTCTTTTTTTCTATCCTGATTTCCTGATTCACAACGATTTGAATAAAGAAATAATTTTCTTATATATGAGAAAAATGCTACAAGATCAAGTTAAAAAAACATTTTCGTTGGAGTGAGCCTTTAAAATGTAAATTAGGTTATGATAACAAACTAACTCTCTGTCACACTTCAAATATTTCAAAACCTCTCTACTTCCCCTTTCCTTTACAAGCTCTGACTTCTCAGTTCTAATTTGTTGTGGGGTTACTTCATCGTTGCCTCATCTGACTTTTGGGGAAAAAAGCAGAACATTGCTAAAGTTCAGCGGGTTAAGAAACCCGCCTGTCTTCAGATGTATTAGTCATTTTTATGCTGCTTGGGATAATAACCTCCATTAAATGCAATTTAAAAAAAAAACAGATATGAGTAAACAATACTGGAAGTTGCCAGAATTGAAAGACTGCCGAGCAGGTTACAGAGGAAGAAGGAGCTGTGCCATAATTGGTTGAGTCAAGCATGGGAGGAAAGAGTCTCTGCAGGAAGCATTTGTTCTCTCCCTGTGAAGTCTTGAATGACACAGAAGCCTGCCTGCGCTTAGATATGTTAGATCCTGTTTGACATTTTCTCCCGTGAAAGGTGCTATCATTGGACAGAATGCAGAAAGGGATCCAACAATTGCTCAGCTGGAGAAGCGAAGTGGCCGGTGTTTGGACTGGTGTTGGCGCTGACCTGTCCGCAGCCGCCCAATTAATGAGGGTTTCTTCTCTTCTTATACTGCAGTGAAAGGATAAATTATGGAGAAAATACAGCAAAAGGTTGAGTTGCTCTTCAAATTTAATTAAAATCTAATAAAAACATAATTAAACTATTGGAAAAAGTAATGTACTTTCATTTAATGTCATGAAATGAATGCATCAAGCTTTTTGTCTCAGTTGATCAAACTGAGATTGTTTTGAACTGCAAACGCTGTGGTGCAGAGGGAGAGCCGTCGACCTCTGATTGGAAAACGGCAGGTTCACTTCCTGCTTTGCCCACCCATGTGTCAAAGTGTCCTTGGGCAAGACACTCACCCCAACATTACTCCTGGTGGTTATAGGCTGGCATCAGTGATAGGTAGTGGAGCCGCCATCGGTGTGTGAATGGGACTGTGACTGTAAAGCGCTTTGGGCTTTCGAAAAGTAAAGCGCTGAGACTTGGTCACAAAATGGGCAAACCTGTGCGGTGCACGCAGGTGGCTGGCATGAAACGCTGAGACCACTCTGTGAGCCTGTAGAGCCAAAATGTTCATGTATATTTTTTGGGTTCTAGGTAGGGCTGCCACGATTAGTCGACTAATCGATGACTAATCGACTATTAAAATAGTCGACAACTAATTTAATAGTCGATTAATCGTTACTTTATATTGTATGAAGTCAGAGTGTAGTAAAGTTAAAAGTTATAATAGCATTCTGCCAGCTTTTTGGACTATTTTGGCATTTAATAAGTTTCTTTGGCCTTTTATGGAGTTTAGCTAATATTTAATCTACATGCTAGCTGTTTTGGCTAACTTAAGGTTTCTTTTTTTAGTTTTTTAAGCTATTTTTAAGTTTAACTAATATTTCAGCGACATAGCTATTTTGGTTAATTTAGGATTTTTCTGTTTTTTTTAGGCTAAGTTTGAGTTTAGCTAATATTTCAGCAGTATGCTAGCTATTTTGGTTAACTTTGGCTCTTTTTATTTTTTAGGCTAATTTGGCATTTAATTAATATTTCAGCTGGTTATCAACTTCAGCGTCTTTACATCCAGTTAGTCGACTAATCAGAAAAAATAATCGATGATTAGTCGACTATTAAAATAATCGTTTGTGGCAGCCCTAGTTCTAGGTAAAGTGTGTTTTTAACATTTTTCTCAGAATGAAGGACGTACAAGCCTCAGTATTTTAAGCGTCTCCATTGTAAAATGAACCCGTTAAACAATACGGAAGCGTACCTCTTGGGGACCTCCATTGGTTGGAGGTCCATTGGAAAGTGGAACAGATTGGTTGGGTGTGATGATGACATTGGAAAGCGCCAACGTTCAGCCAATGTTTATAAGCATTCTGGTTTTTGCCGTTTTCTGTGGTTTACTCTTTTGGTCACGAGTCTATATTGAAAAGGCCCGGTCAGGGTGAACTAGCGACACGCTAGCGATCTATTCCACGCATGCGCCGTGAAAACAAACCGCACAGTGGCAGTGACGCTTAACTGAGTGGAAACGCTCAACAGAATGAACTGGACTGCGACCATCCCGCTCCTTACCGGACAGGACCGCTCAGTGGAAAAAAAGGCTAGTAGAAGTTTAAACCTGCGTTCCTGAGTATAACGTCTAGTCAAATCGTATTGGAGTAGACAAAATCCAGCAGTTAAAAAAAAAAATGAATTAGAATTTAAAAAACTGTTTTGGGTGAGCTTCCACCCTTCTTCTTCCCTTCTCCCAACCCCTTCATTTAGCCCTCCAAACAGAGAGTTATGGAGAAAAAATGGCGTCTCATAATTCGGACGTCACTTTCGTTCGATTACGTCACCAATAATAGTCAGTCCGCAGAACTGAATCTGGAGAATCTGGATCAAAACTGTACAGATGGAGCGCTCCAATATCGCTTGCTACGCTAATGTTAGGTTTGAATTTTAACGGTCTTTAAGCGAGCACGATAGAGTGTAAACAAAGGGATGCTGGGATATCAGCAAAGGGTTACTTCCGCACCAAAAGTCTTGAAAAAACGTATTTTCTCTATAGTTTTGCTAATAACTGGGAATAATGTTATAATGTAAATACAATAGAAATTCAATTAAATATAAATTAAAATAGAAATGATATAGATATTTACAGACAGATCCAACATTAGATGCTAATAAAAATTAGCATTTGACGAGTTAAATATATTCAAGAATCTTCTTGCTAATCAATGTGTCTATAAAGCAGATAGCTGCTTAATGTTTTCATTTTGGTCATAATATTATGCTGCTGTACTTGTTGGGTGTAAAAATTAAGTTATACTAAAAAGGGCTTTTAAAGATTTATTTTTTTTGTAGGATTACTGTAGTAAAAGATTCATGAAGTAAAATTCAAACTAAGGTCAGTCTACCTGTGTGTGTGCTTTTTAAAATTTGTTTACTTAGAAATTCCTTGAATTTTTTTGATGCAAAGGTTTGTGAAAAAAATGTGTGCCTCTTTTGATTTATTTCATTTTTAGCAGCAATGACCTTTGCGCACCTGCTGCCTTTCATTCTCTTGAAATGAAGAGAGTTCACACCGTCGCTAAAAAAACTCCAGATTGCTCAGACGCACGTAACGTTAACCAACTCAAAACTAGAAGAAGATGCAGAAATGTGTCGGCCAATGAATCATTTCTGTTGGCTGGAAAATAAGACTTCTGCTTGTCTTTGAAGTCTGCATCCTTCAAATGTCTTACAAAACACATCTTTGTAGTTGAGGTGTCCCGGAAGTGCCCATAAACAAATCATTTGACGCAAAAACACTTTATAGATCACAAACATTCATAGATCTTTTTGAACCAGAAAAGTTAGCTGAAAGTTATAAAACGATACTGGATATCATCATAAAGTCAGCATTGTCCCTTAAAGATCCACGTCAATGAAAATGGTCTTTTTTGGATTTTTATCATGTTCTTGCAGCATCTTTTCTCATAGAAGATGACTATATAAAATAATCTATTATTAAAACTTAGTTTGAATTATTCTTAATGTAAATCGCATTGGACCAAAAAAAAAAAACAGATTCTTGAAAATGCTCAGACTAATGACAAAAATGGGCCCTCCCTCTCGCATTCTGGCTCACTCACACTTATGGATGCAAGACACGATGAGCGTTCAACACTCGTGTTGTAGAAAATTGTGATTCTGGCTCAAAACTATCTGACTGGATTGATTTAATATTGCTCATTGTTATTTTTGAACCCCTAATGTCAGCTTGAGGCTTGAAGCTTGCACGCGAGCGCGCAGAGTTTTTAGCGACACGGTCAACAGTCCCGCCCACAACACAGAATCGTAATTCTAATGAGTTACTAATATATTAGGGCTGGGTATCGATAATAATTTCCAGAACGATTCGATTAACAGGAGCCTGGATCGATTCAATTCCAATTTTTCCACACAATTTAATGTCATTCAATTCAATTTTGAGTTTACAGACTTGTTTAGAAATACAATAATAATCTACTACATGTTTTGAACATTATCTGATTCAGTTAACATGCTACAAAGTGTATTACAGAAATAATGACTTTGTTAATATCATACAGTGTTACATGGATTCTCAAAAGCAGAAGCTCTAACAGAAATGTTCAGATCATTAACATTATAAACATTGTTCTGCCTCTCCTGGAGGGAATTCCAGTTTGGCTACGAGGTGACAATCGCGCGATAGCATTACACTTTTTTCAAGAGGAATAAAGAATTGGTAAACAACTGTGTTTTGGACCACAAATAGTCACTTTAAAAAATTTGAAAATTCATGTTTGTGAGTTTATAAAGATTCATTTAGTCAGCGATGTATGTTTAGGTTGACCGTCCTATGGGGAAATTCCATTAAGCGTTAGCATCAAGCTAGCAGACTCGATTTCATCAACACAGATCTATAAAATTTGCCGAAAAAAAAGATAAAATCTTTTTGATTTTGGCTAAAAACTTTATAATTATAATTAAAAGATCACTGGAACCGGTCAAAAAAAAAATAGTTGGAGTGGGACTTTAATAAATAAACTTTCTGGTTTCTCTGTGATCTTGATGCATCAATTGATTTGCACTTCAGGGCCACAATACATAAAAGTATTCTGCAACAAAAAATACATTAACTGCATTCCATGAAGTGTCTTTAAACGACAAATGCCTCTGTATTCCTTTTGAACTGATGGCACACAGAGCTCATTTCCAGATGAGAGGGTGCAGTCCAGTGGGATATTTCCATTCAAAGTTTATTATGACTCCAAAATGAATTCCAACTCATGGTGACTCACGCTCCATCATTCAGCCTCCTTGCTGTTCCCCCTAGCTTTCAGCCCCCGACAGTAATATGGAAAGAATCAATTGATCAAGTCTTAATTTCTTATTGGAGAATTGCTTGAATGACAGATGGTGTTGGTGGTAGTGTGGGCAATTCCTTTCCCCTTTATTAGTATATTTTATCAGTGGTTTTATTGTTGTTGATGTACTTCAAGTGAACTGCTGCTTGAAGGCGACAGGAAGCCGAGTGATGATTTATTTCTGTATAGTTTTGGTTCCAACGTTGATAAATGACTACTGGCATTGAAAATAAATTGCCTGGCTAAAATGAGGCTGTCAACAAGGAAAATGTCTGGCATCTCATTTGCAAAAAAACAATTTCCTAAAGAAGCCTTTAGTTCGCTTTCTCACTTCTTTCCCTTGAATCCTCTCTGGTGGTTTTTTTTTTTTTTCTTCTGTTTATGCGCTTCTTAGATCAGATAAATCCACTGATTGATGTTGAAATGAAACTTGTCCATTCTCTATAACTCACTAATGGCCATGTTTTCCCGGTTGCGTGGGAAAGAGAAGGAGACGACCATTAAACTTCTCCTTTCGCTTGCATTTCTTAGTCAACTATTTGTCACATTTACTTGCAGAGCTCGATGTTTCTGTATTTCTTACTAACACACCTCTGGATTTTATCCGACGCTGTTTGTATTTGGTTGCTTAGTATCAGAGTAACATCTGTCTCTGCCTGATGATAGGATTCATCTCTGGGTGACATTTTTCCTTCTGTGGGATTATCTGCTTGATGAAAATGATGATTTAGATTACAATAAGGTGTAGGAGAGGGAAATGTCAGTCTTTCACGTGGTTTGGTTTGTTTATTTGGAAATATATTGTTGCAATTAGAATATTAAAAGTCACATTTTGGGATTATAAATCATCCTGATACTTTTTAATCTGACATAAACTAGTTTTTTGCTTGATAAAACACCAAAAAATCACCAGTATTTGCAGTATATGTTTAAAAAAAGCTAACTTGTCTTTTCAGCTAGTGCACACTTGGATGAGGGGGATTATTATGTGAGATCTCAGTCTTCTGGGAGAAAAAAAAAAAGCAATGCATCAGGCAGCTTGACCCTGTTTGCACAGTGTTGACAACATACACAAAAGCTCCCACCGGGCATTGATCATCTGTGTGAAACCAGCTAGATCACGTCTGCTAGAGATATTCTTCTTCTTTGATTCACTGTTGCTCATCAGCACAGCCAGCAAACAAAATATCCCCGGGATCCCAATTCAGTGCTGGGGTTGGCAATCTGGGGGGTAAGTTCTGGCCTCTTTTCCTCTCTACGCTATTGCATTTTGGCTGGCTGTCCAAAGCGTGTCTGTTTCCATTTTAGAAGCTTTTCTGCTCACTTGGTTGCATATCTCAACTGTGATTTGGGTTTTTTATCAGGGCTTTTTAAAATTTTCTTTAATATTTAAAGTACTGCACATTACTGCGTTAACGCGTGCGATTAATTGCATTAATTAATATTAATGCAATTAATCGCACCTCACAGAGTCGCAGTTCAGGCTTCTTCGGTGTGCATTAAAACACTTTGTCGAGTATCATTCCAATTATAACGGTTATTTACAAGTTAGCTGAGTCAAGTGAGTTAGCACTTGATAAATTTAAACATTTCAGACAATAAAAATGAAGGAAAATTTGCTCTCTAGCCTGTTTTTGTTGCGATTAATCTGATATTTTTTTTAATTGATAGCCATATATATATATATATATATATATATATATATATTATATATACATATAATATATTCTAAATGTATAACTTTGTTTTGATTTCATTTTGTGATTATTCGCACATAAGTGGTAATAAACACTGGAACTGAAAAAAAGATTATGATTAATTGCGATTAATTAGTTGATGTTTTAAAATAAATTCCCAGCCCTAATTTAAAGAAATATAGTTCTCATAAATAAAAGTGTATATATATATCTATAACACAGAAAAATCAGCATTATTTTTTTGGCACATAAAATTTAAGGTTAGATTGCAGGTTAGAAACACACACTGCATGTTGATGCACATCAATGACTCAACCTTTTACTTCCAGAATGAAGCATGTTTGAAAGCAAAAGTAAGTTTAACCAGATCAGTTCAGCTCGCAGTCTTACTCTTAGGGTAATATGGTCCAATGTTTAAAAAAAAGGAAGAAAAAGAAGAAATACTTTAAGTCATGTTTGAATTTTCTTTGAAAAAAACAATTTTTTTTTTGAAAATGTATACTGTAACAATATGTTTAACATTATAACTATGTTATGGGGTTATTGATTTACAGCCTGGTTTTAATAACATTTTTTACCAATATGACTACATTTATTATTCGTAAGAATGTATTTGGGGCGGCTCGGTGGTGCTGTGGTTAGCGCTGGGGGACCTTTCTGTGTGGAGTTTGCATGTTCTCCCATTTTAGTTTGGGGGCCGCATTCACCCGTCTGATCTCAAGTGGGCCGGACCAGTAACATAAAATCAAAATAGCCTTTTTTCCACTTGTTATGTGTGGCTTTGTTTTTGTCTTGTTTTTCCTTAGTTGAAAAAAATGCTTCATCTGACATTAAAGGAATCCCGATAGTAATCTCAATAGGGGGCTACGGAAAAAAAATATATGCCTTGTTTAAATGTAAATGTGTGAATCAATGAAAAATTAAACTAAATTAAACATTTTCGCGTTAACGTCCCATTCTCTCCCATGGTTTGGCCTTCATCGTGTTTATTTCTTGATCTCTTGAGTTTCCTTTGCTTCCCCCAGTGGTGGAATTGCACATTGCGATCTTTTCTTTCAAGAACCATAACTCGCCACAGGAATGGGCTAGAAACTCTTTGAAAATTCTTACAT
The DNA here is from genome assembly GCA_003999625.1 of Oryzias javanicus. Lineage (NCBI taxonomy): Eukaryota > Metazoa > Chordata > Actinopteri > Beloniformes > Adrianichthyidae > Oryzias > Oryzias javanicus. The sequence goes on from CM012444.1 coordinate 19,948,794, forward strand.
ATTATTTTCTTCATAACTGGGCCAGATTAAACCATCTGGCGGGCCGGATGTTTAACACCCCTTCTTTAAATTGTCCAGTTTGTACGGTTGTATGATTGTGGCCTTGCGATAGACTGGTGAGCTGTCCGGGGTCAGCTCCCAGAAATTCTCCATTAGCTGTCCTAAACACGAGCATGTGACTTTAGTTCTTTGCATTTGACCCGTCATGTAAGGACACTATCATCATATGACCATGAACATGTACACATGCCAGTCTCTAGCCATTTAAATGTCTATTTGTTTCCAACCTAAACAAATCTAATTCTGCATAATACAGCACATTAGATCCTTAAATGCATTAAGATTTAGTAAAAAAAAAATTACTTTTTAAACTCAATTTCATTCATCCCGTCCCTGTCTGGTTTTACAGTCGATGTTTCAAAAACCCAGAGACCTTTTTCACTCTGCAACAAATAGTCTGACGTTCTGCTCTGTAAGCATATTTTTTTAAATGTGAAAGATAGCTGTGACCAGAGATCATTAATTTGGAGCTCTCGGTTCAAAAGTGCTACAAGCTGCAATGACAGCAAGAAATGTTAATAAAAGAAAAAAATGTTCTCTAAGCTCCAACTCTGCCCCTCTCCATGTTGTTTAATTTAATCTCTATGACTGACTTATTGGTTCTACACACGAATAAAGTGGTTTATGAATACATTCGTAAAGACCTTATTTTGAAAAGGCAATGCATTTTCAAATTGATGGGAATACTTAAACCTCCGAGCTTTAATAATGACGGTAAATGCACTATTACAAGCTTGTGTCAGAAGCCGAGGTTAACTGACAAATAGGTTTTCAGTGCTGCGACTATTCAAAAGTCAGCTTATCTAGGTAATGTGAAAGAGAAAAGGTGAGGGTACTTACCTGTGTTTCCTTTGTGGCCTGTTGCACGGAGAAATACCAGCCTAAAAAGGAAGCACGGCGGCTGATGGGAAGCTTAGCCTGCAGCACAAAGATGTTCACCTCTTAATGTGATTTACTCATCAGATGTGTTCCTTTTTTTAGTGCTGCTTTGGCCTTATGAGACGCATTTAATTAGCAGTTTTCCACATTCAAATGTGATTAAAAACATGAGCCGTGTGTCAACACAGGCAAAAAAAAAAAAAAACTGCATACATGTGCACGCACACATGAGAACATTACCGAGCTAATGAGTGATCTTCCTCGTGTTGACAGCGTGATGGGATGTGAGTTGGAGCATAGCAACATGACCTCAAGGCTGGTTGGACAGCACAAAGACCCTCTTGTAGTCATCTGTCCCTCCCTTACAGCTTCTAGCACATTCGTTTGTCATGTGTTGTATTTTGCGACAAATGTCACGTCTACATATAAAAATGTAACTGTATTTATTTATGCTTTCACTGCAATTACAATATCGGCATGATATTCTCTAATTCTACTATTTAAAATCAAGGATAGGACTCCAACCTTGAGCATTGAATTGAAGGCCAAATGAGCAGTTTTATCAGAAATAATGAGCCTGACCGAAATATATATCGGCTGAAAAGAAATCGCAGCTTTGTGTAAATGTTTATTCAACTGACTCTTCTGTGAAAATCTCCTTTAAAATACTAGTAACAGTGAATAAGGAAAAAAAAAGAGCACATCCATGATTGAAATGATTTATAGTTGTGATAGACTTTGCAACATGTGTAGTTCTAATAGTTTTATTGTTAGATTAAATGTCTTAGAAGCCTTTATAGGTGTTTTATACCTCCAAACAAAGCCGCCTTGTTAAAATCCACTGTTAAAATCTTATTAATGCACGCTGTCTTCATGTGAATGTGATAATGTAAAGCCTCAACCATGGAGCAGGTGTACCGCGCAAGAGGCGGAAGGATCGGTATAGAGGAACATGACAGTTTGACTGAAAGATCAACACAGGAGGAGACGGGTTTAAGATAACTTTTCATAATTAATGTACAATTTGTGTCTTGGTTTATTTTCAATCTGCCAAAACTAAAGAATCACTTCCCACAATCATCTATCTCGCTGCTTTCCCCTCTTCACTCACTGTGACGCAGATTCCAAACAAATCACCTTTCTGAACATTTTAGAGGCAGCAGGTTTTATGGGATGGCTGCAGGGTGGAATTGGAATAAACAGCTTTGGTGCTACTTTAAAAATAGATAATGTCACATTTGCTTCTGTGAATTTACTTTTGGTTTTAGTGCCATTTACTGAAGCTCCACAAAAAAACTGGATGAAATTAAAGTTTACATTTACTCATCAGTTGACATTTTTTTCTGGCTTTAAAACCCCGCTCCGATCATCCCAGAGGTCTTTTAATTTATAATTATGCAATTTTTAGCCAAAAAAAAAGCTCCAGCACAACAATAGTTCATAAGAAAGTAAAATCTGACTCATGGGCCGGCCCCACTTCCCATCACCTATCTACTGCTAGCTTACAGCCCCTCACACCCCCAAACAACCATTACCGGTGCAAAAAAATGGCAAGCAATATTTTAATGGTCCAGCTGTACAGTTTCAAGTCAGATGCCAGCTTGGACAAGGAAAACCAAGACGTACATGGATCTATTTGCCTACAAGTGGATGTATTAAGGCCCGGTCCCACAGGATTTGACGGCCCGTGATATACAGGTAAAAAATTTGGAAAATCTGCCACAAGCGCTTAACTTTGTGGATGTTCGTGAAATAGCAGTGCTACAGACGCTGGAGTCCATTCCACTGCTACTCCCCTGCCAGGACACTGCTTAATCACGCGTAAACGCGTCCTCCCACGCTCAGCCGCTAAACAGACGCTGTAAGCAGCGGTACAAACGCAGACTGGCTGGGGAAACAGAACGTGGAATTTCAGCGTCCAAGCACGGCGTGTGCCGGCGTTCGTTCCACGGCCCGATCGCTCACTGAAACTGTTGCACTGCTGTTCCATAACCATTGCACGGCTGTACCACCCATAGTCATCCGTGGTCTAAATTTTTGTGCAGTTAAAATAATTTCCGCATGTCATGGCGGCAAAATTTTGTACGTGCGTCTATTGTGCTGCTACATCTCTGCTGTTGCACTGCCAGTCCACTGCTAACAGCGTCTATACCACGGGGATGAAATTTCTTCTGTGCTCCAGCAGTGATATGGCAGTGAAAGCCAGTGGGACCGGGCCTTTAGAATAGAGTGAAGCAGGAGGATTGTGGCCCGCCCAGCGACAACAACCTTCTTCAAACTGAATTTCTTTTGTCTGCCAGTACTCAGGGATTACATTTTTAACTTTTTTTAAATATACATAATCCATCCAAATGATCAGAATCAGGTGTCCTATCACTTCTGCTTCTGGTCACAGGTGTATAAAATCAAGAAGACTATTTTTACAAACATTTGTGAAAGAATGTTCTGCTCTCAGGAGTTCAGTGAATTCCATCGTGGAACTGTCCTAGGACGCCACCTGTGCAACAAACCCATTCTTGACCTTTCCTAAATATTCCATGTAGAGTTTGAGAACAACAGCAACTTAACCAAACATTTCTAGGCCACGTAAACTGATGTGGAGGGGTCAGCAGATGCGGAAACGCAGTGCGAAGACATCACCGACTTCATGTGACCTTCAGATTAACTTAAATCTTGGAGTGAACGCTGGCGCGTTTCTGGCTGCCGCTGCTCCCCTGAACCATAATTAAGCCAATTTAAACTACGTTCAAGCCAGTGGACTTTGTTTTTTGTGGCCAAGTCGTGGATATTTTTCGTTACCACTTTTTCCCACCAACTTGTGGTCTGTTACCTGGATCTGATCACGTCTGGTTCAGACCAACATTCAGCCGTGAGTGTGAGCTAGCCTGCCTGCTGGCTTCTCCCCACGTCTGCAACTATGTGGATCAACTCTGTGTGGATTGTACTTGCCTGGATCATCCTGTCTCTGGTCAAGCTTCCACTGACAGCTCTCCTCCAGTACTCTGCTCTCGACTTCGCTAAACTCCGCCCGTCTCCACCTGATGCACCTCCGCCAGCGTTACTCCAACACCCGGACATCCTCTATCAGCCCCGTCGGAGATACATTCACCGCGGCTCCCGGCGGATCCTGCAGGATGGTGCCTCCAATTCAATCCGGTCTTTCTGGTCCTCTGCACGGCGTCCTCCAAGGATCTCCCGCCGCCGCGCGGACCCTAGCGCGCTGGCTCGCCTGGCTCCGACGGCTAACAACACCGCTGCTTCAAAGCTCACCACCGCCAACTTCGGTCTCCTCAACGTCCGCTCGCTGACGAGCAAGGGGGATCTCGTCAAAGATCTCCTCGTCGATCGAAAGTTGGACTTCATGTGTTTGACAGAAACTTGGCAGCAACAGAATGACTTCTCCTCACTAAATGACGCGACTCCTCCGGGGTACGTTTACATCACGCACCCCCGCGTCTCGGGGCGCGGGGGGGGGCTTGCTATGATCTTCCGTGAGAACTGGAGGGTCGCGCCTGTGACTGTTCCCACCTATCAACCATTCGAGGCAACTGTATGCCAGATATCTGGACCAACGCCAACTGTTGTTGCCACCATCTACCGGCCCAAAACCTAATAAGGATTTTATCTCTGAATTTTCTGATTTTTTAACTCACCTCTCCACACTGTCACCCAATTTAATAATTCTGGGGGATTTTATAATCCATATGGACTGTGTCAGCAACACCCTCACTAAAGATTTTACATCCTGCCTGGACAGCTTTGGTCTCCATCAACATATCAACTTCCCCACCCATAAAAAATGGACATGTACTGGACCTTCTCTGCTGTGCAGGTGTCTCTCCTCTGCACTGTAAACCGGATATTTTCCCTCTTCAGATCACATGTTGTTATCCTTAAAGTTAACCTCTCTCTCTCCAAATCCAATCCAACCACTTCCACGGATATCTATCACCAACATCTCACAACATGGACAATTTATCCTCACTTATCAACAGTCTCCCCCCACTGACAGTCTCTTAACTCCAGATGAACTACTGTCATATTATAACTGCAACCTCCAAGATCTCCTGGACAATCTCGCTCCACTTAAATCCAAAACCATCACTTTCACCACTTCTGCACCTTGGTTCACCTCTAGTCTCAGACAACTGAAAGCCAAAGGACGACAACTGGAGAGATTATACAGAAAAACGGTCTTACTGTCCATAAGCAAATGTACACTGACCATATTTCTCATTACAATGATTCCATCTCCAAGGCAAAAATCACTTATTTCTCTAATCTAGTAAACTCCTCAGTGGGCAACACAAAAGCCCTTTTCTCTCTTCTCTCCAAGACAACAACATGCCCAAATTCACTCCCCCCCCACCTGTACTCCCTAGATTTTTGCAACACCTTGGCATCATTTTTCACATCCAAAATTGAACAAATCCATCAGGAACTTCAGCCTTCCCTAAGCCCAAATACAATCCCTGCTGCTCTGACTCCCCCATTACACTATTTTCTGATTTTAACCTCCCGTCAGTTCATCAAATTAGTGAACTTATTCAAAAATCCAACACCTCCTCCTGCCAGCTTGATCCTATACCCACTGCTCTGGTCAAGGCTGCTCTCCCTTCTCTGTCGCCGCTCATCACCAGCATCATTCACGCCTCACTTAAGACTGGAACTGTCCCTTCTTCTCTAAAATCAGCAGTAGTCACCCCCATACTTAAAAAACCTGGTTCAGACCCCTCCAACCTCAACAATTTCCGCCCAATATCAAACGTCCCATTCATCTCAAAAATCCTGGAAAAAACTGTCGCTGCTCAACTCCGTGCTCATCTCTCCGACAACAGTTTATATGAACAGCTCCAGTCTGGTTTTCGTCCCCTCCACAGTACAGAAACAGCCCTCCTCAAGATCACCAACGACCTCCTCCTTGCTGCAGATGCCGGTTTAATCTCCATCCTCCTTCTGCTAGATCTGAGTGCAGCGTTTGACACCATCTCCCACCCCATCCTTCTGGACAGACTCTCCAATATTGGCATCACCAACCTACCCCTCAGCTGGTTCCATTCATATCTGTCAGGTCGCACCCAGTTCATCCAGTTAAAATCATTCACATCTCCCGTGGCTCCCATCACCACCGGCGTGCCCCAGGGCTCTGTCCTGGGGCCTCTGCTCTTCATCATCTACCTTCTCCCCCTCGGTTATATTTTTCGGAAACACAACGTCCAGTTCCATTGCTACGCGGATGACACCCAGCTCTACATCTCCTCCATACCTGGCTCCACTTTTCCACCTTCCTCCCTTTCCGAATGTCTACTCGAAGTCAAGTCTTGGTTCACAGCAAACTTCCTTAAATTAAACTGCAATAAGACTGAACTACTCATCGTTGGCACTAAATCCACCCTTAGTAAAAACTGTAATTTCTCTCTCTCCCTTGACAATTCCTCCATATTCCCTTCCCTCAGGTCAAGAGTCTGGGTGTCATCCTCGACAGCACTCTCTCCTTCTCTGCCCACATCAACAACATCACCCGGACCGCTTACTTCCATCTCCGCAACATCCGACGTCTCCGTCCCTCTCTCACCCCTCACTCCACCGCTGTCCTGGTCCACAGTCTCATCACCTCCCGGATCGACTACTGCAACTCTCTTCTTTCTGGACTTCCACAAAAAACCCTCCGTAAGCTTCAACTGGTTCAGAACTCAGCTGCTCGTATAATAACCCAAACTCCCTCCATTCAGCATATTACACCCATCCTACAGCAGCTTCATTGGCTACCAGTGCCTCACCGGATCAGCTACAAAATCTTAATCTTAACTTTCAAAGCCCTCCACAACCTCGCCCCTCCATATCTTTCAGATCTCCTGACTGTCGCTGCTCCCACCCGTTCCCTCAGATCCTCTTCCTCCCTCCGACTGGTTCCTCCACGATCACGTCTCGTCACCATGGGGGGTAGAGCATTCAGCACCTCTGCCCACAACTCTGGAACTCCCTCCCTTCTGATCTTCAAAATATGGACTCACTTCATCAATTCTCCAAACATCTGAAAACTCACCTCTTTCACAGTGCATTTAACCTTTGATTTTAGCTGTTGATTTACTGTTATTTAATTATTTTGTTTTTATACTATTGCTGTGTTTTTATGCTTTTATTTATGTACTGTGAGGCGACCTTGAGTGCCAAGAAAGGCGCCATATAAATAAAATTTATTATTATTATTATTATTAAATCCAGAACGCAGAGAGCTTCACGGAATGGGTTTCTTGGTGGATCCACGCCGCCTCTGGACTCTAGAGCAGTGGAGACACTTTCTCTGGAGGGATGAATCACACTTTTCCATCTGGTAATCTGATGGACCCGTCTGGGTTTGGAGGTTGCAGGACATTTCAGACTAATTTGGTGGAGGAGGAATGATGGTGTGGGCTTAGTTCCAGAAACATTTTGGACAATTCCATTCTCCCAACCTTGTGGGAACAGTTTGGAGCGGCCCCCCCTTCCTCTTCCAACATGAGGTCCATAAAGATGTGGAGGACAGACTCTGGTGTGGATGAACTTGAATGTCCTGACCTGAACCCCATAGAACGCCTTTGGGAGGAATTAGAGCAGAGACTGAGCGCCAGGCCTTCTCCACCAACGTCGGTGTGTCCTGACCAATGCGCTTTAGGAAGAATGGTCAAACACACTCCTCAACCTCGTGGCTCCTAGAAGAGTTGAAGCTGTAATACCTGCACCAACATCATTGTGAACTCTATGTGTGAATCCAGGGAGGTGAGCAAATACTTTTTAAAAATATAGTGTATGTCCTCCATCATGAGAAAAATGTTAAAAGCACTAAAAATACCATTTTTATTGGAGTGGGGCTTTAAATGCAGAAATTGCTTCTGTAATCTGGAATATTTTCAAAAACTATTATCTATGGCTTTTGTTTTTATGAGCCTAACCGAAAATGAACCTATTAAATTCACACAAACATTCACGGATATGAAGAGGACGGGGGGTGGGGGTCAGTGAAAGGCAGTAACATTTTTTTTTTTTTTTTTTGGTGCCGTTTCTCGTGTTGATGGGGTTCTTTAAATTGTGGGTGGCATCTCAGTCTCCTAGCAGGAAGTTGGTGAGTAGTGGTTTTCCTCAGAGGAAAGAGTGGGTGACACTATAGGGTATGTTTAATAGCAGTTTCACTGTCAGGTAAACGTTGGCATTCTCTGAAACTCTTCATACGGGCTTTAAAAAACACAAAAACTCTGACGTTTACTAGCAGCACATTGTATTTAAGGTTTACATTTTGCCACAGTTAGTTGAAGCATTCTAACCCAAAGAGGTAAAGGATTTTTCTTGCTTTGAGTATGAAGTTGTTGTTTCTTTTTTCTTTTTCAGTTGTGCAATGGTTCTTGGAACATTCATTTTTGTAATCCAGCAATTATTGGCCAATAAATCTGCCACAAATTTGCACAGTAGGAAAAAAAGGAGAGAAATGTAATGTTTTCCTGGTTTTTTTTTTCCCACACTTTTCAAATATATAAAAAAAAAATCACCATCGCTCACTTCAGTTTAAAAGTCAAGCAAGAACCCAAAAAGCTCTGGAGATAGGACTCATTCATTTAACTGCAGAGTGAAAAAAAAAAAAAAGTCTCTGATTTAGTTTCAGTATTTGACTCCGGTGAGACGAAAGAAGGGAGAGATGCAGGAATTTGTTGGCTCTGCATTCTGCTGTAAACTGGACTACAAAACGTGTCCGTGTGAGAATGCCTTTGAGGTTCGTGCCAAGGTCATCTTTTGGAGAGAGACTCATAAAAGATAAAAGGGAGTAGCCACTGGTGATCTTTGACGTGTGAATCAAGGTGTTGTTTTGTGGCTCTGTCCTTCCTTTTGTATATTTTTTTTTAGCCCGCCTCAGCTTCATAAGGGAAGCCAGATTTCTGTTGAAAATGCTTGATTTTTTTTGGTCTGTATTTGGAGCCTTTACCAGACGTTTGTAAGTTGCAGATCAGCCTCTTTCTGCTGCTTCTTCACAATACATGTAAAAAAAAAAAAAAAAAAAAAAAAGGGGGGTTATCTTTGCACACGGTGTGGTTTACATTGGTTAAGTCAAAGTATGGCTAACACAAAACAAGTTTCGATTCTTCAAAAACAAAAAGCCACCAACCTTAAGCTGAATTCCCATAACTCACATTTATTAGTAGCTGAATCCACATTTGGTTTTATTTTTTACGCATTATTTGCAGTTGTAATCACTACGTGCACGTGAACAATCCAAATAATTTTGCCTACAAAAACTTCATTTGTGTTTTTTAAATTTGACTGGATGACTCGTGGAATTTTCTCTCCTCAAAAATCTTTTTCGTTTTGTCGGCGGGAAACTAAAGAAATGATTCAGCGCCAATACCGATGCCACAGAACAACAATTAATTATACATCTGCACGTTTTCCCTGCTTGCTCGGGAGTTTCATTATCACAAGATCCTTGCAGGATTACTTGGAAATGAGGTTTCACTTCAGCTGACGTTTCCTTTAGCAGAGCTTTAAAAAGCTCTGACAAGAATTGTTTGACTGCAGCCTGACGAGAAGCTGTGGGTTGATCATAGTACTGTAAACAGCACATTTAGCACATTGATGCCGGCTTGTATCAAGGAGAGACTTTCAGCTTGTGAACTATTTTTTTTTTTTTTTCCGCTGCTTTTTATGGATGTTCTGTAAAAAAGCTGCTAGTTTTATACGGTTTTGTATTGGATGCAAGTGGCCAGTAAGAAGGGGTTTTACAGACATGCATTATAACAAGAAAGATGAGGTTGTAAAATTGTAGTTTGTGGTGATGGTGGCTTGAAGAACCCTGCCAGACGGGATCTTTTTATTTTTTTTCTGTAGAGATAAAAATGTTGAAACCAAAGCAGAATCAACATGCGTACACAAACCTACAAGATCTTGCAGAAATGTTGGACATGAATAATCTTTACACGTCTGTCTAGAACAGGGGGGTCGAACTCAATCGCACAAGGAGCCAAAATCCAAAACACACTTTAGATCGCGGGACGAACATGATAAAAAAATTAATATAAATACATTTTAAAAATGAAACTTTTTAACATAATTGTGAACTAGATATATAGTATTACCTGTAATAATGCTAGTGTGAGTGTTGTGAGCTGAATTTGGCCACTGACAATCCTAATACTTATAGCTGAAAACGCTGAAGCTGAAACATTAGCTAAATGGCAAATTAGCTTAAAAAACCTAAAAAAAAAAAAAAAAAAAAACGTAGGTTATCCAAAACAGCTAGCATATAGCTGGAAAAGTAGCTAAACTTAAAAACGTCCTAAAAAACTAAAGAAAAAAAAAAGCTAAATTATCCAAAACAACTAGCATGTAACTGGAAAAGTAGCTAAACTTAAAAACATCCTAAAAAACTAAAGAAAAAAAAAAGCTAAATTATACAACACAGCTAGCATGTAACTGGAAAAGTAGCTAAACTTAAAAACATCCTAAAAAACTAAAGAAAAAAAAAAGCTAAATTATACAACACAGCTAGCGTGTAGCTGGAAAAGTAGCTAAACTTAAAAACGTCCTAAAAAACTAAAGAAAAAAAAAGCTAAATTATCCAAAACAGCTAGCATGTAGCTGGAAAAGTAGCTAAACTTAAAAACATCCTAAAATACTAAAGAAAAAAAAAAGCTAAATTATCCAAAACGGCTAGCATGTAACTGGAAAAGTAGCTAAACTTAAAAACATCCCAAAAAACCAAAGAAAAAAAAAAGCTAAATTATACAACACAGCTAGCGTGTAGCTGGAAAAGTAGCTAAACTTAAAAACATCCTAAAAAACTAAAGAAAAAAAAAAGTTAAATTAGCTAAAACAGCTAGCATGTAGCTGGAAAAGTAGCCAAACTTAAAAACATCCTAAAAAACTAAAGAAAAAAAAAGCTAAATTAGCTAAAACAGCTAGCATGTAGTTGAAAAAATAGCTAAACAGCAAAACAGCCCAAAATAAAATGAAAAAAAAACCTAAGTTAGCCAACAAAGCTAGCATGTTGCTGAAAAAATAGCTAAACTCAAAAACACCTTAAAAAATAGAAAAAAACCCTACATTAGCCAAAAGTGCTACCATGTAGTTGAAAAAATAGCTGAACTTCAAAACAACCTCAAAAACTGAAAAAAGCCTAAATTAGCCAATACAGCTAGCATTTAGCTGAAAAATATCCAATCTTTAAAACAGTAAAAAAAAAAAACTGAAAAAAAGCTCATTTAGCAAAAACAGTTAGCATGTATTTGAAATATTAGCTGAACTTCACAATGGCCAAAAAGATCTTAGTAAATGCCAAAATAGTCATAAAAAAGCAAGCATAGTGCCAATTTTAAAACTTTAAACCTTCACTTTTTAACATAATTATGAATAATATAAAGGCAGCAATTTTATTCCAGAATAAATCAACTTAAACCTTATAAATAACTAACTATAAAATATTTTTTTCAAATTAATACAAGTTAGAAATAAGGGCAAGATAACATTGGACCACTAATAACAATAAAATAAAATAATCTGTAGGGTCGGATAGAATTACCCGGAGGGCCGGATTCGGCCCCCGGGCCTAGACTTTGACACAAGTGGTCTAGAAGCGCAGCTGCTTTAGGTGGAAAAGCACAGAGACTGTTTACTCTAACTTAGACAAGAAAAGAAAAAAAAGAGGCTCTTTGAAAGAATGAGCCTAAATCAAAATAGAAAAAATAAAGGTGGACACATTTTTGCCTGCATGTGGGAGCCTGATGTTCTGCCATGTCAGAGTTCAGCCAGGAATGAGAGCTGCTTAAGGAACAAAACAACCGAGCGGCCCGTGTGCCCAGCTGTTTTATTCTCAAAGAAAAAGTTGCATTTTGTTCACCACTTCCACTCATACGTTTTTATTTTTGGTTGCATAACTATAATTCACAAATGTCCCTATTGAAGCATCCACAAGTTTACAGATGTCTTCCCTTTTTTTCGTATCTCAGGCCATAACCTTTCACATAAAGGCAGATTTTAACTGTTTCCAAGTAACTTTTGCAAACATTTTACAGTGAAAATCCTGTAAAAAAATGTGCAAACATCAAAGTATCTTCCTCTTTTTTTTCGGTTAGCAAACAAGAATAAAGCACTTTGCACCATAGGCAGAGTCTGCCAAAGGGAGACTTCGTCTCATTATTGTGGATGGAGGCTATAATTGGTCGTTGTGATGAAAAGACAGCTCCAGCATGTTTGCGGCTTTTTGTTGTTTATCCACAAATATTTATCTGGTTGCAACACCTTCATAAACTGTGTGCTGAAACACCAGATTGTTACATTTTTTTTTTTTAAATTATGGCAAGAAAATTAGGAATAATGAGAAATCTGTTGGGCTGACTTTTGCCCTTTTAACCCTTCTGTCAACCCTGGAGGTTTTTTGTGTTCTGGACTCTGTGAAAACAGATTTTCTTCCTCTGTAGTGCTTTTTATTGTCTCTTTCTATCATGCGTTTACATTTCCTGCTGTTACCGATAGCTCCCATCTGAAAGGGAATGGGTTCTACTACTCTTCTAAAACTCTTCTGGAGGGATGTTAATGGAAGCAGCAGCAGGGAGATTTATTTTTACATCTGTTAAAATGACAAATATAAACATATCAGGCTGCTTCTCTCAGGCTGTCATGGTTTAGGGGATTTGAAAGATTGTTTTTTTTTTTTGTGGTTAAGGTGCAATAAACGCTGCATGGGAAGAATTTCATTTTCCTCTGAGAAGATAAAAAAAAAAAAGGTTTTAACGGTATGTAAACAGCGTTTGACACATTTTCATCTGCTGCAGACGCGTTAAGAGCAGCTTTTCACGCCGCTTCTAGACGGTGCAATATTTTTTAGGCTTAATTATCCAACAGTTTGTGTGGGAACTGTATTTTTTTTTTTTTTTTTTTTTTTTTTTTTTATGTCTGAGTCACAGAAAAAGCTGGAACAGCTTTCATCCTCTTCCTGTTTGGTTCCTTTTCCCATTAGAAAAAATACAGAGAACTAATAATTGCTGCTGATTTCTTTCAGATAAAGCATAAATACATTATAACAATTATTTAAGTCACTTTATGCTTCATTTATGCAATTTATCACAGACCCTCTCCATTTAAAATGGTGTTTTTGATGCTTTTAAGGCATATACAAATGAAAAATAAGCTTAAAATGGCATTTCTGTGTAGTTCTTTATTCAATACGTTGGGATTTCGAAAGGTTTTTGCTTATTTGTGACACAGAACATACACTGGGTGTGCTACAAGCTCTATCCCAGAGCCCCCAGCAATAAGAAAGGGGAAAAGGGGCGGGCTTGCTCTGCAGAAACTACGTCCTTGACCCAGAAGACGATTCAGGTTTATCAATTTGTGGCTAAAAACTGCAAAATCATAATTAAAATGGAGCAAAAGATGATTGGAGTGGTTCCTTTGAACCCATTTTTATCCTTCAATGTGCAGTAAAGTAAGTATTTATTTTGCTTTGTGCAATTTTTATTAACTGAATGAAAGTCTGGCCTGCTTAAGATTTGAATGAAACTCCTTAAAACCCGAATGAGCAGCACAAATCCTAAGATTTATGTGACAATTCGATATTTTAATGCTCGATGAGTGTTTTTACAAGCTGAAAGGTTAAAGTTCACGACACAGTCAAATGAAACAAGTGCAGGAGCATTAGCATAGCTCGCTAGGATAAGCCTCTAAATACGTAAATACCAGTGGAATTACCTTTCTGAGCTAATTTCACCTGCTGGACATAGTAGATACACTCTCAGTGGTGCAACTTGAGAATATTTAGGTTTGGAAATTCTTAATTTAAGTTTTTATGAGAAAAAATGACTTTTTGAAAATATTTGTGTCCTCAGAGAAGCAGCTTCATGTCCTTATGTAACATGGATGGTGAAGCATCTGCACTAAATGTACATCTCAATAATTGACTAAGTTCTGTTCTTAAATGGAGAAATGATCAAAAATAGAGTAGCACTCTGTTCCAGAAGCACCAGCTAGATATTTTAAACTCCCACTCTGATCATCTTTTGATCTATTTAAAAGTGTTCCCGTTGGGTTTTTTTATTCATAAGTATGGTGCAACCCCACCCCCCCTTCCCCTCGCCGTTGATGAGAGCTCGACCCACCAAGCGTGTTTTTCAAACGGTATTTCCTCATCTGCTTCTGATTTACAACAATTTAATTTAAGAAGTATTCATAAGTATTCATCACAAAAACTTCACAAGAACCACCAAAAAACACTGTTTTTATTGGAGTGGAATCTTTGTTTTAAAATGCTTTTCTCTGGTTTGCTTTGTGTCAGCGTAAAGACCGACTCCCGACATTGATGCGCCTTAACCACTGAAACACAAGCACTTGAAAAAAAAAAAAAAAAACCTAACCCACAAACGTCCCACACGCGCTGTCTTTTTACTGACATTCACCTTTTTGAGAAAGGTGAGTAGGTGTGTTGACTGGCAACAAGCATCGGTGACCTGACACGCAGCCCTCTTTACCGGCGAGGAAGCCGGCGAGGGCGCCGCAGTCTTCAGAGGAAATGTTGGCTTTCATCTGCAGAAATGAAAGAGAAAGTATTCAGTTTGGTCATGTATCCCAGAATCCCCCAGAAAAGTGGATATTTTCAATAAACATTTGGTATTAAAATATTTAAAAAATAAAGTACATGACTTGTCTTTATTATGAACATAAAAGTAAAGTTCTGTGCAGGTGTTTTAGGTGCCTGCAAGTGAATTTCAAAAGAAAATCGTTCTGTGCTTGAAATGTAACAGTGTTGTAACTGTGGCTGTTTTCCTTCATGCAGCTCCGCCTTGAGATTACTTGATGATGAAAACTGTTGCAACACAATATTACAAAGTATGAAAGATTAAATGAAAACGATGTGCATGCTATTGTTTGGAAACAAACTGGAGCCAATTTTTAAATTTATTCAGCTGGGTTTGTTGATGGACATACCAGCAGATGTAGTGTTAACACACGCAGGAACAACAAAAAATCTTTAGTTAGTGAACCTAGAATCGTTGTGTGCATAAAGGGGAACCTGTGTGAGTTCTTGGTGGTGCAACTTTTTTAGCCTTGGCATTCGGAAGACAAGAAATCGTCATGCAGTGGAAGAGGGAGGGGCTTGATGGAAGGAGATGTGGTGAAGCTTCAGGACTTTATAAATAATAGTCATATAAAAAGATCGGCCTAAAAACGAGGACATTTTCAAAAAAAAAAAGATGAAGTGCTCTGCCAAAGTGAACTTTTAGAGCTAGTTAGTGTCAAATGAATTATGATGATGGTTCTTGAAGAGATACAATTTTCCTTTTCAAACCATTATCAAGACAGCACTTCATTTTGCTGCCTTAGATTCAACTAAGAGCATCAGATAAAGACTTTATTCTATCGTCTTATTTGAAAAATATTCACAGGTTGATTGGAAGCTTTCCAACATCCATTAAGTGTGTGTGGACCTGCTACAGTGTCCCTCAACTTTACCTTGAAGTTGCTAGGATAGGCTCCAGCAATCCCTATGACCCTACAAAATGACAAAGATGAATGAATCTTAATCCCCTATAGATCCACTCCAATTAAATTTGCTTTTAACACGTCAGTGTTTCTCATAATAGAAAAGAATACTATTAAAACCGCGTTTGTGAGTATATCTTAATTCGAAAAATGCTCAGACTAATGACTCAGCCACTGAAATGGGCAGGCCAATGCATACTTTTACCGCTTCAATCCTGAACTGGATCCATTGACATCTTAATTTTCCTCGTCTGAACTGAAATCTGGCTCAAAACTGTACGACTGGATTCCTCCGATATTGCACGCCGTTGTTTTGCTACGCTAATGTTAGCTTGAGGTTGTGGGAAGCTGTAAAGTAGCTTTGGAGAGTGTAAACGAAGGATATGAGGATATGAGCGGAGCCCCGCCCACAACCCAGAATCGAATTTCCATTGAGCTGCGAAAAATACGTCTATAAAAACAAAAGAAGCTTTTTGATTTTGGCTAAAAATGATAACTAAAAGACCACTGAGAATGATTTTACAGTAGAAAAAATTCAGTTGGAGTAAGTCTAGAGCTGCAAGATATGAGAAAAACTTGCAGTTTACAGTATTTTTGATCAATATTGCAATGACGACATGACCTGCAATACATGAACAAAAAGCAAAACAAAAACCGACTAATACATTATTTCCATTTCAGTCAAGATAACATACAATTTCTTTTTCAAATAACCTTCATCTACAAAGGAAGCAGGTATCCAACATTCAATTCGTCATTTTATTTGTTAAATACTTCAAGCTGGCATAAAATTGTTTTACCACTTGTGTAAACATTTATCGCAATTCACGCCGTTCGATATTGCAATGACGATAAATTTGCGATTTGCTGTGTTGGCTTAAGTGTGACTTTAAAGACCCACCGCGTGTTTTTGGTGTTTTGAACGTGTTCTTGCAGCGTTTTTCTGGCTCAAAATTGAACTGCTGAATGGCTCCAATGTTGGTCTCCATTTTTGTTACAACTCAGGTGAATTTCTAATGAACTCCTGCCGCTCTGAAGAAACTAAGTTCTAGAAAATGACAGGTTTTTTTTATTCTTTTTTGCCTAAAAACTGCAAAAAATCATAGTTAAGACTACTGGGAATGCTGTTAAGATAAAAATGATGATCAGAGTGGATTTTTGATGTGCAGTTTTTTTTATTTATTTTATCAAATCAACAACACATGATATCCGTTTCCCTTTTCAACCACAACTGTTAAAAAAAAAAAGGAAGACTGCAACGTTTTTGGCTGCATTCCCGCTACACAGCATTAAAGGAGATGCAAAAAGGATGTTATTGATATTTGATTAAATCTTCTTATTCTGTTCCAGCTTCAGGGTGTTGAAGATGGCTGTGTGGATCCAGGCCCAGCAGCTTCAGGGAGACGCTCTCCACCAGATGCAGTCGCTGTACGGTCAACATTTCCCCATCGAGGTGCGGCATTATCTGTCGCACTGGATAGAGAGTCAGCTCTGGTGAGCTCCGTCAAAATTCGATTGTTTCATGTCTCGGATTCGCGGCTCACGCTTGTGTGTGCACCTCCTTAGGGATGCGATAGATCTGGAAAACCCACAGGAGGAGATTAAAGCCAAGCGCCTGCTGGACAGTTTAATACAAGAGCTGCAAAACAAAGCTGAGCACCAAGTTGGAGAGGATGGCTTTCTGCTTAAAATCAAACTGGGACACTACGCTAACCAGCTCAAGGTTGGTTTCTTCACAAAAAAAAAAACCATTTTGTTTTTGGTAGGGCTGCCACGATTAGTCGACTAATCGATGACTAATCGACTATTAAAAGAATCGACAACTAATTTAATAGTCGATTAGTCGTTACTTTATATTGTATGAAGTCAGATTGTAGTAAAGTTGAAAGTTATAATAGCATTCTGCTAGCTTTTTGGAATATTTTGGCATTTATTAAGGTTTTTTAGGCTATTTTGTAGTTTAGCTAATATTTCAGCAGCATGCTAGCTATTTCGGCTAACTTTAGCTTTTTTATGTTTTTTAGGCAACTTTTGAGTTTAACTTATATTTCAGCTATATGCTAGCTGTTTTGGCTAATATAGGATTTTTCCATTTTTTAAGGCTAATTTGGAGTTTAGCAAATATTTCAGCAGCATGCTAGCTATTTTGGTTAACTTAAGCTTTTTTAAGTTTTTTTAGGCAATTTTTGAGTTTAGCTTATATTTCAGCTATATGCTAGCTGTTTTGGCTAATATAGGATTTTTCCGTTTTTTTAAGGCTAATTTAGAATTTAGCTAATATTTCAGCAGCATGCTAGCTATTTAGGCTAACTTTGGCTCTTTTTATTTTTTGGTAAATTTGGCATTTAACTAATATTTTAGCTGGTTATCAACTTCAGCATCTTTACATCCACTTTGGCAACTAATCGGAAAAAATAATCAGTGATTAGTCGACTATTAAAATAATTGTTTGTGGCAGCCCTAGTTTTTGGAGAATGTGTGACTTGAAAGCTACCAGATGTGAGAAGCTGTTGTATCCAAAAATATGGTGGAAAAAACAACAATTCTAACTTTTTTCCTAACTTAAACAAAAGAATTGACATTGTCGGCTCAATACTTTCTATGAAGTCCTAAAAAAAACTCCAGTGCTACCTGACCCGACCACAGCTCTGTTTTTATCACAACAGCGTTGTCGTTTACCTTAAAACATGATGGTAAGTGTTTAGAACTCACAACTGTCCGGCTCAATTTCCTTTCATGCTGTAGTTCTTAGAAAGAACAGGGTGTTTTGGGAACAGGTTGTTTCCACTCGAAGGAAAACAAGACAACAGCCCAAGTGAGCGCTAACGTAGCCAACCAGCGCTGCTATTTATGATCGATCACCTTGTGCACAGATCCGCCGCTCTGTTTGCTTCCCCTCCTCCCAGAATGCAAGCCGGTAAAACAATGGTGGATACCGCTGAAGTGCCTAAAACAATGTCCACACAAAAGAGCCAAATCAGCGTTTTTTTCATTTAAAGATGAATCCGCGATCAAGCTTTAAATAATCAAATTTAGCAAAAACTTCCCAAAAAAAGGTGAAAAAGCTTCTCATCCGTGGATAAGATGTTTACACAAGTGAGTCATGTCTCTAAAGTGTGCTGTGCTGGGTTTCATTAGCCTAATGGGTTTTACTGTGTATCAAGCATTAGCCGGAGAACTTAGCAAGCTTCTTTGATGCAACTAAATTGGTGCGTCCTGTGTGCAGCTGCTGCTTTGCTTGTCAGGGGCTAACAGGCCTTAACACGGCACATGCGCTCCTTCTCTTTCAGAGCACGTATGACCGCTGTCCACTGGAGTTGGTCCGATGCATCAAACACATCCTCTACACGGAGCAGAGGCTTGTCAGAGAGGCTACGAATGTAAGTGCTGGCGAGTGTTGCACATTTTGTACGTGAGCTGTCACTTCCAACAATCTGTAATGCAACTTGGTAAAAAAAATTAATAATTTGGTTCTTCTCAAAGAAATAAACAGTGTTTATAATATGGGTTTGATTCTAAACCTGCAATAGTCTATGAAGAGATTTTCTAAGGTAGTAAAACTCCTCACTATACACCTAATACACTTCTCTCAGACATGAACATTTTCACACTTTTTGTTTAAACTCTCAAAGTTCAAACCTTCATAGAAAATAAGTCCAGTTTCATAGAATAAAAACAAAGATCTGAACGTAGTCAAAGTTTTATGTCGATTTGGCAAACAGAACGGAGGAGACGAGGCGCAGAGGAGATTGATCGACAGTAATCCACAGCCAATCATGAACTCCCGAAAAAAAGGACTAAAATAAAGCCACAAATTAAGCGGAAAAATAGTGAGCCGAGCCTTGATATTTATTTATTTAACATTTAATTCAAAAGCGGGAGGGTCGAATTAAAACATCTCGTTTTCAGGAAGGTTCTTTTCCAGTATGTAAACAGATTCCTTCCCTTTTTGGTCGCCTGTTGGTTGTAGGTCCATAAAAAAAAAAAAAAAAAAAATGGAAGAAACCAGTTAGGGCGGAGGGTCACAAGATAAAATCCATTGATGATCCATTTCTAAATTTATTTTTCTTTTTAATTATATGTATATTCTTTTTTAATTATCTTTAAATTATTTTTATTTATTATTATAGTTCTTATTTTTAATTTATTTCTTTTTAACCCTGTAAGATGGATTTATTATTATGTTGTTTTTTTTTTTATTTTATTTTATTTTTATGATTCTGGATTAGTACTATGCTGAGCTATGTTTATATCTGACAATATGTTGAAAAGACAATAAAAAGAATAAGTAAAAAAAAAAAAAAAAAAACAAGGTATGACAACACCGCCCAGCGCTTTTCCTGACTCAAGATCCAAGCTGAAATTTTTCTCCTCTTTTCGGCTGTATTCTTCTTCACTTCTCACAATTTTCTTGCAAAGAATGTTCAATTCCTTATTACCCCCCTTATTCATGGGGTTTAGGGACCAGACACTAGGGCTGCCACCAACGATTATTTTAATAGTCGATTGATTACCGATTATTTTTTCCGATTGGTCGGGTCATGTATAAACTAGATGTGAAACACACATCTTAACCATCTTTAGTTTGAAATTAACCAAAAATAAAGACAATTAAGATGATAGGTCATGAAACCTCTAATGAATCCTTTTTTTTATTAGTTTCTGGTATTAAAACAAGATTAAATCAAATCTGGTTGACCTCTGAAACGAAGGTGTTGTCATGGTACCAGAACTGTTCTATACCTTCCTGTGACATCACCACTGACCTGGATTAGCACTACGGCACGTGTGTCAAAGACGATGGCAGATGCGACATTGGAAAGCGTGCAACAATTCCACCCACAACTCTCTTAAAATATGTCCTAAAAAAAGAAAACAGGCGTTTGGATTTTGGCTAAAAACAGAATAATCATAATTAAAAGACCACTGGGAACGCTTTTAACCCTTGAACGCTTTCGCTATAAAATTTAAAAAAAATTAATTCTCACAAAATATGACAGCGCATGATAAATTAGAGTAGTTACTTTTTATTTTAATTGTGGTTTATGTAGCAAAATGGAAAATAAATAAATAGGAAGATCCTTAAAACAGGTTTGAAAATGGCTGAAAAATAAGGAATTTGAGGAGAAAAAAATTCCTAAAAAAATAGATAATGATAATTGACACTTGGTAAATGCTATCTTTTTGAATGCTGTTCATCAAATCCACTTGTTTCTGCCATTTGGAGGGAAGTAAAAAAATGCCATCAACTATTTCACAGTTTATAACATGCCCTGTGTTATAAAACCATAAAGCTATCAGTGCGTAAAACATCTGACTCTTAGCAAGTCCTGCGGTGAATTGATTTTCAGTCACAACATGCCTTTTCTATTAGTGGAATACATTCAGACTGACTGAATTTTACCCTGTTTAGTCTGAATCTTCGGGGAACCGGAATGCACTCACTCAGTCCTTAAGTGACCGTGCGTTCTGTCTGCATATGCGCATGATTTACTCCTCAGTTTTCACTTTTGTACCACGCTTGTGTTTAGTCTTTAGGGATTCTAAATGGCCTCAACATGAAGGGACCGTTCAGCTAATTTCATTACAACAAATCTAGGCTTTTAGCTCCCATTATGTCGTTTTCTTAAGAACAACAAATAGATTCTAACTTTCAAAATAAAAGCCCAGTACTAAAAAAAAATGTAAACACGACCGTTTTTCCTCTCCTCTTTCATGATGCCTGTTAGTCGAGCTCTCCGGTGGGCGGGATGATGGACAGCATGTCTCAGAAATACCAACAGATCAATCAAGCTTTCGAAGAGCTTCGCCTGCTTACCCAAGACACTGAAAATGACCTGCGCAAGCTCCAGCACAACCAGGAGTACTTCATCATCCAGTACCAAGAGAGCCTTCGCATCCAAGGTGAGCCCTGAGGACCTGTTTTCCATTATTGGTTCTCTATTGCAACAATTGATTATCTAAATTGCTAAAAAGAAATATGATAATGTGTGGCTGAGAGGTTAACAATAAAGAGGCTTTTTTTTAAAATCAAACTTAATTTAATAGTGCCTCTGGTTAGCATTTTGGAAGGTTTTTAATGTGTCTGTTACTAACCAACACAAACCAAAGCTTAGAAAAAGTTCACCTTTGTGATCTAATCTCCATAATGCAGTTCAAACATAGCTGTATGTGCACAAATAACATATTTCCCCCTTCTCTATTTTTGTGTTGGTCAATCATTACCTTGTCTACACCCCTTTAAGCCCAGCTGAGCAGTCTTGCAACGCTGCCCCCTGCTGACCGTCAGATACGAGAGCCCAACCTCCTCACCAAGCGAGCCACCATGGAGGCCTGGCTGACGAGGGAGGCCAACACACTACAGAAATACAGACTGGTAGGACTCACGGGGAGGGGAAAAAAAAAACAAACCCAAAAAACAAGGATCCAGTTGTTTTAACAGATGTGCAGAACGTGCCAACATGTGGGTCTCGTCTGTTTGTGTGCAGGACCTTGCGGAGAAACACCAGAAAACACTGCAGCTGTTGAGAAAGCAGCAGACCATCATTCTGGATGACGAATTGATCCAGTGGAAGAGGCGGCAGCAACTGGCAGGGAACGGGGGCCCACCAGAGGGAGGCCTGGACATCCTTCAGTCCTGGTGAGGCTTTTTTTTTTCTACCCCCCACTAATAATACAGCTTCTACACTTCCTTACTAACCAAAGGGTCAGAGGTTTACAAGCCAGGAAGGAGCGACTACTGGGTTTTATTATTAAAGGTTATAGCCTCCTAATAAGACAGACAATAAGACGGAGGTTGAAGCTGACATTTCTGTCTTATTGACTCATAATCCGTTATGTTCTCTTATGGTTTTTTTTTTATGTTGGAAAAGGAAAGTCTCATTGATTCAGTCAAACCACCCGTTTGTGCATCGTGCGTGTGTGTGTTTTTTTTTTTTTTTTTGTAAAAGGTGTGAGAAGCTGGCTGAAACGATTTGGCAAAACCGGCAGCAGATTCGAAGGGCGGAGCACCTCAGACAGCAGCTGCCCATCCCCGGACCTATTGAGGAGCTTCTTAATGAACTTAACAGCACAATTACTGATATCATCTCTGCATTGGTCACCAGGTGAGTGTCTTCAAAATATTAAAAAGAAATTAAAAACACCTAAAATAATCATTTGGTTGCACATATGAACACTAGAAGGCTTTTCAGAAGGCTCCAATCGCTTTATAGTTACAGTCCCATTCACCAATACACATACATTCACACACTGGTGCCAAACTACCAGAAGCAATGTGAGGTTTGGTTGACACATGGGCCAGCCCAAAAATGTTGACCGCCTGTACCTCTGCACTACAGCTCCCTTCCTGCTCATACTAACAGCATTTAACCAAGTAAACAACAGAGATATTGTCTCTCAGTTAATAACTCTGCTATTCACTTTTAATCACTTAATGTTGTAATCGGTTGCAAAATAAGATAACAGTTAGTATGTGAATATTTGTGTTTTCTTGTTGTCATTTCTGTGTTGGGAAAGTGAAACAATCTGAACTTTGCTACTTAAGATTACACCAGATATTAGTCTGGATCATACGGATGTGGATCATCATGGATCGAAGGGACGTAGAAGGAAAAAGAGAAGAAGTGAAGGAAAAAGAAAAAAAATTCTGGTGACTAACTGGCGCTCACCAGATTGCGCATCAGATACTACCTGGAGAGCACCAAATGTTACCTGGTTAGCACCAAAAACTATCTGGTGTCCACCAGATATTAACTGGTAAACAACAGGTAAACACCAGATACCTACTGGTGAGCACCAGATGCTAACTGGTGAGCACCAGATGCTAACTGGTGAGCATCAAATGCTAACTGGTGAGCATCAGATGCTACCTGGTGAGCACCAGATGCTACCTGGTGAGCACCAGATACCTACTGGTGAGCACCAGATGCTAACTGGTGAGCATCAAATGCTAACTGGTGAGCATCAGATGCTACCTGGTGAGCACCAGATGCTACCTGGTGAGCACCAGATACCTACTGGTGAGCACCAGATGCTAACTGGTGAGCACCAGATGCTAACTGGTGAGCACCAGATGCTAACTGGTGAGCACCAGATGCTAACTGGTGAGCACCAGATACCTACTAGTGCGCACCAGAGACTACATGGTGCGCACCAGATTTCAACTGGAAAGTAACAGATACTACTTGGTTAGCAACAGACATTAACTCGTTAGCACCAGATAGGATTTGATGTGCACCAGAATTTTATTCGTTATTTCTTTCTTTTTTTTTTTTTCCTTTTTTTTTCCGATGTCCCTTTTTAGAAGCTCTGTAGGATCAGGGGTCAGCAACAAGTCCTTAAAATAAAACAATGCTTTGTATTTATGTTATTGATACTTTTATGCTAAATATAAATTGACGATTATTTTTTGGCATAAATAAAATACAAAAATAAAGATAAAACTACATTTTTTTGAATTACAAAATAGTCCATAACTTTTGATTTATGTTCAAATGATTTCATTTCAAAATAAAAGACACCTTGTACCATATTGGAATATTTTAATGCAGCTAATGTAGGAGATGATGTGATGTCAGCAGTGATAAAGTATATCTAAGCCAAAACTTTGTAACTCAAGATTAACTAAGTGACCATTATTGTATTTTTTGAACCACAAGGCCCACTTCAAATTCATATTTTTCCAACAATAGAAAATGCGCCTTTTGCATGTATATTGGCTGTACTTGCTGATCTCCAATCACTTTGCTATGGTACATGGCGCTCGAGAATCTATCAAAAATATTTTAGTACGACTTTAGTAAACTACAAAGCTGCACCGCTTCCTGGATTGTTAGAGCATTTTGGGTATTGTAGTCTGAAGCCTTGTGGATTAATGCTTTTTTAATGAGTAGTTGGATAGGTTTAACTTATAAGTTTAACTTATCCAACTACTTTTTTTTTAATGTATTTTTCTTTTACTAAAGAGCCAAATGCTTTGCAGTTATTTTCATTTCACTTTTTTATTTTTTTTTCAGCAAAAGCGAGTTCTATCTTTTTTTTTAAGTACCTTTCCTTGTGCAAATGTCGACAGTGACTGGAAATGGCACCTAAAAAGTCCTCAGACACAAAGGAGCATGCATTGTGAAAGGACTTAAAGGAAATCAAGGGCACATGCAGCCTATTTTAGTCCGTCAATGCAGCCCCCAGAGGAAGATTTGATGGGCCTTTTTAGCCCCTCAGCATCTGCGCCGAGAAGCAAGTTTTTACAGCATCCTCTGCTTTTATAATATGATGAATCTAGTCAATTACCCAGTCATTGTTTTCTCTGAATGCTGCAAGGCTTCAGACGGAATGCACTGCCAGAGTACAACACTGTAGTAACCCACAGTAAAACGCGATCAGTAGCAGCGGAAGAGTCACACTGGACGCGATAGCGCCGCGAAGCGGCGCGGAACGGCGTGCGCTTCCATTCGGCGCCCATGTTAACCTATGGCGTCGGTCACACCAGGCGCGAGGCGACGCGGAGCGGCGCGGAGGGTCCGCGCGGTGCAGCGCAACGTTTCGGCGTCTGGCCTATTTTGTGCGCGAGCCGCGAGCGCTCCGCGTCAATACTGGCAGGAAGTTGCATCAAAATACATGAGAAAATCCGGTTTATTTTCAAAATAGAACCAATTTTTCACAATAAAACGCCGCGATTGACAAATGTGATCATGGTTTTGTGTCTAAACAGACTGTAGAGATGAAAATATGCATACAATCAAAACACAGACATGTTCACGAGCACAGAGACACACAAAAAAGACAGATACACACAGAGACAGATCAATGAAGGGGGCACACTGGAGCGGGGCTTGGGGCTGCGTTTGAACGAGAGAGAGGCAGAGGAGCGGTTCTTCTGGGAAGAAACATCTGGTAATATTTTCAGTTTATTAATTGACCGACGGAAACACCTGCGTGCGTGCACACAGACACACAACAGAACAGAAAGACACGCACACGCGCGCACAAACCGATCAATGAAGTGGGCCGACTGCGGAGCTGGGGGGCGGGGTCTGTGTCAACAGGGGCAGAGACCATCCCCTTTTAGCAGAAACACTGGGAGATATCCTGGTTATTGACCATGATGGCAAAAAAGCAATAGCTCTAGCAGAAGCGCCTGCCGACCGTCGCGGAAACAAATCGCGTCTGGTGTGACCAATAGAGCGCCGCGCAGCGGCGCGCTCTCTGCTCCGCGCCGCTGCGCGGCGCTATCGCGTCCTGTGTGACTCCGGCGCAACACGGGGTCTGTTTTCCTACAATGTCCTCTCTAGAGGCCCCTGAAACTCAGGTGTGTGACGCTGATACAGGAAGTGTTTTAGCTCATCATTGGCATTTAGTTCAGTTCCAGATCAGAAACCTTAAAGGTTCATAGAAACATGATGGTTTTTATACCGTCTCTGAGTCTGGTGGACTTCTCATTTGGCTGTTTGTGCTGCTTTCTCACTCTGCAGTGAAAGACGCCAGCTATTGTTGTTGAGCATGTTGCTTTTCTGAGTAATCATTAATTTGCTTGACCTTCCTCCAATGTGCTTACTTAAAACTGAGGTCATTTTCAAAGGCTAATTCTCCTAACCTCTCAATATAGTAGATCTTAAACTTGCCGCGGCGTTCCCGCTGTCAATGTACAATTTGAAAGCAAACAAAGCACACTTGCAGTAATATTATTACATTTTTGGAAATGGAAATATTATCTGTCCTCCACTGACCCTGAATAGACTTGAAGGTCTGTTTATTATTTGATATGTGTGATACTGTCATTATGCTCTATTAAACATTTCATTTTTTGGGCAAAATTAAACAAAAAGAACTTTGTTTTGATCAATATAGATGAATCCCTTAGGAATACTAAAGCCCCAAGACACAGACACACTAGGCATTTAGCTTGCTAAATATGTCAAACATGCTAAATACACGAAACATGCCAAATGCACCAAAGGTGCTAAACAAGCTAAATGCGCTTGATCTGCTAAATCTGCTAAATGCACTAAACATGCTAAATATGTTAAATGTGCTAAATCTGCTAAACACGCGAAATGTGTTAAAATGCTAAACATGCTGAATGTGCTAAAAATGCTAAACATGCTGAATGTGCTAAAAATGCTAAACGTGATAAATGCGTTAAACTTGCTAAACAAGCTAAATGCGCTTGATCTGCTAAATCTGCTAAATGCACTAAACATGCTAAATATGTTAAATGTGCTAAATCTGCTAAACACGCGAAATGTGTTAAAAATGCTAAACGTGATAAATGCGTTAAACTTGCTAAACGAGCTGAATGCACTTGATCTGCAAAATTTGCTAAATGCGCTAAACATGCTAAATATGTTAAATGTGCTAAATCTGCTAAACACGCGAAATGTGTTAAAAATGCTAAACGTGATAAATGCGTTAAACTTGCTAAACGAGCTGAATGCACTTGATCTGCTAAATATGCTAAATCTGCTAAACATGTTAGATGCATTAAACGTGCTAAACGTGCTAAACGTGCTAAACGCGCTAAACGTGCTAAATATGTTAAATGCGCTAAATCTGCTAAGCATGCTAAATGTGCTAAATATGCTAAACATCCTAAATGTGCTAAAAATGCTAAACATGCTAAATGCGCCAAAAATACTAAATATGCTAATTGTGCTAAACGTGGAAACATGTTAGATCTGCCAAACATGCTAAATGTGCTAAAAGTGCTAAACACTAACACATTTGAGTCCCTGATCGGTCAAAGTTTGACCTGTAAATACGAGTTCAATGTCTGCACATTTTGTACCTTGAGCCCAAAATTGATCCTAAAAATTTGTGTAGTGAATGTGAGAATTTTGAATGCTGAACCCGAAACGCGCTTGCATGAGTTTGCATTAGGACTGTAAAGAGTAACCGAGTACTCAGATACTTGCCATCAGCTCCCAAGAATTTCAGTATGAATAATCATGATGTCCAAGACCGCAGATTCATGATCTTTAGAAATATATTAGATTGTAGTACAAATTCAATTAGGGAAGAATGTATTTTTTGCTTTGAAATTCAGAATAATGTTGGATTTGAAGTTTACTAGCTGAAAAAAGCTGAATGCACAGCACTACTGTCACCAGAAGTAAACAAATCTTCAAATTAAGTGTCGGTGAAGCTTCCTGTTTTCAAAGTAAAACTATTGGGCGTTTTTTGTTAGTTAAAAAAATGAAGTTAATCAGAAAGTTGAAGAAAATAAACTTGTTTAAAGTGACAAATGCCATGTCTTTTTGCTTTTATCATTTCTGTTGATTATGATCTTCTGATCTAAATAAAAGTATAAATGATAGTGAATTAATAAATATTATTTTAATTGAAAACGTCCATTGAAAAGACAGCTGTTGAAACATATTATATATATTATATATCTCACTGAGGGCGGTCTGAACGTGGCCTAAGACACGCCTCCCCTCCTCTTCTCGACAACCATGAAATGATCTGTCTAATCACACGTCAACTTTTTTTGGCTTTTCTTTTGCCGCCACAGCACCTTCATCATCGAGAAGCAGCCCCCCCAAGTTCTTAAAACCCAAACCAAGTTTGCCGCCACCGTGCGTCTTCTAGTCGGCGGGAAGCTGAACGTCCACATGAACCCGCCGCAGGTGAAAGCGACCATCATAAGCGAACAGCAAGCCAAGGCTCTGCTGAAAAATGAAAACACGAGGAAGTAAGTGTACAATTTATGTCTGAGAAATGTTAATGTAAAATTGATCGTTGGCTATTCTAAATTACCCTTAAGAATTCATGTGTGGTGGTTTATGGTCCTGTGATGGACTATCTGGAGTGTAGCTTAACTCTGACCTGGATGACCTTTGGGAGCCTATATAATGACTTTTAAGTTGAGTTTCGTCAGGCTAAGGCTAATCTCTGGAAAGGATCTCATCATACAGACATGACTGGAACTTGTACAATGCCTCAGAGGAATCTGTGGTGTGGCTACAGAATCCACATTTAGCCCGTTTCACAGCCTCGCTCCACATTCATCCCAGCTCGTAGAAACCTTCCAAAATGGAGGGTCAGCTTGAAAGCTGCTGGGAAATTGGGCAGACAAGAGCTGCTTGTGTCTGTTCGACCGCACAGAAGTCCCCCAGAGATAAATAAGATTTAGAGATGCTCAAAGTTTCAAACTTCAATTATGCAGCGAGTCGACGTTCGCTCTCTGAGCCTACATTAGTGTAATTCAGCTGGATCATTTACGCCACTCGAGTGCATCACAACAGCCGGATAAAGTAATTAACTTGCTGTCTAATTGCCTCTCTTTCAGTGACAGCAGTGGGGAAATTCTTAACAACAATTGTGTGATGGAGTACCACCAAACCACAGGCACTCTCAGCGCCCACTTCAGGAACATGGTAAGCAAACAATCCGGACGACTCATGAATATGGATCCGGCAGAAACGCCCTCTTACTCCTGTTACACAAGCTGAAGGGCAAGAAAAGTTCACCTGAAATTCTAATGAGGCTTCCTCTCCATATTTCTGCAGCTTTGTGGCCTCTTTTGCTTCTTCTGGTGTCAATTATTAACTACTTTAAGAAAATATGAATGTTTAGAAGTTGATACTTGAAAGAGACACGAGTGAATTATTTGCCACTTGTTTTGTTTAATGCTGGGAAAGGAGGTTTTAAACCATTAAATGTCAATTTAGTGATTTTATGTATTTAAAACAAATAAACAGAACGGAAGATCCTTTTCTGTATTTGAGTGAACCTGGATATGTTGAAAGAAGACTTAAAGGCAACGTAAATGTTTTGTAGCATAATTTATACCATAGATATTTGAAAGGGTTTTACAGATAAGATGATTAAAAATTACATTATAGTTATAAGGATTATAAGTATAAATATTGAAGAGTAAAATCATAATTAAAACCTAAAATTAAAAAAAAAAGTCAAATCATTAAAACAACTCAAAACGCACTAAAATTTAAAATTGCTAATTCATTATTATAAATTGAAAAAAGCATTATTAAAACCTCAAGCATAATAAAATATCAGAAAACTAAACCTATAAATAAATGAATTTAAAACATAATACTGTCGAAATGTGGTTAAAAATTAAAATCAAACTAAATTATAAAACAGTGAAATCATAATTAAAACCTAAAAAAAAAACCCCGAAGTTTAAACGAGTAAAATTATCGTTCAAACTTCAATCAGAATAAAATCTAAAATAGTAAAATCATAAATAATACTTAAAGCATCATGAAATACAAAATTAAAATTCAAAAATACATAATCATATATAAAATTCAAAACAAAAACTTAATTAATGTAAAATTATAATTACAACCTGAATTATAACAAAAAATAAAATACAAAACAATAAAATCATAAGTAAAACATTAAAACATAATAATACATAAAACTAAAATTATCATAAAAAATGAAAAACCCATACCTTATAATCATAAGGAAAACAAAATGAGCCATAAAATAAAATTAGTAAAAATAAATAAATGAAACTTAAATAGAAAAAAGTCTAAAAAACTAAACAGTAAAGTTATAAAAAAAAAATCTGAAACAAAATAAACCATAAAATATAAAACTGTAAAATCACAATTAAACATTAACAGAAAAGCTCCAAAAGTATTAAACAATACAATTTAAAAACGTTAAAAAAATCATAATTAATTTTTTTTTTTACAAATTTAAATATTCGAACAGTAAAATCATAATTAAAAAATTAAAACAAAATAAAACGTAAAAAGTAAACCAATAAAATCATACCCAAGCTTAAAATAACATAAATCAATAAAATAATAATGAAAATCTGAAGAAAATGAAATTAAATATTATAAAAAACTGTAAAATCTTAATTAGACATTTCCAGAGAGCCGGACTTTCAGCTGAAACACAGGGAGCAAAAAAAAAAAAAAAGAGGAACTTTTTGTTTGACATTATGTGGACAATTATTTTGATTATTTTAGCCCCATTAAATAGAAAACTGTGATTATTCCACTGTGTAGTCTAATCACTTTACCTTAAACTATATACTCACTGAGCATACATGTACTCTTTTTGCTGGAGTGATGCACCTCCTATTAAAAATACAGTAAAATTAATCAAATCTGAACACACAACAGTAATACGTTTAATTAAATTAGCTAAAAAATCAAAGATCATTCTCTTTTATTCTGATTTGTAACCCAAACTTTGTGTCATTAGAACCCTTCACAGATAAAATCTCAAAGTTCTTAACATTAGAAAAGAAGAAAAGCATTAATAAAACATGAGCGGTCCTGTGTCAGATCCGATTATTGCTGACTCTCGTGTCGCTGCCGTGCAGCATCTTCATTCTCGGTCACGGGGGAGCGCTGGCTCGGCTTTGCACGCAGGCCTGACGCGCAGACATGTACGACATGTTTGCCGGGCTTCACAACAGCTCCGGCAGGAACGCGCCGTGTCATTGATGTTGGTAGCAACAATGCCCCAGAGCCCCCCCTGGATATTGTTGGTTCAGCAGTCTGACTCGCAGTGAATTATGCATGCGCTCCAGCCGTTCTGTGTAATATGTGTTTACATCTCATCTCTCGTTTAGTCTCTGAAGAGGATCAAACGATCGGACAGAAGAGGAGCAGAGTCGGTTACGGAGGAGAAGTTCACCATCCTGTTCGAGTCCCAGTTTAGTGTTGGAAGCAATGAACTAGTCTTTCAAGTGAAGGTGAGGCGGTGCAGAAAGTGGCTTCAACACAATGAACACAACTATTTTTATTTCCATCAACAATGTATATTTATGCAAACCAGATCTTCTTGTTTCCCTCAACGTGTCGCTCTTTTGTTTTCTCTGAACAGACTCTATCGCTTCCTGTCGTTGTGATAGTTCATGGTAGTCAAGACAATAATGCCACGGCTACAGTGCTGTGGGACAACGCTTTTGCAGAGCCGGTGAGTTTGTTTGCGTGTGCACGAACATATCTGGTCTGTAACTCTGATGCAACAAAACTTTCATTGTTGTCTATTATTTCATTTTCTGCTTTAAATATATATATATTAAATATTGTATTGCAAAACTAATATGCGACTTAAAATGGTTTTTCTTTATGTAAATGTTGGTTAATTGATTAGCATGGTTTGACTGTATGTAAGAACTGGATTTCCATTCCAAACAGGAAGTAGCCGGTGGCTCCACAAAGATAAAATCCCATTGAATTCTATTAAAATAAATAGCGATAACTCAGTTCTTATGAATCTTTTTTTCATGATATTTGCTCTATATTCCAAGTTATTCAAGTAATAACGTTGCTGCTATAAGTGGTTTGATTGACAGATTGTGTGTAGCCTACTTTCAAGTGATGGGGTGTGGCTCTCCAACTAGCTCTCTTCTGATTGGTGAGAGAGGTTGTCATAGAAAAGATGACTCGGACCAATCATTACTTACTGACGATTTCTGGCTCCAACATGGCATCATCTGTAAACATGATGAGTCAATGGACTACATTTGGGTCGGAGCCGGAGGTTAGACAATTTTTTATTGCTGAGCTGGTATTTTGAGCATTTCTATTGTAAAATGGACCCCGTCTCAAACTGGCGGCCCGCGGGCCATTTGCGGCCCCCGCCTTAATATAAAAGTTCAATCTCTACTAAGCAATATCTTCTTCATGTCCTCGCTGCTTTGATGATAGCTTGTTTCAGCTTTCTCTTTGCTTTTGTCGTTGGATCTGGTCATCACAAAACTCCCTAGCAACAGTTGCTAATGACGTGAACTCCTGTCGTTTCACAGGAAGATATTGCTTAGTAGTACATAGACATTGACAAATGTTCAATAAAATTGCTCAGTAGACATAGAGAATGGACCAAAAACATAAGTAGTGGACGCAAAAACATATTTTTGGCACAAATGGAGCCCCATACGACTCAGACTCCGCCTTCATTGAGTTTGAGAAAAACCTTATCTTTAATAGTATTGAGCCGTAACCTTTGGCGGCCCTCATCTGTTGTAGGCCCATTGAAACATGGAATAGTCGGGGCGGAGCCGCTACAGCCACCGGTTGATTGGCTGAAGGTGATGACAACATTAGAAAGCGCTCATTTAAGCTAACGTTTCCATTCGTCGTAGCCGTCCGCAATCTTCTCTCTAACAACAATAAATTTCTGTTAAACACAATGTTCAAAAAGTGCTGCAGGATGACCTCCATTGCTGTCGATCAATCTACAATGACTCGATGACACGCTAGCGGTCTACACGCATGTGCCGTGAAAACAAACCGCTCAGTGGAAGCGAGGCGTCACTGAGTGGAAACGCTCATCAGCATTAACTGGGCCGTACGGTACTACTCCTTACCGCACCGGACCGCTCAGTAGGGTTATGGGTGATGTCACACTCTTTCGGTTCAGTTCCCTTATACAGTCAGTGGTTGTGACACAGATTTGGCAGATGATCACTTTAATTACATACAAAATACATCTTAATTTGTTATGCAATTTAAAGTCCCACTCCAACTATTTATTTTTTTCTGTTGTCTTTTAGTTGTGGTTTTGTATCTTTTTTTTTTTTTTTTTTTAGCAAAAATGTTGCTTTTGAAGACATATTTTCTACAGAGCAGCAGGAGCTCATTAGATATTTGCCTCTGGATTGTGGGCGGGGCTGTTGTCTACGCTGATATCCCAGCATGCCTTTGTTTCTCCCGTTAGTGTACAACCCTATTCTCACATGAGCATAAAAAAATAAATAAATAAAAAAACCGGTGAGCAATACTGGAAAATGACAGGAATTTTTTTGTTTTCATGTGGATTTAGAATTGGAGCGGAGAAGGAAGACTTTTGTTCCACTCAAGCTTTTTTTTTTTTTTTGCTTCTGAACCATCACAGTTTAAATCTTAAATTCTTTTATTTATGTCCTCCATCATGAGAAAAATGCTTCAAAAACATAAAAAAAAAAACTTGGAGTAAATCATTTGAATCTGCTTCCTTCTCAGCATCTTTACCAAATCCATCCTTTCGTGTTCCCGCAGGGACGAGTGCCTTTCCTTGTGCCAGACAAAGTGCTTTGGCCTCAGCTTTGCGATGCCATCAACATGAAGTACAAAGCCGAGGTGCAGAGCAACCGCGGCCTGTCGGAGGAAAACCTGGTCTTCCTTGCTCAAAAGGCCTTCAGCAGCTCCAGCAACAATCCTGACGACTACCGGAGCATGACAATGACCTGGTCACAGTTTAACAGGGTCGGCAGCCTTCGAGTACCTTCTGATCCTTTAGGCACACACCGAGTTAAAAGACAGAAATCTCTGTTGGTGGTTTTGTGAATGAATTTGTATTTTTTCCTTTTTGTTTCTTTTTAAACCCTACTGGCGAATTTATGTAAGACATTTCAACCACATGTTCAGTTTTCATAGAATTCTTCGAAGCAACTTTGATATTCATACAGAGAAATGTTTCTTGCTCCGTTTGCACTCCCCCCCTGCAGCATTATTCCATGGTCAACTTGAGTGAGGGTGCTTCATTGGTAAACCAGTCTTTATCTTAACAGGCCTGTTTGTCCTCTTTGAAAAAGGCTGGGGGGGCTTCATTTGCTAGTTCAAAGTAATCGTCGAGGACAGATGTTACACTCCCATTAACCACACAAAAAAAGGAAAAAAAAACATTTATGTGGTAGCTGCTTGAGAAATGAACGAGCAATAAACGAGTAAATGAAAAGCGGAAAGGGTTGTAGATGTTAGGAGTGTCGTTTTTATTTTCCTCTACCTTTTTTTTTTATGGTGAATCTGAATCTTTACTCCTGCAGGAAAGTTTACCAGGAAGGAACTTTACATTTTGGCAGTGGTTTGATGGCGTCATGGAGCTCACCAAAAAGCATCTGAAACCACATTGGAATGACGGGTAACATATTGACTTATTTAGTTCACCGTTTTTGGCTATAAAGGGTATAAAAGCAAAAACTATTGTCTATTTAAAATCTAATGCTCTAAATGAACTGTTTCCTGTTGTGTCTAGAATCCTAAAGCTCCCCCTCTCGGTCTTCCATAGCAACCTGCTCTTACTGGTCGAATGAAGAGCATTGGATGAGGAAGACATCTGAATGTCTGTTTATATACATATACAATTTTCTTCTTTTTGTAGAGCTATTTTGGGCTTTGTCAACAAGCAGCAGGCTCAGGATATGTTAATGTCCAAACCCAACGGCACTTTCCTTCTGCGCTTCAGCGACTCTGAGATCGGAGGGATCACGATTGCATGGGTGGCAGAAAACCCCAACAAAGCAGGTACGGCTGCGAGAGGCCTTCGTTTCAGCGGAGGCAGCCGCTGAAAAGGTTAATAGTCTCGTTATCGCTGACCGCTCTGCTCACGGAGGAATGCGAGCCGGCGCTTGATGACCTGGGATTGTTCGCTTTGATTTCATTCGGGGAGGGTCAGAGCTCGATTCATTTGCGAGATTTTTTCTTGTATTATTTCTGCTGCCAGTTCAGCTTTTGTTGATCTGGATTCTGACCGTAACATTACAGCTGTTTGGTTACAGCAGACTGGAATAGAAAAGGATCAGGTGAAGGCTGTGGCTCGACTTTTAAAGTCATGTTTTGCTTTTGTGACATTTTTCTGATGATGGTGGACAAATGTAAAGAAAATGAAATTGAAATTGTTGTAAATCAGGAGAAGACAAAAAATGCAGAAAAAGAGCTGATTTCTTGATGTAGAATAAAATTAGTCTCCGAGTTGTGAGAAAAAAAGGTAACCACAGAGCAGGCCCGCCCCCATTTCCCATCATCACTCTGTTTATGTGCTCTCCTACTAGCTTACATCTCCTCACATCTAGGGGTGGGGGAAATAGGATTATAAATTACATCTATATACACACATATATATTTAAAGTATTAGAGCTATGGACTTTACTGCATTAACGCACGCGAATATATAAACTCGATATAACGTGTTAATGCTACTTAACACAACTGATTAACATAATTTGTGTCACCATCTTTGCTTTCTGCTGACTAAGTTTTTAGAGTTCTGCTGATCTTACTGTAGATGTGTTTCTTGTCCACTCAAATTACATTTTTGGGTTAACGCTTGATACATTTAAAATTTCAGAAAATAAAAATAAAGGAAACGTTTTTTTTTCTGGCCTTTTTTTGTTCAAAAGCCACATATTTTGTACCCAGTAAAACATTGGGATT
This sequence comes from Oryzias javanicus, assembly GCA_003999625.1. Classification (NCBI taxonomy): domain Eukaryota; kingdom Metazoa; phylum Chordata; class Actinopteri; order Beloniformes; family Adrianichthyidae; genus Oryzias; species Oryzias javanicus. The sequence goes on from CM012444.1 coordinate 19,984,361, forward strand.
ATTAGTGATCAATCACAACACAACAGTGTGATTAATCTGATATTTTTTTTAGTTGGTTGACAGAATTAATTAAAAAGAAATGTTCTAAATGTAAATTTTTGTCTGTAATTTCATATTGTGATTATTCATAATAAGTTAAGATAAGGGGTCAAATACTGTTTAAAAAAAAAAAGTAAATTGCGATTAATTTTTTCCCAGTTTGCAATTAATTAGTTAATTTTTTTAATCGATTCCCAGCCCTAATATATGTATAGTATAATTTACCTAAATAATATAATTTAAAGTAAAACTAACACCCAGAACTAAACGTAGTCACCGTCACACAGACCCGTTCACACACACATATTGGCTCAGCTGCCAAACACCGGCGCCAACCCTCCACTAGAGGTAATTTGGGGTTCAGTGCTTTGCCCGAGGACATTCGACACACGGGCGGGCAAGGAGAGGGAACGCACCCGCAATCTTCTGATCAGGAGTCGACAGCCCTACCGCTGCTCCACACATACGCAAAGCGCCGCGGTCCTACGCAGTCGGCTCACATTGTGCAGTGATAGTTTCAGTGTCTGGTCTATTATTTGAGGGGGATCACTCGCGGTCCGCGTCAATTCTGGGGGACAGTTATGGCAAGACAAATACGAAAATCTGGTTAATTTTTAAAATATATCCATATGTTATGTTTCTTGAGAAAATGAATCACATTCAGCTTTACAAAGTAACTTTATACATTTGTTAGGCCTTTTCATTTATATCAATACACAAAAAGTGCTCAATTTCGAACAAATCTTTTATTTTGAAAAACAACCGTTTTCGCTCAGCTACACCTTTGAGCACTTTTGCTGTAAAGTTTAGTTAAGAGGCTAAATGTCTGAACAGTCTTTTATTTTGAAAAATCTGAAACCAGCACGACACAACACGGTTACATTTTGGTCTCTTGATCGCTAAAAGTAGGACAGGGGCGTGCAACACGAGAAAAGTTATGCATAAACGTTTCTTTGCAATTGAATAAAGGATAAGAGCAGAAATCAAACAACAGAAGGAAAAGAGTTTAAAGAAACCAACAGACGAGCAGGACTCTAAACAACTGGATTTATGGCAACAGGTGACTCCCACACACTGAGCCTGGTTGCATAATATTCATAACATTAACTGGCAGAAGATGTTACCAGAGTTCCAAAGTATAGTGGGAATATTTAGTAAACATTCACACTATAGTGATTCTGCTGCTCCTTTCTATGTTTTTCTGCACGTAAAAACTCAAACTTTCAGCAATTTTTGGTATCAAAACGTTCAGCTTGTTCAGGACATTCCTGCTTAGAATTTTGGTGTTCGCTAACTTTATAGTTTTTGAAAACTTTATAGCAAAATATTAACAAAATGTAAATGAATGAGAAAGTCTTCAAATTCCAAAATTTAAGTAGATTAGCAACAAGCCTTTAAATGTATTCATGGATATCTTTTCATCTTATATACAAACTTAAAAAAATAGGATTTTAGCTAATATTTTAGCAACATGCTAACTTTTTAGGATAATTTGTTATCTACTGGGGTTTTTAGTCTAACTTAGAATTCAGCGTCTATTTTAGAAACATGCTAATGTTTTTGGCTAATTTTGTTATCCAATGGGTTTTTTTTAAGCTAATTTAAAGTTTAGCCTATATTTTCGCAACTGGCCAACCTTTTAAGATAATTTGTTATCTACTGGGGGTTTTTAGTCTAATTTAGAGTTTAGCTTCTATTTTAGCAACATTTTTGGCTAATTTTTTATCTACTGGGGGTTTTTTACGCTATTTTAAAGTTTAGCTTCTATTTTCGCAACTGGCTAACTTTTGGCTAATTTGTTATCTACTTGTTTTTCTAAACTAACTTGGAGTTTAGCTTCTATTTTACCAACAGGCTAATTTAATTTTCTGAAGAATTTTATGCTATTTTGCAGTTTAACTAGTATTTAAGCAAAGAGCTAGCTCTATTTTTTTATTTATTTTTTTGGCTAATTTAGAGTTTAGCTCATATTTGGGCAACACACTTAATGTTTGAGCAAAATTGGCATGTATTAGAGATTATACTACAAATTTTTCAGAAATTTAGGTCAACTTTAGCGATCTGATAGTTCTGTATCAAAATTTGCAAACAGTTTTTTGCATTTTCAGCAAATTTCTTCAGCAATTAAAGTAAATTACGTCGCCATTTTCAGCAAAACGCTTCAGCATCTTTCACTAATTTCAGTTAGAAGCATTATCGCAGGAAATGCAACTTTTCAAGCTAATTTGTTGTCAAGTTTGCTGTCACTTTGTTATTGTCAGTTTTTTCCAATGAGATGTTTTCATCTGCTCCTGATTCACAACAATTTGAATAAAGAAATGCTCAGAAATGCAGCTTGTAACTTAATTGTACAGAAAACCAGCCAAATATCTACAGAAGAGCAACATTCTCTTTGTTTACATTCAGCCTTTGGCAGTAATTCTCGATGCATTTGTGGTTCTCTCCTAGGCGAGCGAATGGTTTGGAACCTCATGCCGTACACAACCAAAGACTTCTCCATTCGCTCGTTGGCTGACAGGATCAGCGACCTCAACCACTTGCTGTTCCTCTACCCCGACAAACCCAAGGACGAGGTTTTCTCCAAGTATTACACCCCGCCACTGTGTGAGTATGAGCAGACGGCTCAGAACCGTCTCGATTTAGCTGCTGTTGATTCTCCAGACCCGATAGTAATCCCGCTGTTTCTCTTCAAGCCAAAGCGGTGGACGGTTACGTGAAGCCGCAGATCAAACAGGTGGTGCCCGAGTAAGTATCTCCGTTTCGTCTTTGCCTCCTTTTCTTCTTTCCACGCGCCACATTTTGACTCTGAAGTACCATTTAGAGGTAATCACCAAATACTGGGCCCTGAATTCAGATCAACCATTAGTTAGCCGTTAGACTTGGAGGAGGCCAATTAAGGACGGCAAGGGGTTCCTGAGCGAGCCTGCCCTCCACTCATAATTAGAGTTAGGCTCGTTAGTTAGTAAGCCGCGCTGCCTGCCCGTCTCCGCGGTCGGTTCTCCCGCTGCAGGGAGAGCGGCTGTAATGATGCAGGAAGGCCTGCGAAACATGCCGAAGATCGTTGCTTAGGCAACCAGCCTCATTGGCTTTTTAACCTGTGTGCGTGCAGCTTCGCTACACCTAATCCAGACCCGGCGTGCGGAAACCCAACCTACATGGATCAAGGTGCCTCGCCAGCTCCCGTCAACCACCATCACCCCTATAACATGTACCAAAATATGTAAGTTAAAAAAAAAAAAGTCTGATTTTTCGTTTAAAACGTGATCTAATTCTGCTTTATTTCCTGCCGCAGAGGAGACCCCATCTTAGATGCGGAGGGAGATTTTGACCTCGATGACACGATGGACGTGGCGAGGCATGTGGAGGAGCTTCTGCGGCGGCCCGTAGAGAGCCAGTGGGGGGGCCAGCAGTCCTGACCCCTTGACTTTTTGACTCGGAGCACCACCAAACAAATCCTGCCAACAAACTCGCCCCCCTCACATTGACATGGTTCTATTCCATTCGTCTCTCCTTTTTATCATATTGCTATAATGTGAAATTGTTAATAATGGTTGTGATTTATTTCTTTCTTTTTAACATGCATGTTAGTGATTTCTTTGTGTTTTTAAAAACCGTCTAGGGAATATGCAAAACCCACAATGTTACAGTATTGTTAAAAAAAAAAAAAGAAGAAGAAGAAGTTCACAAAGAGCATGCATTATGAAATGATTTGAAATCCAATCAAAAAGATTCTACTGTATGATGTTATTTTAAGAGTGGAACGCTTTGATTTCACATTTTCTGCTTTGTAAATGGGCAAGCGATGCTTTGACAGTCCTCTGCCCTCAGATGAAGGAGAAACGTTAACGTGGATTTATTATTATTATTATTGTTATTATTATTATTATTATTTTAGCTTTTGCTCTGCAGCGAGTCATTGCTCGTCAGTTCTTATACACTAACCTGAGAGCAGCGGCGCTCTTCGCTCTCTCGCCGCTGACGGCACAGACATCCGCACACGGTACATATGCACGGAGATCCGTTCTGATCTGTTCACCAGCTGCAAAGGCGAAGGAGTGTATGCACCTCCCTCGCTCTCTCTCTCTCTCTCTCTCTCTCTCTCTCTCTCTCTCTCTCTCTCTTCTCTCTCTCTCTCTCTCTCACAGGGCTATCCGTCTTCTGTTTGTACACAGAAATGCAAATCCAAGCATTTACCCAGCATTCCCTGCCCGTCCTCTCAGGTCCCTGCGCCGCCCCCCTCTCATCGACGCTACCTCGCACTCGTCCGTCGTCGCAATCAAAAGATGTCCGATCGGTGGGAAAAGACGCTGCTTTTACAATCTACGACGTCAACTTCTTTGTCTAGTTTTCATCCACAAACATCGTTTTAAAACAACCAGGCGCCTCAGGAATAAATTGCTTACATAACCAATAAAGCCAATTGAAATAAATAAAACTATATTTAGAGAGAATAATACTTATTTTATCTTTCTTAGGTCTATATTTATTGTTATTTCCCCCCTGAATGAATGTAAGCTCTTTAAATGAAGGTATACAAATAATGAAGTTTATTTGGCAATCACTAAAAAAAATAATAATTTATGATGCATTTACATGTTTTTATGAAATATTCAGATGTTTATAGAAATATGTGCTCATCTTTTCTTCTCCTCTTTTCCGTCGTAAAAATCTGGGCAGTGTTGATGTGACCCCATGGTTCTCGTCTCCGTTTCCACCGTAGACTGTGCTTTTCTCAACATTCTAGATGGCGCCGTGTCTCGTTTGTCGTTTGTATGTTTCATGGTTGTGGTTTTGGTTTTATCACTTGGAAGGTTTTTTTCCGAGGATCACAGCTGTGGAGTGGAAAGGCATAAAATGAAGTTTTATAAATAAATTCAGGTAAATCTGATGAAGTTTGCTGGATTTTCTGTTTTTTTTTTTTTTTTTCTTCAGGCGTTTATTGATTTCTCTGAAAATAATGAGTCAGGAGCAACTCACTGCTATGATCTCATTAAATTAAGCAACTGTGTTGCCATGCATTTTAAGCAACTCGTTGGAGATCAGAATACTAATTATAATGCTGCTTATATGTAGGAATTGTTCATGGGAGTCGAAAACTGAACACGCAATATGAGCACAGAGGGAAATTTGTTTAAAAAAAATACATAGATTAGCTAAAAACTATCTTGGATGAGCTGATGCTCTGTTTGAAATATAAAAAATGAGGTCTCCACTTTAAAAAATTCATGAAGTGTTGCTGAAAATTTCAGAATTGACCCCATTTGACTCTTTTCTGCCATCTGGTGGAGAAGAGAAGTACTGCAGCCGTTCTGCTTGTGCGTCTCACTTTAAATGTCATTTGTGACTCGTGTCCTGGCTGGCAAAGATAACAAAATCTAATTTATGTGGGGCTGAATGAAATGTGAGCATTTATTGCTTAAATGGTTTTTATTATCTGTTTTCAAAGGTCAGGAATTTTTCAAGAGCTCAGCTAGTTATAGAGGTTGATTGGAGTGTGTTTAGGTTGTGTTCAGGCGGCGAGTCAAAGAGTAAATGTGAGTTTTTTTATACAGCAGATCATTTTAAAAGGATGATTCAATGTTAATTCTTTAAAATACAAAGTAGTTGCATAATGGTTCATTTCAAAATAAAACCTCAATTTAAGAGGAAGTTATTTTGAATAACAAACGAAATATTCTGCCAATATTTTTTTTTTAGACTGAAATTAATTTTTTATGTCAATAAACTTTTTTTTGTGTGTGGTAAATTTAAAAGTATGTTTTTTGTAATGGCTTAAAAGTTTACCAATGGTTAATTTCAAAATAAAACCTCAATTTAAATATGAAATGGTTTTTAATGATAAAAAAACAAATGAAATATTCTGTCAATATGAGATTTTCTTCTCTCAGACTGATATTCTTCTTTTTTCTTCATGTCAAACATATTTTCTGCAGGTTATTTATGGTAAGCATTTTCTTTTTGTCCAATAATAAAAGTATAATTACTGTTGGAATGGTTTAAAAGTATCTGCACAATCGTTGATTTCAAAATAAAACCTTGATTTAAATATAAGATAGTTTTAAAAAGTGAAAAATTCCAACGATGATATTTTTTTTCTCAGAACAAAATAATTGTTTTTTCTTCACGTCATTGAACATATTTTCTGTTGTTTATTTAGTAATGTTAAAAGTATCACTCTTAACCCGGATTAGTTGAGTTTACTAGAACTGAGCGTTCGATTAATTAGAGCTGAAAAAAAGGATATTTTAATTCTTAACCTTTCTTAAGGATGTAGCTGTCTCTCTGGGGAAAATCTTCTTTGTTTTTCTTTATTTTCAACATTCAAAAAAATGGCAAACCGTTTCCTTCAAAAACAGTTTGATATAAGCTCCGCCCACTCTTGCAGGAACTTAAGTGATCTGTACAGAAAATATTTAGTAACATTTAAAACTTTAATATTTCAAACAATAAATGTATTAAAGTAATGATGCTAAACTAAAAAGTATAATGAATGATTCCTTAAAATTGTAATTACAGCTAAAGTCACTATAGGGTTTACACTATATTTACTGTTGGATTGGCTTAAAAGTAAAGTATGTGCACAATGGTTACTTTCAAAATAAAACCTCAATTTTAAGAATAAATAGTTTTTAATAACAGATGAAATATTCTTCCACTATAAGGTTTATTTTTTTTCTTTATATCAATAAACATATTTTCTGTGATCTGTTTTTGATAAAACCGATTTTTTTTTTACCAATAATATTAAACAAGGATTATTGTTATTGCGGTTTTTAAACAAAGTAGTTGTAAACTGGTTACTTCAGCAATAAAATCTCAAATTTCTTTTAGAAAAAACGTTTTTTGATTAACAAGTGAAATATTCTGCCAACGTAAGATTTTCTATTTTCAGATTGAATTATTTTGGTTTTTTTTAAATTAATGGGTAAACATCTTTTCTATGGTTTGCTTTATAAATATCTTTGTAAATATATTTGTTTTTGATAAGGATATTAAAAGGATTATTATTGTTGGAATGGTTTGAGAACAAAGTAATTGCACGAGGGTTAATTTAAAAAAGAAGAGTTTTTATCGACAAATGAAATATTCTACCATTATAAATTATTATTATTTTAAGAAAATAAGCCCATCTTCTGTGATTAGCTTTTAGTAAATAGACTTTTTAGGAGAATAATAAACAATGATTATTGTTGGAATGAGTAAAACACAAAGTAGTTGCACAATGAGCCAGTTCAAAATAAAACCCCAAGTTTTAAGAAAATATTTTTATTGACGAGTGAAATATTCTGTTAATATAAGATTTTCTTCTCTCAGAAAGATTTTTTATTTACGAAAGTAAACATATTTTCCTTTTTTTTTTTTTTTTTTTTGATAAATAAAACTTTTTTCTGATAATAAGCGAAGATTATTTTAGGAATGGTTGAAAAAAAGTTACAATGGTTCCTTTCAAGATAAAACCTCAATTTTATGAGGAATGTCAAATAATAAACAACATATTCTGCTCAAAAGTATCTCATTTTTCTCAGAGTGAAATTGTTATTTACGTGTCTTTATTTAAGTAAACATATTGATTTTCTGTGGTTTATTTATGGTAAGTTGATTTTTTTTGCCAAAAAATGAAACGTTTCTGTCCGTGCAACACAAATGTGGATTTCACATCACTGATGGAAACAAACCGGTCAGAATAGAGACTTCGTGAGATCAAACAGTTGCAGCAAAATGTGAGAATTTTCTTTGACATACGAGCTTACATGTTAACAGAAGGACATCAAGAATTAAAATATCATAATTTTTACATATAATTTTTTTGTGAACTAACTGGGCAAACAGTTGAATTACTGCTTCCTCTAAAATTATTTTCAGTACATGCGAGTCACCACTAGATGTCAGTGACGTCCCATAAATGTGACTTCCATGAGGATGTTTTTCATTCTCATTTACAAACTGATTTTCCTCTCATTAGAAGCTTCTGCTTCTTTCATTTCCAAACTCCAGCTGACGGTGACCTGAGATGACACCTTGAGTTTTATTCTGAAAGGGCTTCTGCAAGGTGTCGAATGTGGTGGACCGTTTTGGGAAGAAAAGGTCCCGCCTCTCATGTGGTCACAGATTACTGAATTTGAATATTTTGTTATTCACTTGTTATGATGGTTGCCGAGGGAGTTCAGGATGTAAACAGACTTGTGGCAAACTTTTAGCTTCCGTTATTGAATTTGAAGTTTTACCTGTGAAGGGGGGTGTAGCGGTTAACACCCTTGCCCTGCAGCAAGAATGCCCTGATTTGAATCCCAGCTGGGACCCCTCTGCGTGCCCACTTCCTGCCACAGTCCACAAAAAAAACCATACCTTATAGGTTAAATTGTATCTCTAAATACTTTAATACAAACCAAAAAAAAAAAAAAAAAAAAAGGTTGTGGTTCATTCATGGTTTCAGTTCCCCATTGACTCAGGAAGCAAAATAAGGAGGAAACAAACGCTATACTACCCAGCATTCAACGGGAACTCCCTTTAATGACATTTAAATTTACCTGATCCTTTAGTTATTAAGTTTAGCATCTTCTCCTGAAGTTATTAGCTAAAGCTAACAGAAAATGTGCAAAAATACGCTCCCTAAATAATGAAAAAAACATTGTGTTTTGCTTTTATTTTGAAGAATTTGATAAATCAGTGATAGTCAGACTGGAGGGATGGGTATTTTTGAGGTGAGCAGGATCCAATAATCTGCACCTGATATGGGTGCAGCAGGATGGAAGCAGCCATGTCTGACATCCTGCCACAGGAAACTAAAGAAAACCTCACTGACAAAAACAACCCATATTTTACAATGACTTTGCAGCTTTACGCTGTTTGTTTTACTTTCTTTTTCAGCCAAAATTCAATTTACTGAAGTCAAAAAGAACGAGATGAGATAAAAGTTGGAACAATCGTTCAAATCGGATCCAGATAAACTCGTCGGAGAGGCATTAGAGCGAGACGGCTTGCCTGAGAGTCCAGGCTTTTAAAAGCAGAAGTTTGACTAAATTATTTCTGAGAATGCATAATGCATGACATGAAAGAAGGGGGAGCTGGGAATGAGTGAGGACAAGGAACCCGGCTTCTTCTACAAAAGAAACTAACAAAAAGTTGAATTGTCAATAATCCATATTTTTTTACAATTATTCTTTATTTAGAGTGTAAACACGCCCATCTGACCTCTCAAAGGTCTCTTAGCACTTGTCGAAAAGCAAACCCAGAGATTGTGTTTTGGCTTGAACGCCTCATCTCCACCAAGGTGGGTGAAAAACAGTCGGATCCTTGAATGAAATCCCAAACTCCTGGACGGTTCCTCCCTCTGATGGATTGAGCCTCACAAAAACACCACCGCCTTCCCTCCACAGAAAGAACGATGGCGCTCTGAGAGGGGCGGGACGTCATAAACGTTGACCTTCACCTCAAATTTGGATTTTTGGACATCGTTTTTAGCATCAATGGAGGCTAATTACCACAGAAACAAAAGCTAAAAAAGAAGTAAAACTTTTTAGCAAAGAAAAAAAAAAAACTGATGAGTCATGCTTAGCAGGGATGTAAAATGATTGTTTTTATCTTGTTTACTAGAAGTTTAAAGCAGCTAATAGGTTGTTCCTCATTTATTGACTTTTTATCTTCTTTTTTAAAGTTAAATGTCATATTTTTTATTGGTTCTCTTCTATAAGTAACAAAATGATAATTATAGGGAGATTTCAGCCATTATATTGTCATTTTTTACTCACATTTTGTCCAAACATAATTTTTAGCATCAATAGTGGCATAGAGGATGCTAATTACCATAAAAAACAGTAACAGTAAGTGGAAAATCAAGGGAAAATTTGTTGCATTTTTTAAGCTTTTTTCTCGCAAAACACAGACAAATAACTGATGAGTCATGCTTAGCAGAGATGTAAAATGACTGTTTTTGTTTTGTTTGTGCCAATGCATCATATCTGAATGATGCATTTACAGATCTGAGTGGATATTAGGTTAATAAAATGATTATCTTGAATGTTATGAATGTTTTCCGCCTTCATTTCCTCAATTTTTTTGTTTTTTTTTTCAACTTTTATCTCATCCTTTTCAAGTCAAATATCATATTTTTATTGGTTTTCTTCTAAGATTATTATTCAATAAGTAATAAAATATTATATTAAACTCATTATGTTGCATTTATATTTTGTCCAAATTGATGTTCAACAATAAAACATTTTTAAAACATAATTTTTAGCATCAATAGTGACAAATAAGATGCTAACTATTATAAAAACAGTAACTAAAAAGAAGTGAATGGAAAATCGAGGAAATATTTTTGCCTTTTTTACGTTTTCTTCTCTTTTTCTTAGCACAGAGATGTACAATGACTATTCTTGTGTTGCTTTTTTCCACCTTCATTTCCTCATTTTTTTACTTTTAGTTCTTCTTTTTTGAGTCAAACGTCATATTTTTAATGGTTCTCTGATAAGATCGTTCTCCTATAAGTAACAAAATGATGATAATAGGAATATGTAATGAATTATGTTGCATTTATACTGTCATTTTTGATTTACATTTTATCTCAAATGTATGTCTAAAAGTTTTGTCCACATTGATAGACGGAAATGTTGATTTTTGTTAAATTATATTTTAGCATCAATAGTGAAAAACAGGATGCTAATTAATAAAGAAAGTTAATGGAAAATTGAGGAAAACATTTTGCAATGTTGAGGTTTTTTTCTCTTTTTAGCAAAACAAAGACAAATAACTGATGAGTCATGCTTAGCAGAGATGTAAAATGACTGTTTTTATTTTGTTTGTGCCAATGCATCATTCAGATATTATGCATTTACAGATCTGAGAAGCTATTAAGTTAATAAAATGATCATCCTGGATGTTATGATTCATTGATGGAAGTTTTCTGCCTTCATTTCCTCATTTTTTTAATTGTATCTTCTTTTTTCAAGTCAAACGTCGTATTTTTAATGGTTCTCTTATAAGATCGTTCTTCTGTAAGTAATAAAATGATAATAATGGAGATATTTAGCTAATAATGCTGCATTTAGTGTCATTTTTAATTTATGTTTCGTCCAAAATGTATCTCCAAATTGATGTACAAAAATTTGAATTTTTTAACATGATTTTTAACATCAATAGAGACAAATGGGATGCTTTTATAAAAGTACTAAAATGAACAGTAACTAAAAAGAAGTGAATGGAAAATTGAGGAAAATTTGTGCATTTACAAGAAAGAAAGATAACTGATGAGTCATGCCTTTCTGTTTAGTTTTTCCATCTTCATTTCCTCATTTTTTGACTTTTATCTCTCCTTTTAAGTCAAATGTCATATTTTTTATGGTTCTCTTTTTAAGATAATCTTCTATAAGTGATAAAATAATAATTCTAGGGATATTTAAGCCGTTTTTGTTGCATTTCTAGCATCATTTTTGATCTACAAGACATCCTAAATGTTGCTTTTGAGGATGGATCTTTAAATAAACATCCTGCTCAATTTCTGATAAACTTGTTGATCTTTAGGCTAAAAAGCTGGAACGATACCCGCTCCGGTCTGAGCTGGGGGGGAACAACTTGAATCCCAGAAGATCCCGGCTGAGATTGCGCGCAACTGGATTCAGTCGCAGCCTCCGCGCGTGCACGCGCATGCACGGGCACGCGTCCGTGGGCTCATTGCGACTGCGCTCTGACAGTCTTGAATTTGTCCCGCGGATGCATGTGTTGTAAAAGTGTCCAGGACGCAGCAGGACGCGCCGCGCGATGCGCTCTGCGGAGTCCACGGAGGCCAGCGCGTCATTCTGACCCACAGCAGCGGGAAAGTGGCAAAAGGATCTGCGCCTCCGAGTCTGTATGAGCAGAACTGTTGACTCTCAGCGGTCCGGTTTCCGTAGATACTCCGCGCTCCGGCGACGGAGCCGAGAATCCGGCGAGGAGAGCGCGCAGCCCCGGACGTCCATTCAGAAAATGGTTGAGGAGGAGAGGGCTTCGCTCTAACGCCGGACCGGCGCAGCATGGCGGGGCTACACGCCTCGGAAGCCGTGTCGGGACATTTTTTGGACCCTGCCATCAGCGCGGCGCCAGCCCAGGGCGAGACCAACGCTGCGGGAATCACCGGCGATGCGGCCGCCGCCGCCGCCGCCGCCCGGACGTACTTGGACGTGTCCGCCGCTGCCCAGAGCTACGTGGTGGGGGGGCTGTACACCAACGGACGCTACAGAGACCACAGCAGTCCACGGATCGGGAGTGGCAGTCGTGATAATTCTGCGGAGAGAAGTCAGGGAGCTGGAAACCCACCTTGCGGTATCATGAAGGTTGGTCATAGATCGTCGCTGGTTCTCAAGGTGATCCAAGGGGAGCTGGTACCACAGCATCAAACCCAATTACCCCCAGGCCACCAACAGAGATGTGATCAAGAGAAAAAAAAAAAAAAAAATCACATTACATCCAAGAAGAAAGATCTGAAGAGCTTTTAGTTTAACAAGTAAACAAATGACATGTCAGGATTAGACTAATCAATGAAAATCTATTGATTTGAGCTTTTTGTCAAAACACTTTGTGTATGTCCACATGGGAGAACAGCTCAAATGTGGCTGCAAACAGTTATTTTTTGTTGGTAACCCAATTCTTGAGTTATTCATTTACTTTAGGACTCCTTTTTTAGAGCAGCACTATGTTTCTGGGTTATATTTGTTTTATTTCAACCCGAATAATCTGTTTTATCTTCATTAGAATAACCCAGAAAAAAAAAGTTAGCTCCTTCTTTAGCCTTAAAGTTGGGTTAAAAACAATTCAACTTTAGTCATTTTGAGATCTTTTTTGTAAGAGTCAAGAGGTCACAGAGGACACGTCCCAAAACATGATGACGATAAAACAATGAGTTGCATTACCTGGGATAACGTTAATGTGAATGCTTTTTACTAAAAGTAGTAACTGAAGATTCTGAAGCTTTTAACTGAAACCGAAACTTATTGAAGGGGTTTGCGGAAAATGTAAAAGCTATTTGCAAAATGTTAAATTCGCTAAAAGATGTGAAATTTCCTTAAATAACTATGCGTTCAGAAATATTTGCAGAAAAATTGCTTAAAAATCCTTAAAACATGCCAATTTTACAAAAAAGTTTAGTGCGTTGCTAAAATATGAGCTAAACTCCAAAAAAACCCAAAAACTTTAGTAGATGCCAAATTTACAAAAGAAAAAAAAAAAAAAGCTAGCACGTTGCTAAAATACTAGCTAAACTCCAAAATAGCCCAAAATTCCTTAGTAAACTAAATTAGTCAAAAACTTTAGCCTGTTGCTAAAATAGAAGTTAAACTCCAAATTAGCCTATGAAAACTTCAGTAGATTACAAATTAGCCAAAAACGTTAGCATGTTGCGAAAATATTAGTTAATATCCAAATTAGCGTAAAAAAAACATTTTTAGATATTAAAAAAGCTAGCACATTGCATAAATACTAGCTAAACTCCAAAATAGCCTCAAATTCTTAAGTAGACTAAATTAGCCAAAAACATTAGCATGTGGCTAAAACAGAAGCTAAACTCTAAATTAGCCTAAAAGATCTCAGTAGATAACGAATTAGCAAAAAATGTTAGCAGGTTGCTCAAATTAGGTAAACTCCAAATTTTTTGAAAAGTACTATACAAAATGAAAACATAGCCTATGCATATATTTAAAGTTGCTAATCTACTTAAAATTATGAATTCTAATTCCAATTATTGCCTCTATAACCAGAGGTTAACAAACTGGTCGTGCTGGAATCCCTTCAGGCTCTTTTCCACACTAGAGAGCCTTACAGAGATGTGTTTATTATATATTTATTTATTCTGTTTTCTGTGTGCAGCCTGTTAGCAGAACAGACTTTCTCATGGGGTCCTTTTGTGGCGATGAAAGCATTGCGTAGGTGGGACGCACACACTCTCTTCAGGCTTACGAAACTGAGGAAAAACAAATGTTTTTGGGTGCAATTGTCTTTATGAAGTCCACATTAACTGATGATTAGTTGCTGGCTCGCTGTGCATTCCTTACAAATCGCTGTCTGAGTGACCCAAAAAAATATCGATATTGCGATATATCGCGATATTTAGTCCTGCAGTTGATTCTCAATGGGTTTTCACCAAGTATTGATATTTTATTTTGGTTTGAGAAGGCTGGAAACCTTATATTTGTCATCCTTAAGTGGGACGTTCCTTTGGAGGTAGATAGGGGGCGCCTGTTGCAAGACTGGCTGTTGCGGGCACCAATGTTCCTGGCAGCTATTAGAAAGTTTAAATTTTTTTCTGTTATTTACAACAATTTTTCACTGAATAGTAGTACTTCTGTTCATGTTTACTAATGTTAACACAGAATTTTATTAGTAACTACAATTCAGTTGGTGTCAATGCCTGTCAAAAACATAGTATTACTGAGTTGTTGTCTGTTTTTTGTTGCACAAAATAAGACACAAGTTGTTTATTATGATTGTGTCCAAGCTAAAAGATAAGTGGGGATATATCTTCCCAAAAAAACATGTTAGTCATATAACGTGAGTTATTTGACACGATTTTTACCAATTATCGCAGTATCGTGATATTATCAACCATGTATTGTGTATTTTCTCGTATTATGAGGTACACAGGAATTCTCAGCCCTAGTTCAAGCTAAAAAATACATGAAGATATTTTTTCCTAAAAAATATATGTTCTTCTGTATAAGTTGAGTTATTAGACATGATTTTTACTAATTATCACAGTATCGGGATATCGTGAGCCATGTATCACATATCGCGTATTGTCTCGTATCATTAAGTACACAGGAATTCCAAGCCCTTGTTCAAGCTAAAAAATATATGGGGATATATCTTCCCAAAAAAATATGTTCTTCTATATAACGTGAGTTATTAGTGACGATTTTTACCAATTATCGCAGTATCGCGATATTATCAACCATGTATTGTGTATTTTCTCGTATTATGAGGTACACAGGAATTCCCAGCCCTAGTTCAAGCTAAAAAATACATGAAGACATATCTTCTCAAAAAATATGTATTGTTCTGTATAAGTTGAGTTATTAGAGACGATTTTTACCAATTATTGCAGTATCGGGATTTCGTGAGCCATGTATCACATATCGCATATTGTCTCGTATCATGAAGTACACAGGAATTCTTAGCCCTTGTTCAAGCTAAACAATAAATGGGGATATATCTTCCTAAAAAATATGTGTTCTTCTATATAATGTGAGGTTTTACAGACGATTTTTACCAATTATCGCAGTATCGCGATATCGTGAGTCACCTATCGTCACGTATCATGAGGTACACAGAAATTCTCAGCCCTAGTTTATGCTGAAAGATAAGTGGGGATATATCTTCCCAAAAAATATTTAGTCATCTATATATTGTGAGTTATTAGAAACAATTTTAATCTCGATATCACCAATATCGTGAGCAATGTATCGCGTTTCGCATTGTATCGTGAGGTACCCAATGATTCCAAATCCTAGTTGTGGGAAGACCACAGTAACGTCACTCATGAAGTCCTTCCATGTCCTTCAGTATTTGGTCCTGATGTGTTCTTATTAAACCGGAGAGACTTAATAAACTAAAGCGGGGTGTCAGGCGCGCCACATTCATCTGGTCACCAACCAGTTTCCATTGTGCAACTCTGAAAGCAGGAGAAACTTTGACAGCAGCCACAGCTTGATTTCAGCGGACCGCTAAAAGGCCATCACTCAATAACCTGAATTGTCAGCTTGGGCTGCAGTTTGGTAGTTAATCACACAGTTGGCGCTGAAACTTTGCAGTCTGAGCTGGCAGGGTCTTTTCAGTTCTGTGCTAATTGTGTGCCTTTGTATGCTTTTAAGACCAAAAAAATCTCTGCAAAAATACAACGTTCTGCTCCCCCATATATACAAGGTCTGCGTGAATCACGTAGTGACCCGGCTCAGTTTGACCTCTAGTTGTTTTGCTAAGGAAAAGGTCATGATGGGAAATTAAAGGTTGTTGAGGCTGCAGAACTCTCCAGGCTGTTCAAAGGTCTCTGGATCCTCATTTAGTCATCAGAACTGTTTTGTTTTCTGCTTTCTGACAGCAGCAGTGACAAAGTCTCATTCAATTATGGCTGATTGAAGAACTGAGTGTTCCTTGATGTTAATACACAGAGACTTTATAGGACATTATATCCCTATTAACCAGATTTGAAGTCATTTTTGCATCTTTCTTTGAGGATTTTAGAATTCAATCCACCTTGAAGTTTCCTTTAAAGACCCACTTTGAGGAAACTTAGTATTTAACAGGTTCTTGTGGCCTTTTTTGACATATACCAAGAAAATGAAGCTTAAAATTGGGTTTCTGAGTATTCCAAGAAGCAGGTGATAAATTCACTTTGAAAAATATTGTAATTGTGATGTAGAAAATACAAAAAGAAGGAGTATGGAGCTAAATTGGGTCCAATATCTTGACTTTTGAAGCCTAAAAAAACAAAAAGCATTTGAAGCTGAAAATAATTCAGTTTATCTTAGAATAGCAAAAAGTTTGGGGAATTTTCAATTTTTTTGGCGCCACACACAAAAATGTTTTTCAATTCGTTTTATTTGGATTTAAAAAAATATTGTCCCCACTTTAGCTCCATAGAGAACCACTAACACTGTTATTGCTTGGCATTGTTGTATTTTTAAGATTGTGAGGGACTGTAAGCTAGCAGAAGAGTGTAAACAGAGAGCTCTCAACAACTCAGAGGTGAATTACTAATAAACTACTGTTGTAGAAAATGACACAGATTCTTTGATTTTAGCAAAAAAAACTGCATATTGATGATTAAAACAATAGGAATGCTTTGAAAATAGATCAAAAGATGATTGGAATGGGACTTGAAAGATATTTCATTTATGTGACGCCTAACTCTACTGGATTTCTATCTAATTTTAACCAAAGCTGCACAAAAATACTGCTGTAAATGTTTCTATATCTCCTTTTTCTTTGCCGTTTTGACAGTAGATCTGGAGCATTTGTGATTTCGTGTTTCGTGTAGTCTTTTTTCCACGTTGAATCTGTAAAATCTGCAGAACTGAATGCTGAATCAAAGGGAATATTTGGGGGGTCAAAAGCCAAACAACACAGTTTTGTAGTTGTTTTATCTTGTTATGGTTGGAAAAAACATTGCAGGAAAAATACAATAAATGTTGCTTTTTAAATGGAGGAATTTGGTTTATTTTGAGCTCAGAAACCTTCATGTTACACAGTTTGTTTACTCCAGTTTAAAAAACGTAAAAAAAAATTCTCTTGAACATATTGAACCAGGTTTTACTCACACTGATTGTGACCTTGAGTAGTTAGAAGTTCATGTTTTAAAAACTATAAAAATCGATCACTTTATTTTGAAAATCTTGTATCATTCTTCAAATACTGATCATATCTGGACTTCAAATCCAATATTACAAATTCTTTACTTTTTGTGATGTTTTTTTCTCAATTAGGTGCAGTGCATTTATTGAATATTGAGCCACAAAGATATTAAAAACAAAACATCAGACTATATT
The DNA here is from genome assembly GCA_003999625.1 of Oryzias javanicus. Taxonomy (NCBI): domain Eukaryota; kingdom Metazoa; phylum Chordata; class Actinopteri; order Beloniformes; family Adrianichthyidae; genus Oryzias; species Oryzias javanicus. The sequence continues at coordinate 20,001,910 of CM012444.1, forward strand.
GCGAGTGGAGGTTGGAAACGTGTTTCGCGGTTCCCTAAACTGAAACCTAGCGGTTCTGAACACATTGAGTGATGCCGTAAACATAATGCTGAACAACATACATTCTGTTTGAGTGTCGTGCTGAAATGGTTCAGTGCGGCACATTGAAAGTGCGTTTGAGCGGAGGTTCGAAAGGTGAAAAGGTCCACGAGTTTCTTTTGGTCTTCATGCAAATCGTGCCAGAGAAACATTCGCGTGTGCGCCCTAAGCTGGCACCCCGTGTCGTCCTATCGTAAGTATTACAGCGGGGTGACGGTGTCGAAGTGGACAGACTTCAAAGTGTGTGCTGGTGGGGGGGTGCAGACTTGTTATGTAATGCTGGAATGTGGACAGCTGGAAGGAGCTCTCCTTCCTGGCTGTGGGTTTTACGGAACTGGCAACTATTGCAAGAAGTAAAAGAGAAATCAGCGTTTTTCACGTGATTTTAGAGTGACTTATTACTTCCATATATGATCATGAACGTTTTCTCTTTTGCTTTTTCTATTTGTCTTTGCACTTAAGTGACCTTCCAAACAACATAGCGATCACAATGGACGAATGTATTTAAAGTAAAGGGGGTTTTCTGACTTGAGAAGTCTGTCGTTCTGGACCGAATATGTTTAATTTGGTTTCGTTTGAGTCCTAAACCTTGAATCACTCTGCTGAACTTTTCTGTTTCAAATCAAAGCTTGTGAACAAAAGCATGTGACTAAAGATTTATTCAGTGATTGGCCAGGAATTCTGAGGGTGGGGCAAAGAAAAATGAAAAACTTTGCAATGTGTATCACTTTAATAGTTGTTTTAATAAGTCTACGTTCATCCAACTACATTTCTATGAGTTGCTATGTCTCCCTGCTGCTCCACATTTCTCTATGGTTCATAGGTTGCTTACTTTCTACTCCGACTACAATGGCCGTTTGGTCCAGTTGTTCAGCTTTGAGCACGGATTTGAGTTAGATTTTTTTAAATTTCAAAGTGTTTATTTCAAGCAGTCAAAAACAAGTATAATGCATGTGCAATATAGAGGTTTACATCTATACAAAAATTATTTTAGACATAGGATAACAAGGCATCAAATTATAGATTGCTTGAAAGGGAGTGGGACTAACCGAATTTATATAATCCCGTTGTATTCACACTAAGGAAACTCAGAGCAAATCAGAGCTCAGTCCAATTGGAAAGGAAACAAGACTATCTCAAAAGACGACCCAATCTTTGGGCTTGAATGGTCACTACGTCCAAAGGATTGGAGGTCCCCAATTCTTGGGACTCGAACCAGTCCGAGGGCTGGTTGGTACTTGGCCATAGGCGCTAATCAGGAGTCCCTAACACTTAGGATGCTTGATACCGGGCTATAGATGCTTATCATGAGTCCCCTACCCTCGGGACACGGACCAGTCCGAGGGCTACTTGGTACATGGGCGACGGTGGCTCAGGTGGTAGAGCAGGTCGGCCAATGATCGAAGGATAGGCGGTTCGATTCTCGCTCCCGCCAGCCAAAATGTCGTTGTGTCCTTGGGCAAGACACTTAACCCTACTTGCCTCCAGTGTGGCTCCACTGGCGTGTGAATGTGTATGAATGTCCCGGTGATGGTCAGAGGGGCCGTAGGCGCGAACTGGCAGCCACGCCTCTGTCAGCCTGCCCCAGGGCAGCTGTGGCTACAGTAGTAGTTTACCATCACCAAGTATGAATGAGGTGTGAATGAATAATGGATATGCACTGTAAGCGCTTTGAGTGCCTTGAAAAGCGCGGATAAATCTAATCCATTATTATTATTATTATTACTGGGCCATAGATGCTAATCATGGGTCCCCAACCCTCAGTGCCTTGACTGGTACCCTGACCTGGTACCGGTACTCTAACCTGGAACCAGTTCTGCATCAGTTACTGCGTCCGTTGCTGCATCTGGTACTCTGTCCCGAGGACTGGGGAGCTGTGATTTAATGGGAACCACTAGCATGTCAAAAAAAACGATGGGTTGGGGGACATACAAAATGTCAAAAAGTGATGCGGAGGGGATCTAAACCATAGTCCACATATGATGAGTTTGAAGTGAGAATGTGTAGCAATAGATGAATCTGAGGGCGGTTCCTGGCCCCGGACCATGGTCCGCTTGGGTGTATTCAGACTGAAAATCTGTTTTGAGATGTCGTTTAAAATGAACTCTCGTTCCCTTTAACCGAGCCAAATGTGTACACCCTAAATGAAAGACAGGGAAATATTTTTCGTTTGGATTTCTGACAACCTCATCAGGTTGTTTTTTTGCTTTAAAAGAGAACAAATGGTATCATGGAGTCATAGTGACCTTATACTGGCTGGATTTTAGCCACACTGACTCAGTGGTCTCTTCATCACTTCAGCAGAATGCCAGAGTGGGGACCGAAATACAACTTTTAAAAAATAGATGAGACATGGTTTCTGCAGGGAACGTTCTTACTGCTTCTTCTTGTTTCTCTCCATTGTTTTTTTTCCTGCTGATATATTCAGCTAGTACTCTTTCTTCGTGTGTAGAAAACAATCTTTTTTTAAACCAGTGGAAGTTTAAGCTATAACTGCCTTTGAGTTAAAGCTTGAACCCATTTTCTTTAAAAGTGCGATCTTGTAAGGGTGGCGTCCTTTATTATTGACCATAAAATGACTGTTTTGTTATATCAGTGGATGACACAGAACTCACTGTGTCCTCGTCACTAACAAGAGCTCATCAAAACAAAAATGCACTTCTTTTTCTTCCATCGGCTCCTGCAGCAGCGAGCCGCGCTGAAGGATTTCTCTGGACAAAAACAGAATTCCTTTTGTGCAGAATAAGAAACGCAGAAAGTGTGAAGTGATGATTGTGAACATCTGGGACTGCTGAGTCACTGTTTCCTGTCAACCAGGGAGCGAAATCATCAGGAGTTTCGTGAACATCAATGACCCATGAGCAACAACGAGCCAGAGAAAGCCAAACTGCGTTTCAAAGAGTTGCTAACATCTCATTGAAGGGAGTTTAAGCAAATAAGACCTCTGGGTGTCTGCTTTTATTTTTTTCAGGTTCAGGCAAACCGGCAATTTCTTTTCATAGGAATAAATTCTAGCTGCCTTACTTTGTTGAAATGGGAGTTATAAACAGATTTGAGGCTTAAAACTTGAGCTGAAATTCATATAAGAAGTTTTTAAGAGCATTTTTTTAATTGTATTGCTGTTTTTTACCTTAAAAACCCACTCCAATTAAAATAGTCTTTTTCATGTTTTTAACATGTTCTTGCTGCGTTATATATAATTCTATATTTAAAAAATGTCTGGTTAAACTAAAAGATTAGTGACGCAGCTACTGAAATGAATGAATGAAGCATCCACTAGCAGACATATAGATCTATAAGCACTTTTATTTTCCTCATCTGTTTTAAAACTCTACGGCTGGAAAGCTCTAATACTGTGCGCCGTTGTTTAGCTACGCTAATGTTAGCTTGGGGTTGTGAGAAGCTGTAAACTACTAGCGGAAGAGATTGTAAACAAAAGCTTGATGGGAAATTAGCGGAAATAACTTCCACGCCAACAATCATATAATGAGCTGCAGAAAATATGTCTTAAAAAACGAAGCAGAATTTTTGATTTTGGCTAAAATTTCGTAATTGTAGCTAGAAAAAAACACAATGATTTTTCAACAGAAAAAAATATATTTGAAGTGGGACTTAAAATGATTTCACACTGATTAAGCGCCAATAAAACAAATGCTATAAAGCAGTCATGTGCACCCAATGGACTGTATAAGAGAGCTGGACTGAGTGACCCCTCCCCCATCGAGTTCCAAACAGGAAGTACCCACTAGATCCAAGATGCTAAAATCTCATAGATTTCTATAGAGAAATAAAAAGTCATTTTATTTTTCAGAGTAACTATAAGTGCTCTGCTACCTTTTTTTAACATTCCTAAATGTTTTCATGATACTTTTCCTGTAGAGTAAGTTATTTAAGAAGTAGTGGTGCCAACTTCCAACATAACGGTGCGACTACAGCGGCTCCGATTTTGTTTTCTTAGCGTGCCCCCTAAGAAAGAAAACTGAATTAAAAGAATTAAATATTCTTTGCAAAAAGATTGTAGGAGGTGAATAAGAATACAGCCGAATAGAGGACAGATCTTTTGGCTTGGATCTGGAATCGTGATGAGAACTGGTTGAATTCTTGCTGTTGTCATCATGTGACGACAGTAGCTCCGCCATTACTGGTCCGTTCTATTTTTCTGTAGACCTAAAACCAATAAATGGTAAATACTTGTATAGCGCTTTCTACCTTCCTTAGAAGGCCCAAAGCGCTTCACAGTCACAGACCCATTCACACACACATTCATACACTGGTGGTGGCTCGACTGCCGAGCACTGGCGCCAACATCCCACCAGAAGCAATTTAGGGTTCAACGTCTTACCCAAGGACACTTCGACACATGGGCGAGCAGGGAATCAAACCCAATATCTTCCGATCGTGAGACGACTGCCCTACCACTGCACCACGGCCGCCAATAGGGGACCAAAAATAGTATTGGAAACGCTCAAAATACCATCATAATGCGGTCTGCTCCAATTTTGTCCGGTCTGGACCGCTCAGTGGAAACGAGGCATTGCAGTTCCCTTGATAACTCCTTAACCCTCCTGCTATCCTTGGCACATTGACGTTGGGAATGGGGTTTTCTGGACCCCAAAGATACCCCAAAGAAAGGACATGATGAAAATAGAACGCACCATTGTAAAGACGATGTAAGTTGCCGGTACTTATGATCTACAGACGATGCTGTCGTACAGAGCCCTTTTGCTGCACTCTAGTTGTCAGTAAAGTACCTCCAATGACTCCCTACTGACTGTGCACAAGTGCCCGCAGGATACCCATAAGATGCAGACACTAACAACCTCCTGATTGTCTCATTTGCTTCTTTCAAACAGAGTGTGGTAAGGGGTTTTGTCAGCGACACACCTGCATCTCACCTGCTTCACCCTTACTTACCTTTTCGTGTTTTTTTAACCTTTTACCTGAAGCATTAATGTACAAAAAACTGTGCAGTCGAGAGGCTGTATCTACCCGTAAGGGCAGTTGTGACTAAGGCATGAAACGACTCAGAGGGAAAAAGAAAGTCCAGACCTTTTGATTTGGTCATTCATCATCAAGATATGGATTTCCCAAACTCTCCGCTTAATGGTTATGCTGTTGTTTTATCTAAATGATCCAATATGGCACATGACACAGTGATGACACTATAACAGTGTTAAGCGGCCTGTGTTTATCTTCATTTGTCTTCATGGCAGAGAAGAATCTGTGGGTGGACATGTGTGATTCTTATAGAATGGTCCCTCAGGAGAGTGTGGTGAGTAATATGAGCAATATTTAGATTTGTCAAGTTGGATGTTTCCCAGGTTCTTCTGCCAGGGGAACAGGGGTCTGATGGATGAAAAGGATAATAAGTCGGAGATCTGCTCCATCTGGCTTTGCTCTGACGTGGTGTTGCTTAAACGAAGCTCCTTCCTGCTGTCAGTATAAGGCAAAACAGTACAGGAATAAAACAGAGGATTGTGGGTGTTAGTCCTTTAAATAGTCATCCAAAATAAAACTGTGGATGTCCAGATATATATAAATGAAATCCCAGACGTCTTTCCATCCGGCTACGAGTTTCCCCTCTACAATATCAAAAAGGGAGCGCAAAACCTTTTATATTTCATAATAGGGCTGCCACAATTAGTCGACTAATCGACGACTAATCGACTATTAAAATAGTCGGCAACTAATATAATAGTCGATTAGTCGTTACTTTATATTATATGGAATCAGAGTGTTCTAAAGTTGAAAGTTATAATGACTTTATTCTAGCTTTTTGAAGTATTTTGACATTTATTAAGATTTTATAAGCTATTTTGGAGTTGCTAATTTTTCAGCTACATGCTAACTCACTAGCTATTTTAGCTAATGCAGGCTTTTGTTTGTTTTTTTAAGCTGTTTTAAATTTTTGCTAATATTTCCATGCTAGCTATTTTGGCTAATTTTTTAATTTTTAAGGCTATTTTGGGTTTTAGCTAATATTTCAGTGGCATACGAGCTATTTCAGCTAATTTAGGCTTTTTTTTTTTGTTTTTCCGGCAATATTGGAGCTTAACTAATGTTTCAGCTACATGCTAGCGATTTTGGCTAACTTAGTTTTTTCTGTTTTTTGGGCTAAATTGTCATTTAACTAATATTTTAGTTGGATATCAGCTTCAGCGATTTCAGCTTTCAAGTTTAGCAATTTTAGCTATCAGCACTAGCATCTTCAGCTTACAGCATTCACACTAGCACTATTGCAGGTAATGCTATAAATTTAGTTTTTAGGTAGTTTAAAGCTAATGATGGTTAAGATGTGTTTCACATCTACTTTGTGCATAACCGATTAGTCGACTAATCGGAAAAAATAATCAGTGATTGGTCGACTATTAAAATAATTGTTTGTGGCAGCACTATTTCATGATTAAAAAAGCCCAAAATAAGTAAATAGAAGTTGGTGGGATTGTTTCTGCAGACAGGTAATGCGTTAAGGAGACCTCTGTTTGCATGTTCGCACAGATCTGTTCATTTCTCTTTCATGCGGTGCCTGAGGTGGTCTGGCGGACGAATCTCTGAGCCTGACATCAGAACGGCCCTTCGCAGAGGAAACCTTGTGAAGAACGAATGATCAGTTGCAGTAACACCTTCACACGGGGCGACAATGGTGCTTGTAATTGGTACATTTTACAGCCTATCGTCTAAATAGAGGGAAACTGGAGTTAAATGAGGCAAAGAAAAAGCATTGTAACTGCTTCATAACAGTTCTGTGAAGTAATAAAGAGAGATGAGAAAAGAGGTCTGCAACAGGAAGGAAATGATGCAGCATCTGACTGTTTGACCCTTTAAGGGGATCTGTCAGTTCAAGTTTCTCTGGATGGTTCCATCTCACATGTTCATATTTATCATCAAAGACATGCCATTTGTGAAATGCCCTTAGGTTCTTTGGACTGCATTTTCTTTACGATGAATAAAAAAAAATGGTTTAATACAAAACACAATTTAAAGACCCATTCCGATCATCTTTTGATCTATTTTCGAAGCATTAGTGGTCTTTTAATAATGCAGTTTTTATCCAAAAGCAGAAAAACTGTTTTGTTTTCTTGAACATAGTTTCTGCAGAGCGCCAGGACTTCATTAAAAATGTACCTCTGAGTTTTGGGTGAGACTGTTGCTACAGAGCAACCCCACCCCCTTTCCCCTCCCCCGATGCTGAAATATTGGATCTCATGGCAACCCCCGAGCATATTTTTTACTCAACAAATACAATCTTTCTCAAACTGCTTTTTTTTGTCTGCTCCCAATCCATGATTTGAATGAAAAAAAATACTCAGAAATGCAGTTTAAATGCAGTTTTAAAGTAAAAATTTTAAGTAGTGCATGAACAAAAAACTGATCGAAATTAAAATTAAAAAGCTAAACTTACCGTTGAGCCTCTTCCATGAAGTACTGTTAAAACCAAGTTGGCAAATAAAAACTGTGTCCTTCATGAAGACAGCAGGTCCTTAACAACCCCAACATTTTTTAAGTCTAAGGCCGACAAATATGCGTGTGAATTTTTTTGCTTCTACATTAGAGAAACTTGTCTTTTTCCCATAGCAACCAAGGTCAATGTGTGGCATATCTACATCTTTAAACACCACTTCAAGGATTAATTATTTATTCATTTGGGGACAAACTTTAACTGGAAGAGGGTCTGGTTAATTAGACATGAAATCTTGCAAAAAAAAAAAAAAAAGGGAATATTGTGAGTCAGGTTTAAAACACACTTTTTATGTCATAAAAATTGGTATATATTTGTATATATATATGTATATTATTTTACAATGATGTCCTTTTATGTGGGTGTTGTTCAAGTTGGCCGCCTGAACTTTTAGAAAGGAAAATGATAAATCAGTGAAGCTGTCACCTTGGTAACCAGGAAAATGGTGCAAATATGGCTGCAGCTGTGTCTCTCTCTATTCAGACTTGGATTTGTGTGATTAGTCCAGAGCGAGATGTTCTCAGCAAACACAGTAGAGCCTATTTGTAAGAGCAGACTGCCCACTCACTGAATGGTACTGGTGAGTTCAGTGCTTTTTTTTTCCCCCGTATGCTTTTTCAGGCTAAACTGTGAGTTGTGTAGTGAATCTGACATGAGTGGGTGCGTTATTTTGTGGTGGCACTGCCACCACAAGTGTTTTAATCTGGCGGACAGTCAGTGTTTGCGTTAAAATAGATGAAAAAATAGGATCGTATGAAAAAAAATGCTAGAAAAATGTTGGGGGGTTGGGGTTAGAGTTATAGATGGGTTGAAAAGGGAAAAACACAAAACTGCAAGTTTAATGCAACTTTTTTTTAACCCTTTAACACCGGAGCTCCAGTGTTTATGTTCGTTTCTTTTCTGTAACTTTTTAACCGTGAACATGAACAACATAATTCTAGCAGATTCTGAAGAAGAAAAGTGCAGCTTGAACCGCTTTTAGCCAAAAAAAAAAAGCTAGCATAATACTAAAATGTTAGATTAACTCCAAATTAGGCAAAAACTGTGAAAAAAAAACCCCGCTAGCATTGTGCTAAAATGTTAGCTGAACTATAAATTAGGCAAAAAACTGGAAACAAGTCTAAATTAGCCAAAAACAGCTAGCATATTGCTAAAATGTTAGCCAAACCCAAAAATAGGGGAAAAAAAACTGGAAACATAGCTAAGCAAAAAACTGCTTGCCCAATGCTAAAATTTTAACTAAACTTAAAATTTGGAAACATGTCTAAATTAGCCAAAAAAAAAGCTAGCATAATACTAAAATGTTAGCTTAACTGCAAATTAGGCAAAAAACTGTGAAAAAAACCCCAAAACACTAGCTTGATGCTAAAATGTTAGCTGAACTATAAATTAGGCAAAAAACTGGAAACAAGTATAGCATATTGCTAAAATGTTAGCAAATCCCAAAAATAGAAAAAAAAAAAAAAAAAACTGAAATATAGCTAAGCAAAAAACTGCTTTCCCATGCTAAAATTTAAACTTAAAATTTGGAAACATGTCTAAATTAGCCAACAAAAAAGCTAGCATAATGCTAAAATTATAGCTAAATTTCAAATAAGCCAAGACAGCTGGGACATTTTTTAAATTAGCCAAAAGCTGCTAGAATGATGCTAAAATATTATCTTAAATCCAAATTTGAAAAAAAAAAACTGGAAACATGTCTGAATAAGCAAAAAAAAAAAACCCAAACAGCTAGCATAGTTCTAAAATATTAGCCTAACTCCAAATTTGCCTGAAAAAACTAAGAAATGTTCTAAATCAGCCAAAAACAGCTAGGATGTTGTTAAGATAAAAGCTTAATACCAAATTACTCTAAACGCAGATCAAGCCGCTTTCCTCCTTAAAAATCTGCTGGAATTATGTTGCTCGCATTAACAATTGAAAAGAAACAGAATCTTAAAGATTTTGTGTTTAAGCGTCACCAGCGACGCCTCATATGTTAAAGGGTTAGACAAAGAAAATAAAACTATATTTATAAGGATAATTTACATATTTTCTTTCTTTATGGCATTGTTTTGCCAGAAATCTGTTCATAAAATGAAGAGTAAAATGCGACAAATGTCCTGCCTCTTTGCAATAATCTTCTCGTAGAGACTTATGGAGGGAATTGGATGCTTCTTAACAGCTGGATCGCCTATACAGTTTGGATCGTTGTCTTCTGAGCTCTTCACTGCTGTTCTGCTGAGAGCTGCTGGTGCAAGGCTTTTGCCAGGGATTCACAGATGGTCTCATTTTTTCTTTTTGCCCTGACACAGATGGCACAAGACATGGAAATTTAGGGGCTCTCAGTGCAGAAGATGAGTGAATATATGATGGTGCATGTCAACTTGTTATTTAGTAAGTTGAAGCAAAGTGCATTACAGTAAAAAAAGGAGCTGTTGCGGTTCAGTCGGTCTCTTTTGCGTCAGAATTTGCTGAAGATAGTTCAAAGATGTGTTGGTATTCTTGTTTTTTCAACCTACAGGTAGCCGTTCTGATTAAAAATGAAACATATCTGTGCCGATGAGCCAGCCGTACGCTGCAACACCTACACAAGCAGAGCTTGCGCGGGAACCAACCATGACTAACGTTTCACAAACTTAAAATCTATTTTTCCTCAAGAAATACATTCAGCGGTGTCGTGTTTAGTGCTCATCTCCAATCTTAGATGTAACGGAGGCCTATCTGTGGATGTTGAAGTGCCTGTACCTTGATGCTGAAAATACCTGTATTCTCACAGGGGTGTTTTAGGTTACAGCGTGCGAGCGCAAACAAGCTTGAAACACAAACATGCACACGGCTCGGCTTGCTTTTGCTGTCGTGCTCAGCTTAAAATCCTGCCTCCGTTAGATGAAATTGCCTTTAAATGTTTAATTTATATTTTTTTGTTTGTCGACGCTTGAGAGGTTGATTCTGCAGAGGATTGATGCGTGCGATGTTGCCTTCCTGTGCTGCGTGTGAGCAGTGGTGAATCGGGTTTTGAGTCTGTTGTAGCTCTCGATCTGCAGTATTCTGCAGAGCCTTTGTTGGTGGTTTGTGTTCTATTAAAACTCCTCAGTGTTTGATAAAAACCCGTGCATTCATGTTTTTTGGCACATCAAGGCTAAAAAAGGGGGGAGGGGGTATATTTTGCAGTAAAGTGAAAAATGATGCATTGATGTTAAGAGAAGAGGAGGAGAGAAATGTTAAATAGATATTAGGGATGCCACAAGCGATTATTTTAATAGTCGATTATTTTTTCCAATTAGTCGACTAATCGGGTCATGCACAAAGTGGATGTAAAACACACATCTTATCCATCATTAGCTTTAAAATAACTAAAAATAAAGACAATTAAGACAAAGGTTTATTAAACTTTTAATGAATCGTGCAGCCTCTATCCTTCATTAATTTCTGGCATTAAAACAAGATTAAGTCAGATGAAGTCGGCATCTGAAATGATGAACTATTTCTCACAAAAGATAAAAGTTTTGGTCTCACTGATTCAAATATAAAAAAGTTGAACTTTGTTCAACTTTACTATACTCTAACTCCATAAAATGTAAAGTTATAATCGACTATTAAAATAGTCGACGACTAATCGTGGCAGCCCTACTAGATAAATAGCATCAGTGGAAGTGTGAACACCTAATGCTGAATGTGGATGCTAAATGACAGAGCAGTTACCTGAAAATACTGAAACTGAAAGCTTAATTACAATGTTAGCTGAAATCCAAAATGGGCAAAAAAAATGGAATCGTCTAAAAAATTAGCCAAAAACAGCTAGCATACTGCTAAAACATTAGCTAAACTCCCAACTAAGCAAAAAACTGGAAACCTGTCTAAATGAGCAAAAATATGCTAGCATAATGCTAAAATGTTAGCTTAACTTCACTTCATTCAAAAAAAAAAACTGGAAAATTTTCTAAATTAGCAGCAAAAAACACAGTTAGCATAATGCTAAAAGATTAGCTATAAACTCCAAACTAGGCAAAAAACTAGAAACCTGTGTAAATGAGCAAAAAATGCTAGCATAATGATAAAATGTTAGCTTAACTCCGCATTAGGCAAAAACATGGAAAATGTTCTATTTTAACAAAAAATAAATAAATAAATAAAACTGCTAGCATAATGCTAAAATGTATCATAGTATGACTGATTGCAATGTTGCACAAAAGTGTTCATAATTTGTTGAATAAAATAAGACAAGTTGTTTATTTTGATTGTGTTTAAGCAAAAAAAATAAATTGGGGATATATTTTCAAAAAAAATACATGTTCATCTATATAATGTTAGTTATTAGAGATGATTCTTACCAATTATCGCAGTTTAACGATATTATCGATATCGTGAGCCATGTATCGCGTATCGCATCGTATTGTGAAGTAGTACCCAGTGATTCACAGCCCTAGTTTCAATTGTGATTTTGGTGCTTTTAGCCAAAATCAAATAAACCTTTGTTGTTTTTATGGACATTTGAATAAAAGAATAGTCAGTTGGCAATTATAGGCTTAATTTCCTTTGTTTACGCCATCATAAAAATACCACAAGACATTTTAAAATCACCAAACACACAATTAAATCGGAATTGGTCTTAAAAATCTACAAATGAAATGTATTAATCATTCAAAAAGCAAGAAGAAAACCAAAAAATTCACAACAGGAATATCACCTGCATGACAAATGTACGGTTTAATAACAATAAACGTTAATGTCTCCCTACATCACTCCCGCTGTTCTAGTGGCTTAACCTCCAACCGAGGAGCAAACACCTTTTCACCTCACAGCAGGAAGAAAAATGGAGTCGGGAAAGGATCGATGAAAAGTCAAAAAACGGGGACAGAATGTCATGAAATGCCAAAAATCCTAGAATTTTCCATAACTGAGCTTCAGTTTAATCCTCTAAAGTAAATTCTAACACCATTATGCCATATTACTGATTCTCATTTGAAAGATAAAGTTCAATGTAAAGAGATCTACCACTCAGCTTCACTCAGTTTATTGTTGTAATGATGCAAAAACGGAGTATTAAACTTCTGCAATTTGTAGGTAATTGGATAAATGATGTTTAATTAGCAGGAAAGCCCTTTATTCATAGTGTCGGTGTTGGTTTTCTGTGTGATCATCTTATTAGGGGCATTGCATAACACCAGCTTTTAATTAACCAAACCAAAACAGGTCATGCAGAGTAAGTTTGTACTCAGCACAAAGCGACCCAGTTGTCAACAGCTCTGACAAGGTAGATGAGAGGACATGGAGTTCTGAGTGGTTTTTTTTACTAGAATCAATGTCAGGAAGGCGACTTTAGCAAAAACCTTCCACCCCGGAAAGCTGTTACGCCTGCGTGTTGGAGTGCACTACACCAGCTAATGCGCAAATATGAGTGAAGACGGTAACTTTCGGCGCATGATTGATTATGTAAAAGGTCAGACGCACATGGAACAGGAGAGTCAGTTGGGTAATCAGGGAGAATTAAGGTCAGTGTGCAGCTCTGAATGCAGGTAGGCTGTGTAGATGAGAGGTGTGAGCTGCAAGCGCCACGCTCCCAAAATAACTCCCAGTTAAAGAATTCAGAAGTCAGCGTTGATACCAGCCGCGGACACCCGTTAACACGCCTCGATGGCAGGAGTGTGCAGTCTCTGCCGAATGTTTCTTAATAAGAAGATCAAATGTTTTAACGTTTTATAGAATCATCTCCTTGAAAGGTTTACAATAGAGTTGTGAAACTAATTCATAGTATTTAACTCTCTAGCATAAAAAGTCAAAGTCAGGAAACATAGATCTATTGTTAGTTTTCCTTTAACTGTCCTAAAAACCTTCAATGAGCAATGTAATTAGTAAAAGGTACAGTTTGCTACAATTTCTGCAGAGCAACCCCGCCTCCCTTCCCCTTTCCCATTTGAGAGCTCGGAACTTGTAGGAGAGTGGGGGGAAAATTGATTTGGAGATATATTATATATATATATATATATATATATATATCGCAATCATTTGACGATATTTGGATCGATTTTGAATGCCGACAAGAAAAAACATTTAATACAATACTTATGAGCGTTTTACTTTTTTTTTCATTCCAAACCACCGACCACTAGTTGGCAGCCTAGCACATTTTGAGCGGCTCTAACCGCACCTGAACGACAAAATCTTGTTAAAGGTTCAGCCTCATTGGTTCAGTCAGCCTCGCGGTTTTTGTTGTTTTAAGACACGTACTAGTAGCATGACTTTGTTTTTTTTCTAAGTCAAACTCTTAAAAAAATATTGTTCAGGTACAGTTCCGGGATATATTACAATATGCATCACAATCCGAATATGTATCATATTGCCAGATTTGTTTTGCAATATGTATCGTATCCAGATGTTTCACAATATGTATTGTATTGCGAGATGTGTACTGCAATATGTATCATATCACAAAGATCTGTATCACAATATCTATCATATCGTGAAATGTGCATTGCAATACGTATCGTCCCCACATGTGCATCGCAATACATATCGTACCGCCAGATGTGTATCGCAATATGTACCGTGGCGCCAGTTGTGCATCGCAATGCGTACCGTATTGCCAAATGTACATCGCAGTATGTATTGTATTGTGAGATGTACATCGCAATATGTATTGTATCGCCCAACGTGCAATGTAATACGTATCGAATCGCCCAACGTGCATCGCGATATATATCATACCACCAGATGTGTATCGCAATATGTACCGTAGCGCCAGTTGTGCATTGCAATACGTATCGTATCCACAGATATGCATTGCAATACATATCCTATCGCCACATGTGTATCGCAATATGTATTGTATCGCCAAACTCTTGCGAATACACACCCCTACCACTCAGCATTCACTACATAGCAAATGAGCTCTTTCTCAAACTGCATTTTTTTTCTTTTACTCCTGATTTACAACAGTTTTGATAATAAGAATATTATGTCAATAATGTTAAAATGATATTTAAAAAAGAACAATTTAATCTGAGTGGGTCTTCAGAGGAGATATTAAGAAAATATATTTATTAAACCCCAGATGGGAACATTTAGGTAATTTTAAGCTCATCAAAATTAAACTTCAAAATTAAAAACAAGATGTCAAAGCTTATTAAATGCAATCTGATTATTTTTTAAACTTTACTTTAAAATTGTATGTATTTGCTGCTAAAAAAAAGGAGCATGCAATTGAATTTTAACATAATACTCCTGAGAGTGACTCTGCATGACGTTTTATTGCTGGTATTTGTGCTCATTTCTGTTTATCAGTCCATGTTTGGATGTCAAATGCAGTGAAACAGGACTTGGAGAACGACGCTGATCAATGTCTGGGCAATTCTGTGAAATGGTGTGCACTAATGGAGAGGAGAGGACAAGAGACAAGTGGGAAAGGACAGGAGGAGAGCGGAACGCCACCGAAGAGAAGTAGAGAAATGAAAAGCTGCTGTCCATTAGCACATTCAGACGCTATCCGTGCGGGTCAGCCACAATTAAAAATCTGTGAAGAAAGAGGAAAAAGAGGCAGAAGTTAGGCACAAAAGACGGGAAAGCAACGGCAATCTTTATGTGACAAAGTGGCAATGTGGGTTTCTCCTGCTATGCTTTTATCCTAATTCAAGCTAATCTTCCTGCTTTTTTTCCCAGCAGTACTTTTAGTCACACGGTGAAGTCAAATAATAAACCAAAAATAAAAAAGAATGAAAGATTTCACCTTTTATAGCAAAACATCATGAAATGTGATAAAAATGGGATAAATGTTCGAAATTTGTTTGCTAAATCTTACTTTAAAAGTTTTAATATACCTTTTACTAAACACATTTTGTTCTTTTTCTTTAGAAAAAAAAAAACTTCTCTTATTAAATGATGACAAACAAGCTGAAAAATAAAATATGTAAATAATTTATTTAAAAAAAAGACTATTTTACACATCTTAGACTGTCTGCAGTGCTCTCAACACTTGCTCTATAGCCAAACGACCTTTGACCCCTTCATTATGGCTTTCTGTTTAAAGAAAAATCAAACATTTTTAAAGACTATAACTGTAATAGGTAAGTAAGTAGTTACCAAACAGTTGAAGGACTTTACCTATCAGATTTTTTGTAAAAGTGTTTGTAAAAAAAAATGTCACAGAATTAGCTCTGATTAGATTTGTATATTTTTATCTGAAAATTGAAAATTTAATGTTCCGCTGCATTGAGATGATCCTATGTGACACAGGATGTCTTTTATTTTGAAAGGAAGTCACGTGAAATCTTTGACATAAATCCTGAACTATTTCAAGTTTTAAGAAAAAAAAATAAAACTTTGTTTTATTTTGCCAAAAAAAAAGTTTATCATGATAGTAATATTAATATAAAAATAAATTAGCGTCTTCCTCTCCTGAAAAGTTGTTCCAGTTGGAATGAGTAAGAAATGGACCCGAATGGCTCTTAAGTGTTGAAGGTTGCAGACCCCTGCTCCAGCCTGATATTTATTTCTTAACAAAAACTCTTGCGGGTCCAAAGGGAGTGTCCCGCTCCTCCGTGTAGAGCTGCAGAATTCACAACCACACGAACGTGTGACTCCCTAACAGTTTTAGAGCCTCTTTCATAACCAGGCCCTGCTTCCAAAGAGCTTTTTCCAATTTCCTCAGTGACTGATTTGAGTACTCCCTGAGTCCCAGGATACATGTAATAAAAGCATATAAGAATATCCTAGATGAGCTCCTATGAGAGGTGGAGGAACATGCTCAAGATCAGGCCAATGACAGACTTTCTGGCACTTTGTGTTTATTTTGGTCGATGGCAGTTATTAGACAGCCGACCGTCAAAAATGAATTAAAAAAATGGAAGCTGCCCGTGGTTAATAAGGACAGAGTTTGGGTTTAAATGAATCAATTACACCAGGGATCCTCGAGGGCCGCATGATTTCCAGATATCAAAGCCCTATCATGACTGGTTACCTGGTTCAGGTGTGTCCAGCCAATTATAACACGCTAGAGTAGCCTGGAGCTACTTATCCCTGAATTTAGCAATTTACTGAAAAATTGTGATTTATAGTATATTTTTCTCAAAACTCCTTATTTAATTTAGGGTTAAAAAATATGTATTTTTATGTCATTTTTCATAATATGATGCATATCTTCATTTTAGTGTTCTGTCATCCATCAATTATGTTGAGTTTTTTCTGCTCACATCTCAAAACTAATCTAATTTACTGCTAGAAATGTTGATTTATATTCTCATATTATTCTATTTTTAAATGTACAATCTAAAGGTTAAAATGAAGTAACTCAGAAAAAAGATGCAAAAACATAATTTTTAAATAAAATTTGAAAAAAGCTTTTCCGTGGAGAGGCTTTAAAAAGTTATAAAAATTGTTTTTGTGTTGAAAAATGATTGATTTTTTTAGTTGTATCTAGTTGTTTTATTAAATCTGATGCCTTTCAATTGAGTGAAACTGTTATTATCAATTTACATTTTCTACTTTTAATCTTTTATTTATTTAAGTGACATTTTTATCCATTTTCCTAACATTTGTAATCAATATTTTACACGTAAGCTTTCATCCAAAGATATTTTTAGAACTTACCGAGCTTTCATAAGTAGTTCTACACGGGAAAATAAATAAAATATGTGAAAATGATGTGACACCCACGTGTGGAGAGAGTTTTAATCTGTTCTTTGTATTAGAAAGACCAGTCGTTACTTCTAATGTTTTTATTATTTGTCATTGGCGGAATAAAAGATGGACGTGTTCCAGGGAACCGCTGCCCCTTTTTAAATGAGAGCAACAGATGCATCAAGCGCATGTCATTCATCCTCATCACATCAGATCATTAGTATTCGCGCTGTATCCACAGACACCTCGCGGCGAGACTGATAAAACTCCCTCAGGCTCGCCATATGCGCACGTGTAATACTGTGAGAAAACAGGTGCACCTTCCCAATTTGTTTACACGGCGCGGCGAGGAGCGTCCGATGGGCGTGTATTGATTACCTCTTGGGAGGGGGGGTTCACGGTGCCGGCCCCTTGGGGTGCACCCTCACTAATACCTGCCCCTTATGGGGTGTATTTTTAAGTGAGTGACTGGATACCATCACAGGGAAGCGAAGAGCGGAGATGAACGGATATATTTTAGTGATTCATTAGTCGGTGGAGGTCAAGGTGAAAGTGGGGGGGGGGGGGGGGCTGTGAGGAGGAAGAATTATGGGAGGTGGAAGAAAAACCTGCGATGGAGGGGTCGACTCGAGGCGTGCCAAGCGACGATATATTGGCCTAGAAGGCTGTTGTATCAAAGAGCAAAAAGGTGAAGGCCGCCCCCCACACACACACACGTCCGTCCTTGTTGGAGGATGCGCTACTCCGCCCACTTTATCTGCTCATCCCCTCCCTCCCGCCTCCCAGGTCGGGATAGAGGAGCAGAGAGGAGGGGGTTGCATTTCCTGGAGTTAATGCTGCGAATGCTGCATAGGTAATGTAGAAACCATCATCCAGCTGGTTCCCTCTAAAAGCACCTTCTATGAAAGCCACTGCTGAGTATCTCCACAGTCCGCTCCCCTCTCCCTCGCCACGCTTCAAGTATTGATTTTAGGCTGACAAGAGCTATGAGCAGACATATAGACGTACTTGAGGATTTACCTGCTCTGACTTGGTTCATCCGTCTTTTTTTTTTTTTCGTTCGGGCTGTAAGCACATTTTCTTGCAGGATGATGACAGTTCAGTTCCTACGGCCTTCATCATAGGAGTTTTCGACTGGGGGATGAATTGAGATTGAGGCTATGTAAAAATACTGTATTGACACAGACCAAAAAAACAAAAAATTGCTACAACAACACACAGTAAGATAGCAGCATTTTACCTATTATTCATTTTACGAACACCTTTTTTATTACGAACATCTGCGATTAAATAATTTAGGTTACACATGTTTTACAAGTACAAATGGTATCATACACTTTTAATTTATTAATGTATAATACCTCAAAGAGAAAAAAAAATACAGTACACAATATTTATCTCAAACAAGAATTATGAAGAATAAATTTAGATTAAAACGAAACAAAGACTTCTTTATTTATTTATTTTTTCCCCCTATTTGTCCGCAGCAGTCTTACACTGCTGGGTTTTGTTATTTTAGTTTGGGGTTGGTAGTCTTAGTTTGTGGGCTTTATTTATTTGTTTTCTTTCGTTATTTTTGGTCAGGCAGCCATTAGCAGGGAGACTGCTGACTTCAACCTTATAGTAGACTTCAAACATCCGACAATTATTTTCAGATCGTGGAGAAATCCAGTTATTTTTCTCTTCCGTACATTTGTTGAGTTGTTTTCCTTTTGCCTGACAAATGGAAGGATAAAGATGTAGTTTACCTTGACATGTTTTGACCGCTGGCCTGCAGACAAACACAAGAACTCACTGATCATCTCAGCACTCTGGACGCTTCAGGAAACGTACAGTTCACTCATGAGGAAGAAACGGAAAACACAATAACCATCCTGGACATGAGGATGCAACACAAAGTTGGTGGCAATGTAAACAGTAGAAAGCCCCATACACGTGCACGCCATGACCAGTACCTGCTATGATAGAAGCTTTGAGCTACAAAGATCTATAATCATTCAACAAAACAAACTTCACGCTAAACTCAAAGTGTATTATCGGTTCCTAATTTAGAGAAAGACAAAGTTGAACAAGACAGAAATGCAATTTACAAAGTCTTGTGAAAAAGCTTCAGTAGGCGATACTGGACGTTTACTTAAAACACATTTTGGGCGGAGATAGTACAAGAGTAACAGAAAAATACAGAAACAAAACCATAAACTGAGAAGACCATAACCAGCCGAAGGGGGGTGTGGTCTCTCAGATGATCCTGACAGGTTTGTCCTGTGGGCAACGCCCATCACAAGCAACTGAAAGTGACTCATCATGGCGGCCGCCAAACCCAAAGAAGACCGTATTAAATAGACTCCTTATCCTTATCTTTTATATGTCTGACGGAAAGAGACAAATCCTGCGCATCTTCATGAAGTCTTTTTACATCATTTTTTTTAGGCTATTTTTGAGTTCAGCTGATATTTCAGCTGCATACCAGCTGTTTTGGCTAATTTGGCATTTAACTGATATTTTAGCTAGCTATCAACTTCTGTGTTTTTTCAGCTATCAATTTCAGCATCTTCAGCTATCAGCACTAGCATCTTCAGCGGCCAATTTCAGCTTTCAGCATCCACACTAGCATTATTGAAGGCAATGATATATTTAGTTTTTAGTTAGTTTAAAGCAGGGCTGCTCATTCCTGGTCCTCGAGATCTACCACCCTGACTATTTTCCAGATCTCCAAGCCCTGCCACCTGCTGATTGGCTCAGTCAGATGTCTCCACAATCTGATTGAAAGGACACACCTGGTCCAGGTAATCAGCAGCAAGCAGTACAGGGAGAGCTGGAAAACAGGCAGGTTGGTAGATCTTGAGGACCAGGAATGAGCAGCCCTGGTTTAAAGCTATTCATGGTTAAGATGGATGTTTTACATCCAGTTTGCGCATGACCCCCCACTTCCGGGGACGCTAGCGTGCGACCCGAGTAGTGACCAGGAGCAGTTCACTGTTTTAATGCTAATTTGTTTGTTTGTTTGTTTGTGTGATTGATGTGTCACCATCCCAGTATAATGTTGGTCCTCAAGATGCAATATTTGCCGCTTTTGTGACATTGTTGAATTTAGATAAGAGTGTTTTTGAAAGTTAGTGCTGTTGTGACATTGTTGTGTGTTGTGGAGCTAAGGAGTACTAATTTTAAAACTATGATGGTCTGACACGTCAATGTGATTGTGTTGTGTGTGTGAAACTGCACTGAAAGTACTACAAATGAATTGCCCTCTGAGACAAATAAAGTTTTCTGATTCTGATTCATCGACTAATCAGAAAAAATAATAGGTGATTTTTCAACTACTAAAATAATCGTTTGTGGCAGCACCAATCCACACACCATCATTGTAAGCTGAGCCACTTTGTGACCATCATATAGAAGCACAGAACACAGATCAGTAGAAGAGACCACAGAGAGTATGTTCGAGGAGCTGTCAGGATGTACCAAAGAGGCAGGAAAAGGTCTGGATGCAGCAACTTTTGCAGCTAGATCAGCTCTAGCCATAGATTGGGGAACACCGTCTAAGGAATTGGTGTGAGCTGCACACTTACAGACAGAACTGTTGCTGGAAGGAGATCAGAAATGTTTGTGTAACGTGAGATTTGGTGACCATAGATGTCCAGGAGTTTCCACTGAGCTCTAAAATCATGAACAACATCAGACGGCATAATGAGAGTCTGTGTAAACGGGTAAAGATTTACTGTCAGACAGTTGGCAGGATTCAGAGAGGGTCACCAGCTCTACAGTTTGTGCTGAGAAATGGAACAAAATGATGGTCAACTAGAGTAAACCCTACACGAGCTCGTCCAGGGTCAGGATCCCTATAGGGACCATCAACATGTTCAGGGTTAGTTAAAGGACTGTCTAGGAAATCAGGAGTGAAGATTTGCTGGATTGTGGACAAAAAAGCTTATAGTATGTACACACCTGGCATGCAAGAGTGTTCAGAACGTGGGTTCTTAAACATGCTTTTAGCATAGTGTTCACACTGGACTGGAAGAGGTTTGGGGCAAATTTTGTTCCAGGCTTTTTCTTTTACCGCTCTATTCCGATATAGCGAAGACTTGACGTCATTGGCACAAACCGCAATTACTAATTTATCCCTCATAATCACTTTTCATGCTATTGGCAGTTAGGGTGCTACCCACACATCACCAGCAAAGCCGAGTTCCTGATTGGTCCAAGTTCAACAGGTTTATCTTTCAACGTGTGCACAATGGTTGCTTTACCGAGGCCCACCTCAA
Organism: Oryzias javanicus; assembly: GCA_003999625.1. Taxonomy (NCBI): domain Eukaryota; kingdom Metazoa; phylum Chordata; class Actinopteri; order Beloniformes; family Adrianichthyidae; genus Oryzias; species Oryzias javanicus. The sequence continues at coordinate 20,023,303 of CM012444.1, forward strand.
GGACTTTATTTGTGGAGTCCATTTTACAGGATTTTGAAATCCAGAGTACTCTCTGCGATCATAATCCAACATTTTATTAAAATAACTAAATTCAAATTGAGTTTCTTGGTTTCTTTCTGCCTCATCAACTAACACACAGAGGTTAGCGGGTGTGACCACACAGTAGTGACGGGTGTATGGATAAATTTGGATCACGAAAGCCCCAAAATAATTCAAAGTAGTCTCTTGAATGTGAATTTCTGAGCCCGGTGTGCATCGTGGCATGAGGTAGTCCTAAAAAAAATGTTATGATAACAAAGCTGTTGTGGCCATAAAATAGAAGCCTCACAACGAGAAGCCCACACAATCTCTGGAGCTGAGTCGAGTAACTTCAGCGACAGAGCTAAAGTCTAGCAGGGTGGCCTCCAACCACAGGGGCAAAGAGTTTAGAGAGGGAGCTCCCAGACTTTGATGCTGAACTATGTTTCTGTAAGGCAGCAGAAATCATGAAAGCAGAAAAGGTTTGGTAGGAGAGGGAATGCCCAGAGTGCCTGCACCCTGCAGAGCCTGTTTCTGAGAAGTGAAGACATCGTCAGTATCTGAAGTCCAACTCTAACTGGAAGTCATGACGAGAGTGAACAAAAGCTGTTCATAATTTAGTCACATGTGCCTGTATGGAGGTTGACCTGTACAGGTGCTGGGGGTTGTTAAGGTTGTCCAGGCATTTGGAGGGCTGTAAAGAGGAGCGGCCGCATCCCAAGAGTAGCACAGATTTGTGTTGCAGTTCCCTTGTGGCTCATGCGGCTACCTCAAAGGACGCCATTATGATAATTGAAGTGTATAGAACACTTGCGTGTTCTAAGTATTTTCTAGGACCTTTGATGGCTACATGTGGTCTACGACTTAGATATGTTGTGTGGGCTACCTATGTGATCCGTACAGGTTTGCCCATTTTTTGCCCACAGACTTTACCGTATTTACCCATTAAGGCAGTTGTGATAGTTTGCCCTCTCTCGGCAGGTGGGGTTCTCTTGCCTAAGGTGGAGGAATTTAAATATCTAGGGGTCTTGTTCACGAGTGATGGTAGATCGGAGCGTGAGATTGGCAGGCGGATTGGAGCGGCATTTGCCGTTATGCGGTCGAGGCATCGGTCCGTTGTGGTGAAAAGAGAGCTGAGTCAGAAAGGAAAGGTCTCAAACTTTGTTCCAATACTCACCTATGGTCATGAGCTCTGGGTCATGACCGAAAAAACAAGAAGAGGCTGCTTCCTCTAGAGCAGGGGTGGGCAAACTTTTTGATTTGTGGGCCAGAAAGGGTTCTAAAATTTGGCATAAGGGCCGGACAAGGAGCAGATGGAAGGAGTGATTTGGTAATGAACCTCATAAACTAAAAAGATAATATGGAATTTAGAGAAAAACATGCTTTAATGTGGATTAAAATTCACATATATTCATTTAAAAACAGAAAATTTGGGAATTTTAATTTCTAAATTTTGATTTTTGTTCTCTTTTTGGTGATCCAATGGGTTGATGTTCTTGCAAACTCAAAGAAATCCGAAAAATCACCTTCTGACTCAGAAAAAAAACACACGAATGCCAGAGAAACAACACCAGGCATGAGAAGAAACCAGAAATACAATGAAAATAAAGCAATAATTAGGATTTTTGATTCAATGTATTTTAATTTGGAGGGCCAGATTAAGTAGTTTAAGGGGCCGCATGTGGCCCCTGGGCCGTAGTTTGCCCACCCCTTCTCTAGAGGGTGGCTGGGCGCTTCCTCAGAGGTAGAATGAGAAATTCCATCAACTGGAGAGAGCTCTGAGTAGATCTGCTTCTCCTCCATATCGAACTGAGCCAGTTGCGGTGGTTCAGGGATCTGGTCCGGATGCCTCCCTGGAGAGGTGTTCCAGGCATTGCCCACAGGGCGGAGGCCCTAGAGAAGACCCTGGACACTTTGGAGAGACTATGTCCCCAGAGGAGCTGGAGGAAGTGGCCGGGGAGAGGGAAGTCTGGGCGTCTTTGCTTAGACTGCTGCCCCCGCGACCCGATGAGAGGAAGAAGATGGATGGATGGCAGTTGTGTAATGCTTTCTAATCCCAGGAATGCAATCAAAAGATAGTTTTGTCACACGACCACAACAGAAAATAGATGTCCTGAAAGCAGTTGACAGGTGGGAACACCAAATCAAAGTGTTCCTAAATCTTTTCAATGCAACATGACAGATCTGAACTGTCAGATTTGTTGGCAAATTTGTGGGGTTTAGCTCTGAGAACATCACAGTAAAAGGACAATTAAAAAATAGGTTTTCTAGACACTTCTTTGTTATCACTGGATAAGTTTAAGACTTTCACATCCCATTTGAAGACCAAAATGTATCTGCGATTGAGACCGAGTGCCGCTGTTGGTCTGATACTCATCAAACGTACGAACGCTTGACTTTGACGGCGACAAACAGAACATCTCAGTAGAAGAATGAATCATCTTTTTGTAATGCATCTCACGTCTCCAGATACAAACTGTATCATTTTCTAAGACAGGGATCGACTCTTTTTCTTCATTCTTCAGGTTGTGGGATGCTGAGCATTTCAAACAGATCTGACTGGGATGTCCTACAAATCTGATGAGTATTTTTTTATTAGCTTAAGTGGAATTTTCAATTAAGAGCTTTAATTACAATCAAGATCTTCTGGTTTAAACTGTTTCAATTACAATCACTCCAGCCAGCTATTGACTCCAGGGATCTGGATTTTGTTTTTTGTCCCATTTTAAGATGTTTAGAAAAGAAATAACACAATTTTATGCATCTGGATAATTCTCCATCGTGTGTCAACAATTTCCTCAATTCAAAGCCAAAATGTAATTTAGCGTATCCTTTGAGGGGAGACTGGCATTGCGCATGACTGGTCCAAGCACTGATTTTCCACTTTAGTCATCCATCAAATTTCATTCTGATGATTAATGTGCATCTCTATCAGGAAGATTTCTCTGGATCTGTGGAGGGAAATAACCTGCTTGAGAACAGAACGACCCCAACACGACCTTGTAGAAAACAAGAGGGAGAAGGTGGAGTTTGTTTTCATTCGTGTTGTGTGTGTTTTTCATACTTTTCAGGGCCTGGAGGCCTATCTTTGGTTGTACGGGGTTTTAGTTCTTCAGATTTCTTTCAACTCTAAGGGATATTCCACGAGTCTCAGCGTGGCTTTCGATCATTTAGCTGGAGTGTAACACAAGTTTGTGTTTGTAAAACGAGCTGTCCGAACTGTCACACGACCTAGATGGGGGTGGAAAAATAGTTTTTTTTTTTTCTCTACTATTTTAGGAATCACAGTTTTGGTCTAAGAGCGTGACTGAAAGTGAAAGAGGATGTTAGACTGGGAAATATTTTCTCTTCACTTAAAAAAAAACCAGAAGCTGAGAGCTGAACAGTCAGCTTTGGGAACATAAAAAAAGTGGTGAGTTGGCTGTATTTGTTAGACACAAATAACAAAGGACGACATCTGCAGGATCGCATATGGTTTCTATCTGTTTTCTCCTTTTTCTGTCTTTTTGTGGAAAATGAAAGCCGCCTGATTGGATGAGTGAGGAGACGAGACGCTAACAGGCTGTTGGAGTCGAAGATAAAGGACAGACAAAGAGCCAAAGGATGAAAAATGGGCTCTTAGGCTGATAAAAGCTGGTGAATCCTTCCCTCTTACATGATTCAACTAACATCGTGACGATACGATAAGGTCCGATACTTTCACCTAAATGGATACAATGTTTTAACTGCCTCCTCAACCAATTACTTTTAGAAAACTTATTTTTAAAAACATTGATTGTAAGTAAGGCTGCCACAAATTATGATTTTAATAGTCGACTAATTGGAAATTGATCACACTATCTAACACTACATTTGCTATTTTATGTGGCACTGGGGGTATTTTATTTTGAAAGAACACAATATAAACCTCTGTCAAAGTTTGAAAGCATTGTCATATTTTGTGGGAACCAATTACATTTTTTAGGGCACAAATTATTATTTTGTGGGGACGAATTAAATGTTTTTTATGAATAAATTTGTATTTTGTGGGCAAAAAAAAAAAACATTTTGTGGCACAGATTACTGTTTTTTGGGCACAAACAAGTATTCTGTGGGTACGAATAATTTTGTAGAAAAAAATAGTGTTTTTATGGGAAAAATTTTGTATTTTGTGGGCACAAATTGGTATTATCTGTGCACAAAGTTGTATCTTTTATCCACAAATGTGTGTTTTGTGGGCAAAATTTTGTACTTTGAAGAAAATTTAGTGTTTTGTTGAAAAAAAATAATATTTTATATATGCAAAAAAAATTTTTTTTTCTTTGTTTTGATTCTTTTTGGCCAAAAAAAATATATCAATTATATTAATTAAAATATAAAATGAAAATTATAAAATTATATCAATTATAATTTTATCAATATAATTATATCAATCATAATATTATAATATTATCATAATATTATAAGGTGATGTAAGATTTTGTGGCTCCTACTGGCTTGTTTTGTGTGATAATTGGCCTCATAAAGGTTGTAGATCTACACAATAAGCAGCAGAATAAATACATTTTTTCAATAGATTATGTCTTTATGGGTAGTTAAATGGTTAACATGACAACTTCAAATTATCATTTTGGGCCTTTCATGCTGTTTGTTGTGTGTTATTTTAATTTATTCTTCAAAAAATGTGTTTCAGCCAATTGTGTTGACTTACTTTGGCGAAAGTTAGCTTGTGATTGGACGTCTTTGTGCTTGGAACACATGTACATATAAAGACAAAAACAAACCAATTGACAGTTTAACACCGGGATCTGCTCGCGTTCAGATAGTTCAGTAGATGTTTTATTGATCGTCTTTGTAAAGACTTCTCTTTAAAACTGGAAAATCCATTAGTATTTTTTTTCTTTTGAGAGCAATTAAGAGAAGATTTCTTTTTTTTAAGACATTTTTTTAATCTTAATGGCAAAATATCACACAGATTTAAATATTGTCACCAATAGGGTACTTTTTCATAGTTTTACAATGATGTTGTTTCAATATATAAAGACACATTTTTGGTTTGTTTAGATGTCTGTAGCGCCCTAGTTCTGTTCAAATAAGTCAAAGTAATTCAAAGTAATTCCGGCCCTCCAGTCAGTTTCATTTCTTTGTTATCTTGCGCTGGTGACAACAAAACGCATAGCAAAGAAAACGGAATGATTTGATTTTTTTTTTGCTAAAAAAGCATACATTTTAATTTAATGTCCAGGTTTTGTTTGTATTGTTCGGCAGCATGTTCATATTTGGATAATTTTAACATGATATATTTTATGGAGATCTTTTGAGTCATTTATAAGTGGAATTTTTTTATATATAAAATGACATAAAAGTAAAGAAATGTGAGTGTTTTTCTTTTAACGTGTAGTTTATTTTTTACTTTTATATTTTTGATAAAATACATTTTTATTGAGAGTAAATTATTGACAGTTATTTAAGGTTTAAGCGGATTTTGTCAAAAATAATATTCCTGCCTGTTTTTATTCATAGCTTTGTTAAAAAGTTAAATTTTAGTGCTTTAAAAATTTTGTTTTTTACTGTGTTCAATAAATGTTTATCCTGTTCGGACTGCGACCTAAGGTGTGTTTTGGATTTTGGCCCCTTGTGCGATATTTTAAAAGCGTTCCTAAATTTTTTTTTTTTTAATTTATTATGATGTTTTTAGCCAAAATCAAAACATTTGTGTCGTTTTCGTGGACATAGTTTCTGCAAAGCGACAGTAGTTCATTAGAAATTCGGTTCTGAGTTGTGGGCGGGACTGTCGGTATGGAGTAGGCCCTCCCACTTTCCCATCATCCATCTGTTCACATGCTCTCCCGCTAGCTTACAGCCTCTCACAACCCCAACCCAACATTAGCGATGCTACAAAAATGGCGAGCGCAGCTTTGAGACAAAACGTAGACATACATTAGAATGGAGCAGAGTCGCAGCTTCTACGTCAAACTTACAAACTCCAATTATATTCTTGCGTCTGTTTCTGATTCACAACTATTTGAATAAAGAAAGACTCTAAAATGTAATTTTAAGATGAATTAATAATGAAAAAAATGCAATAATTACATGTTAAAACATCAAAAACACAATCAGAGTGGGTCTTTGATGTTGTTTATTGTTGTGTATTGACTATACTCTGCTCTGAAATAATAAAATATTAAAGAAAAAAAAGTTGAGAGCGCAAAATTTGCCATAAAATCATGAATTTAATACTTTTTTATTTGTTTTTGTTTCAAACTTATAAGTTTTTATACCTTTAAATTCCTACAAAAAATGATGATTTGGACCCAGTGATGTAACATATTGCTCAGTCATACATAATTCTTTGCATATTCTAGAACTGCAGACTCAGACTTCCATGGAAACGCACACAAACGGAATAAGTAGCAGCAGGCATGCAGCGACAGTTCCTTCACATTAAATTCATAAGGAGTAGCTTTACAGGGTGCTGAAAATATGAACATTTTTCTGTTCATTTGTAACTCTGCCTCCTCTGGCAGGAATTAAAACTATCTGCAAAATAATAAAAAATGCAAACGCCTACAGCTTCACCTGCCTTCAGATATTCAACAACCTACGTATTGATTCTTGGGTCTTCTCACTGTTTGGACAGATCCATCGGAGGATGAGTCACTTTGCTCTGTACATTGTTTTTTTTACTTTTTTTTCAGTATGAACTGAGACTGATGTCCTTCAGACCACCTCTGCGTAGCTCAGGAACTGAATGTTCTATGGCGATGTGAGTGGCGTGCAGCAGCTTTCAATTCTCTCTCCCACTATGAGCGTAGCTCCTGCGTTAGCCTTTTCGAATGCTCATCCTCCAGCTTTCCTGTGAGCACAGACAGAAAAGAGCAATCTGCAGCTCTGGGAATGACACCCACATTTTTTTATGTTATTCTGTGTGACCTACTTTAATGTTAAAAACCTAGCCTGCAGAGATTTTCGCAGCAAAGACATTTTGCTGGATAAAGGTTAACTTGTGAATGTTCTGAGCGTGCTCACAAGGTGACGGGGTCTTATTGCATTGAAGTAAATATAGCTCGCAACAGATTTGATGGAAGTCATGCTTTTACAGTTGGGAAACCATCCGGTTAACTCGATTTGTGTTTCCGTTTTTCCAGAACCTCTTTGTCTTTTTTATGTCAGATCAAAGTATTTCCTTCCTCTGCCGGCTGTTCGATGTGTTGACCCTCTTTCTGTCAGCGAGGCGCCCAGCCTGCTCCATTTACCTCGCGGTATGTTTATACTCCAGTTTGATAAATGCATAAACACAAACATGTCGCAGCATTGTGTTTAAGGAACGTGATTACCTATTATTGAAATGCTTAAATTTCATCTGTCATGGTGAGAAAACTGTAATTTGTCGTTTCTTATGAACTGTTGGTTCAGTTTTGTAAATAGTAAATTGTGTCCATCACAAATGCAGGTGTTGTGCAGATGTGCAACTAAGAAACTTGTCAGTAAATGTGTCCTGGAAAATTGTTTTTCTTTTAAGAACATTTTTTGACAAAATGTAACTTGTTAATTTTTCATGCACAGGCAATTTCTTTTGGTTTTAGGTTCATTTAATATTCATGTCAGTAACTATTAATTAGCATTCTTTAATAAAAATTAGAGAAAACTAGTGATATTTCTAAAAAAGGGTGTTCAATTATATTATAAAAAAAATCTTCAAGTCATTTTGTCCCAATTTGTATTCATAAAATGTATTTTATTCCCCCTATATTCAGAAAATCTTAGGTATTGGTTATATTTTCTTTAATCATTTTGAGTAAATTAACTGAGGATCAAACATACAATAAAGTTTAGTCAATCCATGAAAACATTTCACTGTGAAGAAAATTAGTCTTAAAATTGAATTTCTGAGTATTTTATTGAAATTTTGGAGATTCTGCAGCAGATAAAAAAAATTAAGTTTAAAAAAATTGTATTTTCAATAAAGAAAACACGCTTTCTGCATGAATTTGTCTTAAAATATGTTCTGATCTACATCTAAGTCACATCACATGATAACTACTGCTTAAGCCAGGGGTCTCCTGTGTGACTCTTTGGCTTCAAGGAAAACTTTGCTAAGCAACTATTTAACTAAATAATATGTGTTTAGGAACTGTCCAGGGTAAACCCTGCCTTCGCCCATCAGCAGCCGGGATAGGTTCCGGCATCCCCGCGACCCCGAAAGGGATAAAGCGGCATGGAAAATGAATGAATGAATGAATTTGTGTTTAGATTTTGATATGTCAGATAGACCTAACTAATCAAAACTGTAAAGGTTTAATCTGGTGGTCCATAATCAGAGTGACTTTATCTTATTGCAAAATCAAGATTCTACACCTAGAAACACTCTTTATTCACTAGTTTAAAAAAAAAAAAAAAGATGAAGGAACACCAAAGTCATAATAACAGAACATCTCATGTTTCTTGCATTTTAATTATAGTCAGTCTGCTGTAGCTGAAGGATCTGATTAAACACAGGATGTGTTTTATTTTGAATGTATGTGCTGCTGTCAAAAGTGAAAGACGTTACATTTGTTATGTATAGAAAAACTCAATTGTTTAGAACATTTTTAAGCTATATTTTGTAAATAATTGGCTTAATTACCTCAAAAACATAAATAAGATTTTTTTTTTTTTTTTTATTTCTTACTTTTTATAATTTTTATTCATGAATAGGAAAATCATACAATATAAACTTGAGTTGTAAACTCAAACATGATGGAAATAAAAGAAAAATGAAAATGGACAGAAAGAAGAAAAACTTCTTGTGTCTGCCCCTTTTAACAAATCAATAAATCAATAAATAAAAAAAGCTTCTGACGTCGCTGCTCTCGCTAAGTTTCGGTCCATAAGAACATGAACCAAACGGCTCTTTTAGCATTAACGGTTGCAGATCCCTGGTTATTGTTGTCAAAGCAGTTATTAAATCTACACATATTTTTTCTACCGTGCATGTCAAATATTTACACATTTTTTTTAATAAAATCACAAAATCTTACATTTTATTTTGTTTTGTATTAATCTGTGTTTATCATGTGGTGAAGATCAGAAGATATTTTATGACAAATTCCTGCAGAAATCCAAGTAATTCTAAAGGATTTACATACATTTTCTTGCAACTGTATGTGCTAAAAACGGCATAATCAATAAATCCATCAATAAATTACATCAATAAATTCTATATACACTTACACCCTTTAATAAAAATACATATGTAATAGGAGAGCTGTAATATTACTAATTTTTATCTCCATTAACTTCACAGTTATGTGCAGAAACAGAAATTTTAGGAGGAGCAATTTAATATGAGAATATTCAGTGAGGGCATTTTATTTGATTTGAATGTTAAGACACTTTTTTATCACATGACTTCGTTTATTGATTGTTAGTGCTGCCGCAAACAATTGTTTTAATAGTCGACTAATCACTGTTTATTTTTTACAATAAGGCGACTAATTTGGTCATACGCAAACGCACACATCTTAACCATCATTAGCTTTAAGCGAACTAAAATTTAGATATATAGCATTACCTGCGCTAATGCTAGTGTGAATGCTGTAAGCTGAATTTGGCTGGTGAAGATACTAGTGCTGAAGATGCTGAAATTAGTAGCTAAAAATGCTGAAGATGAAAACTGAAATCGATTAAGCTAATAGCTGAAAATGCTGATGCTGATAGCCAGCTAAAATATTAGCTAAACTCCAAAATAGCCTAAAAAACTCAAAAAGCTCAAATTGGCCAAAATGGCTAGCATTTCGCTGAAATGTTAGCTAAACTTCAAATTAGCCTTAAAACTGAAAAAAAAACTAAATTAGCCAAAACAGCTAGCATGTGGCTGAAATATTAGCTAAACTCCAAATTAGCCTAAAAAACTGAAAAAAGCCGAGATTAGCCAAAACAGCTAGCATGTAGCCAAATTATCTAAACTCCAAAATAGCCTAATAAACCTTAATAAATGCCAAAATAGTAAAAAAGCTAGCAGAATTCCATTATAACTTTTAAATGTACTACACTCCAACCCTCTTAAATATAAAGTAACGACTTATCGACTATTAATTTAGTCATCGACTATTTTAATAGTCGATTAGTCGTCGTCTAATCATGGCAACCCTATTGTGTATGTAAAAAAACTTTTAAACTATTATTATTTTTTGTTAGGTTTACTATTTTTTTTTTGTACAAAAACTGCACTGCCAGAACATTAAATAATACAATAACTGGTTATTTGGGTTAACTATAATCCACAAAATACTCAGCCTAAATACATGTGTTTAATTATTTGTTGCTAAATTCTGGGTCAGTGTTAAGAAAGATGCTTTAGTTTAACAAAAGGTTTTGCATCCTCATGTAAGAGCTGTGAAAAAACAGGTTTTTTATTTGGCTTCAAAGCTTTTCCTTAACAACTGCAAAGCCGATGCCACTTTGCCATGTTTTCAAACATAATCCAACTAATGAGGACCTCCTGCCTGTGCAGTCAGTTGAGTTTTTAATGAGTTTTATTCCTATTTTGGGTGAATTTTTGGCTGTTAAGCCGCATGGAACTCATACAGTATTTCCTTGGGATGTGTGGATTTTACATAAAGGCCGAGAGGCAAAGAAAAGTAAATATATGTGGTTATAATTAGTTAAAATGTTGTTTATTTCTTTTTTGCGTCTGTGGCGACGTCCACGGTGGAGTCCTGCTGTCCTAGCTCCAGTCGGAGTGCGCTGGAGCTGCTGTGTGCATGATGAGTTCACTTGACTGGAAAAAGAGTCTGATATCCACAATCCTGACTCCCATGTCAAGCCAGTCAAGCTGAAAATCTGCCAATACTGGTCACCTCCCCGACCGATCTGTGCACCCTTACGTGCAGTCAGGCTGCTGGTTTTTAGCCTTATTTGATAGATTTTTAGTTTTTTCTATATGGTTGACAAGTACAAAATTGTGTCCAATAGTTAACAATGTTTTCTATCATTCCATTTTATATCCTACCACTTATGTATCCAAATAGCTTGATTTTACTCATAATTTAAGTTTAAAAATATAATTTGTGTTTCCATTTCTGTTTCATTCACCATCTTATATCTAAAGTGCATTTTTAAATCAACTAAATCAGCTCCAAAAGATGAAGTGGTTGATAAAACCACTAGGATTATTTTAAAGATAAGTCACTGCATGCTATGTAAGTTGAGTTAGTTAGCTGTTATCTGCATCTAAAAAGTGAGATATTCTTAAACTATTCACATGCAACAAACTTGCACTATTATTTATACTGACTGTACCGTTTCCTGGACCCCTGCATGTCTGTTTAAATGTATTCTATATCTTTATTTTCCATTTTTTAAATCTATTTAAGCTCTATGTTGTCTTTGTACGTGAGAGCAGGATTTCCTTGTACAAACCTTGTATGTGCGCTCGTACTTGGCCAATAAAGCTGATTCTGATAAAAAGTTGAGGCTCTAGAAGATAATCTGAGGTACCCGATTTTCAGGTATTTAATTTAAATATAAACTAAATACAATCTGGAGGCTTGATCGGCGTCTCATCGATTCCGGGAAGAAGAGAAATCTGCTTCATTTTCAACTCGTGACTTCTTTGAAACAAAGCACTTCCCTTGTTTTCTTTTTTCAACCTAACGTCTGCTCTCTAACCACAGTCTTATCAGATTATGTATGTGGGTACCTGCTTCTCTCTTTTTTTGATCAGATTAGTTCCAGAACATTTGTTTTGTAGTTTGCAGGTCTGTCTGTTGAGCGTTCTCCTTCAAGCTGGTGGAAGACAGCAAAACTTAAGTGTAAATTAGCACGGATAGAAGCTGACCTTTTTTCCCAGCAGGCCACTGTGCCCTAGCGGTAGGACGCTTTCTGTAATTATGAAATGCATTGATAGAACAGCGTTAGATCCCTCCTGCACAGCAGGTCTGTACATCGAGGCAGCGTCGAGCTTTTGTCTTTAATGGCTGCAGTAAATCAGCCAAGAAGCTCACAGATGTTAAATCAAAATAAGCTCTTTGTACAGGAAGTGACTGAGAAGCCTCCATGTGCCAGTGATTGAACAACTTGTGATAAATAGAACTGGTGGTGGGTGGGGGGTCACAAAAGCACAAGACAAAAGATAGTAGTGCTTAGCTCTGCAGAGAATGATGCATCCCAGTTGTGAGGACCTTGAAAAGAAACGCTAATGTGCTAGAAAGTTAGTAGTGAAGAATTAAAGCTGTGAGTGCCGCTGCATGCCTCCCCCTCGCCACCCGGCCTCACTGACTAAGCGCCCCCTCCCGCTCCTCTTTGCCCCTGCTACTATTATCAGAGCTGGATGTGACAAATTCATAAAAAAATAAAAATAGAACCGTGAGTTTTGTGATCCGTTACACCCTTAGTTCTGATGATGAAAATGTGCATGGTTTAATTAAAAATTACATTTAAACACTTTTCTTTTGTGTGTTTTGTAAAAGTTTTTTTACCACAATGCATTGTGGTCTTCATTTGCTAATGTAGTGAGCATTGATTGCACGCTAGTTTTTGCAAAGACCTTTGGGAAATTTCCAGGGCAGTCGATTTTGAAGTTCTAGATTCGGACAGTGCTACAAAATGGCGAAATCACAATACAGTGAGTACGAAAGGAATTTAGATATAGCCAGAGTCTTCAAACGCGGGGCTGCTAACACTCAGAATAAACTTAAAAGTTTATATATATATATATGTATATGTGTGTATATATATGTATATGTGTATTTATTTATATATATATATATGTATATTTATATACATATATATATATATATGTATATGTGTGTATATATATGTATATGTGTGCATATATATGTATATGTGTATTTATTTATATATATATATGTATATGTATATATATATATATATATATATATATATATATATATATATTATATATTATATATATATATATATAGTTTATACTTTAAAAAGTTGACACATAAATGTATATGTATGCTCAGATCACACCCATTTGCAGAAAGCGCTACACGGAGCACCCTCGCGGTGAAGGGCTCTGCGTCCTCTCGCCACAACGGTTAGCCCTTAAAAAGATCTATTTCGGAAAACCCTTCCCCTTCAAATGCCCCTACAATTGGAGGGGTAGGGGAAGAATTTGGGTTCCCATGACTACTGAATGAATCAGTTGTATGTCACTCCTGTGTGACATTAAAAAAGCGAAGATTTGTCATTAGAGAGAAAATCTGTTACTTCATGCATAAAAATATCCAGCACAGATTGCATTTTTTTGTATCTAATGTGAGAAACAAAGCATCTGTCATTATGTAAGCTCTTAAAAGTCACAGAACAGCAGAATTTGTGGCTGTGAGGAGAAGTTGTGCGTTTCACTCCTGTTGTGTTCCAGCCTGCAGCCCTGGACAGCTTTAGCGACCCTGAGCCCTCGTAACACCCACACACTCATGCCCGATTTGTCCTTTTAGCCACTGCACAAGCGGATTTGCAGTTTTTATTTTGAAAGAGCCCTTTTATTATAAATAACTTCAATCTTTTACCAAATATATCTACGTCACTTTGTGACTTTGAGCATCTCTTTCACCCTTGAAAGGAAAGCTCCGCCATGCCGGATTTTTAGACTTTTTTTTTGTTTTTTTCGTAGAGATCTGACACAAATGTGGTCGTAATGAATGTGTTCTCAGTGAAGGGAGGCTATTTTAGCAGACGCCGGATTGGGTTTTGAGGCAACGGGGTTGAAAGCATTAATGACAGAGTCTGTGGCAGAGAATGGGAAGATCCTCCCTTTAAACACTGGTGTGGTTTTCCTATTCCCTCTATAGCTGTGGGCTCCGGGCTTATGAGCTTCTTAATATTCCACAGGCTGCTGTAAAATCAACCACATGAAGAAATAATTCAACAAAAAGAAAAAAAAAATGTCTTCTCTTGTTGTGTTTTTGTTTACTTGTTGGGGGGATTGAGACGAGCACAATCTCATAGATATTCACACTTTATAGAAGCAAGCCCTGGGAGGATTATGGTGGAAACACTCCGCAGATTAAATTCCACATCTTCTTTAACATCAGTTTTACAACAAAAATCTCCCGAGAATGACTGTGCATAGGATTACTTACAAAGTGTTGATTGTTTTGGGGCTTCTCGCTCCCACACATTTCAATTTTCAATAAAATAAAATTGCTTGTCATAAGCGACAATACGATCAATACTGCATAAACATTTGAATATTTATTTAGCTTTTACTTTTACAAAAACAGAAAAAAATTTGACTTGACGACCTTGGATTTTGGGAATTGGGTCAGTTTGTGCCTTAGACTACATATCAACTTGACTTTTTTTAATGCTTCCATTCCAAATTCTCTTTTTGTGCAGCTGTTCAGCGCTCTTCCAGGGCATCCTGCTCCCCTTCTTCAAAGTACGAAGATGGGGCAATACCTAAAAATAGAAGCTACGATTTTTTCCCTTTTGCATTGGGCGACCAGACGTCTGATTAATCTCACCAATTTGTACATTTATTTTTTTTTAAACTCAGAAGTGTCTGTCTTTGCTTTGCAGGAAAAAAAAATCTGGTTTTATTTTTTAGATTTTTGATACTCTTTATATTTAAATAGGTCAAAGATGATTTGAAGCAAAAATTTTGATTGAAGTGAGACCTCTAAACTTTCCATGACCACTGTTGTCTTATATCACGTGTCGAAATCGATGCCCAGGGGCCGGATGCGGCCCTCCAGGTAATTCTATCCGGCCCTTCAGATCATTTTATTTTATTGCTATTAATGGCCCGATGTTATCTTGCGCTTATTTCTAACTTGTATAATTTTGACAAAATATGTTTTTGCACAGAGTAAAATATTGAAAGTTGTTTAGGTTTTAAGTTGATTTATAATGGAGTAATATTCCTGCCTTTTTATTTTTCACGATTATGTTTAAAAATTACAGTTTTAAAGTTTTAAAAATTGGCATTATACTAGTTTTTAGACTATTTTTGTATATAATAAGATGTTAGGCTGTTTTGGAGTTTAGATAATATTTCAGCTACATGCTAGCTGTTTTGGCTAATTTAGGCTTTTTTGCTGCAACTTTGGAGTTTAGCTAATATTTTAGCTACATGTTAGCTGTTTCGGCTCACCTAAGGTTTTTTTTAAGGATAATTTAGCTAATATTTTAGCTGGCTATCAGCTTCAGCATTTTCAGTTATTAACTTCAGCGTTTTTAGCTATCAGTACTAGCATCTTCAGCTGCCAAATTCAGCTAACAACGTTCACACTAACATTATCGCAGGGAATGTAATATTTTTTGCAAACTAATGTTTTTTGTTGCGTTGTGGCTCATCTCACTTTCGCTCTATCTTTGATTTTGCGTTCATAGGTTTCGTTTCATGCAATATTTATCCCAGTGTGCTGATTGATTGATTGATTGATTCTATCCAATCAAATCGCCATTTTTATCTAACATGGTGTCTGCGACTGAGCTTCAAAAGCCCCACAGGCTCTTTTTTTTTTTTTTTTTTTACTATCAATCATTTTAAAAATAGTCAGTACTTTTTATATATATATATATAAATAGTAGACATTTTTCTTTGCAAATTATGAATTTTTATTCTTAACACTTTACATTTTGGTTGCAATTTAGAGAATTTCGATGTCAAAACTGTGACTTTTGCTTGCAATATGGTGGCACAAAAATCATTCCATATTCTTACGCCTGCAGTAGAAGCACTGATGCTGAATGGATTTTTGTCACTGCAGCCCTGCCAGTCAGGCTTTTTGGGGAAACACGAATGCAAAATTCCTTCACAAGTCCTCTGCTAAGTGAGCACTCCCGTCTTTGTGGAGCTGCAACACCTCATTCTCCGTCTCACATTTGCCTTAAGTGCTGCGAAAAACGACCTCAGAGGGAATTGTTGTTTACTAGCCTCGAACTCTCTGCAGCTCCATTCGCGTTCCGTCAGAGCAACATCATGATTAGAGGATTATTTGTGTGTCTGAAAAGGATTTGTGACAAAATGGCAGATCTTATGGATGTTAATTGTTGAAGCCTATGTAAAAAAACATGTTCTTACATCTTATTCAGCCATTCTTTTAAATTAAGCCTGCGTTTTATTAGTTCTTAAAATCTTCAATCTACAAAAAAATAACGTCATTTTTTATTTAGACTGTATGATTTTGATGCACATTGAGGTTTGGTGTGAGAATATAATTTAAAGCTTTAACAGTTTAATTAGATTTGACTAGAATTAGGAGAGCATTTTTATAACATGCAACACTAACACTAATAGGAAGTGACAGCACAGACCAGAAGAAAAATCCTCCTCTATTTGTTGTCAGACACCAACAGCATTAAAATCCTGTCAGACGCACCAACATTTACTTTATTGTTAAGCCGGTTCTAAACATGGATTCTAAGCTTTAATAGTTATGTAAATCATTATATTATCAAATGTATTATTTTCTTAGTAAAGTGTTTTGGAAGTAAACCTAAATATTTATATGAGTAAAAAGGTTAAGAGCAAAAAAAATATTAATTTTCTGCACATTAGAAATATACAGAAATTAAAAAGGCGTTAATCTTAACTGATTTTACAAGCAAAAATTAGTATTTTTGGTGCACAAATTATTATCTTGTGAGCACAAATTAGTATTTAGTTCACACAAATTTGTTTCCTATTACAACATTTTTTGCCCCAAAAAAATTATTTTTGGTGACAAAATGCTCATTTTCCCACAAAATGCTCATTTGTAATTAAAAAAAAAAGCTAATTTGTGTGCATAAAATACTTTAAATGCTAAAACTAGTATTGTGTGGGCACAAATTTGTTTATTTTCAATTCGTACTACTAATTTCTAACCACCTAATGCTAAATTTCAGTGACAAAATTCTTATTTGTGACCACAAAAAACTATGTTACATGCACAAAAGGCTAATTGATTTAAAAAATACTTAAAATTCTATTTTGTGCAAAAAAGTAGCATTTTGTAACCACAATTTAGCAATTTAACAGCATTTTGAGAGCAAAAATAAGTATTTTTGCACACAAGTTGCTATTTTGTTCTCAAAATTTAGCATTTTGTGTGCACAAGTTAACCTTTTGTAAGGAGAAATTAGAATTTTTCCTGATATAATTTAGAATTTTGTGGCCACAACTTATTAGCAGAAACTGAAGGTACTAAATCACAAATTTCTGCTGTTGCCTTCAAAATACCAATAACATGATCATTTGTGGGCACAAAATAACAATTTGTGTGCAGAAATTAGCAATTTGTGTGCACAAATTAGTATTGTGTGGCCAAAATTTAGTAATAAGAATTGAAGGTACAAAACTAAAGTTGTGACTGCAAAATGCAATTTCTTTTGCCCAAAATTGTATATAAAGTGCTCATTTATGGCCATGAAATAATTATTTTTGTGCATAAATTAGTAATGTGTTGCCAAAACATAGTAGTAAGAATTGTATATACAAAATCGCTAATTTGTGCACACAAAAACCAAATCTTTTCCCCAAAAAAAATGCTGCAAAATGCTCATTTGTAATTTAGTATCTTCGATTCCTACTTCTTGGTGGTGGCCACGAAAATCTAACTTATGATGACAAAATACACTCAAAATTTTAACTTGTGCCCCCAAAATACCAAAGTGTTGCTACAAATTATTAATTCGAGAGGAGAATTTTGTTTTAACGTCATATCCAGGGCTCCATAGAACTGACTCAACTATAGCGGTAGGTAAAATTATTTTGTTATATTAGTAATTAATTGTTTATTCCGAAGAGGAGATGACAACAGTTCAGGAAAAAGTGATTCTTGGCATTGATTCCAAGCCAGATCTTTCTTTTTCTGCGTCCAGGTTTTTGCCTGCCTCTTGCCTGATGAGACAGAAGAAGCCAAGCCAAGGATCAGGCTCACGGGGATTATTTATAGAGCTGAGTGGGCTTCACAGACGCAGGCGTGGAATGTGTCGGAAAGAAAATGCATCATTGATCAAAGCCTACTCCAATACATGGTCCTATTTTTTGCCAAATGTAGATCTGGGGGTTTGGGAGAAAAAAAAAAACTCAAAAACAATAGCCTTTAGCACAAGCTCCATGTGTGCTGTGCTGCTCTCGTGCCCACGCAGAGTCTCTGCAACCTCCACAGGTGACTGGACTCCACCGAACACTTGCCAATTTTAGCCTCCATCTCCTCTTTCTCGTGCGCATCTCCTAAATAGCTTTGCAGCGCTGGGCGTTCAAAATAAATTTGTGGTGGGTGTCTGAACAGCTATCGTGCTGCACAAGCTAGGCAGCAACAATAAATAGGTGCTTTTGATGATCCAAACAGAACAGATTTATGCAGAGACGGTCATGCAGCTGATAGATAGATAGATAGATAGAGGACACCCCCACCAGGCGGGTGTGCTTTTGTAAACCTCAGAAGGGATATCTTGCAGAGGACAACGCATCTCTACCTTTATCTCACCTTCTCCCTTGTCCCATTTAGGGAGTGGAGGAGAGAGGAAGGGAAAAAAAACAAGGTGATCTGGAGGTGAGGAGTGGAGCGGCGATGTCCTGTGCTGCAACGGCACAGGCTCTCCGGTGGCAGCAGGGGCGCACTTCTCTCTGCTGGCCTGTCGCTGCAATGCAGATGGCCTTCAAGGTTATGTGTGCGGTTACGCTGACAGGCGGAAATATCGATGTTGCTCTGGGAACAGTTTGACTATTGGGGTTATTCTATGGATTGATTGAAAATCCGGTTCCCCTTTAAAGCGGTATGTTTGTTTTTAGGGGAGTAGTTGTCATGGCTGGATGACATTTGCTGTTCGTCAGCCTCTCGTTCATCATCAATCTGAGTGTGACAAACTTGTCAGTCACGGCCAACACTGAAGACCTGCCGCCTTTGCTGAGTTTATGTGGAAGTGGATCATAGAAATGCCACGGTTTTTCTCGCTTCCTGTTTAGAGGAGTCATTGTTTTCCACACTTTGGTCTGTTTGTGCACGTGAACTGTCCAAAAATTCCTCTGTTTTTCCTTTGTTTTCGTGCCTGAGGATTAAGCAGACAAGCCAGCGTGAGTCGGTTCAAAACCGCTGCTTCTGTCAGCCGACATTAAGGAAGTGATGGATCATTTCCCACAGCGTGATACCGCTGGTATCACCTTAATTATTTCCTTGGATCACTCATCTCAGTATTAGTGATATGCAACCAAAGAAAGAATGAAAAAAAACATCATAAAACTAGTGTTACTAAGTTAGTCAAGAGTGTTTTTTTTAAATGTTCATGTGATCTTCTATGGAAGCGTGTGACTCATAATTCAAAGTAAAAGTCAATAACGGGAATGCTTTTTCATATTATAAATGCATTATTTGTCTCTTTAATAAAATGAAAAAGCAATTATTTGAAAATTCATTTCCATTTTCTTAATTCAAATTATAATGACAAGTAATGTGGTTACATTTTAATTATTAAATTTGATATTTCTAATTGAATTTTCGTACAATTTTTCTTGAAAACTTTTTGAAAATGGCTTTTTTTAAAAATCATTTTGAGGTTCGTTTATTTACAAAAAAAATCAATATTGGTATCAATATTGGTATCGAAATCGGCGATATTATCGCTCAGCCATACTGTTTTGCATTCACTTTTTATTTAAATTCAATACTTTTTAATTTTAATAAACTATTTTCCATTTAATTCAAAATATTGTCCAAATTCTGTTTTTATGTTTATCAAGTAATTAAAAAAGGGGAAAAAAGCCATTCACTGCGATTAAAATCAATTGAGATTTAGATGTTTATGTCACATCCACCGCATTTGATATTGATATTTGCAATAGTGACCGGTATCTGATCGGTATTGGATTCATACCCAAGTGGCTGTAACGAGTCAGAGTCAGATGGATCCACATGCAGTCTTTTATTCAAGAAGCTTGGGTAAGACACGGTGAACTTGGCAGAGGTCAGGAACGCCGAAGGGTTTGTCGGAGGCTGAGGCAGAGCGGTGGTCAAAGACAGGCTGGGGTCGAGGCAGGCTTGACCCGGACCTGGGCCAGGGCCTGGGCCAGGGCCAGGGCCAGGGCCAGGGCCAGGGCCAGGGCCAGGGCCAGGGCCAGGGCCTGGGCCAGGGCCAGGGCCAGGGCCAGGGCCAGGGCCAGGGCCAGGGCCAGGGCCAGGGCCAGGGCCAGGGCCGATTTCAGTAATGCTCAGAATTGCAGGAAGAACAAGACTTCGCACCTGGGCACAGTCTGAAGCCTCCTTACAAATGTTTGTGGTGATTGCTTGAATGAGGAACAGCTGGTGAGGTCTGGGAACAGCAGGCAAAGGCTTATGGGAGCTGTAGTGAAGATGAGGCTCAGGAGAGAGTCAGAACTCAGGTGGTGGCTCCCTCTGGTGGTCTGAGGGGGAACAGACTGATTCATGACAGTGGCATTCTGGGATATGTGATTGTAGTCTTAAAGTGGGATTGTGAGAGGCTGTAAGATAGCTGGAAAGAGTGTAAACAAAGGGATGATGGGAAGTGTGGGAAGGCTTACAACACACCAGTGGTCCCGCCCACAACTCAGAGTCATATTTCTAATGAAGCAATGCCACTCTGCAGAAACTATGTCCTAGAAAACAACATTTTTTTGTGTATTTTTATAAGACTGCTAGGAATTCTTTTAAAATAGATCAAAAGGTGATCAGAGTTTGATTTTAAGCAGAAGTAACAGTGGATAATTAATCAGAAAGAGCAGAAATGAAATCAAGTGTTACTAACGTGAACTGTTCCTTCCTTTCACTAGTCTTCATAAAAATATGGGCTTTCAAGCGACGCACTCACCGTGTCTTCTCAACACGACACAAATCCCTCGCCTGTGGCGGAAAACTATTTCAGGAAACAAAGAAAACATTGAGACGGTGAATGAAATGAAATGAGAACAACACTTTCAAACGGAAAAGAAAGTGTTTAATTAAAGCAATGCTGACTGACCCAACCAGGAACCTTTCTGCAACAGTTGCTGGTCTTTTTGTGTTTGTCAAACTCTTTTGTTGTGTTGACGTGTCGGCGGTTTTTCCCACATGTTTTCTGTATTGTGTGATGCTCAAAGCTTTGTTTTCAAGGACGTAATCAGACAAATATGTACAACTGAGCATTTGTCCGAGTAAAATTGTGATTGATGATGAAAATAAGCCGCGAGTAAGCCGACTTTAAACAAATATTGCTTTATTTACCTTTTTGCTCTCTGAAAATGATGCCTACTTCAACAAGATGACTTTTTTTGTCTTAGTTTGGACGATTATGATTTTCACTTGGTTTTTTTAGGAGCGCTTTGTTCTGTTGACATGAAGAGACACTTCTTTCATTCTTCATGTCACCATGCTGCATAAGTGCTTGGAAATATAGTTTTTGTTGAAAAGGCTGCAAAAGCTGTTTTTTTATTGTTTAACTTTTGTGATTATTCCATTTTTTTATCGTCACACCATCAAATGTATAATTATTCCGTCAATTTAACACGAAGCCTCAATAATATAGCTTTCCAAGTCAGTTGTATTCAATGTGAAACAGATTGACAGAGAAAGATGACTGCAGGCTTTAAGAAAAAAAAAAAAAAAAAGATCCTTTCGAAAGCTCGGCGGCAAAAAAAGTGCCAAATGAATCGGATCTCGATGAAATGGGTTCTGGGGGAAATAATTTGCTTCTCAGAGCGCTGGAAAGCAGTAAAAGGAAAATGAGCGGAGTGTGAGGACAGACAGTGGTTGACATAAGGATTTAAACTGACAGTGATATGATGTACGCTCACCCTTTGACACTCTTCAGTGATGCTTGTCAGAATTGGCCCTTTGGAGGCGTTTGTACGGTGGCCCTGAAGTACAAATAACATCAACAAATCACTCAATGCTTTAAGATAATGACAATTAAAAAAGCAAAACACTTTAAATATGTATATATATATATACATATATATATAATCAAAGCAAAATTCTAGAAACTAAACTGTAAGTCATAAAGAATTTAAAGGAAACATTTTCAAAAACTTTCCAGAAACCAAAATGAAATGTTTAAAAAAATTAAACAAAATAAGGAACCAAAAAAGGGACATCACTGATTGGATGATGACCACATTTTTTCACCTTTTCAAACAGGAAGTTATTAGATATTTCTTTAAGCTTCTGGCTACACCCACTGCAAAGTTGATCACTCAACTCTTTAATATCTACCTTTTCCAGTATCTCAGTTTTTTTGGGTTTTTTTATATTTCATTTTTATTTCTGAAAAATATATATTTTTACCTTCTTCCTCATAGAATTTTGCTTCAATTTCTAAAATTGAACGTTGTTTTTTTATTATTTGTTTCACTTTTTTAAATTGTTGGTATTTTTAAAGACCTACTCCAAAGAAATTGTTTTTAACCTGTTCTTGTAACATTTTTCTCATGATGGAGGACCTATACAAAATAATTTATGTTTTTTATATTTTTAATAATTTATTTTAAGCCTCAGACTAATTATAATGGCCGTGAATCTAATTGTTGTTGACATTAAGGTAAATAAATATCGTTTTGTTTTATTTTAGTATCGTTTATGGTCACATTGAGGTGGTAATCAGCTGGTGGATCACATGTTTGTGGGCGGAGACATTTTTTTTGTTGTCATAACTCACCTGTTGATTTTGTACCTGTAGAGGGGAGAGGGTGAGCTGGGTTTCCACATTTTTTGATGACTTCTTTTTTTCTGCTTTTGGCCCCTCTTTTGTGCCTTTTACTTTTGCTTACAGTAAGCCAGTCAACCTAAGTTGTTTCAGGTACCTTCTGTTGTCATTAATAAATAATTCAAAGCATGACCCAATTCAAGTTCCTTTGTTTAGTGCGTCGCACAGACTTTTGATTTTTATATAGTCACTAAATGCTATGAAGCAATGTGTATTTTGGCCGCGAATCACACTTAAAATATGTGTGAAGAACAATATCAAGAAAAATCAAGAAAAATAGAATCCATTAGAATAATACGAACTCAAATGAAAGGTCTATATTTGCAATAGAACCTCAAATATTAAAGGATTATTCAAATTTGTATTTAGATTTGTGAACAACAAGGAAAATACAGTTCGGCAGGACATTCACAAAATAAATATTGATAAATATTGTACATTTTTCTTTTTAAATTGGTAACTTTAAGTATTTGCATAAAACTGTGTGAAACAGCGTTCACCGTTCGCAGTTTCAACCCTGTCGACTTTTTATTTAACGTCACAGAGAAAACGGTCTATGAGCTGCTGCGACTGTGCATAAAATGTCTTAAAAATGACAAAAGCTTTTTGATTTTGCTAAAAATGTCAAATTATTAATTAAAGGACTACTGCCACTTCTAGGCCACCGTAAGTTTGTTAGGTTTTGTCGCTTCCTAATATCACAGATCTCTATATTCTTTACGGATTTGTAATTGGTCCATGTGCTGTTCTTTGACGTTTCTCAGGTTACCAGAGGACTTTCCATGCATTTGCTGAGTATGTAAAACGTTTTACCAGCGGAAGAGTAGACTTTTGAGTCAAAGCAAGCGTTATCCCCAAAACCCCAGATGACTTTCAATTTATTTGGTGCTAAAAATAATTAAATAAATAAAAGTCTGCCAAATCAAAATCTTTTTCACACACGTCATGTTTGTCCTCTGCAAAAAAAAAAAAAAGAAAAGAAATCCCACTAAGATGATGCACATCATGCAACGCATTGCATGATGTGCAGTAGGGAGAAGTTGTGTGAGAACTTAAGCAGTCGCCCACATGAGAGATTACCGTGACGACGCCGACAGGCCTGACTTCTCTCTGCCTCGTCTTTATTCTTTCCATCTAAGTCTAACTTTAGAATTGACATGACAACAATATTACGTCGCTAAGATGAAACACAATCTGTGTGTTTCAGTTGTGTATTTCTGTTTTTTTTTTTTTTTCTTTTTTTTGTGTTTTTCATTTTTTAATTAATTGCAACCAGTTGAAGAAGTAGTTCAAAGGGCTTCATCATTTATTATTAAAGAGGTTTTCCACAAGAATTTCTCAATTCTGGTTGGAATGTCTGTGGATAAACGGCTCCACGCAGACGTTAAATTCCCAGCATTGACGTAAAAGTTCACTTTTATTGAATTTGTGGACGTCAACGTTCTGTTTAAGCCTGATTTAACTAAATAAATAGAGCTGGCGTATACTAGCAGCACAGAGCTCACTTGTTAGTTTGGTTTTGCTGTGAGTCACTCAATTGTTTTGTTGCTTTTGCTTCACACATAAAGAGGGAAGACCTCACCAATCACTTTTTATTTTTTTTTTCTGAGTTTCAAGGGTGAAAAGAGCAAACATGATGAATAATTGCAGGAGTTTTCTGGTGGAAAACACAAGGCTGACAGCGAGGAGAAGCATTCATCTCCTGGTAGATGCGTGAAGGCTCTTCTTTGATTGCAACATCAGAAATCCAATTTTCAAAGCATTATTTTACCTTCCAAGCACAGTGAGAGTGCGACTTTGTAGTGCCTGAACGTGTGTGATATCTCCTTGTTTGGCCTGTGTGCGTTTGCATTGACGGCTGTCAGGTTGCAAATACCCGCTCAGACACTGATCCTATGATGCTCATGCACACATGCAGGCAAACAGAAGGCAAATGCGTGTCATCGACACTACACTGCACTGCTATGCCCTATTACAAATGCCCCCCCGTCGCTTTATTCACCGACTCTCTGTGCTCGTGTAGAAACGACACAGAACGGAGCCATTCTGACTGCTTTCCGCAGACCTGCTATTCCGTTGATATGGCAGGAGCGAGTGGCAGGCAGCCAGCGCAGCCATGATGAGGAGGTGGGATGGTTGGAGATTTGCAGGATGGAAGTGGGCCACGGTTGGGGAAGAAGCAGTATGCCAGAAGTCACACAGGAAGGCAGTAGAGGGAGGGATTCATCATCCGTGTGCTCAAAAACACCAATCTTTTCTTCTAATGTTTTGACGTTTGATAGTCTGAGGGAGAATCATTTCTCTCAAATGTGAAAGGCAAAACAATGAAAGATGCTCAGGTTCTCCACCAGGAATTAAGCTCTAAGTTGCTGCTATTTTACATAGACTGGAGCCCAAACATGAGCGAACCAGACATTATTCAGTTAAAGTGTTTTATGCATTTGTCACAACTACCTTTACGGGTGGATATTGGCTGATTTTAAGATTTCCGACTCTCAGTGAGCCCGTAGAGTGAAAAAGTTCATGCATATTTTTGCTACAGGCGTGCTGCGAACAACAGGTTGTTGTGAACGCCTGGTTCACACTGGCCACGGAACTGCAACTGCCCACTACGGAAGGACTCCGTTGGTGCTGTGCTACTGTAGGGGCAAAAATACCGCCAGAATATCAATATTGTGATATATATCATGATATTTAGTTCTGCAATTGATTCTCAATGAGTTCTCATCAAGTATCGATCTTATATTTTCATTTGAAGAGGCTGAAAAACGTTATATCTGTCATCATTTTGTGAGACCCTCCTTCAGAGGTAGATAGGGGGCGCACGTTAGGAAACTGGCTATCACCAATGCTCTGATGAGTCATTAGAGATGATTTTTACCAATTATCGGAGGATCGTGATATCATCGTGAGCCATGATTCCCAGCCCTACTCCGTACGTGCAGCCCAATGACTGTATATAGAGAACTGGACTGAGCGAGTGAGACGGCACCCAAAGAAAATGACTTACTTCCGGTTCCAACCAAATGAAATCAATTCCGTCACCATTTTTCCCCGATGTGTCACTCGCCATGTTGGAACCAGACATCCTCAGTAAGCCATGATTGGTCCCTGTCAGTCTAAGTCAATGTTACCATGACAACCACTCTTTACAACCAGTAGTGAGCATGTTGGAAGGCTCAATTATTGGGGCATCTAATTGGTCAGTTTACTACTTGAATTGTGAAAATATTAGGGAAAAAAAAAGGATTATTAAAATGTAGAGCAAGTATGGTCATTCTGACGGATAACGTGACTGAATATTGGCTGTTTATTTCTCAATAGAAGTCGATGGGATTTCGGCTGTTTTGGACCAGTGGGTACTTCCGGTTTAGAGGGGGAGGAGTCACTCATTCCACTTCTCTATATACAATCAATAGTGAAGCCTGACTGTTAGACATTAATAAATTAGACAGTCAGACTGTAGTTTCTGTCGGCAACGCTTACGTTTCATGCTGAAGCTAACAGCTGATGGCCTGCTAAAATATTAATTAAATGCCAAATTAGCCTCAGAAACTGAAAAAAAGTTAGCATGTAGCTGAAATATTAGCTAGACTTAAAATTATCCTGAAAAAATGAAAAAGCCTAAATTAGACAAAATAGCTAGCATGTAGCTTAAATATTAGCTAAACTCCAAAATAGCATAAAAAACTGAAAAAATCCTAAATTAGCTAAAATATTTAGAGCATGTAGCTGAAATATTAGCTAAACTCCAAAATAGTCTAAAAACCAAAATGATCTTAAATTAGCCAAAATAGCTGGCATGTAGCTGAAATATTAGCTAGACTTAAAATTATCCTGAAAAAATGAAAAAGCCTAAATTAGATGAAATAGCTAGCATGTAGCTTAAATATTAGCTAAACTCCAAAATAGTCTAAAAACCTAAATGAGCTTAAATTAGCCAAAATAGCTGGCATGTAGCTGAAATATTAGCTAAACTCCACAAGGTTTTGCTAAACTAAACCTTAATAAATGCCAAAATTGTTCAAAAATCTAGCAGAACACCATTATAATGTTCAACTTTACCACATTTCAATTCCATTAAATATTAAGTAACAAATAATCAACTGTTAAATTAGTTGTCGACTATTTAATAGTCGATAAGTTGTTGATTTGTCGACTAATCGTGCTTTACTTGCTTTAAAGCAAGGAGCCATGCAGTGAAACTACTCTACTCAAGAGCTATTGTTTTTGAAAGCTATAGTCAGTGGGGATGGAGTCACCCGCAAGCTGTTGCTACCTGAAGGCACGATGCTCGTAGCATTAATTGCGTCCCTGGAGTTGGGTTCCACATGCATGCTTGTGGAGCCCAGCGTCGCAGTTTGACAGCAGCTATAGGAGAGAGCGTCATCACATGCTTTACCCAGCCATAAGAGCAAACAATTGTGGAGGAAAAATAACAGAGCAGGTGCGTCTAATTGCCCCCACCACCCACACGTGCACACGTTCAGGCAAACATGCACTCTTTCCATTGCTTCTGTGCAGCAACAGGAACTCAGGTTAGGCTGCTGAACACTTTCAATTCTGCCTGGAATGCCCCTGAATAAAAAAAAAAAAAGGGGAATTAAACTCAGTGTGGAAAATATTCAAAAAAGATTTTGTCAAAACTAAACTACTACATAATCTGTACATTTCATTTTTCTGCATATACATTGCATAATTTAGTGTACAAAACATGGTTTTGATCAAGCCCGTGTGCTCCGTCAAATATTTGCTTGAAGCAAACCTGAAAGTATCAAACATTGTAGTTCCTCAAACAATCACTCGAGGCTGATTTCAGAGGGGAACGCTTTTCCATTGATTTCCACCATAAAAGGCCTACTTTACAGCCTATTGCAGGTTTTTTTTTTTTTTTTTTTTTTGCTTTTCAACACCGGAGATGTCAAGGCCCACATCATATCTTGGGCTTAATTCTAACCTATATAATTTTGAAAAAATATTTTTTTATGGAGAGTAAAATATTGAAAGTCATTTAAGGTTAAAGTTAATTTATTCTAGAATAATATCCCTGCCTGTTTTTATTCATAGTAATTTTAAAAAGTTACGTTATTAAAGTTTCAACATAGTAGTTTAAGTGTGTCAGCCTGTGACCTAAGGTGTATTTTGGATTTCGGCCCCCTGATGTATGTGATCAACGTTAATCAATTTATTCTTTGGTGGAGAAAAACGCCTTTAAATACCGGTTTACATGGATAACGTCAAAATTACATCCAGTTAAAGAGTTATGGTCGTCAAAAAAATGTAAACATTGGAGCCAATGGTCCGGCGTTTATGAGTTAAAATCCAGTTCTTCTTGTCCGCTATTTGCGGTTGAGTTCGTCTGTCTAGTCCATGTTTTGTATGGTTTGGTTTCCCTAGTTAATCATCTGTATCAAAGGAAATCATTAAGTCATGTTTGCTTCCATTTGAAAGCAGAGACATCCCACCTGTTTTTGCAAGTTAATTCGTAACAACCTGTTCATAAAAAACTAGATTACTGTCACAACCACTTTGACCTCCTGGAGTTATGACTGGAATAATCAGACCCGATTTGATGTTTTCGTACTACGTCACTCTTTCTGTCTGCTTTTCAGTTTCAGTTACATCCAGTGGTATAAATCTTCATCTGGAAAATGTGGTCTGTCTAGTTTTCTATGACATAAAAAAGGAGCACTGGTGAGATGTCTGAGAAAGTAATACATTTCCTCTCATGTGAGAATGCAGTAACAGAATGGATTTACTCTGAGATTACTCCTTTGAAAGCCTTGGAATAGTTTACCCCTCAGACAATCCAACAGCACAGTCGTTCCCCAACATACAAGCATTACCATATGCCTCTGGGTCTTTGGCCTCATCTCTCGCAACAAATTTCATGCAACTCTATTTTCTTAAGGGGATGAAGATAAATAGTAGATTAATTTTAACATACGAATAGCCACTTTTTTTTTTTTTACTTGGGTGGTCACAGCAACACTGCGCCAAAGCACACCATCTGGTGTAGGATCATAGCCCAACACGTTAATCTATATTGAAAATAATGTATTTTCTGTACTCTTTCAAGCTAAATTCGTTCCATCTATAAAAAATGACAGGTAATGTAACTAAATGATGTGACAAACTGTAGGAAACAGAGGTCGTTAAAACCGCAAAACCATCATTTTATATCCGCAGACTCGTATCCAGTAGGAGTCATTAATCTTGAGTTACCAGATGTCAGAAACCTGCTGGCCTTCGGCTAAAAGATAGATTCCCGCTACAACATTCTCTATGGTTGAACTGTGGCAACAGTTGGACTTTGCTTAAGGGAGATCTGTGTGACTGCTGCGCGGACTGACATGTGCATAGGCATTAAACCCAGATGCCCTCTGGCTTTTGCTTCTAAATATACCATATGTGTACAATAACGTAATCAGTACAACACTTAATTTTAGTAATAGACTCCTTGAATAGTAATTATAGTGCTTAAAGCCTTTTTGTTTACAACATTTCTGAGAAATCTAACTGATCTAGATTTCATGGGATTTCTGTTTTATGCAATATTCATGTCTTTGGGGCTAAATTGGTCCGTCTGAATTTAGACAGTAAACAACTAGAACAACGCTGTTTTCTGCCAGTCAGGCAGGAAAACCCAAAGTTCAGTCGTGTCACTACGCTTCTACTACTTTCACAAAGCTGGCTTTTGTTAAGTTTGTGGGAATGCAGTCTCTTCAGCGATGCAACAAACAAGCATCTAGCTGTGCCTTTGGAACAGTCTGGCTTGATATTATAGGAGCTTTCCCATAGGATAAATATTTAATCAGCAAATCTCATTTGCAGTAAAAAGGTAACATGAAACCAGTTTTATAGCCATTAACTTTGTTTCTGCAATGAGACCACTGTGACTCCATCCATGCTCGAAATCAAATCCTTAGCGTTATACCTTCCCGTTAATACAAGTTGACATAAACTATAAAATACCGTACAGTTTTATAGAAGAATCATTGTAGCTCTGTCATTACATAACACAATACCTGAAATGAGTATGAAGAGAAACAGAAAAATTTAAGCGAGCAAGTCGCTCTTGCTAGGGCTATTTGTGAATCCTGTGTATGGTACAAAACACAAATACAGTTCAATCTGTAATCCATTTTCACAGTAGGATGTCTGTTAAGCTCCTGCATGGTGCCCGTCCACCGCTGTGACGTATCCTCTTACAGATGGACCAAAGCATCTTTGCTCACTGCTGGAGAGGGCATAGAAAAGCCTGATTACCTTTAAGAAGTTGACACTGGCATTCAGTGGTGGTCAGTAAATGTTGGCTTTATATTCATTAGTTTTGCAGCTTAGAAGTGTAATGCTCTATGATATACAGTTTTTAACCCTTGTGCTATCTTGTGGGGTCCAGATGACCCCAATCCCAACATCAACATACCTAAGATAGCACAAGGGTTACAATTACAAGTACATCATAAAAATTATTTTAGGTTTTGGTTTGCCATATTTCTATTAAGATTGAATTTTGATTACTTTTTTTTAACAAAAAAATCTTCTCTTCCAACTCCCCCCACCCTTTTCTGTTTTTAGGATGGCTCCAAACAGAAGCCAGTGAGGAAGAAGACCGTGTCTTTCAGCTCAATGCCAAGTGATCGAAAGATTAACAGCACGGCTGCCTGCATGGCCTTCATGATGAAGGGTTGTGAGATGAAGAAGGTGCGCTCCAACTCACGGATGTACAATCGCTACTTCCTGCTGGATCCAGACATGCACTGGTTACGCTGGGAGCCCTCCAAGAAGGATTCAGAGAAGGCCAAACTTGAAATCAAAAGCATCAAGGAAGTCCGTTTGGGAAAGAAAACTCCTGTCCTGCGCAGCAATGGTCTCTCTGACCAATTTCCTGACGAATGCGCCTTTTCAATCATCTACGGGGATAACTACGAGTCACTGGATTTGGTTGCCAGTACACCAGATGTCGTCAGTACATGGGTCATGGGCCTAAGATATTTAGTGTCTTATGGTCGCCACACTGTAGATATGGTGGAGCCGTGTCAACAAAGCCTAAGAACATCGTGGATTGGCTCAGTGTTTGAGCTAGCAGATGTTGAAAAGGACGGACACATAGATCTGTTCCGGGCAACTCAGATAATCAAAGGGCTCAATCCTGGAATGAAAGAGTCCAGGATAGAGCTGAAGTTCAAGGAGCTACAGAAAGCTAAAGACCAACATGGAGAGACAATTAACATGGACTCTTTTGTGGAAGCCTACTGTGAGTTGTGCACGCGGCCTGAGATTTTCTTCCTACTGGTTCAGTTCTCCAGCAACAAAGAATATCTGGACAGTAAAGATCTCATGCTGTTTGTAGATGTGGAACAGGGCGTGGAAGGAGTAACAGAGGAAATGTGCAAAGATATTGTTCAGAAATTTGAGCCATCGACTGAAGGCAGAGAAAGAGGTTACCTCTCTATTGATGGTTTTACAAACTACCTCCTGTCCTCTGAATGCCACATCTTTGACCCTCAGCACAAACGTGTGTGCCAGGACATGACCCAGCCTCTTTCCCACTACTACATTAACTCTTCACATAATGCCTCTCTTCTCGATGACCATTTCTGGGGTTCATCAGACATTAGCAGCTACATAAGAGCTTTAAGGATGGGCTGTCGCAGTGTCGAGATTGTAGTTTGGGATGGCCACGATAGTGAACCAGTTGTATACATAGGTAGTTCTGTGGCCTCACAGCTCGCCTTCTCTAAAGTTCTGGACATTATAAACCAGTATGCTTTTGAAAGCTCAGAATATCCCCTAATTCTCTGCTTGGTGACCCACTGCTGTATTCTTCAGCAGAGAGTCGTGGCACAACACTTGAAGAAAATTCTTGGAGACAAGTTGTACACTGAGTCGCCCAACAAAGAAGAAAACTACTTGCCTTCTCCTGAGAAACTAAAAGGTAAAATCCTCCTCAAGAGTAAAAAGCTGCCACCCAGCTGCATTGATGCTGAGGGGGATGTTACAGATGAAGAGGAGGGTCTGGAAATGTCCCGCAGAGTTGGAGCCGATGACAAAGATCACTTAAACGGCTTGGGCTGTAAGAAAATCAGGCTTTGCAGGGAACTATCTGACCTTGTATCTCTCTGCAAGTCAGTGCAGTTCAGGGACTTTGAGACATCAAAAAGGGACCAAAAATATTGGGAGATATGCTCCTTCAACGAGGTAGATGCGAACAGATTTGCCAATGAGTTCCCAGAGGAATTTGTCTGTTACAACAAGCGCCTACTCTCCAGGGTATATCCCACACCTATGAGGATTGATGCCAGCAACATGAACCCCCAGGATTTCTGGAAGTGCGGATGCCAGATTGTGGCCATGAACTATCAGACACCGGGTCTGATGATGGACCTTAACCTTGGCTGGTTCAGGCAGAACGGCAACTGTGGGTACGTCTTAAGACCAGCCATCATGCGAGAAGAAGTGTCCTACTTTAGTGCCAACGCTCGTGACTCCCTACCAGGAGTGTCTGCACAGCTTCTGCACATCAAGATCATCAGTGGGCAGAATCTCCCCAAGCCTCGAGGCTCTGCTGCTAAGGGTGATGTGGTGGAGCCATACATTTATGTAGAAATCCATGGTATACCAGCTGACTGTGCCGAGCAAAGAACCAAGACCGTGTCGCAGAATGGAGACAACCCTATTTTTGACGAGAGCTTTGAATTCCAGATAAATTTACCTG
This sequence comes from Oryzias javanicus, assembly GCA_003999625.1. Lineage (NCBI taxonomy): Eukaryota > Metazoa > Chordata > Actinopteri > Beloniformes > Adrianichthyidae > Oryzias > Oryzias javanicus. Next base: position 20,055,656 of record CM012444.1, read on the forward strand.
AACTAGCAGTACTACGTTTCGTGGTTCTGGATGATGACTACATCGGTGATGAGTTCATTGGACAGTACACAATCCCATTCGAGTGCCTACAACCTGGCTACAGACATGTCCCCCTGCAGTCTCTCACAGGGGAGTTCCTACCCAACACCACTTTGTTTGTTCATGTTGCCATCACCAACCGGAGAGGTGGTGGAAAGGCTCATAAGAGGGGACTGTCCGTGAGGAAGGGTCGAAAGGCTCGGGAGTACACCACTACCAAGACCACCGGGATCAAAGCAGTGGACGAACTCTTCAGAGCTTCCACCCAGCCCCTCAGAGAGGCTACAGACCTAAGAGAAAATGTCCAGGTAAGGAAGTACAGTAATAAAAACCACAATTAATCCAATATAATCTGCTTTATAAAGCATTAGAAGACATTTTCACTTCATTTGTGCATTTAAACTTCCGACTGCTGTCAAATTTTGCCCGGTTTAGAGTTATTGGTCTAAATATTTTATTTAAAGGTTTTATTCTTTTTCATCTATCACAGTTAAATCATAAAACCTCCAACCATTATACATCAGTTTGCTGTACCAGCTTTAAATGGATCCAACTGGTTTTGTTTTATGCTTCTGTGTCTCTTTCTATAGTATTTTGACTTGAGGTACTGATGCATTTTGAATGGTCATACTGTTTGTTGATGGCTTGGATTAGATATTAAAAGTACATTAAGTTTGTTTGCTTATTTGTAGCAACAGGAGCTATGTAAAGCTCTTCCTAGTGCATTTGTAATAGATTATTTAGAAGGATAATGTCTTTAACTACAAAAGCTTTTTTGATTGCACTAATGTATGCAATACAGTATCATGGGCCTACAGGCAGTGGTGAAAGGTGGGGCATAGGGTTGCAAAGAGCAAATCAAAAACATTATGTTGTGCTTTATTCTTTATACCCTTCTTTGACACATATTTTAGATAAGGTGAACAGTCAAAGCTGTTTTTACCAGTAAGTGGCACGTGGAAAAGCACAAGTTAGTTTTGTGTGTGAAAATGTATTCATTGTTCAATATTGGAAAAAAATCCAAATTCTTGCTCAGATAACAGGATTTGGTTTCTTGGCACTCTTAGCTGATGAATATATAATTGCTATTGATGAAGGTTTGCAAAGATTAGAGATAAAGACGTCATGGATCATTTTCATAATCTATAAATTTGGTATGTATAAAAACTCAGCAAGTATTTTTTATGTATCGCCTAACTGTTAGGTTTATTTAAAAAAAGCATAATACAGTAGAATTATTTAAAGACTATTTCCAATGTTTTCGTGACATTTTTCTTATGATGGAGGACATAAAAAAGGAAAATTAAGCTCAAAATTGCATTTCTCAGTATTTTTATATTAAAATTGTTGTGAATTAGGCACAGATGAAAAAATGCGTTGGAAAAATTTTGCAGCAGTGATGTAGGTGCTATAATCGATGGGTCACAAGCCCCCTGCTCCACTCCAGTTTGATGCAGCCACTTGGAGACAAATAGATCCATGAATGTCTTAATTTTCCTCACCAAAGTTGGCATCTGGCTCAAAACTGTACAGCAGGATAGCTCTAATATCGCTTGTCAGTTTTATTCCACCAGTATTGTTAGATTATAGTTGTTTAGGCTGTAAGATAGTGGGGAAGTGTATAAAATGATGGATGATGGGAAATATGGGCAGGTTTACACCGGGATCCCTACAACTCTGAGGCGGAATTCTGATCAGCTCCTGCTCTGCAAAACTATGTCCTACAAATTAACAGTTTTTTTTTTTTTACTTAAAACAGGTGGTCTTATTTACTTAAAAGACCACCAGAAACTCTTTTATAATAGACCAAAAGATAATTGGAGTGGGACTTTATAAATATTAGGTAAAAAAAAAAAAAATATATATATATATATAATGATTAAAATGTATTTAAAAGTAATTTACCTTTAATTAGAGATAACACAAGAGACCTATAATTACCCACTTAGAAATATTAATTCTAAAGAGAAAAGAGCTAAGACTCGACTTAAATCTGTAATTACGTCTATATTTGACACCTTTTTCCTATTGTTATTTTTCATTGTATCCGTTTTTCCCCTATAAAAACAACTAAAAACTGTATAGCCGCTGAAGTGGATAGCAAAATAGCAAATATCCTGTGTGATTCTGATTTAAATGTAACTTGTTTGATTTCTTCAGGAAAATTAAATATTTGACGATAAACAGCAGAATTGAAAAAAAAATCAAAAATACAGAAATGAATTATTTTGGAGGGCTTAGGCTCACATGTTTATTAAAATAAGCTTTCAGGATTTACTTAGCACTAATAACGATTGAACATTTAAATGGCAGAGCATGCTAAACAAGCAGAGAAGTGATTTTACCCTTTTCTGGTGTTGACATTTATTCTTGAACCGCCACATTAAAAGAAAGATTTTATCTACAGGAAAATAATTATTTGAACCTTAAAAGCATTTAAAATATTTAGGATAAAATGCAAAAAATAGATAATTGTCATCACCAAGCAAATGACCATATTCTCTTAAATAATCAGGGTAAACATGTTGGATATCATGGCTTCTGATTTGTTTTGATGCAGACCTAACCTTTGATTTTGTGTCAGTCAGCTTGACAGATAAGGAACAAAAGGGAAAGTGTCAGCGAGTGCTGTAAATCTGACACCTACTAATTAAACGTCATTACTATTGTAAAACTCCAATCAACTCCCCAATGCTAAATTTGGAATTAATCACAGTCCTGCCACGTGTCAGAGATAAGGCTCTAATCTCTCATAACAAATGGCTGCAGAATCTAATCTATGCCCGCATGAAAAATGTCTCCAGGTGATTGAATATAAGTCTGTGTTAACCTGATCAAATAAAGCTGGCGGCACGAACCACTCTGCAAGCCATTTTCCTCAGGTTTGAAATGTAAATTTGTCTTTTTGAAATAAACATGAAAGTTAATGAAAGAAATGAATGTGTCAAAGCTTAAATAGGATGCTACAAAATGATAAATAGTAGTGGACTAAAGGCTGTCCCTTTTAAATGTGACAACAAAGGACGGTTGCACGGGCTTTGTAGGGGCCAGCTGCGCGGATCCTTGGATCTGGACGCACCTGTGGCGCGAAGGAAAATGAAACCAACAGCATCAAACCAGAAAGCTGGATAATTTCAATTTACAGGGAGATTTAGATATCAGAGAAATTAGAACATTATTTTATGCAGAAGTAGGCAACATGTGGAGTCTAAAAATATTATATATAATATATATATATATATATATATATATATATATATATATATATACAGTATATATACATGTATATATATATATATACAGTATATATATATATATATATATATTTACTGTATATATACAGGATACAGTATATATATATACAGTGTATATATATATATATATATATATATATATATATACCATATAGGTTCATTATAAAATTACAAAGAGTCTGCAAGCAAATGGCAAGTTGCTTTATTTTGTTGACTGAGTCAACTGGTAAATGGTAAGAGTCTGGTGAAATGTTACATATTACGATATATTCCAAGAGTTTTCCAGGAATATTTACTGAAAAAGTAAACTTCCAGCTATTTTTTATTTACTTTTAAATAAGTAAAACTAAGTAGAACATGTGTCTTAACAAAAATAATGCGGGCTGACTGAACGTTTAACACAAGATGGCTCTCGTGAGATCTTGTTTCGCTTGGAGGCTCAACTGTGCTGCCAACAAGTGGTTGGGGGTTTAGGTAGAACACAAAATTAAGTCACTAAAGATTTCTCACAAATAATTAATTAAATTTCGTCTTGTCTGTATTTTAAATCGATACAAGTATTGCCAAGCAAAATTTGGCAATATATATCCAAATTGATTCTTCCTTACACTCCTAGTAAATAGCTAGGTACTAACTTGTCTAGTTAAGCTGTATTCACGCCGTCTCTGACTCACGTGTTTCAAAGACCGCTTTCAATAAAAAGTCTACGTCAATGCGCGTCTTGGGATTCCACGTTCAAAATTCTCTCATTCATGCATTGCCATGCAACCGCTTCAGGCTCTACGTACAAAATGTGCATCTATGAACCTCTATTGAAAGGTGAACCGGATTGAACTTTGACCAATCAGCGGCTTGGATTTGGTAGTACTAGTGATGCATGGATGGCATATTTTTTCAGTCATGGAAGTGCCAACAGTTTGAAAGTTGATCATGGAGGCGAAATTAATAGGTTTGGGTTGATAAAATCGATTAGTTGATTTGAATCGATTTAAACTTAGCAAATCAGTAATTGATTCATACAAATATACATTGATTTAGCACATAAAGCTAAAGTCCGCTAGCTTGATGCTAACGTTTAATGGAATTTCCCACAGGACGGCTAATGCTAATGCTTGGTTGACCTAAACATACATTGCTGACTAAATGAACATCTTTATAAACTCACAGACAGGAATTTTCCAAACTATTTTAGGGAGAATATTTTTGGGTCTAAAACACTTTTTTGCTCATTCTGTCTTCATTCATTTTCTTGGCTGCTGGAGCCTAACCTGACAACTGATGGGCAAAGGCAGGGTTCACCCTAGACAGGTCGCTAGTCTGTCGCAATCACATACTCATTCACTCTCACATTCACACTTAAGGACAATTTAGAGTCACCAATTAACCTATATAGCATGTTTTTGGATGGTGAGAGGAAGCCGGAGTCTCTGGTGAAAACCCGCTCACTCCACACAGAAAGGTCCCAATTGGTGTTTGAACCGGGGCCCTCTTGCTGTGAGGAAAGCGCGCTAACCATCGCGCCACTGTGCAGCCCATTCTCTCTTCTTCTTCTGGAATAAGGTGTAATGCTATAGCACGATCGCCACCTAGTGGCCAAACTGAAACGCCCTCCAGGAGAAGCAGAACAATGTTTACAATAATAATGATCTGAACATTTTTGTTAGAACTTCTCCTTTAGTTAATCCATGTAACACTGTATGATATTAACAATCTCATTATTTCACGAGAAGCCTGGAGCAAGATTTGCACTTCAAAACAACAGGGTTCAGTGTTTCACACCAAGCCTCTTCCAACTGTGGGGGATGGACATGCGCTAGTATCGGGTTGCAACAATCCAGTGTGAACACCATATTCCAAACGTGTGCATGTTTATCTTGCTTTTTAACGCGTATCACATTCTCAGTATTGGAATGTGCAGAGAATCTATGCACGAGACCTGGACTGAGTCGCCCCTTCCTCTTGGCGTTCCAAACAGGAAGTGAAAGCCAACATCCTGTAGACTTCAACAGAGAAATAAAGAGCTATTACTCACTTATTATATTTATCTGAAAAACTATTCTTGTTCTGCTACATTATTTTAGCTTATTCTTGCTAATCATATTTTTTTCTAGATTTTTTTTTTTTTCTGTAGTGCAACTTATTCAAGTTATTAACTGACCAACCAGGTGGCCTCATGTTGAACGCTTAACATGTTTTATTGACATATTTCATGTCAAGTGGTAGGGGTGTGGTTTTCCAACAAGCTCAGTCCTGATTGGCAAACCAGTTAAACTGGTGACGGCTGACTCCATCATGGAATCCGTATTGTCAAAAAAAAAAAAGTGACTGAATTGTAAGCCATTTTCTATGAGTGACGTCACTCTCACTCGTTCCAGTTCTTATGTACAGTCAATAAGTAAACCCCATAAAGTGTGGAGTTTCGCCAGCCTTGTTTCTCTTTTCTGAAATGTATCTCTCCATCATCAGCACATTAGTGCCGTGGGACGCGGAGGAGGAGGGAGAGGCGGAATCCAGAAAAAGAGACAGAGCTGGGCAAACAGAAACAAAAGTCTTGTTGTTAACAGACGGGAAGCTTTCATTCGGGAATGTTGGAAGAGGAATCAAGTGCGGGGGGTTGGAAGTGTTTAAAAACGCGAGTCTGTCGTTGGTTTTTGTAAAACTTTGTCAGAAATTCTGTGTGGCTTTTTATTCTCCAGAAATTATCGAGAAAAAAAAAAAAAAAAAACTCTTCAGGATGTGGTTCCAAACACACACATGCAAGGAATTAGACAAAGCTTGCAAATAAGCCACACGGATGCATGAAAACACCATCACTCACACTTATAGCAACAGAGGCTTTTAATCATGAGCCTCAAAGCGGACCACTTCCGTTTGGAGAAGGGTTACGAAGCCCTGCATACAGATGCTCCGTCCTTTATCTGCGGAAAGTTCAGCCCAAGTTATTTTCTTCGACTTGCATTACCACAATGCACTTTCTCAAGGTTTTGCTCTGATTTAAAGTCTTTTTTTTTCCCGCACCACCCAACTGGCCCGCTTATGTTTGCTGCCATGGTTCGTTTTTTGGTTATTTAAGGCCCCACGTGCTATGAAAGGCAGCTGCGTAATCACAAGAGACAAAGAGACTTTCAACCAAAACATGTGGCAAAAGCTGGCCTGGAAAGCCCACGAGCAGAGGAACCGTGAGGGATGAAAAAACAAGCAGAATTTGGGTGGGAGCTCACTCCTCCTCTTGAACACGTGAAAGAGTTTTTTATGACTTGAGGAGTAAATGTTTACGCCTCATTGATGGTTTGTGAGAAGTGAGAAATAAATAATGTGACTTTTTTCTTGCAAATCCAAGAACTGAAAGTTCAACGGAAACTTTAAATATATCCAGATGAGCACAGATTTTTTTTTTATTAGGACCCTAACAATGTTACTCCATAATTTAACCAAAAATCTTTCTTTTCAGAACGCCATGGTTTCCTTTAAAGAGCTCTGTGGCCTGACCCCTGCAGCCAACATGAAGCAGTGCATCCTCACGGTGTCCACCTGGCTCATGAACAGCGAGCGATCTCTGCGGGTGACGGTTGACCTGAGCGAGACCTACCCCACCATGGAGGCGCAGGGTCCCGTGCCTGAGCTCCTGCGCAAGGTTCTCAATGCCTACGACATGGTAAGCTGCCGGCACGCACGAGCGCAGACGTTCACTGAAGGTTTTTAACGTGGAGTTCAAACCGCACAAAAATAAATTAAGCCAAGAGAAAAAATAAAAGTTTTTGAACAAGGGACAGATTTTTAGACTACAAGAGGAACAAAATACTCAGTGAAGTCATTAACAAACAGTTAAATCATTACTCCAGCAGGCTCCTGACTACAATACCCATAATGCCCCAAAAATCCATCAAGTAGGCAGGATTGTAGTTTACAAAAAAAACATTTTGACAGATTCTGGATCATTTGGAGATGATCAGCAAGTACAACCAGAATTCAAACGTAATATGGATTTCTTAATGTTTATAAAATCAATACAGAAAATACAGTAAGGGTCACTTAAGCTACTGTTTGGTACGGAGTGGGAGGAATGGTCTGGGGCAGGGTGGGCAAACCTTTTGGCTCTAGGGCCAAAGAGGGTTCTAAAATTTGACAGGAGCAAGTCTGTGCCATGTTTTAGTAATTCCACCTCCTAAGAGAAAAAAATAGCATGGAATGTTGACATAAATGTGCTTTATTTTTAACTTAAAATAAAAGTTTACATTTTAGAACAGAACATTTTGGAGTTTTTATTTCAAAAACTGTGGGTTAATGTCCTTCAGGAGAAAAAAAGCAACCTTAGGGAAATGCTGCGTTCATGTGGTGTTGGAATGATCGGAAAAATGACTCGGAAAATACACACAAACACTGGAAAAACAAATATTTCAACAACACATGACTGTAGAATAACTCTCTGCACCTAGGCAAAGGTCAGTGTATATACACCAGAAAATAAAACATTAAAAAAGGGTTATCGATATAATTAATTCCAGTTTGGCGGGCCAGATTCATTAGCTTGATGGGCCGCATGTGGCCCCTGGGCCGTAGTTTGGCCACCCCTGGTCTAAGCAAATTCTGTTGGATAGAAGTTGGACCGTCACGACCCCAGCAGGTTGTCGACTGATTGTCTATGGTTGTGCGACTACAGCAAAAATAAAGCAACAATGGAGGTCATCCAGCACCTCATTTTTTTTCCACTTGACTTTGAGTACTTTGTGTGTCATCTAATGTTGTTTGATAGAAGAGGAAAAAATCCAAAAAGAGGAGAAAACATTCAGCTTAGATCTTGATAAGTCCAGACATTGCTGTTGGTTGCAGGAATTTTTTTCCTGAATTCACAAAAAAAAAAAAACATTTGGAAACGTAAGGTTCGGTAAGGTTTCCTTGTCATTATGACCTTCCGCTACTCAAAGGATCATTTTTCTATAGACCTACGACCTAACCGAACAGGTCTATTTTATAAAGGCCAAATGCTTGTGTATCTGTATCTTTCTTTTTTTATTGATAGATTGATGTATTGATTGTTAAAAGGGGCAGACAAAATAAGTTTTTCTTCTTTCTGTCCCCTTTTCATTTTTTTTTCCTTCATTTTCTATCATGCTTGAGTTTACAACTCAAGTTTATATTGTATGCTTTTTGATGAATAAAAATTAAATTTAAAAAAAAAAAAAAAAATGAAATGCTCAAAAGTACTGTACCGTATGGAAACCAGGCTTTAGTTAGATCTTATTTATGAATTTCTGGCTGAAATGCTCCAACAAATGTTGTTTTCCACAACTGACTTCACGTTATTTACTACATTTGCTGCATCCAATAAAGACAGAATGTCTTTTATTTTGAAAGGATGTGATGTGAACCTCTATCAAAACTCATAAGTACGTATTTATTTATATGTATATAAATGTAAATTTATGTAATGGTATAGTATTTCTTGGATGCACAATATACTATGATTTTTATTTATTTAACTTGTATATTTTGTAAAACAAATAGTTATATTTGCGGGATCTTTCCAAAATAACTTTTTTTTTCATGTTTTGTTTTATTTTTGCCCCTGGTTAATTTAAATTTATCATAAAAGTAACAATAATTATTTTTCTAATAGGTGAAGTTAAGACTTTGTGGCTCCTATTGGGTTAAAATGGATCCAAATGGCTTTTTAACTGTTAAAAAGTTGCAGACCTCTGCACCAGACTGCTGTTTTACATCATTTTCTATCATTCCGTCTTACTTCAAACAATGTTTAAGTTTTTTGGGTTTTTTTTTACGAATTGACACAGAGGGTTTGCAGAACTCTGCGGTTTCTGCAGCCGCTCTCCCCTGGTGAGAAATGTGGTTGCTGAAATGGGTCATTGATCAGGCTGCAGCATCCATGCTGCCTCAGTCAGAACATCTACAGCAGTTCAGTTTGTGGCGTAAAGGAAATGGAAATGTTTTTTTCTGAATCTATCTAAAATGTGGCTGCTTGTTTGAAGAGAGGAAAAATCAGGCATGCAAGTTAAAAACATTGTTCTAAAAGGTAGAATATTTAAAAAGAAACCTTTAAGTTGTGTTACTTTAGTTTGTGAATGTAAAAGCCAAACATTAAGGCTTTTAAAAAGGCTGTGTGTGCATTAAATCCATAGTCTGCTGCCTGCCTGCGCCGCTGCTGCAGTGTTTGTTCCTAAGATTGGCCCGCTGCCACACTCCCTGCTCAAGAACAGAGAGGCCTGTGTGCGTGTGTTGGTGTGTGTGTTTGTACATGTGTGTAGGCTAATGACTTCATGGCAGCATGGCTGCCAACACCAGGCCATTGACCATAGCATATCTGTGTGAAGTCTGTGTCCCTGGTAACCCACATGTGGGCTGCAGCCAGCAAACATAATAACCCTGCGCTGCACAAAACAACAATGGAGGTCTGTTTCCAGAGGTCAGGCCCGACGAGCACACATTGATGCAAAAATGTGAATGAATGCACACAACGGCAGTGCAGAGGAACATCTTTAAATTAATCGGAAATTTCTGGTTTGAGCGCTTTTGCTGTTTTTCTAGATTCATATTTCAAGCATCGTTTGCAACGTTTTATACCCACATGTGAAAATGAGAGTCTTAGATTTCCACTTTCAATTGTGAGATGAGACGAGGGGGTTTTTCCCAAAATCATTTCACTTTGTAGAAAACCAAATCAGTTCTCATGGAATAAAAAAAATAGAAAAAGGAGAAGGCGTCCACTTGTGCTCTTATGACAGCTCACTTCCTGTCTCTCACGAGAGCGTGAAACTTCATTAGCTTTCTCCGGAGAGCTGCAGCTCTGGTGCAGCTGCTCCTCATCATACCTGCAGGAGGAGGTTGACGGATCAACCCAATCACTTTGAATGGGTTTTGTCACATGTTGCCAACCTTTGCACATGTGGGATTTTAGGGTTACTTTTGGGGTATTTTTGTGTACTAATATTAAAAAGGGTAATTTCCTGCAAATATAACTTTTTTTTTAAAATAAAAAATAAACTATTTAAATAAATAAAATATATAATATATTGTGCATACATCAATTTTTAAGAAAAAATATTTTATATTATTTATATTTCTATAGGCAATTACATAAAATCTGCAAGATTACAAATATAAAGTAAATATGTACTAAAAAAAACTTCTATCCATCCGTTGTGGTTTTTTGGCTTCAAGAATAAATTCTAAAGATTTTAATAAAGAATAGGTTTATAGATAGATATATTGTTATTTACAAACTCAAAGTCCAAATATAAACACAACAAGCATATACATAAGATAGCGAAACATAAAAGAATATAGAATAAATTCCCCATAAAAGTAAGGAAATACTAAGAACAATAAAAATGATAAAACATTGAATGTACAAAAGAAGAAACTTGTAAGTATTTTTAAATTGGGGACTCCTGTGTGTAATAATTGTGAGCGCTAAATTGATTTTTAGCAGTTTTGGTTAATTTGTTTTAGTTAATTAAGTTTATTCGATTTTTAACAAATGAGTAAAATGATGGAAAAATGTTGAATCAATTGTCAGAATGGTCTATTATTGAAATAATTATCTACTGCTGCACAACAGAGTCTGGCTCTCTGTATTTAAGTATTTAATGACTTTGACATGTATAGAATTTTACATATAATACACAAAGTTAAGAAGACAAACAGCACGGAACACAATAACAAAAGCAGTTAAAACGCAGCCTTATAGGACAAAATAAAACATGAAAAGCATACAGATGTTAAAATCGTTTGTCCAGCTTGTATTATTCACAATTATGATTTAGTTTTCTACGAAATCCCACATCTTATCCCATTTTTTGATGTATATTTTTTATAAGTTGTCATGTTTATTTTTGACAGTAAAAGGAGGAAAGGGATACATCTGCACTAAAATTATAATAGTAGAAAATTCTAAGTTTTACTTGATTTTTAAATTAAGTAAATTTGCTGCTGTAGGAGGATCTTGTTTAATTTAGTAATACTTTTATATTATTTTATTTTATTTTCTATTATAAGAGCTTACTTGTCAGAGGTAAAAGAAGCTAAAATTGTTTTATTTTGGAAAATAAAATTAAAAAAAACTGTTATAGTATGATTATTATTTTCAAAGGCTAGATTATAGAAAAGAAAGCCACAAAAATGTAAATAAAGTATATTTTTATAAATATATAGTGAGACATGTCCAGCTTTCAGTAGGAAACTGGACCAAATGACTTCTTTTGCTTTAAATGTTGCAGACCCCTGATTTACGGAAACTTAAAGGTGCATTTACAAATCCTCATGCCCCGCCCCTCTTTCGTCACGCGACAGATTCGCTGCTCATCACCTGTCAAACAATATGCTCCTTATCTTGACGCCACATCCACATGTGGGAGGAGCTACCAGGTTATGTGTTTAGGATGATCGCTATAATTGGAATATATGGAAGATACAGATTATGTTAAGAAATAAGGTTTATTTATTGTGAAGAGTTCTACACGTCAGTAATCATGTCTCCATGTTTCAGTTTATATGATTATTAATAAATGATTATTATTAAATTATTATAATAATATTATTTAAAGCTTTTCCTGGTACAGGGGGTGTCTGTATGACAGCCACTTCCGCTGTGTTTCTGTGTCTCTGTGTCTGAGCTTGAAGGGTCACTGTGTACTATTACCAGGGCAAAAATAAAATTAGTCGACCTTTTTCCTTTTTTTTTAAATCTTTGGGTGAGGCCTGAGCCGGCAGCCTCCGCACCCCGCAGCGGCTCTCTGTCTGCCGGCATATCAAGCGAGTGAGCTCCACCGCGGAAGCCGTCGATCTGTCCAGAGTTTAAACCGCCTTCGCCCCAAAGTAGCCAGATGAGCTCTGCAACCACGTGGCTCCAGCGGTTAAATTGAATAGATGGATTAATATACTCCCCGCTGATCGAGCCATTGAAAAGGTCATGTGCCCAGAGCGGCGTTCCTGATTGGCCGATGGAACTGTAAAACTTCAGATGTTTAAATTTTGACCGCGCCGCCTAATTCAAATCTCATCGTTCATGGACCACAAAATAAGCTGGAAGCCGCAAATAAAGCAAGTCAGAACCAAAATTGCCAAAGGCATAGCAGTGTTGGGAAAAACACGTCATACACTCACTTATAAAGCACGCTTACTAATATACTCATCAATAATATTACCATATCTACAGTACAGTGCTGAAGTTTGGGGTGATACTTACAAAACGAATTTACAATCTCTGTACATATTACAAAAAAAGCTCTTTGAATAGTTCACGGTGTAGATTATGGGACACTGTTTTTTAAAGTCTGGTTTATTAAAACTATGGGAACTAGTGAAACTTAAAACTGCACTCGTAATGTTTAAAGCCAGAAACAATTTACTTCCATTAAACATACAACAGATGTTCAGAGATGGAGGTTATGATTTAAGAAAACAGTTGAATTTCAAAAAACAATGTACTCGTACAACATAAAAAGAAAATGTGCCTATCATTTTGTGGTGTGGATTCATGGAATAGGTTGAATGAAGGTTTAAAACAAAGCAAAAGTTTATGTATATTTAAAAAAACATACAAGCTGTCACTGCTGAATCTTTACAAGGATTGACATGATCATTATAAACATGCACAAATGTCATTGTACATACCTTTTAATCAAAAGAAATTTGAAGTGTTTTAAAAAAAAAAAACTGTAAATAGACAAGGTAACAAACAAATGTTGTAGAATGGGTTGGGACGACAAAAGAATTTTCTTCTACCCACTCCTTCCTTTTCAAGCAGATTGTTTGCTTAACTTGTATATTTGTATTTTTTAAATTCTTATATTTGTTTTTTTAGATTCTTATGCTTATTTTGTATTTTTGTACTTTTAAATTCTTATATTTGTATTTTTCAAATTCTTATTTTATTTTCATTTATAAAAAAAAAAAAATGGCGTCGCTCCAATCATGTTGCGTCTGATCCATTGACTTAAAATTGAAAGCGGTCGCCTCCGCCGCACAAATTGCGTTCGGTGTGAATGTACCTTAAGACTTAATACTAATTTTCTTTTTTTTTTTTTTTTTTTTCTTATATCAATTTTTTTTTCAAATTCTGTGCATGATTTTTTTTTATAATTTGCATGCTTTACTTGTATATTTGTATTTTTTCAATTCTTATATTTGTTTTTTTGGATTCTTATGCTTATTTTGTATTTTTGTACTTTTAAGTTCTTATATTTGTATTTTTCAAATTCTCATTTTGTGTTTGAAACAAAAAACAATAAAAAAAAAAATTAAAAAAATTGCGTCGTTCAAATCATGTTGCGTCTGATCCATTGACTTAAAATTGAAAGTGGTCGCCTCCGCCGCACAAATTGCGTTCAGTGTGAATGTACCTTAAGACTTAATACAAATTTTTGTATTATTTTTATTTTTTCTTATATCAATTTTTTTTCTAATTCTGTGCATGATTTTTTTATAATTTGCATGCTGTGATTGTGATTCTGCTGCTATTAAAAGATGCAACTGAATAACTGTCATGCCTGCAAAAACAGCTTCTTTTTTACGTTCAATTAACGTAAACAATCAATTTATTTGCAGCTGAGAAACTGTTACTGTATTGCCTCTCTAGTCCTGATCTGTCTCTCTGCACAGCCGTGAGCAGCTGCTTTGTTTTGAAACCTTTTGAGGACATCGAGAGGAGAAATGCAACACGAATTCATATCTTTTTCCTTTTTTTCTCCCGTAGATGATCCAAACCAGCAAAACATTGATTGAGTCAGCTGATGTCGTCTACTCCAAGCTTACACAAGCACAAAGGGCAGGTACGTAGCCTTTAAAGGAGCGATTATATCACGACAACATTTTTGCCTTCCTTTTGCAGCATTTGGGACGTTACGCGTCCCGTCTTTGTCCCCGACAGAATTAGCATAGCGTACCCACTCCCACATCATTTCCATCAACATCAACAGCAGCGGCTGCTGTCAATAGAGCGGGCCATCATCAGTGAGTCAGCACATTGTAGTTATGGGCTGTGGGCAGGTGAAAACAATCAGCCAGCCGCACAGACAAAGAGCTGCAGGGGAAAGAGGACGGGGAGCACAAACATCCTCTGAGAAATGAAAAGGTTTGACAGAACGAGGAGTGAAAGGGGGCAGCGTTTGTCAAAGAGAAAAGGATGGCATTAAGGAAGTGTTTCATTAGGCCTTTTTTTATAGAAAGGTTCCTATTGTAAGCAGTCAAGCTTTCCACACAAAGGATTCAAATTGACCAGGATAAGATCATTAGTCGAGAAATGGCTTCAAATTAAAAAATATTGTAGCTTCTTCCCTTGAGCTTTCTTTACATTCACTAATTGTTCCTCATTAGCTCTGCTTCTCTTTATGGACGTTTTTCTCCAGATTGAAGAGAAGAATAATAAAGTGCACTTTAATGGACATCACAGCCTATTGAAGAATAATGGCAGTTCCAGTTTTTGGGTCATTTATTTAATTTTTATCCAAATTATCATAAAATATGTGTTCTTTATTTGGTTTTCTTAAAGATCGTCTCTGAGGAAAATTGTATTTTTGACACTTTTTTGTGACATTTTTTTGATTATGGAAGAAACTTTAAAAGAACATGAAGCTCAAAATTGAATTTCTGAATATTTAGTTACTCAAATTGTTGTGAATTATGATTAGACAAAAAAAAAAAAACTTGCAGACAAATAGATCCATGTAAGTCTTTGTTTTCCTCGTCTGACAGACTGATAGCTCCAATAGAGCTAGAACTTTTTGTTGCAGCAGTAATGTTAGGGTAGGGATGTGAAGGGCTGCAATGCTACAGTCATAAATACAACTGCCACCGCACAATGGGAAACCATCAACAGAATCTTACAAATTTCAATTTTTTGGAAAATCGTCAGGTGGGGATGACACCTTAACAAAATTGGGCGACTGATGGGCAGCCGAAGAACGCTGACCGGCAGCAGCTTTGATTGGACGATTTGCAAATGTCTCCGGACCAGCCGCCCGGTAGCCTGAGGGTTTAAAAAAAGCGGAACATCTGGTCATTCTCAAATCAGATTTTGAGCACACTTTATAATCATGTCAATTTACAAATTTGCTAATTTTTAGACAACATGCCTCTTCTCAGCATCCATCTCAACTCTCTGTAATGGTATCAACGCCATGATAAGTTTTGTGCGGCCCTACCATCTCCCCACTTGGACCCACGGTAGCCAGGATCGCCATATTGACGTCTGGTCATCGCCTATGTCAACAGCCCTCGTCGAATGCCAGAGCTGCTGCCGTTCGTTTTCTAACAATCAAACAGTGGCTGGAGGGTGGCAGTCAAAAATCATCCGATCTTCAGGCTACTTTAGGAGACTTGGAGACTCTTTTTTTTTTTTTACTTTTTTTTCTCAAAAACACATTTCTTATCTCTACATATCATGCAAACCAAACATTCAAAAGACAAAAAAAGCAGCGTAATCATTAAATACACATTCCTTCTTCATTCCAACGTAGTAAGTAAAGTTTATTTAAATAGTACCCTTCTCAGACATGGGTTGCAAAGTTCTTCACAATAAAACAAAATATAAATCAATTCAAAATCAGCTACAATGAAAAAGAAACAAAAATACCAAAACAATTTTATACATTGAAAAAACTGAAACATTGGATCAATTAACAAAAGTTCTCTAATTTTTTTACATTTAAAATTGTTCGCTTTTATCAAATCAGAATTTTGAGTTAAAGGTTTACACAACTCTTCCCTCCACTGCTGATCAAAAACCTCCATTTTCATTTGAGGGAAAGTGGTCATTTTTTCCATAACGTAAACTTGTTTGAGTTTCCATTCATTTATTGCTGGTGATTTGATTCTTTTTCAATTTAATGTAATTATTTTCTAGCAATAACTACTAATACATGAACAACTGGTCTTTCTTCCCTTTTGACATTTTCGTTAGGTAGGATCCCAAGTAAAGATAGTGTGTCTGAAGGTTTTTCTTTCTTTTAATTTCCTCCTTAACGTTAATCCAATAATCTTTTATCACAGGACACCCTCCGTCCTGCCACTGGGTGATCTTGAAATGTACACAGACGGCCACAGAATTGAACTTTTTCATAAAACCTCCACGAAGAGGCTGAGACGTTAGTATCTATTGTATGTGCAAATGGTTTCATAGAACACAGAGGCGATGCAGAGAAGCGAGTAACGCCCCATTCACACTGGACGCAAAACCGCCGCAAAGCTGCACGGAATGGAGTCTGCTTCCATTCGGCGCCCTTGTTATCCAATGGCGTCGTTCACACAATGCGCGGAGGGCCCGCACGGTGCAGCGGATCGTTTGTGCGCGAGCGTCCCGCGTCAATTCTGGCAGGACGTTGCATCAGGATACATGAGAAAATCCGGTTTCTTTTCAAAATATAACCAGTTTTTCACAATAAATGTGATCATGTTTTTGTGTCTAAAAACAGAAGGACATGGATATAAACATACAATCACAACACGCACGCAAACACGTGAAAGCGCGAGCACAGAGACACACAAAACACACGACAGACACGCACACTTTTTTTTTTTTTGGACAGACAAGCACACACAGATCAATGTGGGTAGACTCCGGTGCGGGGTGAAGAGTTTCGGAAGTTAAAAAAATGACAACAGAGAGGCAGAGAGCAGATCATCTCAGCAGAAACAGGAGGTAATATTTATAAAACACAGTTTTATGACCCCGGCGTTAACAGGCTTGGGTCAAAAACATGGAGGGTCAAACGAGGAAAAATGCTCAGACTGACGGGTAAACACCATCAAGACTTCGCACTGAATAGAAGACTGGAGTGGGCATAAATGCTGGTGATTCTGATCAGCAGTGCGTGGAGGGCGCTGAAGCGGTGGCTGATGGGAGTTGTAGTGAGGAAGGTGCTGAAGATGGTTAGTACTCAGGAGAGGGCGTCCTCTGGGGGTCGGAGGAGGACATGCGCCCTGACACAGCAACTGAAAGGCGAATTTCTGATAAACTCTGCAGAAACTATGTCCAAAAAACAAAACACATTTTTTTTTTTTTTTTTGCTAAAAACCAAACAATCAGACTTTAAAAGAAGCAAAAACCAAAATCATTGGAAAGGCTTTTAAAATGGATGAAAAGATGATCGGGATGGATCTGTAAGAAGTTTCATTCACAAGCGAGTAACTTTACTCAAACGTTAATCATGGTTAACAATACTAACTTGCATTCTTTTAAAGAGGGTGCATGATGGTGTAGTGGTTAGCACTGCAGCACCTAAGAAAAAAGATCCTGGTTCAAATCTTAACTTCTTGGTGGAATTTGCTAGTTCTCCCTCGGTCATGTTTGGGTTTCATAACTTCCCTCATATTAAAAAATAAGCATTGTTGCTCAGTTGGTGAACCTGACTGTCCCTTGGTATTAATCAAATGGACTTGTAGACATCACCCAACAGTGGTTGGGATAGGCTCCAGCAGCACTGTGACCTCAGAAGAGTTTCAGTGGGTTCAAAAAATTTATTTCTTTTAACAGAATTTGTCAAGTTTAGCTCACAAGTTAAGTTTATCTTGTGATGCTTACAAGTTCTTAGTGATTTTCTTTCAGCTTAGAGAGAGAAACAGAGTTTCAACAGTTTTACTGGATCGTTTTTTTCTTTTTATGTTTCCATTTACTATTGTCTGTATTGTTGATTGTCAGTCAATCAGCCACAAAGCTCAGACATGCATTCAAACAAATAGATTTTATTTGCTTTATAAATACAAATCCCAATGCGGTTGAAGTTCTTTTTTTCAGTTTTTAGTTCTGGACGCATACGCAGAAACATTAGTCAAATGTTATGACGCATTTGAATGTATAATTATTGACATCACTCTGATGTCTGTGAAAACTGTTTTATTTCTGCAGCTGTTTGTTTTATTTATTACAACTGAGGCTCACAAAGTGTCGCATCCCAACCCCAAATCCTCACGCGAGTAAGCCAATTTAAACCCCCTGTGCCCGGCTTTATTCCCGCGTGTCCGCGGCGGCGATATGCCTCAGTCGCTGCAGCACAACAAGCCAGACTGAGATGTGTGCGGTAATTACCCAGAGATGTTGGCTGAACTCTGTGGATTCAATCGCAAAGCCGTCCCCTGGCTCCACGGCACCCCAGACCAGATCCGGGAGCACAGAGCAACGCCGAACTTAAACCCCACACTAATGGAAGCGTCTAATACAGGATATGTGAGGCTGGTGCTTAGTCAGCTGCTAACGGCAACAAACCTCCGAACGCTGTCTGTCTTTGTGGAGGATCTTTATTTTAGCGTTTCCTGGGTTTTCAATGTAAGTGAGAATAATTATACTCTGAGACAAATGGATTGCGTTGGCAGCCGTGAGGGAGCTCAGCTGCATGCCAAACATAGCACTCACCCCTTCGCCCACTCCCCCCGCACTGATACGCAAGCCTCAGGCCAAGCTAACGCCATCCTGAAACGCAGACTTCTCTGCGTTGCTTCATTGTCTGTCTGCGGCGGCTGTCAGGCGTTTGCTGTGGTGTCGATAGCAGTAAGTCAGGCATAAAAGCTGAAAGGAAATATGGAATGTACACTTTGCTGCCTTTCTCTCTCATGTAAACTGACTTTGAAGCATGCTGATAAAAGGAGGAGAGTTTACAAAGAAATGCTTGTAACTTTTCCTAATGCAGAGAAACATCAGATATTAAAAAAAGACGTTTGAATTCATAAACACAATCATTAAAAAAAAAAAAAACACCACATTACATTATAAACTTCTATATTGTTCACTTTAACCTTTCCAAAACTAGTCAGTTGCATGTCACCTTATATTTAAATCAAATCAAACTTTAACTAGAAATATGGCATTACCTGGGATAATGCTAATGCTAATGCTGTTAGCTCAGTGTGGCTGCTGAAGATGCAAGAGCTGAAAATGCTGAAAATGCTAAAGCCAGAACCTCGATAAACTATTAGCTAAATGCTATTTTACCAAAAAAAAAAGTCTAAATTTGCTTAAACAGCTAGCACAGTGTTAGAGTGTAATCCCTAATACCAGTTATTTCCTACATTTTATTTGTTTTCTATTTTGAAAAAAAGTTAGTAATTTCCTGTTTGTTCGGTGATGTTCATTGATGTGGGCGTGTCTTAATAACTATGGCAATTACTCTCAGCTGTGACTGTGGCTGAGAGTGGATTCAGAAAAAAAAGAATTGTTTGTGACAGTGATTCATCGATGAAATGAAAACTTTATTGCAGTGCTTTTTGACTCAGTAGTCCAGGTTCCACGCCATGCCTTTGTGACATTCAGAACCTGCCAACAGTTAGAATATTAGCTAAACTCCAAATTACCCTGAAAAAAAATGTCTAAGTTAGCCAAAATAGCTAGCATAATGGTAATATTGAAAAAAATTGGCTAAACCCTATATATTCATTCATCCATTCATTCATCTTCTTGGCCGCTTTGTCCCTTTTGGGGTGACAGCAGCCGGGGGTACCGGAGCCTAACCCTGCTACTGATAGGCGAAGGCAGGGTATATCCTGGACAGGTCGCCAGTCTGTCCCAGGACCTGCTTAACTCCAAATTATCCTAAAAAAATTTGAAGTTTGCCAAAACACGTAGCATAATGCTAAAATATTAGCTAAATTCTTAATTAGCCTATAAAATTGTCTAAATTAACCTAAAAACCTTCAAAAATATAAATACATAAATATAAGTTATGAGTTCAGCGGCAGTTGAAGGTTCAATATCCTCCATCTGGGATGACCAGAGAGCAGGCCAGTACAATAATCTAGTCAACTGAAACAAAAGTGTATATTAGCACCTTTGTGCTAGCAAAAGAGAGACTTTGGGATTATTTTTGAGAACATAAAATCCTGTTTTTGCTATATTTACATTGGTTATTTGTTTTCTTTTTTTCTTTTTTTTTTTTTAAGATTTGTCAAAAATAACTTCTCTCTTGTCCTCACTAAAACCTCTGTTTTGTCCCGGTTGAGCTTTAAATTCTCCACCATGAAATGCTTTTTTTTGTCCAAAATACAGTTTATAAATATGTTTGTAACTAGAAGTCACAGCGATGTATAAAGTTGTGTGTCGTCCATGTAGCTTTGAACACAATGTAGTGATGACGTCCCCAAATGGGAAGCCGGTATTTATAGATTATAAAGTAGTGGGCCTAAAATTGATCCCTGAGGAACCCCACAATTGATTTCACAGACTCTTAAGGAGCATGTATCTTTATTTATAATAAATGTTTGATAAGAATAGAACTTCTCAGCCTTTTAGTTAAAATATTGCGATCTAGTGTATCAAATGCAGCACCAAGGACAGAAAGTTTCTGCATTCGTTAGTCTTTTCCTCTTAAAAGCTTGAACATATCTAATATCAGGACAATGATGACCAATGTTTTTGTTGTTGTTTTCTCAGCAGCTCTCAGATTGCTCGGAACACGGTCAAAATGTTGCGCTTGAAGTTCTCCAGCATGGATCTAAAAAAAGCAGATGTGTAATTTTGTTGTAATTGCTGTGTTGGGAGCTGAAAAAAGGGGGCTGTCGGCTGTGGGATCGGAAGGACCTGTCAGCTCTTTGGGATGCTTATTTAACCCTTCAACACCGGAGCTCCAGTGTTTATGCTCTTTGATTTACTGTAACTTTTCAACCGTTAACACAGCATATTAAAGATTTTATGCTTAAGCGTCACAGGTGAAGGGTTAAATGCTCTGATTGTGAGAATGTTTCTTAATTAGTGCAATAATATCATAAAATCATACAAGAGAAGAAAAAAACGACATGAATTGATGTATTTGTTGGTGTCAGCTGCCCAACAGGAAGTCCGTTTTTACTCTTGCTTTGACTTTATGCACGATCATCGTTGCAGCAAATCTGTTTAATTTGGGCGATGAAGCTTACATGTTGATGAGGATGGAGAGGTGTTGGATCATTCCCCCCGGGGGCGGAGGCTTGCAATCACACATGGATAATGGGAGACGAGGAAAACAGCAGGAGAGCACACTCTGCTCCTCCAGATGCTTCCACTGTGTTTTTGTGTACACTGTGTTCACTCACTCCTACAGTCTGAATGCAGAGGCTTACATTTATTTATGAGGCACGCTTCAAGTGCGGAGAAAAAGAGAATCAAGGAAGGATAAAAAGTTAGTTAAAATTCAGAAAATGTACATTTTGATTCAAATAAAGATTAAGGAAAATTCCTAATGAAATAAGCAAATGTAATAAATAATCATAACACTTAAAATATGGTTATTTTCCACTTTTTTTAAATTTTCAATATCAGGTTCTCCAGACAGTTAAAGCTTTGCATTTTTAAAGAGATTTATACCCTCTTTAGGTGTTTAATAAAACATCCCAAAGCAAAAACTTTAGTCCTGCACCAAAACTTTAAACACGTTTCAAAATTCAAAATCCAATGTATTTAAGAAATAATGTATTTTAAACCAGTTTGATTAGAAAAAATTTACCATTTTGACTGATTTAAAGCAGTTGCTGCTACCTAAACTACGACTACCAGCTATGCAATTTCTAAACCTGAATGTTTCCCAACTGCTGCATAATACTGAAATAATTTCTTTTGGTATCAACAGAGGATATTTGATGCTTTTCAATTATACCGGATGAGAAAAAAATTGATCTGTGGGAATTTTAGTTTTTATGGATTTTAAAAATATGGCTCTGTAATTGTTTTTCTCTGGTAGTCAGGAAGATAGTTTCCTCTTCTGTTGTTCAACAGTAATTTAAAATTAAATTTTAATTTATTATTTATTTTTTAAAGAATCAAATCACATTATTTCTTGACAGCTAACTTGAGTTCGAGACTGGTTGTGTTATTGGCTGATAGTAAACAACTGATACAGCAGAGTGCAGATAACAGTTTTCATTGAGCGTCCTTAAAAATAATCAATAACAATACATGTTGATGTTGCAGATGTCTCCATTTTTGTCATGAACTCGTCCAGATCAATTAAGGTAATTAAACACGACGAAGATTAAGACTTTTTAGGAGAGATTTTAGGTTGTTTTTTTCCTTTTTTTCATTTTTGGTTATAAAAATAAACAGTTAAACCTTAAATAAAATATAATGTCATTAAATAAAAGCCACACATTGGTTCTCTGGGGATGTAAAAGGTTTTAAGCATTGCAAACTGATTAAATAAAGAGCTTAACATCCCTGTGATTTTACAAAACAACCCACATTTAAACAAAAAAAAACAAAAAAAAACAAACCTTGAGTTGTCCATCTCCTTGTAGCTCGGTGGGTGTAATGCGGTTGTGCCTCCTTTTAAGGCTTTTCTGTTAGCTAAAAAGTTTGGGGTTAGAGGTCTTTCTTTTTAATAGAGTTCTCATTTTATCTCCAATTTTCTCAAGGTTTCACCGTTTTCTTAAGAAAAACTATTCTAGATTTTATAAAGGAGGACGGATGCTTTGACTCACGGGGGCAACGCAGGAGAAAGTCCGGCTACTGTGAGAGCGAAAACTCTGGGTGCAAGGACAGGAATGTAGGAGTGGAAGTCGATGATAACGCCTTAAACCTGGTGACTTGCAGAGATCCCAGATAGAAGTCAAAAGAACCGGACATAAGCTCTGAAGAAGAGATGAAACCGAACAAAAAGGGCTGTTTTTGTCTGTCCCAGTGTGGGTGAGAGTTCCGGCTTTCAGAAACGATTGCTTTTATATTTAAAAACCCACTCTGTTTACCTTTTGATCTATTTAACCCCGCCCCCACTTCCTTTAACCATGTCTTGGAACCATCTATTTATTTACGCTCCCACTAGCTTACGGCCCCTACTTTAATTTTCATGATAAATAGACTCTACCATGAGAAAAACAACACAACAATATGTTTAAAACACAGTTTTCATTGGAGTGGGTCTTTAATAAAACACTTGAATTTGCCTAAATTGCTGCTCCTCCTCTGCCAGGACTGCACAGTATTCAAACCCCAATGAGGGAATTCGAAGAGAGCGTTTTATTTCCAGATCAATAATAAATATGTTTAGTAGAGGTCAGGAATCCCATGTTTAGAAGTCTACATTTAATTATGTTTTTTTCAATTTCCCTGTAGGTAATTGTGTCGTTGAATAATAATGAGATTTTTGGAGCAGAGGCAGAGTTGTTTACCTCCGGTGGGTGAGGTGTCTAATAGAGGGGATGACAGGCATATACTTCTTAAGGATGAAAGGCAGGATAGGAGTAGTTCATCATCCGAGTCACAGAGCGAAGAGGAATGAATATGAGAGGATGGAGAAAACTAGCAGGGCTTTTCCAACAGATTAGAGATGTTAATTAGACTCACATAGAACGTTCAGACAGACTGCTTTAAAGTGTGGGAGTAAGAAAGTAGAGAAGTCTAAATTCTTGCTACGTAAGTTTCTACGATTTGGGGCTCCATTGAACGCGCGTGGAAAGCTAACCTGGTCAAACTTTGACCAATCCCGCACTTTGGCCAAATCCAAATTCTTCCCCTACCTCTACATTCAGCCCTCCAAACGTTGTGGGAAAATAGTGTCTTCAAATTCGGATGTCACCCCATTTGATGACGTCATCAATAGTCGGCGGTCAGCTATGTTAGCGCGCAGCTGCTAGTGCTCGGAAATACACGCCGGCAAGCGTGACACGGTTCATCCTCGAGGCATAAGGCCCCTCCGTAGAAAGGGTATTTCGGACACCCCTACTCCTTCAAATGCCCCCACAATTAGAGGAGTGGGGGAAGAATTTGGATTCGACCCTTGATTTGTTAGGATATGTCCGAATTCCTTCCCTACTCACTATATAGTCTGTTCACCGTTTTGTAGTGCTGTCTGAATCGACTATTGCGAAATCAAATGCGCAAGAAATCTCCCTGAAGTTCTTTGCAAAAACCTAGTGTGCATCGATGCTCGCTACAGTAGACCACAATGCATTGCGGTCGAACAAAAACATATTTAATTGGTTAGGTTTTTAATAAAGCATCCACATTTTCATCATCAGAACACAGTCGAGTCACAAATAAATGTCAAGAAATGTTCGTATTGATTCGATTTTCACTTCGTGAAATCGATGATGTCACATCTACTGTTTAGAAAGTGAAAGAAAAGTAGAGAGCATGGGGTCCAAATTGTTTTTAAAATCCAGGATAGTATATAGTCCAACACTATATAGTTTTTTTAGTAGTTAGGGATTAAGGTGGGAATTTGGACATAGCCTTAGTGACATATGGGTGGCTTGTAATTGCAGCTTGGACCTGAATTCCATGACACAAAGGGTGTATTCTGACTGGACACAGTCGGTTCGCTTATTGTGAACCAGAGTTTGTTTCCCCCGGTAATCCGGAACAAGTTTTCAATCTGAAAAGGACCAGGAGCTGCTCTCTGACTTTTGTCGTGGTCTCTGTTTTTTTTCCAATTGGACTGAGCTCCAGTTCACTCTAAGTTTCTTCAGTCTGAATAGACTCCGTGCTCGGAGTGGAACAACTGGACTAAAAGGGCCACCATGGCCGGGCATTATGGGATGTAAGAAGCAGAGCAACGATCCACGTTGCTTCTTACACCGTTTTCCCGACAATCTACTCGTATCTCCTTAGAATGCCTCCACCGTACGAAAGTAGCAGTAAAAAGACAGACATTCAAAACTGCTCAGCTAAATAAAAGTTTGAATCAGTCAAACTACTTTTGATACAGACCAAACACGAGAATACTCCTTTACGAGAAACTTTACGAGATTTGCACCAAACCACAAGAAGCCCCTCCCTGCTTGTCCAGTGTGAACACTACGGGCTAAATTCACTTTTAAGAATGTGTGGTGTTGAACTTGTGTTACATGCCCGTGTTTCCATAGCTTCAGAAAAGCAGCAGGCAGGAATAGACTAAGTCTAAGAGATAGTTTATAAAACAGTCAGTCCACATCACTGTCAAGCCATTTCATTCATCCTATATAAAGAACAGGTCAGCTCCACACACACTCACAATCTTAACGTTCCTCTTTAAAATGAAGGTTTTCTTACATTCTTTCAAAACATTAATTTCTATTGAAAAACACTTCACCTTCTTGTCATACTTTAAATTTGATCAGGAGAGGAAAGTAGGTTTTCACATTTTCTGCACAATATTTAGTATGGTGGAACATCTCCTAAGATTTGATGCTTTCTGTTCTAGTTTTCTCAGTCTATTTTCCTTCTCCATCTGCTTTTATTTATCAGAGTATTGGTTTTGGTATCTCCATAATCATACAAATCTGACAAGGACGGCGATTCTGTGCCTTTGCTTCCCCTGACTTTGTATTGTGAAGGATTCCTTTTCACTGCAGCAGCAGAAAATCCTGCTCTTGGTTTGAAGACACTGCCCTCGGCCCCAGAGGATATTTATGCTGAGCTAAATTAATAAAGAAAACTGATGTAATTATCGGGAGTCTCTGTGTTAAAACGAGCCTATTTTCATTTGTGTTTTGAGATCTAGAAATTCCATTAGATTTTGTTATTTGCAACCTTTTTCCGCCTTCGCCTGCAGTTGTTTTTTTTTTCTTGCATTTGGAGAAAAAGGTGTACCGCCGCTGCAGCATTTCCCGATACTGCAAGCTCTCCCTGTGAGGCCGTTTTTACTCAAAAGAGAAACGTCTCCATCTAAGTTCCTCCGCGTCTGAACCTCATAAGACCCGTGCTCCTCCACGCGGAGCCACACGGAGCCACAGGGCCGCAATTTGTTCATTAGCTCAGATTTCACAGTTAATATGACAGTAAGCAACAGCAACTGTATTACCGTTTGGGGAACGCAAAGTTCAATAACCGTCACATTAAACGCTCAGCTGTAATGCTACGAACTGCCTTTGGCTAACTCGTTCAGCTCCTTGAATTCCTCATTACTTCATCTCACACGATCACAAGCGTTCGTGGCTCAGCTCTGCACCAGCAGCAACCCATTAGCTTCCACAGATTCTTCAGATTAAATCGCTGTTAATTAAACTCTGGCGCTCTGAAGTTGGGATTTTCTACCGACTTTACGCCACAAGTGTTTGATTAATGACAGGGCAGGGATTCTGACATTCTTTGTTTCTTTTGCACTCGGGAGGTGGGATTGTTTTGGCAGGTGTGCACGACAACACACCTGCAAATGCTGGAACCGTAATAAGACTTAGTGTCATAAAAGACAATAAATCTCATATACTTCAATGAGGATTAAACAAACAAATCAAAAGATTTTCATCAGTTTTGTTCAATTGTCATTTTTAGGACATATTTTCAGTAGAGTGACAGTAGTATATTAGAGTTGTGGGTGAGATAGTAGTCACAGAGCAACCCCGCCCCCTCTCCCTTTCTTGTTGCCAGTCACAGTATATTCTGTAAAATATGTCACAAATAAGCTTTTTATTATACATTTTTTTTTGTATTTCCTTGATTCACAAATATTTGAATATATATTACTCAGAAATTCTTATGAAACTTCATTTAAAAAAAAAATTTATATCTTCCATCATCAGAAAAATCCACCAAAAATATTTTGAGAACACCAAAAACATAATTTTCATCAGCGTCTTTAACCTTTGTGCTATCCTAGGCATGTTTACATTAAAATTTGAGTCATTTGGATCCCACAAGACAACATTTTTTATGTTCACTCGTGTCCATGGCAGATATAAAATCTGATCACACATCGATATAAATGTCGGGTCATCTGGACCCCATAGGAGAGCATAAGGGTTTTAGATCATCTTATGGTATTTTGAACAGTTATTATAATTATGGTGTTTTCATGCTTCATTCACACTGGATTTGTATGGAGCTATTTTGGGGCCAAAATTGTTTGATACCCAAATAAAGCAAATTGAAAAAATGATTGGGGTTTGTCCAAAAAAAAATTGTTACCTTAAATTATATTTAAGGTAACATGGTGCCATGTTTCTTTGATGACATGCTGACATTTAAAAATGTGTTGTTAAACTCGCAGGAAAGGTAAAAGGGGCGGGCTTTAATAAGCTCGGCTCCTTCCTGCTCCTTTACCAACAGGCCCAAATTCTGTTTGAAATTAAGATTTTTTTTCTTTTGTTTCATTTTTTAATTGTGTTTCCTTGCTGAATTGTTATTGGCATGTTGGAAAAATAAAAATCGCAATCAAAATCAATCAATTATTTTCAGCTTCAAATGAAGTTTCAAAACACATTTAACAAAACACTTATTTAACACAATAAGATGGCGCTTTGAACGAGTTAGAACAGCGTTTTGGATCTACTTTTCACACCCGTCTTGGTCAACTTCCGACTATGATAGTACAGATAAACGTCCATTTTCTGACCGTAATTCTCACAGTTCTCAGAGTCAGTGAATGCACCAGGACTGCAGGCATGTTTTCGTCTGCTCCTGATTCACAATGATTTGAATAAAGAAATAATCACAAATGTAATTTCGAGGCCAATTTTCTTTGTCAGAAAAAAGCACCAAAAACACAATCTTCATTCATTAAAGGGGTTCTTGAAGTTGAAGAGTTCTTTTATTTGGCATTTGTAAACAGACTCATCCAATGAATGTGATCAGATGAAGAGCTGCTGTGAATTGAAGCAAATTGGGTTTCGTTTTGGTCTCTGCAGTAAATCAAAGCCGGGGTGACATAAGGTTATCTGTCAGTGACTGACATGAAGGCTGAGACACACGAGTTCAGCAGTTTTGCTCCTGGAGCTTCAGGGGATTAGTGAAGGTCTGTTGGAGCTAAATGAAGCTTGACGCGCTGATAGGTTAATTAGAGGTTAGACTGAATTGTGCCTCTTCAGCTGGACACCACGATGCCATGTGGGGCCCTGTACAGTGACTTTCAATCGCACAGACGTCCTCTCAATACTTTCTGACCTCATATTAGAAGGAATCTCTTTTCTGTGTGCGTTTCAGGTCTGGACTTCCATGAAGACCTGCACCGCATCGGAGCGAAGGAAGGCCTCAAAGGCCGCAAACTTCAGAAAGCCATGGAGAGCTACGCTTGGAACATCACTGTGCTTAAGGTGAGCCTCCAAAACCATCACGACCTCTAGTAGTATCCAAGTCCACACGATAATGCTTTCAAATATGCATCTATTTTGATTCTAACCAGCTTTCCCAGACACCATTGCTGAGATTTACTCACGTGACGTCTTAAAAAAGGCTCCCGTGGCTAATTGTGTTTCTCTCTACTCTAATCCCTTAATCTCTTAAGTAATTAGTCCTGATTCTAAGTGTTGTTTTATTTCATTTAACCATCTTGACAAGACTTGCTGGGATTGTTCACACTTGTTGGTGGACTCGCAGGAGAAGACACCGCGTGTCCCCCCCCCACACCGCCCACGTCTCGAGGATGTCGCTCAGCCACAAGCATTCTTGTCCTTGCTCGTCCCGTGACACAAGAGATAAGGCTGACCAATGATCTCACCGTAATACTTCTGGTACACAACATGCTGGGCTAAATAGGGAAAAGTTGGCAGGACAGAATTATCTCATCACTTTTAAGACGTTCAGTCTGGACCAAATTAGCAACCGAGTTAGCAAAAAAAGTATTTTTTTAAAGGCGTTGTTTATGTTTTACATTTTACTGGTCCAGATGAGAAACTTTATGAATATTTATACAATGAAATACAAAGGGGAAAGTGGATAGTAAATGTCAACCCTATATAATCATTTATATCATGTTTAAATTCACATTTTTTAAACCCTTTCCTCATTAACATGATCCAAAAATGTCATTAAAAACCCCTTTGGTCCATGTTTTCTGTCCTGTAGTTCACCATTGCTCCACTAGGAGCAGTAGAGGACTTTTCCTGCCTATTTCAAAATGGCTACTTCCATGGTTTCTCTTCTTTTTCTTATTTTTTAACACATTTTAGTAAAAAATTCAAGTCTGGTAAAGTATTGTAATATGCAAACATTTCAGAACATTTATATAATCTTATAGGATAGTTATCAAACCTACATAAAACAAAGAAATTCAGTAATAAAAAAGAAAATTAAAATTAAAAAGCAGTCTGCTAATTTGGCCTTTTTCTTCCACACATATACCATTTTGACAAAATCTTGAATACATGTTTTTTTCATTGGAATGGAAAATTGAATCTTTAAAGATAAATAATATATCGTGTAGATAATGTAATATTTTATCCAAACATCCAAGATTTGGAGAGAAGAATCCCTGAAAAGATGTTAAAAATTGTTAAAACTTCCCAAATGACCCATCATATAATAAATAAAACTATTTATTTCTCATTAAAAATTTATATTGCTTAATTTTTGGTGATTTTGTCAAAAAGTTTTGTCAATTCTTTAATGGAGTTAATATAAACTGGTAGAGGTCTCCAAAGGAGCAAAGCTGGTTAGATTTTTCCCGGCCTGAGTCCTCAGCAGGTGTCCCTGCAGGCTGCTGACAGCCAGAACCCTGCACCACTAAGCTTGGCCCGCCTGTTTTGTTTCCTGGGAGGTAAAACCCATGACCATATGTTTCTGTGTGCCCGCACATGCTAAACGACAGAAATGGATTCAGAGGGCAACAGGATTATGAAAAAACAATATGTCCCACCTATTACCCTGTTGAAACCAAGGCTTAGACCGCACAGCAAATTTGGAGAAAACACAAAAAGTTGAGAATCAGTGTGAAATGCCACTGTGTCATGTGACCGGAGGGCTAAAACTAGCAAAATGTTACAAGTTAAATACGTTTATTTGTAAAGGATGTGTAATCAAAATATGAAATGAGTGATTGTTAAATAGTATTTAAAAATAAGTTTACAGAAATGGATTCAAAGTAAGGTTAAAATAACAGTGAGGATGCAAACTTTTAAATAAATGATAAATATCAAATGCAGCAGGTGAATAAACTGCAAAAGTTGCTAAAATTCCAGTCAATTTTCTTTTTTGGTTTTGATACAAAAAGTGTTATAGAAAGTCAAAGAAACAACAAATCTAGCAACAAAAAAGCTTCCTATTAACTAATTAATGGCTTCAATTGTGATCAAAGTCCCATGTAATAATATATTTAAATTAAAAATGATATTTAATGGCTTTGTTTCTCTTATTTTGGGGGTAACTACTCAAATTTGTTTCATAGTAAATGAAAAATTAGCGTTCCAACAGAACCTTTGCAAAATATGATAGAAAAGTGTATTTATTAAATAATTCCATGAATACATTCCTGTTTTCAAGTCCCGTCAGCTGTCACACACGTATATGACCCATCCCCTGGGGGAGAGGTGACTGCAGACGCTGCCGCACACTGCGATTTAAGCCCCCAGTTTAATCATTTATCAGGAAGGTTTGGGTTCCATTTTTAGTATGACTCGATTGTGGGTTTGAACTCACAACCTTCCAGTCTCAGGGCGGACACTCTACCACTTGGTCACTGTAGATTTAATGAGCTGGAACCTCAATTTTTGTGAAAAACAGATAAATAAATATTTGAAATCAATCAAACATGGGATCATGATCTATGTTCTATTTAAGTTTGATTTTTTTTTAAAGAAAATTTAACATTTTTTTCAGGATATTCAACTCTTTTTTCTTCTTTTACCTAAAATGAAAAATGAAAGAACTTCCAGAGAATCGGATGAATACTTGTGGAGCGTTGAATTCTGGAATTTTTTATTTTTTATCAAATTGAAGATCATAGAATTATAATACTAGAACATGATTTCACCTCATCCATTATTCAATCATAAAAAAAAAAAAAGAATCTTTAAAGTTTTATGTTTTTGTTGTTCCCTTAAACCGGAATCTGCCCGACAGATGGACTCCCCGGTCGAATCCTCCTCCCCCCGTCTCCCTCTGCGACCATCACCTCCTACCTCATCTGTACCTCCTTTCAATGGAGTCTTTCAAAACAAACACTGCCCTCTTTTGTCATCTCCTCATCCCCCTCTTCATTCGATGAGTCCATTAGGTCAAGAGAAAGGCATCCTGACAGGAATAAGACCCTCCCCTTCTTCCTCCTCCTCCTCCTCCTCCTTCTTCTTCTTCTCTGCTTGTGTCTCATACTGAACAGTTGGTGAGAACCTGGTCCTTTTTGCCAAAGCCTGGCAGTCGTCTTCAGTTATTTTACTGGTCGACCTCTCCAGATTCTTAGCAGGACGGGAAGCGGTCGCTGGTAGAAGCAGGGATGAGGAATCTGGCATCTAAAAGGAGCGAAGAGGAGGAGGAGGAGGAGGAGCTGCATCCTCTCTCGGTCTCTTTAACTCCTACTTCAACTGCATTTTGACAGTGATTTGAGGATCAGAGCTGTCATGGCGAGTGACGGTTTTTGCACAGTCCCGTCACTCGCTGAGTCCTTGTGTCAGCAGAAACTAGAATCAAAACCAGAAGGGAGCAGCTTTAAAAACATATGACATTTGTTAAAGTCTTCTGCATTCATATTTAAATAGGTTTCTTTTTTTAATGTATGAAAGTCCCTCTTCTCTTTAAACATTTTTAATGCTGCAACAGCCTAATTTCCCAGCCTGGGATGAATAAAGTATTTCTATCTATCTATCTATCTATCTATTTTTGTCTTTTCAAAGAAATTTGCTGGATTTTTTGCCAGATATGATGCTATAGTCACAAATATACAGTTAATAAGCATAGACAGAATCTTCAGGATGCAGAATTCTAATTTTTTCAACATTGTTGCCTCTGATTGGACCAACAACTTTTTTCTTTTCTTCACCCTTCTTGTGCGTGTTGCTCTTCTATGAGTAGTGCAAAAAGCACCATGTTCTGTCTTCTACTCAGCATCAATCGCAATTCTTCAATACTTATGTCTGCAGTCACAAGCGGGGAGACAGCTGGTTCCACATGCAGCAGCTTTATTAGCTCTGACAGGGTGACAGGTGTCGAAACACGGCTAAAAGTCCATAAAGCTAAATCAGGGTCGGGCGGGCAGAGGTCAAACACGAGCACTGGAGAGATCAGATGTTGGGTAGAACAAGACAGGTTAACTGGGTCAGACTTGAAGCAGGAGGGTCGAGTTAAACGGAAGATCAGGTCCAGATAGAAACGCTCGGGAATGATGGCAGAGTGGTACAAACAATACTTCGCACTGAGTGAGGCTCAGAAAATGAGAGTCAGGTGAGCAGCATCCGGGAACTACGAGCTGGGGTTGCTGGGAGATGTAGTGTTTTTTAGTACTCTGGAAACAGCCCCCCCTCTGGTCACCAGAGGGGGGGCTGTTTCCGCATCGCCACTGGTCACATCGGCTACATCGGCCACTGACTGATGACAAAAATATCATCTGGTCACCCTAATTTTTTTTCTTTTTTAATTGCTTGACTGACTGACAAGTTGGCTGGTTGGTTGATTGATTGACTGATTGATTGGATGGTTGGTTGGTTTGAAAGTGGTTTTAATTGTTTGTTTGGATTGGATTGGTTGATTGATTGATTAATTTGATTGATGATGATTGATTGACTGACTGATGGATTTGGTTTATTCCAAGCATCAATCGTAGACAATACCAGCAAATCACCAGATGCATCATACTTATTACAGAAATAATGAAATTCAATGATTAAGGGGAAAAAAAACAAACAGTAAACAAAGACGCTTAAGTAACATTTAATTCATTAATATAGTGATTATTGAATAAAGTCAAGTAGAGATTGAATTATTCCGTGGAAAGGATTGGGAAGAAGTGATTTTCTAATCCCTCCCCTACACTTATCTTAGTTTATACTTTAACTTTTTCTTCAATCCTCTGTTACCACCGTGTGGCGTGTAAAAATGCCGCCGCACTGCCACCTGCCGAATTTGCTTAAAAACTTGGATTTAGGTCGCCGTGTGGTAGTCTTAGTGAGGGTGTCCTGGTAATAGCTTTAGTCCGTCTACAGAAGTAGACATCAACGACAAACCTGCCATGATTTGACTGTTATAGTCCAAGAAAAACTCCTCACTGTCTCAATTTGTGACCGGTGAGTCAGGACTTACATAATTTCTATCTTTGTTGTTCTTTTTCCTGATCCTGGTGGAGCAAAAGGCCACTTGCACCTTAATAGCATCGTCAGAGGCCCCTGGTGTTCACCTTTACGTCTCCTGCTGTATGTCATCCAGTAATCCTGCATCTCTGCCGGTCTGGAGGTGTCGGCCCATCAAGCTGTTGCAGATTCAGAAATATGCAGATTCACAGAAAATGCTCTCAACTTTCTCCACGGCACATGCTGAGTGGTCACCCTCGGTTGTGATAAGAGGCCTGTGGGAGGGAGAAGATGCAGATTTTTCCTCTTCTTACTGCTAAAATAATACATGAAGCAGAAGTAGCTGCTCGTGGAGCGACCTCAACCTGACAGGAAGGCAGACGCCTTATGGCCGTGGCCCAGATTTACTTGACAGAACTGTAATGCAGGATGCCTGGCTTGACCACTTCCTCCACATATGGCGGCGATTCATCTCTGGGGTGCTCATATGAAGAGCAGAAACATAGTGTAACATTATCACCATATGACGGCTCAATTCACCAGCTGAGAAGAGCAGTGCAAAGGGCTGGCAAGCAACCAAAAGCAGATTAGTGGGTTTATACTGCCCCCTTCTGTTTACTTTTGGTTAATACATCGACCAAAAATGCTTAAAATCTCCTTATTTGAGCTAAAAGTCCATTTTAGATCAATGGAAAAGAGTTAAAATTATATTGTTTTCTTTCTAGGGCCAAGCAGACCTGCTGAAGCATGCAAAGATGGAGGCTCTGGACACCCTGCGTCAGATCCACTATGCAGCTCAGTCCTGCGGCCTCAATAAAAACGGCGCGGCGTCCCCACAGCTGCAGCACCAGCCGCTGCAAATCCAGCAGCAGCCTCAGGCCAAGCCCCACCCACAGCCTCATCCCTTCTATCAGCCCAAAATCCAATCCCAGGTCCCGCCTCAGGCTTACCCGCACTCCCATCCCCTCCACTACCCCCAGGTGCATCCCCCGCCCCCGCCTCCGCCTCCCCCCGCCACCCAAACTGATTCAAAGCCGCCAGCCTACCCTCAGCCCCCGCCCCTTCCCCAAACTCAGTTTCAGGTACAACAGCAGAGGGCGGCAGGACCTCTGGACCCGGTCCCCGAGCGGGACAAAGAGACGATCAGTGACTATCCCGGAGGGTCCTGCTGACTCGTAGCCTGTGCCCACGGAGAATCCTGCCCAAAGAGAGACAGGGAGAGCGAGACCCCGAAGAAGAGGGACGACAGGAAGCCGACGGAGGTGGAGAGCGCCGCCAGAGTCACCGTGGAGGGCGCCGTGGTGAGAAAGACTCGCAAGGTTAGAAGTGAAACGCGAGTCTGAAGACAGAGTTCTCATTTCAAACAGAAAGCCTCCATCTCTGCTTCTTTTTTTCATGAACTGGGAATTGTTTCTGTGTCTCTCTGGGCAGCTCACTCGCCCATCAGCTCTGTGGGTACAGGCTTTACGTCACGCTGGCTTTTTATGCCACATTTTTGCCTTTTTTTTTTTTTTTTTCCCGCTCCTTTAGACACCACCCCCTCCTCCCCTCCCCTCCCCGTCCTCCACTCTTTTCAATAAAGCGGTTTTAATTTTAGGTGTACAAATTATACCCGAGATTCTAGTCTAGGCACTTTAGGAGTCACGAATGACGACCTCAGCACAAACCAAGGAGCTGTAAAGCGAACATAAAAGTGTTCAGTCACACTTTTTACCTGCAAATCTTTTTGTGTCATTGCCCACATCCTTAAGTGACTGGAATACTCTGGCGCCGGCACCAGGCGAGAGGTTCCAACAGGAAGACGGTACTGCTGTCAGCGACTTAAAAAAAGAAAAAAAAAAAAGAAAAAAAAAAAGTGGCTATAGATGTATATTGTATGTAATATGTATGAAGGGAACATATATGAAATAATTATCAGACATTAATGATTGATATTCTAACTGTTGTTAGTTTTGTTCAGATTCTTTTCTAACTGCACATGATTTGGCACAGATTGTGGAGCTCATCGGTGCATGTGGGACCACGACGCGGCGGTCAAACGACAACAACCTGACGTGTGTTTTTCCGTTCAAAGTGACTTTCTGTAAGCGGCCCATTAAACCTGATTTCATTGTTAATACTGACTCGTTTTTTTTTTTTTTTTTGTCCCCATGTTTGTTTTTAAAATCGTGTTTTTAGAGTTTTTAATATGAACGTGTGGCATTTTTCTTATGTAAGAGAAAAACTAACTAGAAAAGTTGCATTATGTGCGATAATGCTAGTGTGAATGCTTTTTACTAAAATTAGTCGCTGAAGATCCTGAAGCTTTTTGCCAAAAATGGTGATGCGATTTACTTTAATAGCTGAAAAAGCTATTTGTAAAATGTTAAATTTGCTAATAAAAGACTGGAAATTTTGTTAAAAGAGCGCGAAAGTTGCCCTAAATTTCTGAAAAATTTGTAGTAAAATTGCTAAAAAAAAATCCTGAATAAATGCCAATTTTTCCAAAACATTTAGTGTGTTTCTTAAATATGAGCTAAACTCCAAATTATCCCAAAAAGTTATTGTAGATGCTAAATTAGCCAAAAAAGCTAGCTGGTTGTTTAAATACTAGCTAGACTTCAAAATAGCCTAAAGTTCCTCAGTAAAGTAAATTAGTCAAAAATGTTAGCATGTTGCTAAAACAGAAGCTAAACTATAAAAACCATCAGTAGATAACAAATTAGCAAAAAATGTTAGCATATTGCTAAAACAGAAGCTAAACTCTACATTTGCCTATAAAAATCAGTAGATAACAAATTAGCAAAAAATGTTAGCATGTTGCTAAAACAGAAGCTAAACTCTACATTTGCCTATAAAAACCATCAGTAGATAACAAATTAGCAAAAAATGTTAGCATGCTGCTAAAACAGAAGCTAAACTCTACATTTGCCTATAAAAATCATCGGTAGATAACAAATTAGCAAAAAATGTTAGCATATTGCTAAAACAGAAGCTAAACTCTACATTTGCCTATAAAAACCATCAGTAGATAACAAATTAGCAAAAAATGTTAGCATGTTGCTAAAACAGAAACTAAACTCTACATTTGCCTATAAAAACCATCAGTAGATAACAAATTAGCAAAAAATGTTAGCATGTTGCCAAAACAGAAGTTAAACTCTACATTTGCCTATAAAAACCATCGGTAGATAACAAATTAGCAAAAAATGTTAGCATATTGCTAAAACAGAAGCTAAACTCTACATTTGCCTATAAAAACCATCAGTAGATAACAAATTAGCAAAAAATGTTAGCATATTGCTAAAACAGAAGCTAAACTCTACATTTGCCTATAAAAACCATCAGTAGATAACAAATTAGCAAAAAATGTTAGCATGTTGCTAAAACAGAAGCTAAACTCTACATTTGCCTATAAAAACCATCAGTAGATGACAAATTAGCAAAAAATGTTAGCATATTGCTAAAACAGAAGCTAAACTCTACATTTGCCTATAAAAACCATCGGTAGATAACAAATTAGCAAAAAATGATAGCATGTTGCTAAAACAGAAGCTAAACTCTACATTTGCCTATAAAAATCATCGGTAGATAACAAATTAGCAAAAAATGTTAGCATGTTGCTAAAACAGAAGCTAAACTCTACATTTGCCTATAAAAACCATCAGTAGATAAGAAATCAGCAAAAAATGTTAGCATATTGCTAAAACGGAAGCTAAACTCTACATTTGCCTATAAAAACCATGAGTAGATAACAAATTAGCAAAAAATGTTAGCATATTGCTAAAACGGAAGCTAAACTCTACACTTGCCTATAAAAACCATCAGTAGATAACAAATTAGCAAAAAATGTTAGCAATTTTGCTAAAACAGAAGCTAAACTCTACATTTGCCTATAAAAACCATCGGTAGATAACAAATTAGCAAAAAACGTTAGCATGTTGCTAAAATATTAGCTAAACTCAATTTTTTTTTTTGAAAATTACAAAAAAAGATTAAAACAGCCCATGAAACAAAGGCTTGTTGCTACTTAAGATGTTGACATTAAAAGGCTTTCTCATTCATTTTTTATGCTCAATATTTCAAAAACTATAAAGTTAATGAATACCAAAAATAAAAGAAGTAATGTCCCAAACAAGCTGAACGGTTTCATGTCAGCCCCAAAAGCCACGCCCCCTCAGAGGAGATTTTGAAAATAGAGGCTTCAGATCAACATCAAAAATATTTTTTAGTTTGTTAAATTTTGGTTAAAAACTTTGTAATCATAATTAAAAAACTAATGGGAACGTTCTTTTAAAATAAAAAATATATATATCATGGGGAGGACTTTAAACCTTCAATTGGAAATGTTTCATAAATAGTTGCAAAAGCGAGCTGAACGAAATGACACGCTGCGCTTGACCTTTACACACAAACATGCTAACCAGCCTTTTAGAACAAATTGAAAGCAACCTTCACGCTCAATCTAAAGTAATCAATACGCTTATATAAAAGCCTATTGATTTCCTCTGAAGTGCTGTGCTCCTCGGTTAGTTGATCTTGATCTAAAATGATTTCTTTATCGATCAGGGCCTTTTATTCTATCATGACTGATTGTGTTTATTGAAAGCAGTGCATATTCATGTCCATGAGGTGGCAACAAATGTTAGATAAACGGCAGTGAAGACGAGCTGCTTTTTAACCCTTTAACACCTGAGCTCCAGAGTTTCATGCTGCTTTTCTCCCTCAGAATCTACTGGAATAACGTGGATCGTGTTATTGGTTGAAAAGTTGCCAGTATGTTAAAGATTTTGTGTTTAACCCTTTAACTATCCAAAAAGAAAGAAGAAAAAATAGCAAAAGAAGGTATTTTTTTCTGCTGCTTATTGCCTTGGTATGGAACCCCTAAAGGGACATAAAAGTTAAAAAAAAAAATTGAGTTACAAAAAAAAGTTTTTTTTTTCTAAAAAATACTTTTTAAATATGGTTCTTTTTTTGCTAAAAATTAAAGTAAAAAAAAAAAATTCTAGTCAGTAATTGAAGCACACCAGATAGCAACTGTTGCACACCAGTTTTTTTTTTTTTTTACTACTTTAATTTTTACAAAAAAAAAGGTCTGGTGTACAACAGATAGTAACTACTTTTTTTTTTTTTTCTTTTTTTAATAAAAAAAAAATGTTTGTGCTACTAATTGATTCGCACCACTTACTATCTGGTGTAACCAAAATTATTTTTTTTTATTATTATTTCAATTTTTGAAATTTAAAAAAAAAAAATTCACTTTAATTTTTTTTAATACACACAATCAATATTTTTGAAAACCTGTTTTCTAAATGTTTCCTACCATTTGGTTGAGCAGGCAATTAAGTTAAAGGGTCACCGGTTAAGAAAATAGTTTGATAAATTAACGAAAATCCTTATTTAATAAAAAATCTTTATATAAAATAACAAATTTTAGCTGAAAAGTTTAAAAATGAGTTGCTAATTTTGATGCGTCACTATGAAACCTTGTTAAAAACAAATATGTCCTCTCATTAGCATGCCCTTTAAGCACGTTCGGCTCTGGAAAAGTAATATAATAAGAAGACTTTTGTGTTGTACCTTTGAATCCACATTAATTGACTGGAGTCCCTCAGCTGTCATTGTGCTGGAATGTCCTAACAAACCGGACAAAGACATATCTCCACTTCCTCAAACACGTCCTGGAGATGTTCTGG
Source organism: Oryzias javanicus (assembly GCA_003999625.1). Lineage (NCBI taxonomy): Eukaryota > Metazoa > Chordata > Actinopteri > Beloniformes > Adrianichthyidae > Oryzias > Oryzias javanicus. Next base: position 20,094,441 of record CM012444.1, read on the forward strand.
AACATCAGGCTAATTAGTGGCGGCGAGTTTCAAATGAGGTGAGTGTTTGTCTCGATGGCGGCTGGTTTTAGTGACGTGAAGAAGAATGATGATGTGCACCAGACAGAACTGTATAAAAGAAGTTTGTTTGCTCCCTGACAGGAAAAGAAGATCCGACTCGCTTTGACAGCAGACAGAAGAAGATGTGGGACCGCTCCAAGTTCTGCAGAGCAGCTGGAATGGAGACGCCCAACAGGGTAAAACCTTTGCTTGATCAATATTATTAGTTTTATGTTGAAGATGATTTATTCTGTCAGCACTTCTTTAAGCCGATAGTTTATAGTGGACAGATGTTGTAATTTACATATTAAAATGAAGCAATTATTACTGTTTTATGTAAATTAATGTTATTTATACACACTATAGTCCACCCATATTGTAGTGATGCTTCTGCAATCATAAAATTATATTATTTCTACTGAAGATTTTTCAAAAGAGTGACTAACAGGAGTTTTTTTGTGTTAGTAATTCATATTGCAAAGAGAAGTAGCCTAAAAATAGGAAAAGAATACAACTCGAAAATAGTAGCATTATCTTTCTATACAGGTAATACTTTTAACCAAAGAAATAGGACACCAAAATCTAGAAACAAGGAATTTCAAAAAAGGGAAAAATAAGTTTAAAAGGCTAACGTTTGAATGACTTCAAATGAAATGTTATATAAGTATTTTTTGCCAGTTCTTAGCAAATTGTAACTTTTTTTTGTTTTTTGTGCCTAATTATTAAAAAAGAATAGTGTAATAAGTAGAAATCACTTATTTTAGAACAAAATGGGAATAAGGTTCTCGTACAGATCTAAAAGTGAAAAGACATCAAAATGTATGTTTTCATATTGATGATAATGAATTATGAAAATGTATTAAACTTTAAAATAACATGCTTAAAATTGAAACAAAAATTCTAATGCAATTTGTGTTTCAAATCAAGTTTTTCTGTTGTCACGAGTTTGAAAAATCATGCGTTTGATTCATTTAGATAATAACGTCCTTATTTCTATTTCAATCTCTAACGAGATAAAACAAAAAATTCTTGATTTAGAGAAAATCTTGGAAAGGTGTGGAGCAACTAAAAAACCTGGTAAAATATCTTCAACGTCTAGAAATAAGGTTTCAAATTTGACAAGAATCAAATAGTTTGCAGAGCATTAAGTTAATATTGTAGAAAGGGTTTCTTAAAAGTTTCTTCAAGTTAAACGTAAGACTTTTTAAAACCATACATTAAAACATAAATTTCTCTGTATATTTCCATTTTGGGTTTCATTTCCCATTTGTGATGCTTTAGCACTCTTCTTTTCAAACTTTTCACTCTTTCAATAATTCCATCAATATAATTGTGGTTGAATATTTTATATTTGAAATGAAATGTGAAACGGAGCAATTTTGAAGGCTCAGATGTCAAAATTCAAGACAAGTTGTGGAAAAAACTTGTAGCAAAATGTTTGCAATCAGTTAACTTTTTTTATTCTTTTTTTTATTTTTATATAGATATTTTTAATTGTCTTCACTGAGCCAGCCGCTACAGTGCAGAAACAGCCCTCCTAGAAATTAGTCTTAAAATTTGAACAATTTTCTCCAAATAAGCAAAATAAATAAATAAATTTGCGAAAAGGTTAAAAAAATGTTTTCTTGCTGAGAATTTTAAATTTTAAGACAAAAATTCTAGTTAATAAGACACGTTTTCTTAACTAAGATTGTTTTTCTACAAAAAAACTAAATGAATAAAATTATTTATTTTGCAAGAAAAGAAAATATGACATATTTTGTCAAATTGTGGATCTTTTTTACTTTTTATCTCCAGGTGAAAGTTGCTTTTGCTGCTTTTCGTCTCTTAATGTCTGGCTGTTTTGCCCGTCAGAGAGCCCTGCTCCTCCTGTTGATGCTGCTCCTGTCTCAGGCGGACGGCGACCCTCACAGCGTGGCGGAGTGCTGCAGACAGCCGTCCCGGTCCTGTCCGCTTTACGTGCTGTTCTGTCGCTCCGGCAGTAAGAGTTTGGGTGGATCCCGCTCAGGAGACGCCGCCGCCGGGATCCTCACTCTGGGGAAGCGGAACGAGGAGGAGCATCGCCTGCAGAGCCGACTCCAGCAACTTCTCCACGGCCCCAAGAACCAAGCGGCCGGAATCCTGACCATGGGGAAGAGGACGGAGGAGATGGCGGGACAGGAGTACATGAACTGGTTGGCCCTGTCGAAAACCACTATTGTGACACCTTTTCCTTTCTAGAACAAATTCTACTCGGACAATCGTTTTGAAAAATTCTTCTGTACAGATTTTATTTTCCTACATTTTACTTTTCAAAGCAATGTCAGAAGAACATGTAAAAAGGTTTGATGACTCAATAAAAATCTTTGTGCTGTGTTTGTGTGATTAAAGTGAGAAAATCGTGTTTTTACTATAAATATAGACGACAGATTAAGCCAATATGAATCTAAAGTGAGTGAAACATCAAATTTCTTTATTAGGAAATAATACGTTTCTTTACAAAACACTGGAGGGCAGAACCAGTTTCACACAGCAGCGATATATAAAAAAATAAAAAAGAAATAGTTGTTTAGTATTTGCCAAACTCTTTCTACACGTTCTTCATCCTTTTTTTCCTATTATTTAAAGAAAACATTTTTAACAGCTTCGTATTATGGAATTTTATACTCATTAAAATAATATTAATTGGAAACTTTTCTTTTAAAATACAAAAAAAAAAAAAAAAAGTATCTTGTTTTTTTAAGTCCATCATAATTAAATTAATTAAAAGCTGGGCAAAAAAAAACTGAGAGACGTCTGTAATGTTCTTCACACAGAAACAGGATGTAAAAAAATAATAATCCAAGAAATTCATATTGTTTGATTTTAAAATAATATTAGTCCTCACTCTGAGCCAATAGCTGAAGTGCTCACTTTCTTCACAGCCAATCAGATTCTAATCCTTTCAATTCATAGAAGTTTGTTTATCTGCACTCCTGTCATTTCTCCGGTCCTCCTCCTCCTCCACGTTCTCCTTCTGGCTCTTCGCTAACCACCATTAGCATCTGTACTCTGGGGTCTCAGGTCAGAGGTCATCCCGATCATGCAAGTTGTCTCCAGCCTAGAGCCCAACCACCTCATACTAAAATTCTAATTTCTCTATTTAATCTTTGAAGATCTCTCCTCATTGAAAAACGATTAAATTCCTCCAATCAAGCTAGAATTCTGTTCTTCACAGACCTGCAGCTGCTTCTCTCAGAAGCGCTTCTATCCTCCACTCATTACCTGTATTGTTGACACCTGATTGAACTGGTTACATCATCTGTACAAAAGTCCACCATCTACACACAAGCAGACTGAAACGTCTCCACAAGGCCAAAGAGCTGTCAAAGGAGACAAAGGACAAGATTGACCTGAACAAGAGTGGAATGAACCGACCTGTAATAATAAAAAAAAAAAAGCAACTTGGTAAGAAAAGATCAACCGATCATCACTTACAATCTTCTTTTACCTGGAGCTCCATGAAAGATCTCAACCTGGTGGGATACAAACGATCTTAATCATTAGACATTCAGAAAACAATACGTTTTTCATCAATTTAGTACTTTGTGTGCACAAATTAACTTTTTGTGCGCACAAATTAGTATCTTGTGCGCATGAAGTATTATTTTGGGCTAAATGCTAACATGTGCAATCTGCACACAACATACTAATTTGAGAGCTCAAAATACTTACTTGTCTCCTCAGGATACTATCTTATGCACACCATATACTAACTTGCACACACAATTTACAACTTTGTTTACACAAGATAATATTTTGGGCACACAGGATACTAACTTGTGCCCATTAGATAATAACTTGTGTGCACAAGTCAGCACCTTTTGCACACAAAGTAATATTTGCTGCACATGTAATACTAACTTGTGCATAGATGATACAAACTTGTGCACACAAGATACTCACTTGTAAACACAACTTAGTAGCTTGTGTGCACAAAATAGTATCTTGCGCACACCACACGATACTAACTTTTGCGCACTGGGTGCTAACTTGTGTGTACAAGGGGCTATCTTGTCTGAACAAAATACTATTTAGTGCACACAAGATACTAACTTGTGCACACAAGTTATTACATTATTACATAAGATATTATTTTGTGCTCACAGGATAACTTTTGAGAACTAGATATGAACTTTTTTACACAAAGTGATTACTTGTACACACAAAATACTATTAATTCACACAAAATACTACCGGTAACTTGTGCACGCAACGTACTACTTTGTTTACATAAAATGCTATTTTGTGCACACTGGATATTAACATGTGTGCACAAGATACTAACTTTTGCACACAAGGTGCTAACTTGTGCACACACTACTATAATTTATACATACAAGATACTAACTTGTATGTATTGGGTATTAACTTTTGTGCACAAGTCGCTTACTTGTGCACACAAAATACTATTCAGTGTACACAAAATACTAACTTGTGTAAGCAAGTTACAACTTTGTTTACACAAGATATTATTTTGTGCATATGTGATACTTACTTTTGTGCGCATGGTAGAAACTTGAGCGCACAAGATACTAACTCGTACACACAAGATACTACTTTGGGCACACAAGATACTAACTCGTACACACAAGACACTACTTTGGGCACACAAGATACGAACTCGTACACACAAGACACTACTTTGGGCACACAAGATACTAACTCGTACACACAATACACTACTTTGGGCACACAAGATACTAACTCGTACACACAAGACAATACTTTGGGCACACAAGATACTAACTCGTACACACAAGACACTACTTTGGGCACACAAGATACTAACTCGTACACACAATACACTACTTTGGGCACACAAGATACTAACTCGTACACAAAAGACAATACTTTGGGCACACAAGATACTAACTCGTGCACACAAGATACTACTTTGGGCACACAAGATACTACTTTTGCACACAAGGCACAAACTTGCGCACACAAGATACTACTTTGGGCACACAAGATACTAACCTCTGCACACAAGATACTAGCTTATGCACACAAGATACTAGCTTATGCACACAAGATACTACTTTGGGCACACAAAATACTAACTTCTGCTCATAAGATACCAATTTCCACATACAAGATACTAAGCGGTGCACATAAGATACTACTTTGTGGGCTCAAGATACTAATTTGTGTGCACAAGATACCAATTTGTGCAGATGAGATACATACTTTTGTGCACATAATAGTAACTTAAGCGCACAAGATACTAAATTATGCACACAAGATACTAACTTTTGGGCACAAGGTGCGTACTTGTGTACACAAGATAATACTTTGTCTACACAAGATACCAACTTGTGTGCACAAAATGCTAACTTGGACACACAAAATTCTAATTTCTGCACCCAAGACACTAACTTTTGCGCACAAAATACTAATTTGAAGGAAGAGTTTATTTATTTGTTCTGTCATGTCCTTCTCCGTCGTCTCAAAACATTTGTAAATTTCCCGAATCAGAAAGGCATTATGCACTTTATTTTACCAGTCAAATTCTGTCTTCCACGTGAGCGCATGAGAGGCTGAATTCTCCACAGACCAAAAAGGTCTCACACTTGCTTTGTGTTGCTGAGTCTCCACAGCAACCAGCAGAGACTGAAGCTCCTTCTCATAATACTATCAAATCTCTCCGTGCTCATATTGAATCTCATCTAAACTCAGGAAATATTGATTATTTGAAGTGCCTGAGCAGAAGGAAACATATTATACCTCCAAATAAGGTACTTCATGATATGCAGAGGTGCAGAGAATCACACTGTAGGAGCAAATAGAAAAAAGTAATTTCTAATAACTTCTCTGGGGAGTAAGAAGTAGGAGGACTTAGGCTGCGTGAGAGAGAGAAGGCACAAGCAAGGTCTAATGAATTTTCAGTGTTGACGGGGGGGATGGCTTCTGGATAAAAGAGAGGGAGAGACGGGGAGATGGCAGGAACCATGGTGAGTGGAGATCCACTGACTGAGGAGCAGCTGAGACTTTGCTGCTGCTGCATTCAGGAGCGCAGAGGGAAGAACGGCTGAACCTGGAAACTTCTGCCTACGAGAAATGACAGAAACGCTGCAGAGAACATCCGACTTTTCCCGCCAGGCTTCGTTTGTCGTCTCAGAAGTCTGAAAGAACACACAAAGTTGCCTCCAGAAAATTATCCCCCCTTCGGGTAAAGAACTTTTTCTAAACTTTAAGAATCATTTTTGGGAAAACTGAGCTGAGGATGCCTGTGATGAAGGGCCTCCTCGCTCCACAAAACACCTTCCTGGACAGCATTGCAAACCATTTTGATGGAACTCGTGAGTATTATTGATTGTTTTTATTAATTATTTCCATTAAGATTTTTTATTTGGTTGAAAAGCAGAAAAATGGTGCATAAGGAGTCAATTAATTAGTTATTTTATAGATATTTTACCTTTTTTGATAGTTTTTTGTTTTCTTGTTTTAATTCCTTGACACCCATTGATGCACATATTCGTCTTCTTTTCTGTTTAATATCTACATGAAAGCAAAAATATGAGTAAAAATTATTTTTTTCGTAAATTCAGGCATCAACAGATTCAATTAGGTTGCTTAAAAACTACTTTTATTTTAATTTTAGGCACAAGTCCTGAACAGTAAATGCAAAAATTCAGAAATATAACCTTGCAAAACATGTGAATGATATGGAATACATACTAAAGTTTGTTAAAACACTTCAATAGTATTGAAAAACTGTTCCAACTGCTAGGATTGTTGTGTCATTTTAGGGCAATTTCTTGAAGGTAATGATGCAAATTTTGATTTAAAGCAACTTTGTCTGGATTAATAATGTTCTTTTAGACTTAAAATGTGATATTTAATACTCCAAAATGTTTTTTATTTGTGGATTTTCTGAAAAATATTTGCTAAAAGGGGCAATCTGTTCTCCTTAATATGAAAATCTTTAGTGTATTTAGTTCAATTTACAGCATTTATGAACAGATTAAAGCATCTTTGGCATCACCTTGAATGGAATAAAAACTGAAGAATATATTTTAAAGAACAAATTCAAGCATGAAGGAGTTAAAATGCAACACAAACACATCGTGATCTCACTTCTTGTTATCAGATGAAGAAAATCTGAAACTTTAAGGTTAAAAGAAACGAAAACATGTTTGTGCTGAATTTATAATCTGAATAAAACGTGTTGCTGGCAGCTATATTTCATATCAATTATAAAAAGCTTAAAAAACATGTTAGATAATAACAGAATTGGATCAAATTGTGTGTAATGACACCCATTTAACTTTATTGTTTTCATCTAATTTACAGAGTTTTAATGCCTGGTTCATCTTTTAATCAACTCTGAGGTTTATCAAAGGTCACCAATATCTTTAAAAATATATATTTATTTAATTTAAATTATTTGAAGGCTTTCATATTGATTGCATGAGGCTCTTTTGTACCTCAAATATTGACATAAATGAAGTTAACTAGCTCCACTTGTGAAAATTGCTGCATTTTCACGAGTCTTTACTGTTACATAAATGCAGTCATTTCAACTGATTATGCTTCTGTTTGCTCCTCAACTCTTCCTCACATACACACAAAGAAAAGTGCTTATTTTTTTATCTCTAAACTCTTAATTTGTGTTGCAGAAAACATGATTGAGATGGTGGGAGAGAGAGTGAAAAGGGTTTTGTGTGAGGGTGTTTTGTAAAGACGGAGTGAAAGGGAATGGAGACAGAATCCACATGATCCTGTTATGAAAGCAGGAGGATTGATTCAAATGAATTATGCAGGGGGCGGAGCCTATCAAATATCAGTTTAGGTCCTGCTCAGTCGGCCTGATTGAAAGCGTGGAAATCAATTAAATTATTCATCGTTCAAATATAGGTTGTAGTGAAGGTCAGAAATGTTCAATTTATTGATATTTTTGCGCCTGTTCATTTATAAAATGTATCTTATAGATATTTATTAAAATATATAAACCATAACAGTGTTTATATTTCTATTATATTGCTTTTGATGGGAGCACACACAAGTTCCTTTCAAAATAAAATACATCCTGTATTAAATAAGCTCCTCAAACTGTAGATTTATTTGTTATTATGCTTTAAAAACTTTACGTCTGAACACCTATAAGATAAAAAATATGAATTTTAATCTAAACCTATTTTAATCAAAAATAAGCCACTTATTTTAAATAATAATAAAGCCACTTTGCTCTGAGGAATCGTAAAGCTCTCATTGTCTCATGATTTAATTTCATGTCAGCCAAAAAAGATAAAAACGTTGTACTCATGTTAGTTGGAAAAAATTAAAAATGAATGAACAAATTTAAACCTTTTTTTGCTCTGTATTTTGTTAGCCTCTTCAGAGCTCTGGTCGACACTGTAAAAAGTGAAGCATTGGATTAACTAACACAATTCCTGTAATTTATACATTTAAAATGAGGAGTCTTTATCAAATTAAAAAACTGAGTTGATGGTTCACTCAACTCAAAAATGTAATTTAATAAAAACTAATATTCATTTTTTTACAGTGTAGGTGATGGACTTTCTGACATTGACTTTGAAAATGCTTCTTGGTCATTTGCTAAATGTTAAAAATTTAATTTTCATGATGAATGATAGAAATTAATTCCATAAAAAAATGTATTTACTTACTGTCTATTTTTTTCTCTCAGTTTTGGGTAATGGATTAGAGTCGACCAAAAGATGTTAAAAGAGATTTTATCTAAATAGTGGAATTTGGAGGATGTTTTTGGGGATAAAACAAAGGCAAAGTGAACCAAAGTTGGCTTCAACCTCAACACTTTCCTCCAATTTCATTCACAAATGTGACTTAAACTTAAGACTTTTTCCCAAAACTAAAAAAAAAAAAAAGAAATTGAAATGAAGATGTAGATGTTTCTGAACACATTAGTCCCTCCATCTTGGTTGTTTCAGACTAAAGCTGAAGTTTGATGTGTGAGTATGTTCATCCTGATGCGTGTTCAGTCAGTCTCAAAAGAAGCTAAATGAAGATATTTTTACTCTCTTGTTGCCATGACGATTTCCGCGGAGGAAAAAAAACATATGGCAAGGCTGCATCTCACATTTATCTGGATACAAAATGATCTTTTGAAAAACAGCGTAAAGCAGACTAACTGTCTCACTGATCTATTTTTACTGCATTTACCAGAATCCAGCCGTGCTGCAAAGAAACTTTCACCAATTTCATGCCCAGAGATTATATGAAAGTATCTTTGTCAATCTGTTACAGTCTCACAGATTAAAGAACTGCAACATTTCCTTGATAAGTTTCCGTTTATTGAACGTTTCTGTGTTTCAGAAATTGCTGATTGTTTCTCATTAGTGCAATTTGATATATTTGATGTATTTGTGTGAAATCAGCCAAAGTTTAGTTCAGACTAACACCAACATCAGTGAAAACTGGTCAGTTAGTGAAACGAAGCAGAACATGACTCAACTCAAAC